>WOXC01010390.1:887500-1487500 GCA_011680675.1 Gymnobelideus leadbeateri | reverse complement strand
TAGCAGATGGATTAGGGCTGGACAGTGGCCACACTCAGGACACGAAGTCTCAAATTCTTCCTGGGGCACAGCTAAAGCATAGTCCTATCTTGTATGAAGGACATTCTTCCCCACTACACATGGACCAATGTGGTTCACAGGTTCAGGTCACTGAGCCCCTTTTCAAAGCTAACACTGGACCCAGTAATAATAGGTATATAATAATATACCTATAGTAATAATAATAATAATAATTACTTAAAGTAATAATGGTAATAATTTCTAAGCACTTTAAGGATAGCAAAGCATTCTTCAAATATGTCTTTTGATTGTCACAACATCCTAGAGAGGTAGATGCTATCATTATTCCCATTGTACAAATGAGAAAACTGAGGCAGACAGGTTATAAGTTAACCTACCCAGGATAACACAGCTAATAAGCACCTGAAGCAGAATTTGAACTCAGGTCTATGCTGACTTCAGTGTTTTATCCACTGTACCGCCTGGCTACCTGCTTCAATGATATGATCTCTAATGTCCTTTAAATCTGGATTTTTATTAAAATTGAGAGGGACATTTGAGAACATCTAGCCCAACCTCCTCAGAGAGTTACAGAACCTCCAGATTGGAAGGCACCACCCTCTACATCCTCCCCAACAAGCAGTCATTCAGCCTTTGCTTGAAGATCTCCAGGGATGATGAACTTATTACCTTAGGAGACAGCCCATTCCATCTTTGGATAGCTCTGACATCAAGCCTAAATCTAATTCTATCCCTTGTTCCTTCTTCTGTCCTCGGGGGCCAGTCAGTACAAATTTAATTCCTTTGCCTATAAGACAGGCTCTAAATTCTTGAAGACAGTTATCATGTCCCCCCCGCCCCCCATCCAAGTCTCCTTGGGCTAAAATTTAGCCTGAAGTTTCTTCTCCAGGCTAAATACCCCCAATCCTTTCATTCAATTCTTACCTCGCATGAACTCGAGGTCCTTCCTGGTTATTCTCTGGACATTCTCCACATGACTAATGTTCTTTATGAGGTGTCACAGCCAAAACTAAACGCTCAAGGAAACTGAGGCCCCAGCAAGTGAAGCTATTTGCTCAAATTCAGATAGGCAGGAAAAGGGAGAGCTCATCTTTAGATGCATCCCCTCTAATTTCACATCCAAGGTTCTTTCCACTGCATCACTTGGTTGCTTTAAGATTTGAGATTTCCATGAGAACTAAGGGATCACTCAATTATATCTTGAAATTCCTTCTAACAGAACATTTCAGTCCGGAGCGTGGAAGGAGAAACCTACTGTGCCAAGTCTGGCAAGAAGTTCTCAGGTCAAATCCAGGAAAAGTTCATCATCTCTGACTGGAGATATGTCCTCACTGGGTCATACAGGTGAGACCTATTACCCAGCATCCTCATCTACTTTTCGGGGGAGGGGAGCCAGTGATGAGCCCATCCACACATTGAGCTAGGGGGACCAAGGGGAAGAGCATTCCTGGCATGAATGGCAAGTCCTGCACAAAGAACAGAAAATAAGCCATTGTGGCTGGGACAGACAATGCATGAGGGAGAGGGAGGTGAATCAATCTGGAAGACTTAACTGGGGCCAGGTTGTAAAGGACTTTAAATGCCAAACAGAAGACTTTGTATTTGATTCTAGGGGAAACGGGGAGCCATTGGACCTTCTAGAGCAGGGGAGCATCACAGTCAGAACTGTGCTTTAGGAGTATCAGTTTGGCAGCTTGATGAAAACACAGTTGGGGGCTATTGCCATAGTCTAGGTGAGGGAACATGAGGGCCTGGACTAGGGTGGAAGCATGCCCCTTTAATCACTTCCTTTCTCCCCCGATAGTTTTCAAAAATCTTATTTATTGGCTCCTTCCTTGCTCTCTATAAACATGTCCAGATTTTCCCCTTGGCTCTCCTCAAACTATTGTTCTAACTCTCTCTTCCCTTTCGTAGCCAAACTCCTAGAAAAAGCTTTCTATAGTCTTTGGGACAACTGGCTCACTTCCTACTCTCTTCTATCAAATCTTTGTAATATCAGGCTTCCAAATCCACCATTCAACTGAAATAGTTCCATCCAAGGCCTCCAATGTCCTTTGCTTAGTCCTCATTCTTTCTGACCTCCCTGTAGCTCTTGACTGTTGGCTTACCCTTTCCTCCTATATTCTCACTCATTTCATGCTCTGAAGAAAAGAAACAAAATAATTCTGAGTCATGATCACTTCTTAAGGTCAGCTCTACCCCCTTGGTCAATTGCCCATAATTGTGACTGACTTATCCAAAATGAAATATATATATTAAGTATTCATTGTATGCCCAGTCTCATGGAAATTAAAAAAAAAAAACAACCATATGACCTAGTCCTTGCCCTCAAGGAGCTTAATACCCATGGCACACACAGGACATAACTAGAAAGAAAAACACCACAAAGAAATAAGTAATCAAGCATCAGATTGTGAGATACAGACTAGAATTTTAGTGAATGGACAATCATCGTGGGTCAGGATTACACAGGAAAGGAGGAGAATCTTGAAAAGGAGAAGGAACAAGTACCCAACTTTGAGATCCACAGGCCTGTATCAGCTTGGCTTGGATCAGTTAGAGATGTTCCATTTTCCCTCTTAAGTCCTTTAATTTGCCCCACTTGTAAACCACTTGTCAAGATGGGATCATTGATAAGAAGGTGCTGGGACTACAGACATATCAGGGCATTATGGCAGGTGCCAGTGCTCAGTTTCTCCAGGTTGGATCCATAGAGAAGACTGACAACAACAGGATCAAGTTACTCCTCAAGATGGTGGAAGGAGGGCTGCAAATAACCCTGAGGGCATTGTAGGTCAGGCCAGGTAGGCTGCCAGGTCCCTAAATCTGCCAGGGAGATAAAGAGACAACATCGCAAGCAGGGCCAGCCTCTACAAGTAGTGGCTGTTGTGACAACTCAGATGACAATCTTTTTCATATGTTTTGCATAAATTAGACTTAATTAAATTTAACATCCCATGTTAAAAAAAATTAAAAAAAACACACAAAACAAGCCCATTTAGAGGAGTCAGTCAACCAGTATTTCCCGGCCCCTTCTGTAGGTCCATGTCTATGTGGGGCTTGAGAGGGGTTAGAGAAGTTCTATAAAACAGAGACTCCATCCTGCCAGGCTACAATCTGGCTGGAGAAATAATTCTTTCACAAGTGAAACAGATATAAATGATATGAGACAGTGTATAAAAATACTAAACTGGATGGTGGGACTTGTAGGTGTGGAAAGAGTTCCAACAGGGTGCTTGTTGTTATTGGTCAGTCATTTCAGTTATGTCTGACTCTTTGTGACCCCATTTGGGGTTTTCTTGGCAAAGATATTGGAGTGGTTTCTCATTTCCTTCCCAAGTTTATTTTATAGATGAGGAAACTGAGGCAAACAGGGTGAAATGACTTGCTCAGGGTCACGCAATGATAAGTGTCTGCCAGATTTGAACTCAAGAAGATGAATCTTCTTGACTCTAGGCCCAAAACTCTATTCACAGTGCCACCTAACTGCCCTACCCAACCCTGAGAAGGAAGTGCTATTATTATCCCCATTTTGCAGATAAGGAAACTGAGAAAAAAAGTTAAGTGACTTGTCCAGAGGTCACATGTGAAGTCAGGTCTTCCTGACCCCAGGTCCAGTGTTCTAGCTACGCTGCCACCTAACTACAGCAGGTCACTGTTTTGCTCAAGGCTAGTCTTGGGTTAAAGAAATAACATTATGAAAGGTGAAGAGGCAACATCAAGAAAACACAGAACAGCAATAATGCACAGCTTCTGCTCAGCCATCCCCCCTCCCTCCCCACAGAGAGAGGTTCCATTCCAACTGCCATGTGCTGCTCAAACTAACAGTTGGAATTGGAATTTGAAATTCTGTTGGCTAGTCCTAACGGGCTGGAATTCTCTGGTTTGAAGCTGCTACTTGTTAGCCTGGGGCCAGAGTCCTTGCTGCTCAGTAACCAGAGGGGGACCCATTTTGCCATTTCAAGCATTTTGGCTTCATTGAGATCGAAAAGGCATTTTGCCCTGGGTTTATTTTCCCTTTATTTTCATCATCCCTGCTGCATTTTAAGGGGAAATGGAATCCACATGTTCCTAATTTATAGGCACTTCACTCATCCCAAGTGCAGTTTGGGAAGGACTCTAACCAAAGGACCCCTCATGTGGTAGTCCGTCTGCCTTTTCTTTGTCTTTTGTCCATTTAGTGGAGATCGAGAAATGGTTAACAAGTGAATGAAGCATCATCTTAAAAGGGGGGCAGCTCCAGATGGAAGTCTGCAATCTGGGAGATTTGTACTCGACCCAAATTTAATCCAAGCATTTCCTGGGCCCATAATTCTAAGTAAAGTGGAAGGGAATTGGGATTGTCCCTTGAGCCTGTGAGACTGAACCCAGGCAAGCTCCAAACAGCTAATTTTGAAGTGAGTTTAAGAGCAGAAAGAAACATGGGACAAAGAAAATCTTCCTCTCTGCAGATTCCCTTTCCAAATCCTTATTGCTGTACAAATGTTTTCCTCTTGGGACTCCAAGCTTCCCTCTTGGCTGGAGAGGAGAGAGGGAGTCTGGGTCCAGCTGGAAAAATTTGACATTTATTGTGACTCAGGAAAGAAATAAACAATCAAGTGATCCTTCTCTCTCTCATCCTCCCCGCCTCAGGAATTCTTACATCCCAAAAACATGACATGGGGATCAAATCTAGAATGCTTTTTACCCTTCACTAGACCAAAGTTGCTGAATTCTTTTTAAAAATTATTCTTTCCCTGCCCAATATTTCTTAATACCAGAGCTTTGCCTCAAAATTAGCAATTAGGCAAATGCTTTCAAGCAACTTTTGCAAGTTCCTGAGACAATCTAAGGGCTGTTGCATGAAAGTCTAGGGTGAAGTGATCCTAATGGAAAGAAATACAAATTCCCAAACCCAGCCCACCAAGATGGGGCAAGAGGTTTCCCCTGAGGCCTGGGAACACTTAAGATTTGGAAATGCACTAATGAAACGATGTGGAGATAAAAGGCTAAATAACAAGTTCCCACTATTATCAGGCATAATGAAGGGCAGTGATCCGAGCTGATTTCAGTTTGAGGGAGCCAAGCTGAGCCCAGCTGCAGCCCCAGTTTCATATGGATTTATGATTGTCCTGGTCTTCTTTGCCTGTGGGCTCCCTCTTCTCCTCTCCCTTCTCTTTCCCTCCCACCCAGAGCTGTTTATAAAAGACTTAGGACCAAGGATTTATTTCATGGAAATTCAAGTTGGGTCCACTCTGGGATGAGAAGGGGTCTGCCAGATCTGCTTCTCACACAGCGGCGGAATCTTTAAAAGGCTTTGCTCTGTGTGGGTTCCACTCAAGTGTAAACACATTTGAGGCCGGTTTCTACCCGCCTCCCTCACATTCCCTCACCTTTTAGGAAAACTGACAAGCCTCAAATCAGTGGGAGGATGTCCAGTCCAAACACATAAAGATTTTCCCCAGGCAGAATGGATAGATGAGAACAATTTGTCCCAAGGGTCAAGAAGGCAACTGAGGGAGGCACTGTGAAGCACCAAGAGCTTCGTCAGACATTGAAGACACTAAGGTCAACCACTGCACCCTGGGCCATCAGCAATTGTCCTGATTTTTGTCTTGCTACTGGACTTCGATGACTCTAGAAGAGAGAGTGAGGCTGACTACTTTGTGTAATCCTGCCTCACTTAAATCCAATTCACTCTCAAGTCAAGACATCACCTCACGATGTCATTGGCCTTCTTTGAAAAATGAAGGATAAACAACTTAGGCCTGAGGTGCTTCTTTAAGGAAGGTGAATCTTGATGAACTCCCTTTACATTAAACTCATAAAAATGTTCATTTCCCGACTTCTCTACCAGGGCAATGAGGCAGCCTTTTCCTCAAATGACCTTTGTTCCAAAGAGAATAGTTGTGGGAAATCTTTGTCTTTGTTGATTTGCTTTGAAATTCATAATGGAAGATCCAGTGGCACCATCTTTAGGAGACTAAGGTCTCAGTCCATGTTTGTAAATGAGAAGCCTGTTTGATTTCCTTAGGTGGCTGATTATCATCAGGGTATTGGTTGCTGTGGTTATAATCCTTAACAGCAATAATAACAATAGCTTCTTGGAATAAGACAATCTAGCTGACAGACGTTATTAGCCATACGATGGCCCATTAAGGGGAACCAGAGTTGTTACAGTAGCAATATTATTTTAGATTCACAAACCCCTACTATTTCGAGAGATTTGTCTCCAGTCTGGCCATGGCCAAATTATCCTTCACCAACATGAGCTTCCCTGTCTATAGCTTTTGGATGATCTTCACAAAGTCTGTCGCATTCTTGAAACACCTAAACAGGGTCAGCAGCTAATGGAAAGACTTGGAGTTGGGAAGACTTGAATTCAGATCCTACTTGTGACTTATCAGCAGTGTGACCCTGGCCAAGGCACTCACTCAACCTCTCTCTGCCTGTTTTTTTATCTGTAAAATGGGGGTGATAAGAGCACCTACAGACTTGTTGTGAGGCTCCAACGAGGTGTTTCTTGTAACGTTCCTTTACGTGATCTATAAATGCCACCTCTTATTATTGTGATTAGGCAGCAGATGATGAAGTGGATAGAGGGTTTAGAATCAGAAGACCCCAAGACAAGTCACTTAATCTGGTTGTCTCAGTTTATTTATCTGTAAAGTGGGAGATAATAATAGCACCTACTTCCCAGGGTTTTTTGGAAGATAAAATGAGATATTTGTGAAGTCTTTTGCAAATCTTAAAATGCCATATAAATGCTAGCAATCATTATTAGAAAATCCCTAAAATGAAGCACATGCTTAAAATGAAAAGCATGGGATATGATCATTTAGCAAGTCAAATCAACCCCATTCTCTTCTCTCCCTTTCCATTCTCCTCTCCCCACCATGACAATTAAAATGCTTAGGTTCAGACTTAGTACACCCACCCCACACAAAGGAACCCAGACAGTTGCACGTATAAGACTGGACACCAAGATCTTGGAAAGAATGCCCTTTTTTAGCTAGGCACCAGAATGGGGATGAAGGTGTTTTTGCCTAAGGAGGGGTCAAGGTACATGGATAGGGGTTTGGAAGTGGGATGAAAGCCACTTGAAATCTTACTTTTACTATCAAGACCAAGGTCTCTTTCAATAAACTCCTAAAGAACCTAAGAACATAAATAATATCACTGATGGCCCACCCAGTAGTCTTTCTCTGACAGTGGCAGCAAAGGATAGTTCCTTTCCAAACCAGATGGGAGCTGACCTCAAACATTGGGGATGACCCCTATCCACATGCAAGTTATCTTAAAAGGTCTCAGACTTAATTTCAAATAAACTATGGAGATGCCACAGTCGTCCCTGGAGAATATAAACTCCTTGAGGTAAGGGATGATGTCATTTGCCATCTTTGTATCCCTAGTGCCCAGGAAAATACTTTTAGCATTATAGGCATTGAATGTTTGCTTAAACATCTTTTGGCAAGAAACTAGTTGTCTAGGCTGTGGTGCTTCCTCAAATTTTTAAGAAGGAGAATATTTAGGATGTTCTCTCTCCTAAGTTCTGAGGGCATGGAAAACCCCCTTCATTATACATGTTTATCTATCTATCTATCTATCTATCTATCTATCTATCTATCTATCTATCCACATATACATATACACATTCAAATACATATATATATATATATATATATATACATATACATATACATGTACATGAGAAGGTTTGATAGATTAGTCATCAAAGGCATCTGTCTTGGCTTGTTAAATGGAATAGAGCCATGAATAGCCTAATCCACACTGGCAGGCTTTAGACCCACCTAGCTGAGTAGTGGAGTGTGTGGGTCAAGAACTGAATATTCTAAATGGCCTGGGAAGACTAAATTTAAAATATAAGAAAGAATATTAGAATTCTAGTGTTGTCTTATTTTGTTTTTTTTTTTTAACTTCATAGTATACAAACAACTGCCTTCATATTTCTTTTCATAGATTTAGAGCTGAAAGGAACATTAAAGGTCAGTTACTACAACCTCTCACTTTTTTGGGTACATTTTAAATTTAACACAATAGCAACCAAACTGCCCTGCTCGTCTTGGTTCCCTTCTGAACTTTCTTCTATTCTTTTCTGGGTATTTTTCTTAAAGCTTTATTCGTACTCTTAATTTCCGTCCTTTTTTGGGGGGCAGAGGGCATCTCTATCACTACCCACAAACCCTTGCCACCCAAACTGATATATAACAAATAGATACATTGGCCGTATCTGAAAATATGTCTCTAGTCCATCACCTTTCTGCCAAGAGCCGGGAAACATGCTACATCCTCAGCCTCCCAAAGTCTTAACCAGCCATTACATTGATCTGAAATCTTTCTGTTCTCAGCTTCAATATTAGAGTCAGACAAACCATTCTGGTTCTGCTCTCTTTGCTCTGCTCTTGGACTCATACAAGCCTTTCCAGGTTTCTTTGAAACAGTCTCTTTTGTAATTTCTTTCTTTTGTGTGTGTGTGTGTGTGTGTGTGTGTGTGTGTGTGTGTGTGTGTGTGTGTAAAGATGTATATTTATTCACTTTACAAAGAGGGTGGTGTTTGGTAGCCAGGAACAGCTCCGTTTATAGACAAATAGACTGTCCGTTCTTTTGTAATTTCTTATGGCATTAATACTATTCCATTCCATTCTTTAGCCATTCCAACCCTTTCACTTTATACATGAGGAAACTGCACCTCAGATGACTTGTCCACAGTCAGTGGTGAAGGTCACTAGCAGGAATCCAATGTGGGCGTTCTGGCCCCGCAATGCTCTCCACAGTGTACCATCCGCTATGCCATCCTCTGGAGCATGGCGTGTGGATTTCTAGGGAGATGCTAGATAGTAATGGCTAACATTTATAGAGTGGTTTAAGGTTTGCAAAGCATTTTACATATCTTGTTTGACTCCCACAACAGCCCCACGAGCTAGGCAGTATTACTGCCCCCATTTCACAGATGAAGAAATGGAGCCTGAGAGAGGATAGGTGATCTCCAGGCTGTAAGGCAGGATCTGAACTCAGTTCTTCTTGACTCCAAGCCTAATATCTGCAACATCATCATAATAGCTTCAGTCTAGGATTCAGCAATGCACTGGGAGCCTCATCCCCCTTCCCCTGATCTTACCTGACAGAACAGGAGAACAGAGTGTGGCTCAAAACCGTGGTGATAGCGAGGGTAGAAGTCTGGTAGTAATGATAATGTAAGTTCAGTTCACTTAACACTTTAAAGGTTTTTAAAGGCTTATATCCATCTTCCCCTAGCAAGCAGGCTGCGGGAAAAGAAAGAAGGAAAGGAGGGAGGGAGAAAGAAAGGGAAGGAAGAAGGAAGGGAGAAAGAGGGAAAGGGGAGAGAAGGTAAGGGAAGGAAAGGAGGATGGGAAGGAGGGAGGGAGGAAGGAAAAGAAGGAGAAAGGAAGGGAGGAAGGAAAAGAAGGAGAAAGGAAGGGAGGGACTGAGGAAGACAAGGAAGAAAGGGAAGGGAAGGAAAGAAGGGAGGATGGGAAAGAGGGAGGGAGGGAGGAAGGAAGGAAGGAAGGAAGGAAAAGAAGGAGAAAGGAAGGGAGGGACTGAGGAAGACAAGGAAGAAAGGGAGGGGAAGGAAAGAAGGGAGGGAAGGAAGAAAGGGAAAAAGAAAGGAAGGGACAGAAGTAAGAAAGGAGGGGAAGGAAAGAAGGAAGGAAGGGAAAGAGGGGGGAAGAAGGAAGGGAGGGAGGGAGGGAAGGAAAAAGGGGAAAAAGAAAGGGAGGGACAGAAGTTAGAAAGGAGGGGAAGGAAAGAAGGAAGGAAGGGAAGGAAGGGGAAAGGAAGGAAAGGAGGGGAAAAGACAAGGAAGAAAGGGAGGGGAAGGAAAGGAGGAAGAGAGGGAGGGAAGGGAGAAAGGAAGGGAAAAAGAGAGAAAGGGAAGGAGAGAAGTAAGAAAGGAGGGGAACAAGCAGCCAGGAAGAAACAATTTGAATACTGTGGAAACACAATCAGGATAACACAGGATCTGGCAGCTTCTACACTGAGGGACTGAAGGGCTTGGAATATGATATTCTGGAGGTCAAAGGAGCTGGGATTAAAACCAAAAATCACCTACCCAGCAAAACTTCAGTATCATGTTTCAGGGGAAAATATGGTCATTCAGTAAAATAGAGGACTTTCAAGCATTCTTGATGAAAAAACCAGAGTTGAACAGAAAATTTGACATTCAGATACAAGAAGCAAGAGAAGCATGAGAAGGTAATCAGGAAAAAGAAATCACAAGGCAAAGTTGAGCTACTTACATTCCTACATGGAAAAATGATAATTATAACTTATGAAACTTTTCTCAGTATGAGAATAGTTGAAGGGAATAGAAACATATATAAATATATATATATGTATACATATATATGTCTATATAGAAGGGTATATAAGTGTATGAAAACATATGTGAGTCTGTGTATATATGTGTACAGGTATATATAGACAAAGGGCACAGGACCAGTTGAATAGGAAGGGATGATACTTAAAAGTGAAAATAAGAGGTGAGAGAAGAATATAATGAGAGATGGGGAGAGAAAGAATGGGGCAAACTATCTCATATAGAAGAGGCAAGGGAAAATGGTTCCAATGGAGGGGAAGAACAGGGAGGCAAAAGGGAATGAGTCAACCTTATTCTCATTGAATTTGGCTTAGGGAATGACATACACACTAAATAGGGTATCTCACCCTACAGGAGAGTAGTGGGGAAGGAGATGAGAGGGGGGGATGATGGAAGGGAGGGCAGGCTAGGGGAGAGGAAGTTGGAAGCACCCACTTTTGAAAACAGACGGGATCAAAATAGAGAATAGAACAAGTAGGGTGTGGGATAGGATGGAGGGAAATATAGTCAGTCTTTCACAATATATCCACTATGGAAATGTTTTTCATAGCTACACATGTACAACCTACATTGAATTGCTTATCTTCCCAGTAAGGGTGGGTGATGAGGGAGGTAGGGAAAGAATCTGTGATTCAAAGGTTTAAAATCAAATGTTTTATATATATACATATTATTATTATTTTACAAATAACTGGGAAATAAGATATACAGGCCCTGGGGCATAGAGATCCACCATGCCCTATTGGAAGGTCGGCCAGGGGGATGGGGGAAGATATGGAAGAGAGCAGATTGGGGGAGGGGATATTCAGTGGGATCACTGTTTTGGGGTGGTGGGTAGAGGGAAAATGGGGAGACAATTTGTAACTCAAAATCTTGTGGAAATGAATGATGTAAACTAAAAAATAAAAGCATAAAAATATTTAAAAAAAGAAAGGAGGGGAAGGAAGGGAGGGAGGAAGACAAGGAAGAAAAGGAGGGGAAGGAAAGGAGGAAGGGAAGAATGAAGAGAGGGAGGGAGGAAGAAAGGAACAAAGGAAGGAAGGGAGTGAATCACTTTTCCTGGCCCCTACGGGTTGGGTTGAACAGTTCTCACATAATAGGAAGTCATAAAAAAGTACTCTTGGGTAAAGCAGCTAGTAAACTCTGTCTGGATTTAAGTACAGCCTTTTAAAAAACACCGCCACAGAAATCTACAGCATTTAAATGGGAAGGCGTGAACCTGTTCCCTTTTTAAACAGAAGCACAAACAAGTTAACTTCTGACTGAGATCCTTCCTTTTCCTTCCCAACAAGTCTAGGGATGTTATCACCCTCCTCACTTTGGAGGCCAAGAATCTTTCTTCCACAGAGATTTTACAGCATCCCTGGAAGAATGAATGATTGCCTTCTGGAAACACTTTCTTCCCTTCTCCCCAGCCCCATACTTTAGGTACTTTTATATCTATTGTGTCTTTTGTCACCAGTACTGCCTCTGCCAGGTGACAGGGTGGCAGATATTTACAGCAGATCATGGGGCAAAAACATCAAGTAGGTCAACCAGGGGTGACAAGGCTGGGCTTAGAGCCCCTCTTGACTCTTCTTGCCCAAAGCTGGGTTCAAGATGCACAAGTGTGGTTACAATCTTGGGCGGAGGACCAGGAAGCCAGAGAAGATAGGGCCAAACACGTTTTTCTCTGATGCTGTAACTACAACAGCTGAAACTATTTTCAGAGGCCACCAGCCCTTGTGTATGGTGGGACTGAACCTCTAGAATTGGGAGGGGCACTTCATAGATGGGTGACTGACAACATGCAAGGCCGGCCTCCTTCTTACTAGTCTGTGAGTTTAGTTCTAAAACCCAGCAGCTTTGCCGACTCAGAGCTGTCACTCCCTCCCACTTCCATGTTATCTCACTTGTTCTATTTGCGCTCTCTCTCTCTCTCTCTCTCTCTCTCTCTCTCTCTCTCTCTCTCAACCTTCTAGTTTCTCGTGGCTCTGTGGCCAAGTCCACCGAAACTTCCTCTCCAAGTTCACAGGCCAGGCCGTGGAGCTGTTTGAGGAGGAGTTCCGCCATCTGTACTCTTCCTCTAAACCTGTGATGGGTCAGCGATCCCCCGGGCTGCTCAGGCCCCTCCAGCTGAGGGGAGGGTCCAAGCTCCCTCAGGACAGCTTCACTGACAGCAGCTGTCCATCGAGTGACCACACAACCTCTGACCCCTTCAGCAACCCATCTACGAGCAGTAATCCCCACCACCAGTCTCACACTGTATCTTCAGGGCCAAGTAGCCCCTCCACTCCAACCCCCCCAATTCCCAGGGTCCATTCCTTCCAGAATGGAAGAAATTATGTTCCCTGGGCACCTCAGTCTCCCCAGGCCAGCTACCAGCCAAGGCATTTTGTCACTGACTGCCCTGTGGGCCTCTACAGCAATCTCAATGTCTACAGTAGGCCTGGGAGGCTTCGGTTGGAGGAGTTGGGTTTAGGGGCCAGGCTATCTCCTGGGTGGAGGCCCTTTTCCAAGCTTCACCTGGTGTCAGAATAGTCCCTTCAATACCAACCAGGGTGGGGATTGCATCTCCAATACTCCTGATATGACATCCTTCTTTTGGTCCTATATTCCCAGGCCTTAGACGCTATCTGAAAGGCTAATGGGATTTGATAATGCCTTCAATAGAGGTATTAACTTGGGGAAAAAATTCCTGCAGAGATTTAATGACTCTGACAAATTCACCTTCAACCCCCTTACCCTGCCTTGACCTGTGGTCCCTGGCAATGCCTGATAGCCCCAGTTCAGGTGTACTAAGCATATTCCAGGCCTCAATTTGATTCAACAGACATTTATTGAAAACCCCCAGAACCTGAATTCACCACTGAGGTTACAAAGACAAAAATAGTGAAAATCGCCTTTGACCTCCCAGGGCTTCTGTTTCCCCAGTGGGGGGGTGGTGGTGGAGGGTGGTGGTGGTTTGTTTTGTGGATGGGAGGTGATAAATGCCACTCAATAATGGTAGGATTGTTCTCCTGCCCCCAGTTGCCCTATGATTGTCTAATCCTGAGCATTCAGGAAGAAA
This sequence comes from Gymnobelideus leadbeateri, assembly GCA_011680675.1. Classification (NCBI taxonomy): domain Eukaryota; kingdom Metazoa; phylum Chordata; class Mammalia; order Diprotodontia; family Petauridae; genus Gymnobelideus; species Gymnobelideus leadbeateri. Next base: position 1,474,091 of record WOXC01010390.1, on the reverse strand, counting down.
AATGCCCATGCCTGGAAATTCAAAGCAGCATGTAGGATTCTGGGAGATCCAAAATGGCCAAACTATTGCTGTCAAGAAATACGATTCAGGAGCAGGAGTCTTGAGTAACACTGAGAATTTAGGGTTCATGTCCCAAAAAATTTATACTTAAGCTCTCCTGCAATTCTTGGATAATTTCATTTATTAACCCTGGCAAAGCATTATGTGGTCTAGACAAAGGTTTACCAAGGAATCAGGAAGGCTGGTTTGGGTCAAAAGGCATATCAGCTTTGCTAGTGTTAACTAGGGACTGGAGTGGTTACTGGGGAGCTGAGATGCCAAGGGACCCTGTTATGCTACCATGATTCCTGTATAGACAATGCTATAATGAGAACCATGGGAAGGAAGGGGGGAGGGAAATGTCTCTCTACGTGAACCACTAGAAGTACATATAAAAGCGAGCATCTATTCACATGCTCCAGCAATGGCTGATGGATTGGCCATATGGAAAAGTCACTTCTGGACACTCAAACCCCAATCCCCTCAACTCAATTTGCTTTGCCCAGATTCCTCTCAGCCAGCAGCCAACATACAGATCCCACCACTCAGAGCCTGAAAGCACTTTGTGCTGAGGCCAAAGTGCCAAGACCTTGGTGCCTTCTATTAGAGGCACCATCTCCGAGGGCATGAGCTGCAACTTCCTATCAATGTTTACACAATGTTCCTGCCTCCATTCTGGGTAAGGCTGATGAATGCCCTGACTCTCTTTTGCCCTGCACTTTCTTCTCTTTTCCAACAATAACAGTCATTCAAATGCTGTTGGGTCACTCAGATATGGATGTTTTCCCCATCCGAGTTGTGATAACTATCATTGTAGCTGATGGAGTGCAGGTTGGATGTTGGATTTCACGAAGATCATCTTAATGGGTATTGGTCCCACTGTCTCTGACAACACAGACAGGAAATCAGGAAAGCCCATACTGGGCATGAGGATTAGAAAAAGACCCTTAAGAATCACTAAATTTGATCCATCAAGCTTACTCCTGGGCGTATACCCTAAGGTGGTCAAAGACAAGAAAGAAAGGTTTGATATACATCAAAATATTCATTGCAACACGTGTGTGTGTGTGTGTGTGTGTGTGTGTGTGTGTGTGTTATAGCAAAGAAAAGGTGGGGTAGGGGGAAATGCCTATGAGCTAGGATAATGATTGTACAAACTGTAGTATTTTAATATAATGGGATATTATTGTTCTACAAAAAATGAACAAATAATAAGGATCTCAGAAAACAAGGAAGACTTGTATGAACTGATGCAGAATAAAGCAAGCAGAGCCAGAGAATCAATATACGTTGATGACTAATAATACAAATGAAAACAACGCCAAAGGACAATCACACTCAAGATTAATTGAACCAACCAAGAGAGATCTTGGAGAACACACTTCCCTCTGTGCCTCAGGAGAGAGGTTCAGAGTGTTACCTGTGCCTTCAGATGTGGTTATTCTGCTGGCCAGGACTCCTTAACAGTTTTTCTTCATCTAAAGGGAGGGTTCAGGGGTAGGGGTTGGAAGTATAGCAGGAATTTACTAGGGTATGAAAAACAAAAGGCGACAATATAACTTAAAAACAGATGTTTAATACAGCCAACTCCACTGAGTTGAGTCCTTCTCTTACTACCTGCGCTATACCTCCTTTATATACAAACATCCACTTTATACCCCAGTCCTGGTTCCAGGCTATTTTTTCCTATGGAAACCTATTATTCATCTGCTATTGACTCAGGCTTCACCTCCAGGCACCCACAAACTATCTCAATATTACTAAAGCCTTAGGGTTGAATTCCTGAAGACCATAAAACCTACTTGCCTAATTCTGTGACAGTTATTGATGGACAGTAGAAAGTCTTATGTTACCAAACCCATGCACAGCTTCTTTATTCTCAGCTCACTTCAGAGTGGCAGGACTGTCAAATATATAGCAGAGATGAGTCACATACCAAGGCTCTCTCCATTTTCCCTTGATCCTAGAAGCTGTTTGACATAGAGAAACTGTCACTCACTTTCACAGCTTCCTTCTGAAGAGCATGTGTCAGAAAAACTGCAAGGAGAAACTGTAAACATTTCAGACACACAAATTTAAGCATCAACACAAACTTTTGTCTATCTACAAGACATTCTTAAGAAGACTTTCTAATAATGCTTTCTCAGGTGAGGATATGTAATAGAACAATGGTAAACTATGGCCGAGGTCCTGAAGAGAAGTGGGGAGAAAATTCTCTGTAGGTCCTTTCTTAATTTCAAGGGGAAGGAATCTATGGGACTCTATCCCAGGTCACTGAAGTAGTTATCACAATTAAAAAGGCTTCATGACTTTTTTTTTTCATCAGATTGACCAATGAATGAATGCTTAAGGCATTAAGTCTTTATTATGGGATGTTTTAACACACAAAGGAAGGTTTGGCTAACGGTGATAACTCAAAAGGCAGAAACATGGAGAGGGTGTTACAAGGGAAGGGTATAATCAGAAAGTCTTAGGCAGTTTCACATTAGAACCATGATTAACACCCCCAAAGTATGCTAGCAACCAGCACTTGTAAACCAAGGCATAGAAGAGATATCACCAAGGTGCTCAGGTTACCTAGGGAATGGGAAGATCTCCCTTGGGTGCATCTAATTCATTTTCCATTTCTAATGTAACAGGAAGGGTGCTGCTGGGGACTGAATAGTATATGGAATATTGGATGGTTGTGTTTCCAGAATGGGAGAGAAGATTTAGGAGGAGGGAAGGAAGTTATCCTGATGCTTAAATGGCATAAGACAGGCTAGGTCTCAAAGTCCAGAGAGGAACCTTAGATTAGCAAATATACCCATCAATAAGCTGACTATATCTGGAGACAACTGGGTGTGCAGGCTCTCATTGCCAACAGAGTGGAATTAAAATTTAAAATTCCAATAAAACAGGCCAGGGAGTGAATTCATGCTGAGTGTGGGTCTCACCACTGAAACACTGAGTATTGGCTTGTGATGGCATGGCAGGGGAAATGGAAGAAAATTAAAGAAATAGAATATTCAGCTACCTTTAGGGAAAGGTTCTTTGGCACACTTCTTATCCAGCCTTTGTATCCTTTCCCCATGTATCTTCACTATAAGAGATGTGTTCATAAAGTAGACTGCTTACTGACCCATTCTGAACAAGCCCTCTGAAAGCCCTATACTTCTTTCCAGTATAAGAGATGTATTAGACTAGACATATATCTTTTCCTCTGCTGAAAAACCCCTTGAGTGTTCTAGGTTGGCAGAATGCCAACAGAGTACATTTCTGATGGCTGCTCCTCAAGAATGGCATCTATAGAGGAAGAGACACAGGGGCTTTATTCTTGTCATTTTTCTGTTGAATGTCAATGTAATTCTTCTTCCTAAGAGGACTAAGGAGTATGGTACTGTTGAATAGGAAGGCAAATAGAGAAATACAGTAAGGGGGAAACCTAATTGGGAGCACAACACATAGGATTAATTGACAACTTAGTCCTTTCCTTCCTTCAATCCCTGTCTTTCCATAACTAAGGATATAAATAGAAAGTGAGGAGAGGGTTCAGAGGGCTGCAGGAATGGAATGGGAACAGTTGACAGATAGTTGCTTATGTATCTTAATTATCTGAATGACATGGAAAAGTGGGGAAGGGTGGGTTTCAAGGGCACTGTGATAGCAACATCATCAAATACACTTACAAGGGCACTGGGACCAGACTTAAAATGCCTCTTCCTGCCAGCTCTTCCATTTTTGTGGCTTCTGTGAACATATAAATGCCCAGTAGGCTGCTATAAAACAGTTACAAAGATGACCTCCCAGACTCTGCCCTGGGCAGACCACTACCCCTCCCCCGGCCCCCTGCTAGTTATTGCCCTCAGTTCTGGGCACTGAGGCTCCCATTGAAAATGGGACAACCGAAAGAGGGAGAGTGAGGTATTAAAACTACACCATACAAGACTCAATGAAAAGAATGGTGGATATTTAAGCAAAGACTTAAAAAAGGCCATCTGAGCTTTCCTTTTAGAAAAGAGACTAGCCTTATTCTGTTTGCTCCTAGATAACAGAAGTAGGACCAGTGGGTAGAAGTTGCAAGGAAGCAAATTTGGGTTAAAAATAAAGAACTCCCTAATAATGGTGACTTGTCCAAACATCATGGGATATATCAGGCAGGCAGGAGGGAGACTGGTATGACTAGAGGTCTTCAGGGAGAGAGCTTGGATAATTGCTTGTCAGGGATATTGGAGAAGGTAGTTATGGGTAGTTAGGTGGTATTGGGGTGGCTCCCTTCAAATGCTAGGATTCTAAAAGGGCTAGAAAAGAAGACCTATTACTGGATGACTTCCCTCCCACTATAACATGTTTGGGTTTTTTTTGTTTTTTTTGTTTTTTTTTTTTTAAAGCAATTGGGGTTAAGTAACTTGCTCAAGGTTACACGGTTAGTCATTTGATTTATGCGTGGGTGCTCATTTTCTGAGGCCGGATCTGATCTCGGGTCATCCCAACTCCGAGGCCGGCGCTCTTACTCACTGCGCCACCTAGCTGCCCCTTTAGGGCAATTGGGGTTAAGTAACTTGCCCAAGGTTACACGGCTAGGTTTTTGTTTTGTGTGGATTAAGTGTCTGAGGCCGGCTCCGAACTCAGGTCCTTCTGATTCCAGGGCCGGCACTCTATTCACTGCGCCACCTAGCCGCCCCTCCACTATAACATGTTTTAGGAAACAGTCTTGAGTTTATTACCCAGAGAAATTATTACCCAGAGAAAATTTCAGTGGACTGAGAGACACTTTGGGGGTGTTCTCTCCCCAGGGCCTCTAGATCAACATAGAGTGATGAATGTTCAAGAGACATAAAACCCCAGCACTGAGGGATAAAGGGCACATGCCATCATAGATACTAAGAGCCAACCTGGAATTAAGGAGAGTAATCTGCTTTGGAGAAAGTATGTGAACTCAGGGGGCTAGAAAACCACATCAAATGAATGCTTCAGAAAAAGAGGTACCCTTGTTGGGGGCTACAGCTGAGATGTAAACACGCTGGCAAGACAGGGACTTTGGAGTGCTTTCCAATTGGCAATGTGGGAGAATCTGTTCCCTGGGAAAGGGAGCTAGTGCCATCATTTCAGGAGAGCTTCAATATGAGAAGAGGCAGGAGAAGGAAAAGGAAGGCCAGCATCATAGGGCCTTCCACAAACTACCACCATCTTCTGGAAACTGAGTAAAGCTGAACTCTCTAAAGTAGAGAGCAGAACCTCAGTGAGGATCAGCCAATAGCAAGATCTCCAAAAGCAGCCAGGAGTGCAGTGACTAAGCAACCTGACCCAGAGCAAAACTATGAGACTGCAGGTTTCTGGGAGAAGGGTTGCTCATTGGTGAGTATTGGTATTTTCTATGGGCTCTCACAAGAGGACCATGGATTTCTATTAACCTCTAAACTTGTTACTGTTTAAAGCCTTACGAATTTATGTTTTTGTAAGGGAAGTCAGCAACTCTACTTCAGCAGGAAGTCAGATAGTAAAGTTGCTGGATCATCTGGAGAGGGAGCACTGAGAGGTACCCCAAAGTTTACCCAGGCCCTTTAGGTTGGGAAGGGAGCCCCTGACACATGATTTAGACCTGGTTTGAAGAAAAAAATAGGGACTATTTGCCTGAAAAGGTGAAGGCTACGAAAAAAGATCCTGTAACAGTAGTCTTTCCACACAAAGGACAGGACCTTCAACTCTGCAGAACAAGAAAATATTTAAGCTCTATCATATTAGTTTTAATTTAGAGTAAGGATTTTCAAATAGTGAGGACTGATGAACACTAATATGGGGTACTGAAGTTTGGGAATCTCCCTTTTTGGAAGACTTTAAACAAATAAGCAATTTTCTTCTGCTTGAGACAGCTTAACACAGTCCTTCTTGGAGGCAGGAGAGGGGCTACGTGCCTTAATATCCCTTTTGGTCTTATGGCCCCCTTTCTCAGAATAGAACTTTCTCATGTAGAAGTTCACCTCAGGTTTATTCAGGTGCTCTGAATGAACCCTGGAAGAAAATATTGACCTATTTAGCCTTTGGTGTTCAAATAAGAGTTTAAGCCTATTTCCTTATAAATGGTTTCAAGTTACTGGCTGAGGAAATAAGATGGTGGTCTAGCACCCTTAGTACATTGCTTTGAAGGTAATATAGATAAATGTAGTATGCAGCCTGAAATCCCTTGGCACCCTCTCAAACTCCCTCAGCTGTATATATCACATGCAGAATCATTGAGTCATTCCATTAGAGCACTATGGAAGAGGAAAAAAAAGTCTGGTTGTGCATAGATAGTGGTATTTTTTCCCAACCCACAACACCTGGGCTTGCATGTCTTCAATTGGTGGTTCTGAAGATTCCATTATTCCTCAGATTACAAGTGGAATTGACAGGAGGGAGCCTCTTGTTCATAGTAGGTGCTAAATATTTATTACTAACCTCATACTTTATTGATTAGTTGAAGGGCCAGAAATACGACTGGGTCCTACAGAGAAGGTCCCTGACCTCCACAAAAGGGGCTGAACTTAGTGGCTAGGGACTAAAGGTAAACAGTTTCTCGTCTGTTGGCGAGTACACTCACCACTGCCAAAGTTCTCGGGGCTACAAATAAGGCTTCAAATTCAAGCTGGCCTAGATTCAGGCCCTGTTACAAGAATGTCTGTCTTTTCTCCCAAACCTGCTACTCTTCTCCCCATGCCTCAAACTTCACCAGCAGCAGAAAGATCACTAGATTTTAGAGATCCTTGTTTGAATCCTGGCTCAGCTACTTACTACCTGTGTGAACTCAGTCAAGTTACCCACTGCTCTTGGCTGAAGGGGGAGGGTTAGACAAGATGATTTCTAGGGTCCCTTCCAACTCGAAATCTATAATCCTGGTCTTTCTCCCCTGCCCCATGCCCCATCAGTTATTGAGTCTTGTCAGCTCTGTGTCTTCCATTGATTCCTACCACCATCATCCTAGTACAACCCATTGCCTGTCTTCTAGATTATTTTAATATCTTCCTCACTGGGCTCCTTGCTTGCGCTTCTTCCTTGGCAGACTGTAATTTAATGGATCTGTAGGTTCATCAGTGTGGATACTCTTTTCATCCTAACCCACTTGTATAAACAGCAATCCATCTACGCCTTCTCATCCTATATAATCCTTGCCCATGTTCCACCAGAGACCCTCCCTCAAGGACCTAGTCAAGTGCACTGGAGTAACTGGGTGGCATTTGGACTGGCATCCCTAGCTCTCACTACATGACTGAGCTGATTCCTTTTAGAACCACACATCTCAGGATGTTGTTGTTTGACTACTTTCTCTGTCCCTCTTGTGCATTACTACCTGCTTAATCTTCCTAATGCACAGCCCTGATCATCTCATTCCTCTATTCAAAAACCTACAAAGACTCCTTTCTTGTCTTAAAGACATCTTATAGCTTACCTAGTTTAAGCATATCCATGTTTCCCCTAGCTTCAAAAAACCCCCACTTATTTGGCCCATTCCTGGTAACTAGCATCCTATACCTCTTCTCCCTTTTGTGGTCAAACTCCTTGAGAAGGTCATCTACAATCACTACCTCTATTTCCTTTCTTCCCACTCTCTTAACTCTCTGGCTGCCTGAAAATATCTTCATCCAGCTCTAAAACCACACTCTCCAAAGTTACTGAGTAACTTCTTAATTGACAAATTTAATGACCTTTACTCAATCCTTATTCTTCTTAACACTTCTGAAGCCTTTGACACTGATCGCCCTCTTTTCTTTAATGACACTGTCTCTTCTGATTTTTCTCCCATATGACTGTTTCTTATCAGGCTATTTTACTGAATCTTCATTTAGGCCATGCCTGCTAAGTGTGGGTGTCCCCCAACTCTGTGCCCTTGGCCCTTTTCTCTTCTCCCTCTATACTACTTTTGATTGGTGACCTTGTCATCTCCCAAAGATTCAATGAACTCTAAACAGATAATTCTCAGATCTGTTTCTCTGGTTCTGACCTCCAGTCTCTCATCTCCAGCTGCCTACTGGACATCTTGAAATGGGTGTCTCATAGACATCCTAAACTCAACATGGCCAAAATTGAACTCACTATCTTTCCCTCAACTCTTCCAAATTTCCCTATTGCTGTTGAGATATCACCCATCCTTCTAGTTACCTGGGCTCCCAGTCTAGGTGTCATTTCCAACACCTCACTCTCATTTCTACCATTCAATCACTGCCCAGTCCTGTCAACTATACCTTAGTAATATCTCCTGTATACACTCCCTTCTCTCCTGACACGGTCACTACCTGGTACAGACCTTCATCATCTCATGCCTAGAAAAGAGCAACAGGTGGCTTTTGGGTCTCCCTGCCTCCAGTTTCTGTCCACTCCAGTCCACTTAGTTGTCAAAGTGATCTTCCTCAAACACAGGTCTATTTCACCCCTCTATCCAACATCTCCAGTGGCTCCCTATTACCTTCAAGATCAAACACAAAATCATGTTTGGCTTTCAAAGTTCTTCATAACCTGACTGCTTACCACCTTTCCAGTCTTCTTATTCCATTATTCCTTATTCCGCCCTGACTCTGATTTTACTGGCTGTCCTCCATGCCTAGTATGCCCTCCTTCCTCATCTTGGGCTTTTTCCAGTTCTCATCTAAAATCCCACCTTCTCCAAGAAGCCTTTCCCAGCCCTCCTTAACATCAGTGCCTTCCCCCTTGAGATTTACTTCAATTTATCAGGTATATATCCCGACTGTACATAGCTGTCTCCCCTAGTTGGGAACCCTCTGGAGACAGGGCCTGGTTTTTTACTTTCTTTGTACCTCCAACACTTGGCACAGTGACTGGGACTTGGAAAGTGCTTAATAGCTTCTTCACTTGATTCTAAACCTTTTTTTGTTTACATAAATTGGTTCAAACTCTAGTTTGACATGATTCACGACCCTCCATGAGGAAGGCTCCATCCACCTTTCCAGTCTTTTATCATGCTACTCCTTCCTAGTCAAACAAGACTACCCAACATTCCCAGAACACTAGTCTATGTCACATCATTGACTTGGAATAGCCCCTCTCTCTGAACATAGCTGCCTGCTGAAATCCCACTGATTCTTCCAAGGCTAGATTTAAATATCACTTTCATTAGAAATCCATCCCTCTAAAATGATGGAAGAGATTGCAAAACGATGGTTTGAGAACACTTAATGAAGGAAGAAGTGGTGGCTATTAGGTGCTAGAACAGGATCACTACATACTTTGGTCAGAATTACTAAACTGGTAAGAGAAAAACGCCACAGACAACACACCTGCATATTAGCAAGGCAGCTGACAACTTCTCATACTATACTGAAAAGATGGCTATTTGACATGAATGGTGGTATGGTTAGATGAGTTCAGAAGCAACTTAACAAACACAATCAAAGAGCTCTGATAAAAGGGACTAACAGAGGCCTAGAGAGTGACCTTCAGCAGAAGGCCTAATCTGTTCACTACCACTAATCTGTTCACCCTTTTTATTGATTTGGATGAATCTGAAGGTAGAATTTCTCTGAAGCACTCACAGTCCTGGCAACATCTGGCTGGGAACCCCCTAATTTGTTTCTTTTCCTCCGACTCTTTTCCCCATGTCTAAGATTTCCTCATCGCCTCACAGGAATGGTGCTTAAAATTTAGCTCTTTATCCACAAGTTGTATCAGCTCCTCCTAGCCCACCATGGCACGGCTCTATTCTCATGTGCTTACTTTGTACATTTTCCCTCCCTAGACAACATCTACTTTTTTCTAGAATCTTTCTGCCTGACCTCTGGATGCATTTGTCACAAAGCTCATGCACACTCATCTGTCCAGTTACCCAGTGATAATGTCAAATGGTAGGATAGACAAAAGGACACCTATGAATCTCATGACACTATGAGATTCCACAATTTTGTAATATTTTGTCACAAAGGCTATGTTTTTATGATGCTTTTTCAGAAACTTCATTATCAGAAACAAAAATATTAAAGACACTGGAATGTGATCCAGGCTATCAAGTAGGAGTATGAAAAATATTATTAAAAGCAAAAATAGAATCAAATGTGCTAGAAAATAGAAGCTTCTTGTCTTCCGGCTCCAGATGCTGGTACAACTGGGTGGAGGGGAACAGGCCTTAGGAGGAAACTTTAACTGTGGGAAAGTATGGTGGGGCCTAGTCACGGTTCTTCTAGCCCTAGAATTTCCCAGAAATAAATTTCTAGCAGCTGCCCCCCACTGATCCTTCTCCTTTCCCTTCATCCTAGCCCTACCCACTCCTCCTCTAAGAACAATAATCCTTCGTCACTTTACAATAGAGCTTCTTAACCATTTTTTATTTCGTGGACTTTAGACAACCTGGTGAAACCTATGGACCCCTCCTCAGAAATACTTCTAAATATATAAAATAAAATACATGATTGGAAAGAAAAGCAATTATATTGAAAAAATTATCAAAATATTTTAAAAGTTCTCATAGGTCAGGAACTTCTGCCCTAAAAGAATCAAATCAGGTTTATTTTCCCGAATGTAAGAGGGGATATTATGATATCTTGTTTTGCTCCCACAGATACTATTGGGAGATAATTAACATTCCCAGGCTGTGGGGAAACTTGCTTATCTTATATTGCCAAGACAAGGGCCATCTTGATGCCAGGAGGAATCAGAAAGGTTGGGATAGGACAACCAGCTCAAACCTTAGAAAGCAGGCCCTGGTCACTAGTGTCCTCACTACTGTGTCTGCTCAACTGACCTCATTAATATTAATGGATGTATGATCTGGGAGAGGGAATATGTAATGAAGGCCTGTAGCGGGAATGTAAGGAAGAACTGTTACCTTGAGGGCTCTGACGGGAGGAGTCAGAATACCCTAACGATATTTAAGCCTGTTCTGGCTTTTGTATGATGTGTGTTCTTAGTTTAGCACCTCATCTGCTTCTGAAGCGTAATAAATGCCTTTCTCTGCCCACTTTGGTTCTGAGTCCTTTCAGTAAGAATGGGTCTATTGCATGGCTCTTTCTGCCTGGGAAGTCCTGTGATACCCACAACTGTGCTTCTCACAGGACCAACTTTATGGGTAGGGCCTATAGGGATTTTAGAAAACCTCTCCTTGCCCTGAAAATATCTCTAATTAACTAGGCTGAAATTTAATAAGACAAATCAATTATTAGAAATGAGGTTTAAAATGTAAAAAAGCCCAAAACACCAAACCTCATTCACACCAAGGAGTAATCAGTTAAAGAACAAGTACAGATGCCAACTATAGCTTCCCTGCTTTGATGGGGAACAGGGCAGGCACTGGGTGCCTGAAGTAGAGCAGATGTGTCCAAACCAAAGAGGGAAGTATGGAGACAAACTTGGATTTCCCTCAGATCTGCCCAGTTTATCTTCAACTGCCTAGAAACAGAAGCAACGCAGAAAGGTATTTTGTCTGTTTCTCATGATTTACAAGGCCATAAAAAGTGCTCTGGTCTTGTGTGGCTGAAAGAATCATAAAGATGATCATCTCCTTACAAAGGTTTTCAATGTCGTGTTGCAGTTTCTCCCACTCAATGTTTCCTGATTTGTTGAACTCTAGGATCTTGAGCAATGCAGACCACCAAACTGCTGGCGAGGGCACAAGAACAGTTTTGAAAGAGTCTGCTGTCCAGAAGTCTTTTTTGAGTACAGTAATGAAGATTAAAGACAGTGCACAAAAACAAGCAGGGACATTTGTGGTAGAAAAAATTAAGTAATGCCTTGTCGTGAGCCTTCCAGACTTGGGCAGTACTGGGCACTGTCAGTTAACTCACTGGTGCCGAACAGCATGAATTTTCTCAAGGTTTTCAAGAAAGGTCTAAAATTCAATACTTAATAAAAGTAAATATACTGAAAGTTCTAAAAAACAAAAAAAAGGGCATGAAATACAATGGAAATAACTTTCGAGGTTGGGAAGTGGGGAGAACTACTTTACAAAAAAGATAAAGAACCAATTTAATTTGCTATGTTTCATTTTGTACCACAGTCATAGATGAAATAAAAAAAGATAATCCAGAACAAGATTTTTTGGTGTGTTTTGTTTTAATGGGCTGCTAAGGCGAGATGCGTATCTCTGTGTGAAACAGATTTTCAAAGGGACATAAATGGTCTTTGATCTTTCTGAACCATTTGTCTTCAAATTCTTTGGAAGATGCAATTACCAGAGCAGTCAAAGCTTCAGAGCCTACACATTTCACCTCTGCATGAACTTCATCTTTTATTTTTTCTGGAATGAGATCTTCTCTCATAACCTGCAGCAGGAAAAAAATACACACACATTCCCTATAAAACAGGCAGCAGACAGACATAGGAGAGAAGACAATGTGAACTACTGATTTAAATACTTCCAAATGAGAGCAGAAATGGGGACACTTCCAATCAGAGATGCTCATTCTTTTGTGCTGATGGAAAGGTCCCTTTTTTGTTCCACAGAGTTCTTGTTTACATCTCAATCTCACCTCCCCCTGGGAAAGTGCCTTTAAAACAGACCAGACCATTACTGGGATTCAGTTCTCACAGAATAATGGTCTAACCTTTTTGTATCAAGCACATTCTACTGGAAGAAATACAATTCAAGGTCCTTCTCACACTTAGTCAGACCTTGGGGGAGACACTGTAGGGAAGAATCTTGTTGCCTTTTAGGATTACAATTTATTCTAGGTGTTGTTCTGTTAGGAGATCAAAATGTACAAGGGCTAGGGAGACAGAAGTCTAAGTAACTGATGAGGCCCCAGTACAGGTGAGACCTGAGAGGCACAAGGGGATAATATATATAATTAGGGGAAAGGGAAACTGAACAAGGCCTATGCAAAACATAATGAGGACACTCTACTGCTCCCTACTGGAGAGAAGCAGATCCACTCAAATGCTATTTGGTCATGTCTTCAAAACTCTGGGATGGATTCTGGACCCCCTTCTGTGTAGGGCCTTTGCAAAAGCAGCTGTTAGGAAAAAAAAAACCCAAAACTAGCCTTAAAGAGGCCATCAAGTCCCAGCTGTTGACCAATATATGTGATTAAATTTGCTACAATGTGCAAAGAGAAATCTTAAACCATTTCATATCCTATGGAAGCAACCAAGCCAAGCAACATAAAGTAAAATAAACAAAAAATTACCTTAATATATTCAACAAGTAGCTGTAAAATAAATGAAAATTCTAAAATAACAGTTGCCTAAGCAACTCATTGACAGAAATGCTTCAAATGACCTCAGACTGTTGTCTGAAGCAAAAGCAAGTACAGGTGACCACTGGTGACTTTGTTTTAGTGAGTGCCTAAATCCAGTATTAGATAATAACTTTCCCCTTCTGAAGAATCGGAGGCAAAGTACCACACTAAGGAATCTTTAAAGAACTACAAGACGGTTTTTGCCTTCAAGAGGCTCAGGAGCTAGTCTGGAAAACAAGATAAGCCTGTTTTTGTACACAGACTCACAAACCTTCCAGCTCATCCCTCAGACATAGGCCCCAATAAACCCTTCCCATCCACTCCCACTGCCCCAAACGTGCCCCAACCTCCACAAATCCCTAAGGATGCTCATGACCTTACAGATTCAACCTCTGCTCACATCCCTGAGCCTTCTCCTCCCTCTTCCTCACCCACCCCCAAGAGAAATAACCAGTGTCTGATGACTAAGGGAAAAGATTCAGACGTGGAGCAAAGAGCTAGACCAAGCCCCTTCCAGCTTCAGGATATTCTGAGTCTAACACAGACACACACAGACATACACACAACACGCACACACACACACTATAAGTCAGCATATGTTAAAGGCCAAATGAGTGGCTTGGACAGTTATTGCTGGAGATCACAGCAGAAGCAGAAATCAGTGTGGGCTAGAGTTGCCAGGGAAAAGTTTCATGAAGAATATGAAGCTTGAAATGAATTCTGAAGACCAGGTTGGCTTCAGACAGGTAGAGGGGAAGCCAGAAACCTTCCAGCTGAGCAAAGGAACCGGCAACAACCAAGGGCCACAGAGAAGAAGGTATGAGGCACATCTGGGAAATATGTGGATTAGTGTAATGTGGGTGACATGTATAAGGAAAGTAGTAGGAAACCAGGTAAGAGTTGGATTTGGTGGGCCTTGAATGCTGTACAAACGAGATGGGGCTTTGTTTCTGTAGATGATGAGAAGCCAATACAAGTTTTTTAAAAGGCAAGTAACTTGACCAAAGTTGTATTTTAAAAAGATTCATTTGTAACAGTTTTCAGAATGGATTAAATTATAGATTGGATATAGGGAGATTGCATATTATATCACATAAATACATATATTATAGGATGTTTTTATACATGTATATATAAAACAATAGGATATTATAATTATAATTAGATTATAATCTAAGTAAGAGATATGAGGACCCAGATTAGTGAAGAGAAGCCATGAAAATGGAAAAAAAAATGTCTGGGGAAAATAGACATTGACAAAAATTCATAATAATCCTTCATAAGAAAAACTCCACAATGACTGACTGGATACAGATGATCAGAGTACGGGAGGAAGCAGAGAGGATGCTGCAGTGCCAAGCTTGGGTGACAGGAGATACAAGGAAGCCAGGAGAAAGACCCACTTGCCTTTCATTCACTCACTACTTAGTGATCACCTACTATGTGCAAGGCACCGTTAGGGATATAAAAATGATTAAGAGCTCATCCTGAGGATGTCAGTTTAAAAAATTCTCACATGTAAAGTGATGGTGAGACACCCAAAAGGGAATGTCCAGCAGACAGCTGGAGACAGAAGACAAAGTCAGAGATTGTTAAGTGAGGAATAACAGCTGGAGATGCTAGAGCATGAGCTTTCTGAAGTAACCTGTCAAAGAGCGAGCTGAAAACTGAACTCTGGGGACAGGAATCCTCGGGGTCTATATGGAAGGGTGATACAAACCCCAATAATAATAAAATAACTGACTTGTATACAGTACTCTGAGGTGTGGAAGATGCTCTACACACATTATTTCATGTGAGTGGCACAACAGTCCTATGAGGAAAGGTCCATTTCACAGAGGGCACACCAGGGCTCCAAGAAATTGTGATTTGCCCAAGGTCACAGAGCTAGCTAATATCTGAAGACAGGATCTGAACCTGGGTCATGCTACCTTCAAAGTCTATCACTCTATCCATTATACCATACTGCCTCGCTTCTTTGTAGTCTGGGATCAATTATCCATTTTAATGGAAACTGAAATAGCAGAAACAAAAGCTACTGGAAGGCTATTTATTTTACTCCTTAAACAGTCTCTCTGAGGGGCGGCTAGGTGGCACAGTGAATAGAGCACCAGCCCTGGAGTCAGGAGGACCTGGGTTCGAATCTGGTCTCAGACACTTAACACAGAAATAACCTAGCTGTGTGACCTTGGGCAAGTCACTTAACCCCAATTGCCCTTCAAAAAGCAAAATAAATAAATGTTTAAAAAAAAAAACAGTCTCTCTGGAGAAGAGCATGTCCTTACTTTAGAAGCGAATAACCTTTCAGAGAACAGGGAGTTGCAGGAACCCAGGCCAATGTAGGAAGAAAGAAACTTGGTTCAATCAGAACATGTCATACCAAATTATCCTCATTTCCTTTCTCCATGGCATCATGAGACTGGTTGATGAGGGAAATATAGCAGACTGTTATCTGGATTCAAGGTACATGACAGTTTCTCAAGTATCTTTGTATACAGGTAAAGAAATGTGGAAAAGATAATATGTACATTAAAACAGATTCTTAACTTTGTTCTACCAGTTATCCAAAAGATACCAGTAGATACCAGTAATCTACCAGTAAGTAATCCAAAGATTACTGAGTAAGGAACTGAGACCAATTGGGAGGGAGGTGCTGTGATGTTCAATTTTTCAGTAAGTTAATAATTAACTGAAAGGACCGTGACCATTTGCTGAGAGCTTCCTCTTGCTCCCTCCTCATCTCATGTCCCTTGGACACTGTGTGCGACCATCTCCTCCTCTACTCCAGTCTCATGTGAGGAGGTGGCCCTTCCCCTGACAAAGAGCTTCCTCTTTACAAGTGGGAAGACAAAATTGATCTGACAAAGGTTAGACAAAGTGATCCCACAAAGTTCAACCTGTACAAGTGGTCCCACTCCATCTAGGCTCCTCCAGCAGGCTGCCCCCTGTCATCCTCCCTCTCTCACTTTAATCTCTCCCTATCTCCTGTCTGCTTGCCTCTGTCTCTCCTATCCTCAGAAAACTTAATCAACTTGTATGCCAGGGAGCCATCACCACATCTCTCTCCTCCCTTATGCAGCTAAACTCCTGGAAAAGGCCTTCTACAGCCCATGTCTCCCCTTCCCTTCCCCTCATTCTCTTAACTCCCTACACTCTAACTTGATCACTGAAACAAAACTGCTCTCTCCAAAATTACCAATGATCTACTAATTGCTAAAGCCTTTTAAAACCCTCATCTTTACTGATCTCTCCGTAGCCTCTGACCCTGTCGATCATGCTCTTTTCCCTGAATTTCACAACACTGCTCTTTCCTGGTCTCCTCCCACCTGTCTAACCACTCCCTCTAAGTCTCCTTTGCTGGATCTTTGCCTCGGTCATGCTGGTTATTCTGGGTACCCCCCAAGTGCTACTCTGGGCTCTCTTCTCTTCTCCCTTTATACTATTTTTCTTGGCAATCTCAACAATCTCAATTATCTCTATGCTGATAATTTTCAAATTGATTTATCCAGTTTAACCACGATACTCACAACATTTCCAACTGCCTACTGGGCAATTGGAACAGGATATCCCTGGACAACTTAAACTCAACAGGTCTAGAATCAAACTTATATTACTCCCAAATTCTGCCCTCCCTTCCAATCTGCCCTATTACTGGCCTTCTTCCACACAACCTAAGCACCATCCTCTCTCACCACCCCCGTACCCAATACGCTGCAAAGCTGGCCATTTTAACTTGGTAACATGCTTTGTACCCTGCTCACTCTCTCCTCTGCCACTGCCCCCACCCTGGTGCAAGGCCTCACTATCCCTGACCTGGGCCACTGCAAGTCTGCTCAGGGGTTTCTCTCCCCACTCTAGTCCATCTTCCACTTGGCTGCCAAATTAGTCTTCCTAAAGCTCTGCTTTAGGTCTGCTCATGTCATCTCTCTATTCAATAAACTCCAGGAGCTCCCTATCACCTCCAGGATTAAAAATAAAATCCCCTGGTGTTCAAATCCTTTGTGACCTGACCCCTTCCCCAGCTTTCCAGTCTCTCATAACTTATTCCTCCCTGTATACCTTGTGACCAAGTGATACTGGCTGCTCCTCAAACAAGACACTTTCTTCAGGCTCCACACATTTTTGTCGGCTTTTCTCCATGCCCTAAATTCTCTCCCTCTTCCACCTTTCACAAAGAGTGTTTCTGATTCCTCATAATGTCAGCGCCCTCCCACGTTGATGATTTCCGATTTAGCCCATCCAGATCTTGTTTGTACACAGCAGTTCTGAGTTGTCTCTCCCATTAGTCTGTGAAGGGTGAGGAGGGACTGTCTCTTGCCTTTCTTTGTATCCCCAGCACTTCGTATAGCACCTGGTACATCGCAGGCACTTAAAAAATGCTTGCTCATTGACTGACCAAAGGACCTATGGCTGTTTAGCGTGGAAAAGAGAATACTTATGAGCCAGCTGAAGGCTTTCCTTCATTTGATCCAGTGGATGTTGTCCAAGGAAGACAAAACATACATACACAGCACTCCTGTTATGTGGCATGGAAGGGGAAGGGTGACTCAAGCCCCTCGAAGGAACTTCTTATTCCAGTGAAAGTAAGAAGGATAGATCGTTTGTGTCATTAGGAAAAAGAGAAGCGAAGCACTGGATATGAGAAGAACTAAAGACTTCTGGCATAAGCTGTCACTGGTGAAGGAGGACTGGACACAACGCACTGCTGGAAACGAAGGGCGGCAGTGATGAGGCAGATTTCCATTAGCTCTAAGGAAAATGTTTCTAACAAGGAGAGCTGTCTACAAACGTGACACACTGCTTCGTGAGCACAAAGAGCCAAGCCCTATTACCATCTGTCCGTCCTGCAAGGAAGCACAAGCCTGAATCAGGGCAAGGTCAGTCTGGCTGGGCTCTGAGGCTCTGCCAGTGAGGGCAGTCAGTGCAAATTACAGAGTCCCCAAACTGTCCTTTGATCAATGGTCTCTGATGCTATTTCCCCAGACTTTTTCTGGAGCTACCTTGATAGCAAACTTTGCAGTTTGGATCAGAGCAGTAGAAGGAAACTGGCAAGAGAAAGCTCCTCTCTGGAACTGAAATGACTGTGAGACATCTGTACTGTCTCTCCCATAGAGACCCCTTTACAACCCAATGCAGAGCAGCTGCCCCATCAGGTGGACACTCACCTCGGAAATCAGCAGCAAAGTTTCTTCTTCAAAGTCGAATCCCTTTAGTCTATCTTCAATTTCCTCCTGTGCCTTGAAATTCTTCTCTAAAGCAAAAGATGTTTGCTGAGACTGAGTGAGCTGAAGCAAATGCCTGGAAACCACAATGGGCCAAAGACAGGTTAGAGGTTCTCTAATTGGGGCAGCACAAAAAGTTCATTTATATTCACTTAGGGAGTGAACCTGCTGTTGAGTATTCCTTAGGAATCATCATCACAGGGATAGATGGACAGGTTAGATCTGAATGACTTCCGAGAGCTGCCTTTTTTCTCTTATTTTCCTGGCTGGCCTTTTAGACTCACTGCCTCTAACCTGGATACACTACCATTTATCAGTGATACTATTTAATAGGGCAAATACCCTCATGATAGCTCACTACTATTTGGAAATAACATGGATTAAAACTTTTGAATTTAAGTAGTGTTTTTATTTTCTAATATAGAAACCAGGATTAGAGAGAGCCCAAGCCTATCAACTAAGAAATTCTGAATGTTTTAGGCTTGGTCCTGTGGAGGTAATACTATAAGGTTATTCAGATTGTGTCTTTTTGTTTTTTAATATTTCTGACTTCTTTTAGGCCTTTTTTTTTTAAAGTATGTTCTTGGATAATAACATAAACCTAGGAAGCATGTTTCTTTGCTCATAAAATGCACAAGTACCTAATTATCTTTTTTTCTTCTGTATTTATATGTTTTAAGGAGACCAGAGGCTTGAATTTCCAAGGGATGGATCCTCTGACCCCTCTGTACAGTGAGCTAAGGGTCATCTATTCCCATTATTATTATTATTATTTTTTTTTTTGGAGGGCAATTGGGGTTAAGTAACTAGCCCAAGGTCACACGGGTAGGTTTTTGTTTGTGTGTGCGTTAAGTGTCTGAGGCCGGATCCGAACTCAGGTCCTTCTGACTCTGGGGCCTTCGCTCTATTCACCGTGCCACCTAGCCACCCCATCTATTTCCATTATTGTGGATATAAACAACAAGAGAGATGAACATTTAGTTTTCTTAAAAGAAGAGCACACACTAAAAAGAATTGCCTCCTCAAACAAACAATCCTTCATCTGCTTTTTCAAAGCCACTCTCAGCTGTATAATGGGATAAATTTGACATTCAGTTTTCTTAATTCTCACAGATTTATCTCAGAGAGCAAGACATGCTGTATTCTCTAGGCAGTATATCCTTTCATTCTTATGGATCAAAATAACACCAGAGGGTCATTTTACTTTTTCCCTTTCTCCCCAAACTAAATTGAATGTCCTTTTGAAGCCCGGCACTGATTAGAGCTAAAGCAAAAGCCTGAAAATCACAATGTGTCAATTGACAGGTATATACTTATAATGCAGAACAGAAAAGCCCTTCTCTGACAGCATTTTCCTGCCCTTTTTTTTTCATTCATCCTTAGCTTACCTGGCTCTGACGAATGAGGCACAAGCCTTCATTTGAGTCCCTGTCCATACTGTGGGTGACCAGGACTGAAATGCCAGATGGAAGGGAGTCTCTGGTGCCACAGGCCACACATCACTGACAGAGTTTTCACTTTTCTGGACACAGCTACTACTTGTTCCCATAGAAAACCCAGAGTCTCCATTCAAAGTTTTGGAAGAATGTAGAGAAGGATCTTTTTTTGGTGATGGGGAAGGGATTTTGAGTTCTTGGTCACTTGAGGTAAAACTACTTTCTTTCTGAGATGAAGTAAATGAGGTTGAAAGAGCTAGTCCAAGACTCAGGTAAGCCTCTGCAAGCTTAGCCCAATTCCAAGGATTAAAATGATGCAAAGAAATCAGTTTTTGTAGGCATAGTATTGTTTTTTCTATGTTCTTCAGACCTGAATAAATAGTGAGCTGGAGGTATAGCACAGTAGTTAAATGGTCACTGTTAGTGGCTCCATTCCCCTGAAAATCAAAAGATTTAAAAAATTAAATTGCAGAACAGGCTTGAAACTTTGATAAACTGAGATACATTTTCCCCTGTAATAACATCAATCCATAATAATGAGCAGTATTTGTCAAAATTTGTGGGAAATTAAGTTATGTATATTTCAACTCTCCTATAGAATTTTTTAAAGCTACAAGCTTAGACAAATGTATGCTAATCAACAGAATATTCACCAGCTTCCCCATATGTCCTAATGCCAGAAGCCATGCAATCATCAGCACTGGTAGCTTGAAGAACTTTAGTACTAGAAGCTGATTACAATTATGATTTATATTTTCAATTTCTATTCTAATTCTTATTGATGAAAGCCTGATCTCTTGCAGACATGGGTCACTGGTTACTTTGCATGGCTGTATTAAAACATAAATGGTTAATTCCTTGAGGTTCTGAGCATATTCTAGTTCAAATTCTACTTGGCTTATACTTCTTAAGCAGGATAGCCCTGAAGCTCCAAGTGCTTCCCGATGCATGATAATTGAATCCAAATGCCTTCCTTAGTAACTGTTATTGAGGTCAATTGTTCTTGGCTAGAGATAGGGCTGCTTGGCCTCCCCCAAAACACAAACATTCTCCTAAGCTAGCCAATAGAAAGTCTTTCTAAGTGGGGGCCACTGCTTCATACCACAGCAAGTCCCATCTCTGCCTACGGGGAAAATATAAATCCTCTTCCTCTCAGATAAAGAAAAATTTAAGTATTAAGGCATGGGTATCTGACTGCAGTTACCTTTACACTGATCTTAGGTCTTAGAAATGGAG
Source organism: Gymnobelideus leadbeateri (assembly GCA_011680675.1). NCBI lineage: Eukaryota > Metazoa > Chordata > Mammalia > Diprotodontia > Petauridae > Gymnobelideus > Gymnobelideus leadbeateri. The sequence goes on along the minus strand of WOXC01010390.1, from coordinate 1,453,022 downwards.
CTGGTTTTAAAGGTCCCACTGTCATACTCTCACCCATAAACTATACATTAAAAAAGCAAGTCTGTGGTCCAGGAAAGCCATGTAGGTAAGCAGAAGGCTGAAGGGGTCTAAATTATGTCTGTATAGGAAGATACAATTTTTAACCAGCTCCCTATGCCAAAGTATCCATTATTCTGGATTCAAGTCATGCCCTCCTCATAGACAGTATGTGTACAATAAAGGAAGGCCCTATGGACCAGGAACTGAGTGAGCTCAATGATGTGGATACAAAGAAAGGCAAACATGTGGTTCCCACCCTCAAGGAGTTTGCATTCAGAATGGAAGACTACATATAAATAACTATGTACATACAAGATAAACACAGATTTGACAAAGTAATCTCAGAAGGCAAGAGCATTATAGGGGACTGAGAAAGGGCTCCTGCTGAACTTAGTATTAAAGGAAGCCAATAATTAGTGAGAAGAACATCTGAGAGATGACAGCACAAAGGCATGGAGGTGGGACCGTGTATTGTGTGTAAGAAACAGTAAATAGGTCAGTGTACACAGAATAGGGCAGTATAGACAAACTACAGCCTGTACAGAAGTAAATAAAAAAAAAAGGACCAGACTGTGAAAGACTTCAAATGCCAGAGAAGCTGAGGTTGGATACTAGAGGTAAAGGGGAGAGACACGGGAGATGACAGGGTCATACCTGCCCTTTAGCAGCTGGGTGAACGCAGGATTGGAGTGGAGAGGTATCTCGAGTTTGGGAGACCAATGAATTATAAGACCACTGCAATAGTACTGGTGAGAAGTGATCAGGGCTTCTAAGAGGATGGGCAATGAGTGAATGGAGAAAAGGAGATTGTATAAAAACTGTTGTGAAGGTAGATATACCAAGGCTTGACAACAGATACAGGGCGCGTGCAGTTAAGGAACTAAGGATGACAATAAGGTGTTGAGCCTAGATGACTGGGGGGATGGTGGTGCTTTCAACAGTAATAGGGAAGTTAGAAAGAAGGGAAGGTTGAAGGGGGGAAATCCCACTTTGGCATACTGGGCCTTCAGGACATCTGGATGAAGATCTGGTATTCATTTTTATAACTATGTTAATTGAACCCATGAGCAATGATGAGATCACCAATAGAGACAGTAGAGTGGGAGAAGACAAGAAGGCCCAGGACAGAGCCCTGGGCTACACCCATAGTTAGTGGGTGGGCAAAGGAGACAGAATGATGTTTTCTACCTTTCAACACACTTCCAGGCACACCATGCTTTCTGTATGCATAAATTATGACTAGTTCTGATTGGTTTTGGGTAAACTACTCTCTGAAAGGTTATATATTCTACCAGATGATATAGATACCTCATAGCTCTCTTAGAAATCCTATAAATGACTGTACACATTCTTGGACAAATATTTGTATATATGAGAAAATATAACATTCCCTGACAGTAGCTTACTTATCCCACTCCCTAATTAAAACTCTTCAAAGTTCACTGATACTAAGCACTGTATAAAAACATCTAATTATATGTTGAAATAGCAAAAACTTAAATTTATTGTAAATCTTATCTAGAAATCAACAAATGATGTTTTGGAAAAGGAAAATAAACACGAAGTAGACTGTCAAAATTTTACAACCTGATGGCCTTTATTAAAACAATTAAGGTACTGAACTGCCCCTACAGAATGTTAAAAAGGCCAGGAATTAAGGAGTGGCTTGAAACCATTGCAAAAAATAGTAAAGAGTTAAACAAGAAACAGCAAACAGGAAAGGTCAGCTTGTGCCAGAGCAAGAGAGAATGCTGGGATAAAAGTAAAAAGAGTATGAAAAAATAAAATGGGGGGCGGCTAGGTGGTGCAGTGAGTAGAGCATCGGCCCTGGAGTCAGAAAGACCTGAGTTCGGATCCGACCTCAGACACTTAAAGCACACACAAACAAAAACCTAGCCGTGTGACCTTGGGCAAGTTACTTAACCCCAATTGCCCTCCAAAAGGCAAAAAAAAGAAAAAGAAAAAGAAAAAAAAGAAAAAAGAAAATGGCTGGGAAGAAGTAGGAGAAGTAAATAAGTAAGCACGAACTGAAGAGAAAGTGTTTGACCAAAGACAGTCAACTGGGCGGCATCTGCTGTCCTATCTTGTACTCCTTCCAATCCACCTGCTGTCACCTAGCATAGGGCCTGGTGAGAAGTGATCCTCAAGGCTCTGACATTCCTGACATGGGTATCGGAGAGATTCTGAGTGGTCTTCTACCTACAGGGATGCTGCCACCCTGCATGGACCAACCTGACACTGTCCTCAATGCTGCGTGATCCAGTGGGAAGAAGTACCTCAGATCTGCAATGAGGAGACCTCGGTTTGAATTCTCCCTCCTCATCTTCAAAATGACATGGAAGACCCACCAACCATAAGAGCCTTTCCTGCCTTTCCTGCTTTAAGATCCTCAACAGCCCCTTGCAGGACTGCTGCAAGTATTAGCCATGGACAGTCTAAGCTTGGGAAAAAACTGGAATGGGCAAGTACTGAGTGAAGGATAGTAATGAAAATTTGGTAAGAGCCTTGAAGAATAATAAGGATGATGGGTTGTTAGAAAGAAAAGGAAAAGACAAAGCAGCCTGCTTCTCTGAAGGCTGATGAAGCTTACAGGACCGTCACTTAGTGGATAAAGCAGACTCAAGAATCAGCCCTTAATTAATACAGACTTAAAAAGCTCAAGACACAGATGTTTTCCATGTTTTGAAGTAAATCATTTGATCTAAGGCACTACCAAAACCTCCTCAGCCTCCAGATGCTAAGGACTTATACAATAAACAAAACACAAAACCATTACCAGGGAATGGTTAAAAAATTCTTCTTAATGAAGAAAATAGGATGGTTAAATCTGCAAGCAAACATCATGCTAACTTCAGGCCTGTTAAAGTTGTCACAGCCATGATACCTAGTCCAAAAATCACAGCAATGTTTTCTCATAAACTGCTGGTGAAAGAGAAAAAAAAAGGACACCTATAAAATATTAAGTATTATTTTATTTTGTTAAATTTATTTAATCTCTAGACTCACTTATGCACCAAAAGTAGTATTAAATCAGCCATATAATGTCTTATAAAAAAAACCAAAATTGCACATAGAATTGTAAACTCAACAAACTTTTATTAAGCATTAACATTAGGTACAAGTCAAGAGTTGCCTTTCATGTCTCATTCACACAATTTTACTTAGGAATATAGGGAAAGCAGCTAGTAAGCTCTGCTTAGTGGGAGTGTTTGCCTCTAATGAGGAAAGTAGCTCTGCAAAGGTAAGGTTTTCAGAGAACTGAGGATTTCCAACATTATTCAGAAAAAAAGGTACATGGAAACTATGGTATTTTGGGTTCAAACTCCAACATAAAGTTCTACAGTCCAAAACGTACATGTTTCACTAAGAAGAGGCATTTTCAGGAAACCAGCTCATCGATTCTGGACAGCTGCACTAAGGAAAGACATGAAAATGACCATGTACGACACTCACCAGTTTCTCAGCAATCTCCAGTGCTTCCATATGCCTTCCTAGGCGAGTTAAGCACCGAGCCTGTCCTTCTTGGACATCTCTTCTCATGGCAAAGTTGGTAGGTGACAGCAGTTCAAAGCAGCTGGAGTACTCCTGAAGTGCTTTCTGTGGAGGTATTTGTTTAAAAATTTAAAAAGAAAAGGCATTGCAGAAAAGGACCCCGTAAAAGGCTGGCTGGCTTGTATGTGGTTGGGGTTTTCTGGCTGGGTGAGTGGGGAGCAAAGCGGAAGGTATCATTTTCATGGGACACTACCTCCCTCCTTTTGAATTTGAAAGCTAGAAAGGAGAAAACACCCCAGTTTGAAAGATTTACTAGAGTCTAAGGCTTAAAACACACAGTAGATCAGCTCTAATGGTTATTGGAGAAGGGACCAGAAAGAACACCTTGTCAGCATAGGGAAAAGGTGGCTGCTATATCTTACCTTTTCAAAATTTTTTTGTTTTTTGGAGCTGGGAGGGCAGGGCAATTGGGGTTAAGTGACTTGCCCAAGGTCACATGGCTATTAAGTATTAAGGGTCTGAGGCTAGATTTGAACTCAGGTCCTCCTGACTCCAGGGCCAGTGCTCTATTCACTGTGCTACCTAGCCGCCCTATGGCTGCTATATCTTTTGACGGTGCTTTACCACTAGGTCATGTCCATCTATGCTGGAGACTCTCCTGCATTTGTGAAATACAGACAGACACTGGGGTAAATAGAGTAAGTCATGCAGCAACGAGAAGAACCAATCATATGTACAGTTGGCTGCAGAAGACTAAGACCATTTAGAAATGCCCAGATGAGGACTGGGATTCTGAGAACAGTCACTGACAGGCAAAAACACTTTATAAAAGGTGGAATTTGTTTCTGCAATCCAAATCTTATACATTTTAAACATATAAACCTGTTAAATTTCCAAAAGTGTTGTTTCCCATAAAGTAATATGATTCTCGCCTGCAAGGAGACATGTACCTGAAATTCTTGTTGCCGGTATGCCAAGTCTCCCCTAAATTTCTTGATGGTGAGTATTTCGATTTCATCCTTGTTTTCTATTTCCTCATAAAACCACTGGAAAACAAAAAATTCAAATTATGGAGTAAAACCATCAATTGGACCAATCACTTAAAAGAAAATACAATTTATAAAACTAAAAAAAAATAGTTTTTCAGAATAAGATTCACAAGAAAACATTAGGTAGAGTAATAACTTTACTGCAATGCTTTTATCTGCAGTTAAAGACAAATAAGCATGCAAATATATTGGTAGCCACTAAGCTAAAGGAAGTCAGTACAAAACTATATGCTCACCAGGTACTCATCTTCAGTAAAGGGACAGTCTGTGGCTTTTGAGTGGATAAAGAGAGAAGGAGCAGGTTTGGCAGAAATTTGAGGCAAGGAGGCAGAGGAGAACAGTACAGAGAGCATTTAATTTGGATGTTTTGGATTGGATTTGAGATTGGCACAGGGAACTCCCAGTGAGGAAACTTTTACCAGTGCAGATCAGCATGATACAAAGTCTTAAAGAGATGTCCTGGGGGGGACTAAGAAATCAAGCAGCTTGGCCAAGGTCACACGACCAATGTGTGTCAGATGTGGGACTTAAACTCAGTTCATCACAACTCCTAGGTGGTACCATGGTGCATAGAGTGCTGAACCTGGGGTCAAGAAGATCCGAGTCCAAATCCAGCCTCAGACACTTACCAGCTGTGTGACCCTGGACAAGTCACTTAACCTCTGTTTGCCTTAATCCACTAGAGAAAGAAATGAAAAACCACTCCAGTGTTCTTGCCAAGGAAAGTCCATGGACAGTATGGTCCACAGGGTCACAAAGAGTTGGACCCAACTGAATGACAGAACAACAACAGGAGCCTGAAGGAAGGAGAGAGCTAAGAATTAGAGTAGAACTGTTTTTAACTTGTCTCATACCAAAACCTCGTGGGTTGGAAAAATCTGATAAATACAAGTCTGAAATATTTTATTAATTTCTACTGAGCCAAAATTCACTTAAGCCCTAGGATATTCCCTTTAATGAAAGGCAATCATGCTTCACTTTCATATCTCCTGGATCTTATAGCTGTGTTGAGGGTGCTGGCTCTTTTAATCAAACATATAAAAGACTATTTATTCCCTAAGCCAAGGGTGTGAAACCTGCAACCTCAGCCATATGTGGCCTTCTAGGTCCTCAACTGCAACCCTTTGAATTTGTTCAAAGGGCTATACTTTGAGAACCTAGAGGGCCACACGTGGCCTTGAAGCCGCAGGTTCCCCTACCCTTAGTCCGGTAGAAATGTTCAATTCATCTGAGTCAAGGTAGCCCCCAAACTGGAAATTAAGGGTACACCCGACTACTGGAGAACTGCTTAACAATTTGTGGTATAGGAATGGAATATATTCCATTCTATTTATATTATATTTAAGTTATATGTAAGATAATAGAATTCTTTACATTACATTCATATTATACAGTGATGACAATATTATAAAGAAAAACAACCTTGAAAGACTTTGCAACTCTGATCAAAATGCATGCAAACTACAATTCCAGAGGACTGAGGAAGAAGCCTGCTTACCTACCTCCTGCCAAAGAGGTGACATGTAAAACGTACCATAAGACATACACTTTTGGACAAGGCCAATGTGAGAATTCTGCCTTATTGGAATGTGCATATGTTATGAAGGTTTTATTTTTTTTAAATAGTTCAATGTTGAGGAAAGTGTGAAAGAAAATAAATGCACATAAAAAAACTTTAAAATGTTAAATTAAAAGAAATCATGAATAAATAGACATAGAAAAAATACCATAACAAAGAATTTCTGTATAATAAATATATTTCCACTTTTCCTAGATTGCTCATTGGAAAATCAAATCTGGCTTTGTTAAGCCCAGACACTCTGTGAATTCTACAGAACAATTCTAAATAACAAATAATCTTTTGTAACAAGGGCTTTCTCAGGTTCCTATAACTTTTACACTCCAAGGGGAAAAGAAATTGTGTAATTTACCTTAGAGAGAAGAAAAAAGAAAATGAACTTTTAATTTCTTCATAGTTTTTGTATTTGCCCTCAAACAGTAATTATTCTTAAATATCCAGTCTAATTTCTAATTATAGGGTAAATACAAACTTCCAAAACAGCTTGTGTATGAATAGAAGAATTGTTTACCCTTCCAATATGAAGTCCACAGACCTATGAAGACTCCCCTAAATTCTTAAGTATCTCTCTCAAATACACACACACATACACACACACACACACACACACACACACACACACACACACACACTCTGAACAACAAAAACCTAACATACAGTTATTGGGGGAAAATACATGGAAAGTACTAGTGAACAGAAGGGGATGAAAGGATCTCTAAGATGTCATGAGAACAATTAAAAAATACATGTCTGCAATGTACCCGATACATTGTACTACAGTGAATAAAACCACTGGATTTTAAGATGTAAAATCTGGGCTGGGATCCTAGTTCTATGAACCTTCTGAAAACTCCTTTACTGGGCCTCAATTTCCTCATCTGTAAAATTAAAAGGTAGCTTAGATCAGTGGTTCTCAAGACCCCTTTACACTCTTAAAAACTGAGGACCCCACCAAAAAGCTTTTGTTTACATTGGTTGTAGCCATCAATATTTACTGTAGTAGAAATTAAAATAGTATTATTAATTTAATTAAATAATATTATAATTAAAAATAGAATTAATTATTAATGATATTAATATCACAGTATTATTATGAAAATAGTTGTAACCCTGAGGACCCCTTACCAAGGTCTGGAGGAATCTGAGAGCCCCCAGACCACACTTAGAAAACCACTACCTTCTATGATGATCTGAGATCCCTTCTAGCTGTAAATGGAACAATCCTATAATATTTGTGGGATAAGTGGGGAGTTTTGCAGAAGGGAGGGCTTGGGGTCACTTGTGAGGCTGACTATGAGAAGTTTGAGGGAATATCCTCCCTTTAGGACTTCCGACCTAGCTAATCTCCTTAACTCTTTTTTTCCCCTTTCTTTTTGGAGGTGGGAAAGGTAGGGCAATTGGGGTTAAGTGACTTGCCCAAAGTCACATAGCTAGTTATTTGTGTTAAGTGTCTGAAACTGGATTTGAACTCAGGTCCTCCCGACTCCAGGGCCTCCCACTCACGGCTCAACCCCAGAACTTGGCCTGATGCTGTTGTCTCCGAGGTCATCACTCACTGCTTTATTGCTAAACCTCTGTTCCTCTCCACTCCCCCACTCCTGAACCACAATTCGACCTCTGACACACATTGACCCTGCTTTCTGGATAGTCTAGTCTCCCTGGCTTTTTGTGACACTGCCCGGCCTGTTTCTCCTACTTGTCTGACTGATGCTTCTTAGTCTTGTTCATGAAACTATCGGGTATCTCCTTCCCTTTACAAGTGGTGTATGTAGCCCAGGGCTGGGGCCCTCTTCACCTCTTCCTCTACACTCTCCTTTGCTGAACTCATCAGCTCCTATGGGTTCAAAGACAATTTTTTTTTTTCAGATTAACCCCAAATCTACATATCAAGCCCCTATCTCTCTCCTGCTTTTCAATTCCCAATAACCAACTTATCTCTATTAGACATCACCAGAATGTCCCCTAGGTCTCTCAAATTCATTATAATATCCAAAATAAGCCCTATCATCTTACTCTGTAAATCCAATCCTCTTCCTAATTCTCTACTTATAATGGTCCATAAACCCTGCCCCTATCCTCCCTTCTCTATTACTATAGAGGGCACCACCACCCACCTAGTGCCCCAGGCTTACATCCTAGAAGTCAAAATTAGACTGCTATTTCTCAGCACCCATATCCAATTCTGTTGCCAAGACTTGTCGACTTCACCTTTGAAACATCTCTTGAAGATACTCCTTTCTCCCCTCTGACACTGCCACCCCCCTGGTGCTGGCCCTCATCACCTTACACTTGGATTATTGTAATGGTGGGTCTGACTGCCTCACATTTCTCACCCTTCAAACACATCGTCCATTCAGTCACTAAAGTGATTTTCCTAAAATGCACGTCCAATAATCAATCTCTCTCTCTCTCTCTCTCTCTCTCTCTCTCTCTCACACACACACACACACACACACACCAGTTAACTCCCTATGCTCTCCAGACTCAAATACTCTGGAATTCAAAGCCCTTATTCCCCAATAGTTATTTTCTTTTGATCCAGTGAAATTAGCCTCTTTTGGCTCTGGGCATTTTGTTTGGTTTTCTCCCATCCCTGGAAAACTGTCCCTCATCTCTGTCTCCTGGCTTCTTTGGCTTCCTCCAAGTCCCAACTAAAATCCCATCTTCTACAGAAAGCCTTTCCCAGGTCCTCTTAATTTTAGTGCCTTCCCTCTTTTAATTATTTCCTATTTATCCTGTTTGTAAATATTTTGTTTGCTTGTTGTTTCCCCTACTAGAATGTAAGCTCCTTGAGGGCAGGGGCTGGGTTTTTTTGGGGGGAGGCCTTTGCTTCTTTTTGTACACTTAGTACAGTGCCTGGCACTTAAGACACTTAATAAATTCATACTGACTACTGCCTTCCAGGGCATAACCATTCTTCCAGTTGCCCAAGCTTGCAACATCACTGGGTACTAGTTAATTTGATTCTACGGGCTCAACATCTCACCTCTCTCATTTTCTCTACACACACTAACCAGCTGGTCCAAGCACTCCTCACTTGTCACCTGGTTTGCTGCAATAACCCCCAACTGGTCTCTCTATCCAGCTTCTTCCTTCTCCAGCCCATCTTCCAGAGCAACAAAACTGACATTCCCAAAGCTGGTGTCTGACCAAACCACTGCTCATTCAGCAAGCTTCAGGGCCTCTTCCCATCTGCACACCCCTCTGCAGATCCTTGTTACAATGTTGCCTTTCCCCATTAAAATGTCAGCTCACTGAGGGCAGGGGGTAGACCCGCTCTATTTTCACTGGTACAGTCACTTCTGCTATCAGGCAAAACACAACTTTGTTCCAAATCAGCTGATATACAGGGGAAGATTTTGAGCTTAATTCGTTTCCAGTCGGCTCCTGCTCCATTTTTCCTACAAGAAACATGTAGAATGCAGAAAACTGGGCAGCTCCCTAATAACTCACAAGCTGCAGCCTTCCTATGCCCACTTCCACGCTCAGACCGAGGTCTTTGCTGGGTCAGGGGCCATGTTCACTGTCTCTTCCCAGGCAGGAGGTGTGAGGGAAGACGGGCTAGTACTATCAGTCCCCCTCCCCAGGCCCTGGGTTTCCACCTTCCCAACCAGCACACATCTCTTCTGATTTCACAGACTTCGTGCCCCAACCCCACTTTCCCATAAGCTCCGTGGGTTTCCCCGCACAATTTCACACAGGGCCAAGATTTTCAGAACTCCCAGCGCTTAGCACAGGCTTGGTGCCAGGTGAGCACTTAAATCATGCCTGGGTCTCTACTGCCTTCAGGATAAAACACATATTCGGCTGCTGAGCATTTAAAAGTCCTTTGGGATGCAGTTCCAGATCATCTTTCCAGGCCAATTACACCCTATTCCCTTTCACACACTTTTCCAATTCAGTTAAACTTGCCTAGCAGCTCTTCTTCATGAGGGGCGTTTCATCTCCCACCTCCACGCCTTTGTACAGGCTCCAGCCTCCCTCCCCACCTCCTCATCTCTTGGACCGCCTCTCATCCTTCGTTGAGGGTCTTAAATCACTTAACTTTCATTGTGATACACATCCTGTATCTCCGCCTTCCCGAGACCCCCGTCCCCAGCCATCCCCGCGCCAGGCATACAGCAGGAGCTCCCTAAGTGCTGGTGGCTAGCTGGATGGGGGATGTTCCCGGACGAAGCAGAGGCTCGCGGGCGCCGCGTCTCTCACCTGGGGCTCGCAGCGCTTGGCACTGTAGGCCTGCAGGGGCTCAAGCTCCCGCGGCCGCGGCCACTCCTCAAACACCGAGTCCTCGAACTCGCCTCCCAGCACTGGAAAGCAAGAGTCCGGCTCCATAGCCCGAGGTCAGTCCGCCCCGCGGAGGCCGGGGGAAGAAAGAGGAGGGAAGAGAAGAGGTTAAGAGGGCGGGGACCGGAAAGATACACATGCGCAGAGCCCCTCCAGGCTAGCCCTCGCGCCCTGCTTTCCTCCCAGAGGCCGCCCCTGGGCATGCTGGGAGTTGTAGTCAAATGAAGGAATACAGCGCCATGCTGTTTTCATTCTGGGAATTGTAGTCGACCCAGGACTGGCAGCAAAGGGCCCTAATTAAGTTGACAATGGCCCTGGGCTCTATGAGCTGAAAGTGACATTAGAAAGCATCAAGTCCAAGCCCCACCTTTTGCAGATGATGAAACTGGTCAGAGACTACTAAACGTCTGAGGTGGATTGACCTTTAAGAACTCAGCAGTGAGAAGCGAAGACACACAGGAAGCTGTTGAGGGGGGTAGGGTGGCACAAAGTCAGGAAGACTCGAGTTCAAATCCTACCCCAGACACAGTCTGTGTGATCTTCCAGTCCCTTTCCCTGGCTCCCTTCTAAATTCTCTTCAGTCTGGCTTCCTACCTCATGGTTGCACCAAAACTGTCTCATCCTTCTTATTCTCAATTATTTAGTCTCCAAGTAATTTTTAATCCTTTCTTCAATGCCCCTTTATTAAATAAAATTCTTATTGCACTGTGGTCAGTTAAGGATGTTTTAATATTTCTACTTTTCGGCACTTGTTTGTGAGGATTTTATGCCCAAATACAGTTTTTGTAAAGGTGCCATGAACAGCTGAGACAAGATATCCCTTTCTATTCCCATTCCGTAGTTACCAGAAACCTATAATATTTAACTTTTCTAAAATTATATTCAGGTCCTTAACTTCTTGTTTTGTTTTTGTTTTTTTGTAACATTTGTCTAGTTCTGAAAGGGGATACATTGAAGTCCCCCACTCTTAGAATTTTACTGTTTCTCCCAGTAACTCATTTAGCTATTTAAGTATTTAGATACCAGGCCATTTAGTTAAATACTGAAATAAATTAATTTTCTATGGTTTCTTTCAATAAAACGCAGTTTTCCTGTTTGTCTCTTTTAATTGTCCATTTCTTTTTCTGTTGCCTGGTCTGAGACGATAATTGCTACTGATGAGGTTTGGGGTTGCTGGGAATTCTGAAATGTCAGGGTACAAGGTAGAGTTGCCTAGAACAAATTCACATACTCAAACTGTCTTCCAATCAAGTGACATAGTTTATTGTAGCTAGTAAAAGAGGCAAAGTTCCTTGTAAACTTGAAAATTGATGAGCATGGTGCTGATGCAAAAGGGACAGTGAAAAGATCTGGGTGGGATAAGGAGTGGTAAGCAGTGAGCAGTATGGCAGGTGCAACAGTGAAAGGAATGTCAAGTAAACTAATTAGCTGATCTAGGTGGGTTGGGGTGGGCCAGGTGCCTTGGGCAGGCACCAGTGATCTGGGCTACTGAAATGTATGAGAAAATTCAGGGACTGGGTTGCTTTCAAAGCCATGTTTTCTTCCTTTTAGGGGTCCAGGTCCCATCATTTCATTGCTACCTTGGCTTTTTTGAATTCAACTGAGGCATAATAGATTTTGCTCCAACTCTTTATTTTAAGCACTTAATCTGTATGAGTTTTTATGTTTCAAGTGTTTCTTGTAAATAAACACATTATTGGATTCTGCTTTCTAATACATTCTGCTATCTTCTATTCTCTGGGTGGTTTTTATATTCACATTCACAATTATGATCATTAATTGTGTTATTTCCCTCATCCTTTTCTCTTTCCTCTCTTTGTTCCTCACCTCCTTTCTTTATTTTCTTTTAGTCTCAGGACTAATCCTTCCTAAATCTATCCTTCTTATTAGCTCCTTTTTTTTTTTTTTTTTTGCTTTTTTGGAGGGGGGAAGGTAGGGCAATTTGGGTTAAGTGACTTGCCCAAGGTCACACAGCTAGTATTATTCCCCTTTTCTTCTCTCCCTGTTCCTTCTATTGTAACTTTCCCTCCCTCCCTCCTTTATTCTTTTAGGAACAAAACATAACAAAACCACTGCCAGGATCTCTCTTATTTGATCCTTTCTATGTCCCCTGATGACATTAAGTTTCTGAAGGAATACTTGGTATCATTCTTCTCCTCTCAAAAGGTAAATTATTCATCCTCATAAACTCTTCCAATTATTTTCTTGTATTTACCTTTTTATGTTTCTCTTGACTCCTGTGTTTGTATTTCAAAGTTTTTACTTAACTCTGGTCTTATCATCGAGACTTCGTAAAAGTCCTCTATTTCATTAGAGATCCATTTCTTCTGCATAGTATTATACTCCATTTTGCTGGGAGAGTTATTCTTGGTTGTAGGCCTATATCTTTTTTTTTAATCCTTTATAGTTGAATCTGCTAAATCTTGTGTGATCCTATGGTTCCTTTCTCTTTCTGACTGTTTTCAGTATTTTTGTTTGATGTTGAAACTCTGAGAGATTTTGTATATAGTGTTCCTGGGTATTTTCATTTTGGAGTTTCTTTTAAGAGGCACCCAGTAGATTCTTTCTATTTCTACTTTTTCTTCTGGTTCTAAGAGATTTGGGAGTTTTTGTTATGATTACTTGAAATATGATATCTAGGTTTTTTTTCTTTTTGGTTATGGTTTCAGGTATTCCAATGATTCTTAAATAATAACTAGCATTTTTATAAAGCTTTAATGTTTGAAGAGCATTTTACCTATGCTATCTCATTGATCCCCATAACAGTTATGAAGTGGTTTGCTTAGGGTCACACAGCTGGTAACCATGTAAGGTAGAATTTGAACTCAGACCCCCAGAGAATGCTGGATCTAGAGTCAGGAAGACTCATTCAACCTGGTGATCCTGGGCAAGTCACTTAATCCTGTTTGCTTCAGTTTCTTCTTCTGTAAAGTGAGCTGGAGAAGGAACCACTTCACTCTCTCTCCAGTATCTCTGCCAAGAAAATCCCAAATGGGGCCATGAAAAGTCAGGCACAACTGAAATGACCCAACAACAACTTCCTGATTCCAAACTTCAGCACTGTGCCATTCCTGATCAGTTTTTTCAGGTCAGTTGTTTTTGATATGGATACCTTGTGTTTTCTTCTATCTTTAAAGCAAAGTCATTCCTTTGACTTTGTTTTAATATTTCTTGCTGCTTCATGGAGTCATTAACTTCTATTTGGCCCATTCAAGTTTTTAGGAAGTTTGTTACTTTGGTAATGTTTTTTATTTTTTGTGCAAAGTTAACTTCCTTTCCAAGTCTTTACTCCTCAGTTCTCTTTGCTTCTCTAATTCTTTCCTGTAGCACTCTCATTTCTCTTGTATTTTTAACTTAAACAAAACCCTTGCTTTATTCCTTCTATGAATTACAGTTGTTCTTGTATACGAACTTTTCTCTGAAATTTTGCTTTTATGTATTTGGGGAGTATTCTCCTGGATTTGTATCTTGAGCATCCCTGGCATCATAATAGTGATCTTTATTGTTGGTTTTGTTTACTTATTCTCCCAACTTTTCTTCCACGATTGAAACTTTGAATTAATGTCAAACTCTGAGTGCTCCTGGTCAAATTGCTGTGTTCTTTTATGGTCCTGGCCTATCCTATCTGGCATCAGGTTATTGGGTTGAGCTACAGAACTCCAAATCTCTTCTCCCAGCATCTGACTCAAAGACCCTACCCTTCTTGGTTTGCAGGGGTGGGGAACCTGTAGCCTTGAGGTGTGGCATTCTAGGTATTTGGGTGCGGCCTTTTGATTGACTCTAAATTTTACAGAACAAATCCTTTTTTAAAGGGGATTTGTTCTGTGAAGTTTGTATTCAGTCAAAGGGTCTCACTTGAAGACCTAGAGGCCCATATGTGGCCTTAAGGTTGAAGGTTCCCCACCCCTGGTTTGGAGTGACAGAGCTTTTGTTCTGCTCTTAGTATCTGGCTCCAAAATCTCCTCTCCTGGGTTAGAAAGATAGCACCTTTCTTTTCCTAAGGTTAGAGTATCAGTCTTGTGGCCCACTAATGTTCCAGGGGTCTGGCTCTGAGATTCCCTCTCACCAAAGTGACACTGGGTAACTAAGGCATAGATTGAGCATTACCTCTACGATCCTAGTCTTTGCTTGTGGGCTGAGTACAAGTTCCTGTCTCCAGGGCTAATATCACAGTGCTGTATGTAAAAAGGTGGAAGTCAACTAGATTGTTAAATTTTCATTGTGAGCATTTAAACTTTGGAGATTGGCAAATGCTACAAATCAGGGATCAATTTATTATTTTGTTGATTTCTAGACTTAAGTAGAGAAAATAAGGCAGATTAAACCTAAAAGTGTGTTATGTGGTCCATCCTGCCCCCCACCCCCCCAGCCCAGAGAGCTGTTTATTAGACATTTACCAGCACACCCACCCCTGCAATGATGTGTCCCCATAGCTCAGAAGGTTGAATCCAACATACTAGTTCTTCCATCTAGGATCAGTTACAGATCACTGTATCCCTATTCTGATTCTGGGTTCAGGCTCCATAATCCCTGTCCCACAGTTCCTACTCTGGTCACTCGCCTATTGGTCAAATTTGTCATCTTGTGCTAAAAAATAAAAATAAATTACCTCTTGTGGTTTCTCCTTAGTTCCTATCTACTCTCCTGAGATCTTTGTTGGAGTATTTGTATGAATTAGGGAGAAAGGGGAAGGGGACCTAGGCTGTCATTTCCTCCCATTCTACCTTATTTACTCATATGTCTCATGCAGTCTTTTAACTGTTGCATTAGTTTGATTTTTTAAAATCTGCATCTCATGTCCTTTTGTGGTGCAAATACAAACTCTTGAAGGGATGGGCCTCAACCTCCCTTTTTTTATCAACACTGTATTTCAGCATCTTTCATAGTGTTAACACAATATTTAGTATAGCTCACTTGGTTAACAAAGGCAAATGTTATGTAAACTTGCTTAACCTAACTTTGTTAAACTATTGATGTTTTTTATTGATTTTCAAATACTTTTTTTTTCTTAAATGGCATTAAATGCTTCAACATCAAATAGCCAAAACAAACCACACTTTTGCCCAGTTATGTACAAACTGAATCTGGTTAACATTTTGACTTTTTAGAGTAATTCCTCTTTAAATAAAGTATTAAAACAAACTGCTCAAAAATGTACTTTGAAAGTATCTCTAATAACAGTGGAAGTCATCAACTTTGTTCTTTGTACTATGACAGTTTTTCCTTTTTGGCTAGACATAACAGAAGAAACATTAATGTAATGTAATACAAAACTTTTAAGCTAGCAAACAATCTTGGAAATAAGCTGGGACTTGAAGGAAACCCAGGGAACCTAGAAGGCAAAGATGAGGAGGGAGAATTTCAGGCATGGAGACAGCCAAAGACAATGCTTAGAGTCAGAAGATGGAGCATCTTGTTTGAGAACTAGCTAGGAAGCCAGTATCTTTGAATCACAGTGTGTGTGGAGGTAACTAAAATGTAAGAAGACTGGAAAGGTAGGAAGGGAACAGGTTATGAAGGGGTTTGAAAGCCAGTGGATTTTATATTTGTCAGGAGACATCATAGGAAACTAGGAATTTATTGAGAGTGACATGGTCAGACCCATACGTAGGAAGATTATTTTGGCAGCTAAGTGGAGGAGGGACTACAGTGTGAAAAGCATTGTAGAAGAGAGACTAGTTGGTTATTCAATAGTTCAGTCATGAGGTGATGATTTTGCAGGGGAAGCATATGTGAGAGTTGCTACAAAGGTAAAATTGATTTGAGAATCATTATCAGAGATGATAATTGAATACATGGGAGCAGAGATCACCTAGAGAAATAGGAGAGAGAAGAGGAACCAGGACAGAGTCCCATGGGACACCTAATTCCAGCAAAGGAGATTAAGAAGTAGTCAGATAACTCTGAGGTCCCACATCTCACCAGTCAGATTAGCTAAAATGACCAAACAGGAAAATGATAAATGCTGGAGAGGATGTGGAAAAACTGGAACACTAATGCATTATAGGTGGAGTTGTGAACTGATTCAATTTGTTGTAGGTTTTTTTATGGGTGTTTATTTAATTATTAGCATTTATAGTGCTATTTTCCACTGTTAAATCATTGCTGTGACATACTGGATGTTTTCCTTCCAATTCACTCAATGAGATAAAAAATAAATACTAAAACTATGACTCTTTGTGACATTGAAACGGATCAAAAATTCTTAATGACTTGTATGTTCTTTCCAACAGTGTAGATTTCAACCCACTGAGGGCTGTTTGTCCTATTCAGCTTTTATCCATGTCCTCCCATAAGTTAGTGGAGGCAGGTTCAGCCAATGTTCTAGTGGTCTTTGATTTCTCCTGACATCACAAGGGAAAAGGGCAGATCTCTTGGGTTGTCCATCCATCATGCTTTGCCACAGAAACAATCCATATCTCTTTGGCCATTTCCCCAATGTCATTCTTTATTCTAGTCCCCCTTCCAAGTGTGTCTGTTGCCCAGATGTTGCCCACAACATGCAGCTAGATTGTCAGCCTATGGACATTGTCAACCAGTGAATAAACATTCATTAAGAATCTAAGTGCTGGTCATTGTGCTAAGTGCTGGCAATACAGAGAAAGGCAAAAGATAGTTCCAACTCTAAAGGAACTCACATTCTGGTGGGAAGAGCACAACTATGTGCAAATAGGTTACATACAGGACAAAGTGGAGGTAACAGAGGATAAGCATCAGATTTAAGAAGGAATGGGAAAATCTTCCTATATAAAGGGGCATTTTATTTGTGACTTGAAGGAAATCAGGGAAGCCAGGAGGAAGAGTATTCCAGGCACGAAGGATGGCTAGTAAAAGTGTCTGGAGTCAGGAGATGGAGGTCATCTTGATCTATGAACAACAAGGAGGCCGATGTTGCTGGGTCACAGTATGAGTGTCTCAGGTGGGGAAAGGTGGCGTGGAATAAGGTGTTATTAGACCCAAAAGGTGAAAAGTGGAGAGCAATTTGGAACTGTGCACAAAGGGCTATAAAAATGTGCATACCCTTTGACTCAGCAATACCAGTTCTAGGGCTGTATCCCAAAGAGATCATACAAGTGGGAGAAAGATCCGTATGTAGAAAAATATTTATAGCAGCTCTCTTTGTGGTGGCAAACTGGAAATCAAGGGGATGCCCATCAATTGGGGAATGCCTAAACAAGTTATGGTATATGAACATAATAGAATACTTTTGTGCTATAAGAAATGAGGAGCAGTCAGACTTCATAACATGGAGAGGCTTATACAAACTGATGTGGAGTAAGAGCAGAACGAGAATATTGTACACAATTACAGATACATTGTATCTCTGACGACTTTGACAGACTGGGCTCCTCTCAGCAATGCAAGGCTATAAGACAACTCCAAAAGACTCATGGAAAGGGATAGCCGCATCCAGAGAAAGAACTACAGAGTCTGAATGCAGACTGAAGCAAATGACTTGCTCTTTTTTTTTGTTTCTTCTTTCTCATTGATAACTCCATTGGTTATAATCCTTCTTTACAACTTGACTAACGTTTAATGTGAAGGTATTTTGTAGATCTATATTTGATTGCATGCCACCATTCGAGTTGGGGGGAGAATAGGAAAGGGGAGAAAATTAAAAACTCAAGGGATTGTGGAACTTAATGTTGTAAACTAAAAGTAAATAAATATTTTTTTAAATGACAAAAAAAAAGTAGTCAGGTAGGAGAACCAGGAGAGGATAGTATCATGAAAACCTAGAAAGAAGAGGGAATTAGGGCGAAGAGGACAATCAAGTGTCAATATTGACAGAGTATGATCTGCTGGAGAAGATGGGATGAAATGGGATCATTTGTGCAGGTGGAGGTGTTTGCTGTGGCAAGAAGAGGGGCCACTTTATGTGAGACAGGCACATTTAAGTAGATATAATCACAGAGGACATCTGGGAGATGAGTTTAGGAGAAGGGGAGAAGAGAAAGCTCTTGGCAAATGACCTCATTTTTTCTCAGCGAAATAGGAGACAAGATTTTCAATTAATTGAAATGGTGGGGGAAGGGGTTGCTGATAAGTTTTTTTTTTTTTTTAAAGAGGAGAAACAGATGTTTGGAAGAGACTGTGGAGAGTAGGATAGCAAATCAATTAGGAATAGATTGCCTTACTGTAGTGAGGGCCCAGTTGAAAGAATATAAATTTGTGGTGGGTTTTGTGATTTCTTTCCAGCTACATACAGCAGCACATGAATAGAAGTAGGTTGATGATGGGAGGTGGGAGTTGGCAAGGCATTGTCAACAGGAAAAAGAGGCATGTGATTAATGAAGAGAGTAATATGGAATTGAGTAAGTTCACCAAGAGCGTGAAGATAATGTAGCCAGTGAAGGGATAAGAGCCAGGCAAATAACAGAAGGACAGAAGTCATGATGAGGATAAACAATAAGGTTAGGCATGGTAAGGCACAGGAAAAAACGGAATGATAAAAGATTATGATGAGATATAGACATTTCGGAGCTTGTGAGCAAGGAAATGGAATTCTTGCAGGCCATGATCATAGCAGAGGTATAGCCAACTCTGTATGCAGCTCAGTAGAGTGGAAGCAGTCATAAAAATTGAGTAGGCTAAGGAACTGGGACGTTAGGATATTTGAGTAAATATGACTAAAAAAGTTCAGAAAACTAACCGATTCATTTAAAAGTAGGTTATAGTGTCCAAAACCCACAGTTCTGACTTCTGCAAGGAAGTGGAGGAGGAACCCCTAGTATCTCCTCTTTGGGGCTAAATTGGTAATTGTTTCTATCCTTCTTTCATGTTTGTATTCATTACATATAGTATATTCCTGGTTATACTTCCTTCTTCATCAGTTCACAAATCCCATGCTTGTCTGTATTCATCACATTCAGCATTTAAAATGCAGTAATATTCTATTATATTAATAAACCACAACTTGTTTACTCTCAAACTGACAAGTATTTACTTTATCTCCAGTTCTTTGCTATTTTGAAAGGTACTACTGAGTCTTGTGATTTAAAAGGGCCTTATTAAACTTAAATTTTCATTTTTATTAGCAACCTGACAAATATCAACAGACATGACATTTCCTATACAAGAAAAAACAAAACAGAAAAAGAACTGTGTATGAAACTATGAATCTTCACTAAGTTCAGCTTGACTTTTTTTGTATATTTCCAATTTAACATGGTAGTTCCAAAATTCCCCTTCTGTTTTCTTAACTTCCCTTTGATCTTTTCTGCTTAATTTTTTAATAATTAAATGATGATCATTTCCTTTTCTTCCTTTAGTATTACTATCACCTCCAAATCCTCCCTAATTTCCCCCTAAAAAGTCCTCCTGTGTAGCAAATTAAGTATAGGCATGTAAAACAAGTTCTCACGTTGGTCATGTCTGAAAATGTATGTTTCATTCTGTACCTCTAGTCCATCAATTTACTTCCAAGAAGTGGGAAGCATGTCTTTTGGAATCATGACTGATCACTGCATGAATCAGAGTTCTTAAGCCTTTCACAGTTGCTTTCCTTTACAATGTTATAGTTGCACAAATTGTTGTCCTGTTCTGCTCAAATAATTTTGCATCAGTTTAAACAATTCCTCTCAAATTTCCCTAAATCATCCCCCTTTTCACTTTTATGGGACAATAATTTTTTATTACATTCACATATTATAATTTTGCTCACTTATTCCCCTTTGTTTTCATTGGAACCTTTTTATCACAGACGTCCATGGCATGCACTCCTTGCAATATTCCTCTAGTTTTTAAAGTTATCTTCTTTTTTGTACTGTCTTCTACTTCTTTATCCAATCATATGCTGTATCTCCCATATCAGAATGTAATTTTTTGGGTAGCAGGAACTTGCCTCATTTTTGTTTTTTTTAAAGTGCCTATGGGGTAAAATTGAATTTAAAGGAAAAACACTTTAAGGAGCACCTATTGAAGGGCAGCAGTCTTTTCACAGAACAAAATAAACAAAAAAACCTGCTACAATTATGGATCTGATCCATTTAGAAATTTTGGACTTTTTGTATACTACATGATAGTGGGCACAGATCACCTTTTCCTGATTATAATCATAACCAAAGGTTTTCCATCTTTGTAGAACCTGACAGGCTTTGGTTTATATTCTTTGGAATAGCCTTTGAGAAATCAGGGTTGCCTCTAAGTCAATCAAGAGAGTGGCATGTTAATTTTTTTTTAAAACCTAAACCACCCAACAGACGGGTACAACTCATCATCTTCCCCCTAAAAGCTTCTCCTAGACACCAATTTCTCTGTTTGTTGATGGCACCATCACTCACTCTCAAACACTCATGTTTGAAACTTATTTTTCTCATTGCCCACATCTAATTCAATTCAATAAACCCTTATTAAGTCACTGTGCTGTAGATTCTAATAAGAAACAAGCTCCCACAGAATTCCTGTTTATAATCTAAGGGGGGAACATAGAAGGAAGATTAAGATATACACAAGCATAGTACAACATGGAGTGATATAAGGACAAAAGAATGGCCTAGACAAAGCCTTATAATGTTGAGAATCAACCACTCTTAGCTGGTGCATATGAAGACAAAAACAAAACCATTTTTGCCCTTAGGAGCAGGGGGCTGGTGCTTTGCACATCCTTCAGTGAATCTGAGATCTCAGCAAGGTGGGTCCTCCTTTCAGTACTGCAGATCATAACCCATCTGTGCTTTCTCATCCTACAAGATGCTTGTCCATGTCTTCCTATGTATTGTGAAAGAATAGCAGTAATGGAAGAAAGCAGAGCTTCTAAGAACCATAGTTTTTATATAAACATGACCATAACGATTAGTACTCAAAATGTGAGATCTTTGCCCAGTGACCAATGAAGACATTCAGCTAGAAAAATCGAACCATATTTCCACAGATTAATTTAAAATACTTCTTTAGATCTCAACATTCTGTGGGAACCAGTGTGTCAATTGGAATGTCCATTTTTTTTTCTCTCACTACATCAACATGACCAGCCCACATTTTTTTCTGATCATAGATTTCCTGGATGATAACCTTCTGTGCTTCACAAAGTTATTCTCTGATGCCTCACCCTATGGTTGAGGTAACTCTGGGTTCTAAAATATGCCAATGAAATCCAAGATTTGGTAGGTTCTCATGCCAGAAAAGATTGAGTATAATTTCCCAGACTGTCTGATTTACAAGAGTCAGCTTAAGTACAGAAAGGCTCAATACTAGTAGGATAACCCCCTGGGTAATAAATTCCTTAGTCCCTGGCAAACCATAAAAAAAGAAAAATACAAAAAGGCCTTCCCACCTTCCCCATTTCTCTGTTGCCCTTTGGTTCAACTGTAATGTCAGTTCTTCAGAAACAACTACTTACAACTAGAGAATATGACTGGAAGAATATTGATGATTTTAAAATGTTTGTGGGTAAAATGGAAATGTTTTGTATGATTTCCCATGTATAATGGTATCATATTTCTTACCTTTTCAATGGGTTGGAGGAATGGCTGGAAGGAGGGAATCTGGAATTTACACATTTTTAAAAATGAATGCAAAAAATAAAAATAAAATTAAAATAAAAAATGTTGTTATAAGGCTTTTGTCCCAGTCAATAGTTTAGGATTGCTGAAAATGCTAAGCAGTTTCTCAAATTAAATCCAGTCTACTCCCACCCCCCAACCCCCCCACCCCCATTCTACTCTTGCACAGAGACTAAACGCACCTGTGTCTTGTGATTGAAGGGAACTCTCAGATAAAGAATTCCCATGCTACCAATGCAGGTCAGAGTGAGTTGCCTAGAGCTATAGCAAGGTTAAATGATTAGCCTAGGGTCATATAGCTAGTATATGTTATAGGCTGAACTGGAACCCAGGTATCCTTGGTTTTGAGCCTAGGATCTCTATCCACTATGCCATGATGCCCCTCATATGGGTACTTAATGTTAATTGAACTGAACAAATATTCTTAACTGACCAGGAGAGGAAAAAATATATGTAACCTCTGAAATTGAATAGAATCAAGGATCTCAGAGTTGGAAGTAACCTTACTTAAATCTGTATCTTAAACCAAAATTCCCATTCAGCTGCCACGTAGCCTTTACTTGAAGACCTTTAGTGAGGGAGAATTTGCTACCCCTTGAGGCAGACTATTTTATTTTTGATAATTCTGGTTATTAAGGAGTTTTATTTTCTAGTATTCTGCTTAAATCTGCCTCTCTAGCTTCTACCCATTACCTCTACTACTGCCCTCTGGGGCCAGTACTTTTTCTCTTTTCAGAAAAAACAAACAAAGATCTCCACTAAATTACTTATATACACTTAAAAACTACCAAGGATGATTCAAATTTTAGGATACTAAGGGATTTTATTTTGCTTTAAAATTTTTGACTTAAGAAAATGGAAAAAAAATTCACTGAAAGAACTAACTACCAACTGCTGACTTTTATTATGTATGCAGACACATTTCAGCTAGGTGACTTTTCTTTTGCTCTGTCAAATAATTATTTTTAAAAGCTAGCAAACATCAGAGCAATATCAAATGCTGAGCCTGTAAAGGACACGGGGCTGGAAAAAATAATTATTTACAACTATGTAGAATTAACATTATTGAAATGGAAACACAACAAATATGTTCAAAGGCTAAATTTTACAATACTTGAAGCACAACTTATTGCAGCAACTAAAAACATTAAAAAAACAAAACAAAACCCTGCTATCAAACAGAACTCAGACTACATTTAGCAAAGGTTAAAAAAGGAGCAATTTAATTATTACAGTTTACAGAGTGCTCTATGAAGTTATTAAAAAGTGAAAAAAAATAGTGCATTAAATTGCTGCAGTCTTTACATCGTAAAAATAAAAGTTAACAGTAGTATGAAAAAAGCCATCCACAAAGCCAGAAGTCTGTAGTGAATAGATCAGCTAAATTGTAGTATTTTGGAAATACTTATAAAGCCATATTTTAAAAATAAAAAATAACCATTTATAAAAACAAAAGCAGCATGCATATCCAAGGCTCTTCCATAACTTCTTCTTAGTTGGCAAGTGTTTAGGTAAAAATCAAAAGCTTAATATTCATCATTCATTAAATTAGGTGAAACAAATTAGCCAAGCCCACTAGATCTGGTCACTCAGAAAAGCATTTTAAGAACAAAAAATTCAACTAAACTTTTCTTCCATGTAGACAGCACGTTAAAAAAAAAATGGTATAGTCACAAACAAAAATATCCCCCTAAATAGGAATGAAAAGCACCAGTCTTTTACAAATAAGTTAATATGAACTTTCAGTCTCTTGGTATGGCAAAATAGTTGTTAATACTACAATAATTTGCAAGCAAAAGCTAGCTTTTAAATGGCTAATGATACTTGTTAGTTTAGGAATTTTTTCTATAGCCACTGAAATTGTTATAGAAGGTAGAACTTGGAATTCTAGAAAATTCTGGACTGATGCATTATCTGTACATTATTTTACATTATTGTTAAAAACACTCATTAAGTATATATTTACTATATAATTCTTTTTCACATTTTTGGTACAAAGTTTATTTCAGAGATTCTCTCTGTAAATTCTTATGCCGGCCTTTTCTCTTATTCAGTACATCATTTTCTTCAGTTTAATGAAAAGCAAAATCAGCCTTTTATTAAAGTAGAAAGAGGAGTATTACAGATATTAATAGTAGCATCCAATGATGTTTTCAACTTGAAAAAGCCAATGACATAGGCCCTGTGGCTTAGGGTTCCAAAATATAAATATGCTGCATTTTCATTTATGGATAAGTTGTACAAGCACATGCACAACTTTCAACATTAGTGCAGGGCCTGATAAATAAGACACAGAAATAAATCAGTTTTTTTCTTCTTTTTTTAACAGTTTCTAAGAACTTTTACTCTGTAAAATGTTTGGTCACTCAAAGCTATAAGCTTAATCACATATCAAAGAACACAGGCAATAAAGCCCATCTTACTAGAACATACAATATTAAGCTGGACAAAATCATAAGAGGACAAAATCTAGTGGTCACTTAATTCCCTCAAAAAAGCCTAAGAAACAGAATGTTTCCATCCTGTATCTGAATAAAAATGTACTGTATTAAAATCTGAATTTTTACAAGTTGTCTTTTAATCAGTATTTTATTTACAATGCAGAACTTCCTCCAACTGCAGTAGTTTAACTTTGGCACAACACTAAGTTCCATTCCTTTCGAGTATTCAATCTTATGTTATGAGAATGTGTGTATGTCCAAAAATATTCTCAGTTTCATAAAAGATTAGGCCCATTCACAGTAAATCAGATATCTTGATTTCAAGAATTGAGTCCCCTTCACCACTGTAGGTAACTATAAAGGAAAAAACATGAGACTGAAAAAGTCAAGAAAAAAATGTTAGTCAAAACCATATCTGAATTTTTCTTAAAGCACTTTAGATATAACTATAGGAAAAATTAACTATAAGTGAATACATCCTTTATTATTTCAGGTTATTACTGAAATTACTTGCCACGCACAATTTACAAAATGCATCAGATTTCATGTATAACTAATATATGTATAAATTATATATATACATATATATGTCTTACATATAATAACTTTTACTTATATAAGTGGGGCCTATAATAATTTATCAGATTAGTTTAAAAATTAGATTCTATTTATTTACATGCTTTGTGACACATATGTATAAATGTGTTTTTATGTATATATAGAAGGGACATTGTGGAGCACAGGGACTGGTATGCTTTTTTATCTGCAAGGCCATACACACAAATATGTATGTATGTATGTATGTATGTATGTATGCATGTATGCATGTGTGTATGTCCATATAGGTATATACAAAGTGTACTTTATGCTGTCTGATAAGATTAATCCATATTTTTACTACACTAACAGAATTGGCTATTTGAAATAAAATTGTGATTGGTCCTTTTATATAGTGAAAAATTCTCTTATAATGTATCTGATTTCTCAATACAGATTTATTTTAGAAGGGTATCCTATCTACCTGGCACATGAATGCATATATAATATACATAAGTTTTCTTAAAACTGTAGAGTTGTCATGTGAATTTTCTGAATAAAATTACTAGTATTATATTTACCATGCAATATAAATACTGCTCATGCAAACTTGTTAAAGTAATATTACACTTTAGAATGATGCAAAGAGTTTCATATTTTCAATAGATTTCAATCCCTTCCCAAAAAGTATATCAGGGTCTAAGATAAAGAAATCAACATAGCAACTATCTGGCTGATTTATTTTGGTTGCATACATATTGTCTTTTTTAGAAATATGGAGAAAGAAAGCCTGTTAAAAGCATTTTGTGCATCTGGGTCAGAAGGATGGCTTAAATATTTCTGATACTATAAAAAGGCAAAGGGAACTTTAGGATTAATCTATGCAAAATGTTTTAAGTTGTGACTTATAATGCTTATGTTATACTTTGTAATCAGAAATGGAATTTATACTATTTAACAAAGTTGTATTTTTAGCTTCATCTGTCTTCATGGTTAAAAATATGTTAAATTTTTAAAACTAGAAAATGGATTGTTCAGTAACCATAGATAGAATGCTTAAGAATCTGGGAATAACATGAAAGGCAAGAGTAAACAGATTAAGAGTAGAAAGTTTATGGTTTTGAGAATGAGAATGGGCTAAGGAAAGAGACAATTATGTATATATGTATCATGTGCACAAGAGTGAGAAAAAGATCTTTTCTCTCCTCTATTTTATTTTGAGAACATTACAGTATTAGCAGACAGCATAATCCTACTTTTTGTGAATGTCCAACTGTAATCCTTGGTATTGATACACTAACATATTTTATGATTGCTGCATCACTTTTAAACTGCATTTCTATCTTTGAAATAAATAAATGTTTCAAAATGTTAAGAAAAGAAAAACAGAATACCTAATAATCTAGGGTAACTATATGGATGAATATTAACAGTGATAACCTTTAAGTATCTACATTTCTAACTTGAAATAAATTTTGCAACTTAATAGTACAGAAAAATTATAAACAACTGAATTTCATAGAGGAATTAGAATTTGGGGAAATGGCCAGACTTTAAAAAGTTCAGTTTTATTGGTCTAAGGGTACTTCATTCTATAAGGTTCCGAGTTCATGGTTGGGCAAAGCCTTCATTTGGACAGGTAAGATGAAAATAAGCACTGGAGCCAAAAGGCTAGAATGAGTTTCAGCTCTGTAATCTCCCAGATGATTCAACACCTGCAAATTTCAATTTCATCTGCAATATGGGAATGAAAATAAATCTTTACTCCCCAGGTTGTTCACAAGAAAAGTATTGTGAACTGCTACACATTATATAAGCGTGAACTCTTTTTATGAGATAGTTATAGCCTTGTACTCTAGAGATCTCATTACAGGGAGAATTCCAAGTGTTGATCTCCAAGACACCAGAGACATAGTATTCAGCCCTTCTTAAACTGTCACGATGCTGAGGGAGTTGCAAGTGGAAAAAGTTTAAGAAGCCCTGCAGTATAGATAATTTTTAAAAAACCTGCCTAATCAAATAAAAATTCTGATATGGAATGGAATAAGTCTGTTCATTTTTAATTAAAGAGATGACTACTCTTCCTACATCTTACATTCTTAACTAAAAGGCTAATAAGTTTAGTGGATGATGGAAAGCAACAGTTAGAGTTCAGTAAAATCTGAAACACAATAAGAAAAAATAAATAAATACCCATTTTCACCTAGTTTCCTAAAACTGAGCAATCCTCACCCCTGTAGTTATTCTTTCCTTCGGATATACTTTTCCCCTTCTTTTTAGTTTTCGTTTTTGAATTCTTTCCTTAAATAGGCAAAAAATTAAGCTTTAGTGAAGGGTGGGTTGCAAAAAAAAATGAAATCACATTTTAGTATTTCTAGTTTTGATCATCAAGTCCCCTCCCCCAAAGGAGTGGGAAAAAATTTAAAACAATTAAAAATACATTTACATATAATATTTAGTGGGAAAAGAGAAATGTACTTTAAACAATATATACTACTGAATGACAATGGGGACCATTAATTGTGGATGGAATAGAAAATGCTCAGTCAGTGGTATGAGAATAAGCATATTCTTTTTACTTAATCTGGAAACAAAGTACTTGTTGGCCATGCTAATCTGGTCCATTCATTAAATGAAGGAAAAGTAACCTTAGAAGCTGTTACATCTCAAAGTCACTTAAACAAAGTGATGTTTCCAAATGTATATAACTGAACTGTGCATATATGTGTATTTAAAAAACTTACATTTTAATCATCCGATTTGGAGAGTTTCCTCTTAACATGTCGTGGGGGTTCCCAGGTGTCACTGTCATCTGTTTCTTCATCATCTTCTTCCTGATCATCTATTATCTCATCATCATCTTCATTCTCCTCAAACAGGTCTATTCCTAACTCAGATCTTCTTTGTCTTTCTGCAAACCACTCTCTAACCTGCTCATAACCCATATGTGATTTAGCAACAAGTTCATCAAGGTCTTGCTCATTAAGAAATTTGTGCTTCATATAATAATCCTTAAGTATTGCAGTTCCAGTTTTAAATTTTATGAGTGATGGTCCTCGGTCCCAGTTGTTTATTCTTTTGCTTCCTCTAGGCCTCCCACGAGGTCTTCCCCTTCCTCTTCCCTTTGGTCTTCCTCTCCCCCTTCTCCTAAAGGAAGCCTGTCCATTCATGCTATTTGAACTGGCACTCTGATAGTAATAGTACCATTTTAAATTCCCATTTTTCCAAGCATATCGTGTATCTCCAAACCAACTAACAATATCTGTTCTAGCAAGCCCACTTTCCTCAGCCAGCTTGTCATATTCTTCTGGTGATGGCCACTGTGTTCGAACAAATGCACTTTTAAGTATGTGCAACTGCTCTGGTGATTTTTTACACACTTTATTTGTGGTAGTCACTGACTTAGGTGCTGCAGATTCATCCTGAGGAGAAGCTTCTCCAGCTTCTTCTTTGGAACTGCCTGCATTGCTTTCATCTATTTCTGTCTTTTCTTCCTTTGAAGTTTTGGATTTCTTTCTCTCTGTAAACCAGGCATCAATTTCTCTCCTGGTAAGTTTGGTTTGTGCTCTTAACCTGTTTAATTCTTCATCAGTAAGTACAGGGTTATTGAGGAAACTTGCTTGGAGTACTCGCAACTGCTCTGAAGTTTTCTCTTTAAACTTCTGTGGAGTAAAGTCAGGGAAAGAATTCCCCAGCTGTTTAGGTTGTGGAGCAACAACTGTTGGGGACTCTACAGTCTCATCACTAGAGTCAATAACAATAGGGGTACAAGCTTCACTGTTGAGATGGATACACTGATTACTCTTGGAATTTCTCTGATTATACCTTGTGTCACTAAACCACTTTTTGATCTCACCTTTGGTTAGGCCTGTTATTTTCATAAGCCTGATCACCTCTGAGTCATGAGGAAACTGATTTTTAAGGTAGCTAACTTTTAATTCTGCCAGCTGTTCTTTTGTCTTTTTTGCCCGGATACCAAATGAATCAGGATTCACCAATGAAGTTTCATGCTTAATTAACTGAGGAGTTGGAGTTGGAGTTGGGGCTGGAGTTGGGGCTGGGGCTGGGGCTGGGGTTGGAGCTGGGGCTGATGCTGGCACTGGTGCTGGGGCTGGCGCTGGGGGTGGGGCTGGAGTTGCAGCTACTGGCTTTGTTTCTGCAATAGGCTGAGCACTGTGCACCTGACTTTTCTGCATATGAGTCTGATTTGAAACTCCTGCAACTGTCAAAGCTATAGGTGTCGTTACTGGCAATTGGTTAGTGCCAGCTACTTGTGTAAGGACCAGACCTGGCTGCCCAACTATTTGGCATGTCTGTAAAATGGAAGGTAAACCATTACTAGCTGCTGAAATGTGTGTAGGAATCACTGTTATTGTTTGTGGTACAGTATGTACTGTGCCATTGAATTGTTTTCTCCTTGCCTCCTCTACTTCTTCTGGAGTCCAACTAACACCATGTTTCAGACGTTGGGCTGAAAACCATATCTTGATCTGTTCCTCTGTATATTTTGCTTGAGCAGATAGAACTGTAATTTCGGACATTGTTGGATAAGGGAATTTGTTGTAGGTGTTGAGCAAAAGGGGATTGTTATCCAAAGCAGCATTATAGGTAGGAATGCTGTTAAGAGGGATTAAAACTTTAGGAATCAAGTTAGAATTCTGTTGAGCTGATACAGCTGCTGTTATCACCTGTGCCAGCCCAGGTTGAAGAACTGCTGCTGGGGTAACTACTGTGTTTGTGGTATTTGGATGTATACTATTTACAACAGAAGTACTTGTATTAGACTCAGATGCTGAGGAAGTTGGATTTTTTACTACTTCTTCATGACCTGATTTAGTTTCATTCTCTTTCTCTTCTGGAATGTCTTCAGAGTTATGGAAAACTGCAATCCGTTTATTTTCTACTTTATTTTTCATCATTTTCATTATAGGAGTTTTGCTGATAGAAATCCCTGATGAGGGAGCTTCTATAGATTCTACCTGATCTGAATGCTCCTCTTTAACAAAACTACCATCAAAAGTCAGATCATTAATTGTTTGTTCAAAGATTGTCTGATTATTTCGTTTCACCATAGTCAGCTTGAAATTCTCTTCTCCAGGATGATATTTCAAATTATGCTCTGAAAGCGCATCATATCTTTTGGTAAGAAAATTGCATTCAACACAAACATAGGATGAGTTTAACACTATATTGGGATGCTCTGAATCTACATGAAAGGTAAACATGTTAAGATCTGGCGTTTGAAAAGTACAATATTTACATTCATAGCCACCTTCAACTTTTTTATTTTGTTGATTGTCAGAATCTACAAGTTCTTGAACATCTTCATCACTTGAGATACTTTCTGCTGCTGCATTTTCTATTGGTGTAAGTACAGGGGGACCTTCATCCAAGTCTGATATCAATTCTAGGTCTGGATCCTGTTCACTGGCAAGGACCATGCAAGGTGTTGTTGATTTTCTTTTGCTTGCCATTCTATTTCTGTAGGAAAAAATCTCAACTGTGATTTAGAAAGCAATGAAGATTAAATTCCTTCAGTTATCTTCATTTGAAAAAAAATGGCTTTTGGTTCTGTAAGTCCATCCCATTTGCAACTTTATCATAGTGCAATCAAAAAAAGAGCTTGTAGTTGGTAGTTGCAAAGCTGAGTTGCTGAAACTTCTGAAGCAAACATCCAATCACCTATATTAAAGAAAGCAAGTTTTACAGTGAATGATTATGGTTTTTTAATGAAATACATCAACACTATAGAAATCAGTTATAAAACACAGACAAAAACCAGTAATTATCAGTAATCATAATGTTTATAATAATTGACAATTACAAAGCACTTTATGGTTTGCAAATATATGTATACACACACACACACACACACACACACACACATATATATATATGTTCAAATTTGATCCTTTGAGAAAATTAAGCAAAAATGGTTATTACAAAGTTTATACAATGTATTAGAGCTGATGTACTTTCTTGGGGGGAGAATTCCTTTGAACCCTCATTTCAGAGCCCATTTACCAAATTTGTTAGGATTTTGTAAAAATATAAGAGTAACCTGGTTTCCTAGACCAAATAACAGAATAGAGAAATATAGCTTCTCCATACCTTAAAAAGCCCTAAAGTATAATACAGCAGAATGCAAAGATGTTCATAATGACCACATTGAATATTGTTGAGAACTTCAACAATCTCTTTGGTTTTTTAATTGGAAAGAAAATCTCTAGATTATGTACATTCTTTATAAACGATGACCATCTGGAACTGCAAATCAACAAATATTTATCAAGCACTGTTATGTGTATGCTGTGCGTTAGAAATAAAAAAAACAAATATGAAATCATCCTTGCCCTCAAAGAGTTTGCATTCTATCAAGAAGATACTTACATTTGTGCAAAATAAAGATAAGGTAAATTTTGGGTATTAAGGGCTCTGATAGCTGGGATAATGGGAAGGGAAAGATTTCATATATAAAATGGTGCTTAAATAGTGTTGAAGGAAACAAGGATTCTAAGAAACTGAGGTGAAGAGGATAAGTATTCCTGGTATTCAGGGACAGTCAGTACAAAGGTCAGAGACAAGAGATGTCCTGTGTGAGGAACAGTAAGAGGTCTGGCCAAAAGAGTATAGAAAGTGGAGTAATGTAAAATAACAATGAAAAGGTAATTAGGACTAGGTTATGAAATTCTCTAATTCACTTCCTGATGCCAATTACACTCTGGATTTCCCTCCCCTTCACTGTCCAATGCTTCCTTCGACCTCCACGGCATCACTTCTACTCCTTCCCACCCATTTGCTGGTTTTCTCTGGCAGTGTTCCTGGAATGATCCATTTCATCTAATCTTAACTCCTACCAAAAGGTCAGGTATTGCTTCTAACCCTAAAGCTTACATTCTTGCTCTGGTTCCTGGGTTGAAACGACCAGGATAAGATATCCTGAATTAATCAATCTTGTTTTATTAAAATATTCTCTACAGGATCTATGTGGAAAAGGAGAAGTAGGTGTTGAGCATAAAATTGAAGAGAATTTTAATCCCTGTAAGTTGGTGAGGGAAAATGGCAGCCAGAATTCAAGAATCTAAAAATGAAAAGAGGGTAGCTGGGGAGCCAATTCAGGTTACAGAACCAGCACCAGAGGCTTACACCAGGAGGACCAGAATGTAGATTTTTACTTTTGATTCTTGGGACTCCTTTCCTAAGCTATATCCCAATTAGTAGGCACCCTCTTTAGTTTCTACTTCCTTGCTACATTAAAAGAGTACCTTAAGACTTGGGGCGGAGCCAAGATGGCGGAAAGGAAGCAGTAACCTCGATGAGCTCCTCTGTCACTAAGTCCAAAAGGGTAAATCTGAGCGGATTCCGGAGTGACGGAGCCCAGTGGAAGACAGAGTGTGGCAGAATCCAGCCCAGGAGGTTGCCCAGAGTGTCCGCACAGGTCGAGCGCAGAGCGCGTGGGGTCTGCACAGCTCAGACCTAAGAGCAGGCAAGCAGACTACACCAGAGAGAGAAAAAGCCCCAGCCTGCAGACTTACCAAGGACGAATCGCAGTCATCTCGCAGAGGGAAGGGATCATTGGAGCCAGGTAGGAGAGTCGGGCCCCAGTGGAGAGAGTGGCTTCTCAGGCTGCATTCAGCCCCCAGCCTGGAAGTTTAGAAACTGCCTGCCTGTATAATACAGGGGCTGGAATGGCAAAGTAAATTCTAGCTGCTCCAATCCTCCCATCCCTCCTTCATGAAGCAGAAAACCCAAAGATAAGTCTCCCACCCAGATTGAAATCCCAAGTTAATGGAAATAGCCTCAGGCTTGAGAATCTCCAAGAAAGGGTGTAACTGAGACAGCCAGGAATCTGAAGAGAAGAGAGGGAGGGGACCCAACAAGCCCCACCTCACCTCACCAACAAAAGCCTACTTATAGCCCAGGGGTATAGAGGCAGAAATCTGAAGTGGTCAGACTCATCCCCACCTACACATCTACATTCCTCACTGACTTCCCTGACTTAGCCATAAACTAGCCACCCAGAGGTATTCAAAGTCAAGGATCAGGCCCCAAACTCATAGCCTGAGACACTAAGAAACAGGAAGTCACAATGGGAAGGAAGGAAGCTGAAAAGGAGAAGGGGAAGGCAAGAAAGTCTATTCGAGCATACTATGCAGGGCAAGAACAACAAAACACACAGGACAATATAGACTCTCTGCCCACACCAGAGACCACAGAAGGAAACATGATCTGGTCTCAAGCCCAAATAGCATTCCTGGAGGAGCTTAAGAAAAATTTTAAAGACCAAATCAGGGAGGCAATGACCAACTTGGAAAAAGAAAATACCTCCTAAAAAAGGAACTTCAAAAACTCACTGAAGACCATAATTCACTAAAAATTAGATACAATCAAACTGAAACTCAGAACTCTATGATGCAGCAGGAGTCAATCGAAAAAAACAAGATGATCGAAAAATTGCAAGAAAATGTAAAATATCTCACTGGAAAAATAACTGACCTAGAGAACAGATCCAGGAGAGACAACCTAAGAATTATTGGTCTACCAGAAAGCCATGATGAGAAAAGCAGTCTAGACAACATCCTCCAAGAGATTGTCAAAGAAAACTGTCCTGAGGTCCTGGAATCAGAAGATAAAATAGCTATTGATAGAATTCACCGGACTCCTCCTGAAAGAGATCCCAAACTGAAAACTCCAAGAAATATAGTAGCCAAATTCCAGAATTATAAGATTAAAGAAAAAATTCTACAAGCAGCCAAAAAGAAACAACTCAAATATCGAGGAACTACAGTTAGGATCACACAGGACCTAGCAGCTTCTACATTAAAAGAGCGGAGGGACTGGAATTTGATATTTCGTAGGGCAAGAGAGCTAGGACTACAACCAAGGATTAACTACCCGGCAAAACTGAGCATAATCTTTCAGGCAAGGAGATGGACGTTTAATGAAGTAAGGGACTTCCAGACTTTCCTAATGAAAAAGCCAGAGCTCAATGGAAAATTTGATCTCCAATTACAAGACTCCAGAAGGACATAAAAAGGTAAACAAGGGTAACATAGACTCACACATGCAGAAGTGCACACACCCACACCCACAAACACAAGCTCATTACCTGGGATGCAACAAGAGCAAAATGTTCACATCCCTATATGTGGAGCTGATAACTGTCAATATTTGAAATCTCTATGATTATCATGACCTGCAAAAGGGTTATACTTAGAGGGTGTGGGTATGAATGCACTAACATGGAGTCTAAAAAAAAAAAGACTATTAAGGGGATCAATGGTACTGTAATGGGAAAAAGGAAAGGATGAGCTAGGAAAAGGTAAAATATTCCATCTGAAGAGGCATCAAAACACACTATAGAAGAAGGGAAAGTAAGAGGGAGAGGAACATCATTTAAACACTATTCTCACTGGTTCTGGTTCAAAGAAAGATCAAATTAATCAGTGAAGTTTAAGAATCTAACGTGAATAGACACATAAATTCATTAAATAGAGGAATTGGAGGGAGGGAGAGGAGCACTGTTTGAAATTTACTCTCATTGGTTTGGAATCAAACGGGGAGTAATTTACTCTGATAAGTATAAAAATTTATTGTGTCCTATAGATAGTGGGAGGGTAAGGGGGGGTGAAAAGGAGGAGACTAAAGGGAGGGATTATAAGGGAGGGAAATAGTAGTAAGGGGAGAGGGTAGGTTAAGAAGGGGGGTCACTGGGTGGGAACACTGAGGGAGGGGGCGGTCAAAAGGGAAAACTTCAAGGAGGGGAAGGGAGAAGGAATAAACAAAAACATAAACAGGGGAGGGAATAGGATGGAAGGGAAGAGACAGATAGTCATCATTACTGTGAATGTGAATGGGATGAACTCTCCCATAAAACAGAGGCGGATAGCAGAATGGATTAAAAACCATAATCCTACAATATGCTGTCTTCAAGAAACACATTTGAAACAAAGGGATACCCACAGGGTAAAGGTAAAAGGTTGGAGTAAAATTTATTATGCCTCAGCTAAAGTAAAAAAAGCAGGGGTAGCAATACTTATCTCAGATAAAGCAAAAGCAAAAATAGATCTAATTAAAAGAGATAAGGAAGGAAACTATATCCTACTAAAAGGCACCATTGAGAATGAAGCAATATCACTACTTAATATATATGCACCAAGTGGTATAGCATCCAAATTCCTAGAGGAGAAGTTAAAGGAATTAGAGGAAGAAATAGATAGCAAAACTATACTAGTGGGGGACCTTAATCTCCCCCTCTCTGAACTCGATAAATCTAACCTCAAAATAAACAAGAAAGAAGTTAAGGAGGTGAATAGAATCTTAGAGAGACTAGATATGATGGATCTCTGGAGAAAACTGAATGGGGATAAAAAGGAATTTACTTTCTTCTCAGCAGTGCATGGTACATACTCAAAAATAGACCATGTACTAGGGCATAAAAACCTCACAATCCAGTGCAGAAAGGCAGAAATATTAAGCACATCATTCTCAGATCATGATGCAATAAAAATTATATGCAATAAAGGGCCATGGAAAGATAGACTAAAAGCTAATTGGAAACTAAACAATTTAATCCTAAAAAATTGGTGGGTCAAAGAAGAAATTATAGAAACAATCAATAATTTCATTCAAGAGAATGATAATAATGAAACAACATACCAAAATTTGTGGGATGCACTAAAGGCAGTTCTCAGGGGAAGTTTTATATCCCTGAGTGCATACTTAATTAAAGCAGAGAGAAGGGAGGTCAATGAATTGGACATGCAATTGAAAAAGCTAGAAAAAGAACAAATTGAAAATCCCCAATTTAGTACTAAATTAGAAATATTGAAAACCAAAGGTGAGATTAATAAAATTGAAATTAAGAAAACCATTGAATTAATAAATAAAACTAAGAGCTGGTTTTATGAAAAAATCAACAAAATTGATAGACCCTTAGTCAATATGATAAAAAAAGAAAGAAGAAAACCAAATTATGAGTATCAAAAATAAAAAGGGTGAATCTACCTCCAATGAAGAGGAAATCAAAAAAATAATGAGGAATTATTTTTCCCAATTGTATGCCCATAAATATGACAATCTTAGTGAAATGGATGAATATTTACAAAATCACAAATTGCCCAGATTAACTGAAGAGGAAATGAATTACCTAAATAACCCCATCTCAGAAAAAGAAATCAAACAAGCCATCAATGAACTCCCTAGGGAAAAAATCTCCAGGGCCAGATGGGTTTACTAGTGAATTCTATCAAACATTTAAAGAACAATTGATTCCAATACTCTACAAACTATTTGGGAAAATTAGTGAAGAAGGAGTCCTACCAAACTCTTTCTATGACACAAATATGGTACTGATTCCTAAATCAGGAAGAGATAAAACAGAGAAAGAAAATTATAGACCAATCTCCCTCATGAATTTAGACGCAAAAATTCTAAATAAAATATTAGCCAAAAGACTCCAACAACTTATCACAAAAATAATACACCCTGATCAGGTAGGATTCATTCTAGGAATGCAAGGATGGTTTAATATTAGGAAAACCATCAATATAATTGAGCATATCAACAACAAAACTAGCAAAAACCACATGATCATCTCAATAGATGCAGAAAAGGCTTTTGACAAAGTACAACATCCATTCCTATTAAAAACACTAGAAAGTATAGGAATAAATGAAGCCTTCCTTAAAATAGTTGATAGCATCTATTTAAAACCATCAGCAAGTATTATATGCAATGGGGATAAACTAGAAGCCTTTCCAATAAGATCAGGAGTGAAACAAGGGTGTCCACTATCACCCCTCTTATTCAATGTGGTACTAGAAACACTAGCAGTAGCAATTAGAGAAGAAAAATAAATCAAAGGAATCAAATTAGGCAAAGAAGTGACCAAGCTGTCACTCTTTGCAGATGATATGATGATATACTTAGAGAATCCTAGAGAATCAAGTGAAAATTACTTGAGACAATAAATAAATTTGGCAAAGTTGCAGGATATAAAATAAACCCACATAAATCCTCAGCATTCCTGTACATCTCTAATAAAACTCAACAGCAAGAGATAGAAAGGGAAATCCCATTTAAAGTCACTGTAGACATTATAAAATATTTGGGAATCTACTTGCCAAAACAAACCCAGAATCTATATGATCACAACTACAAAACACTTCTCACACAAATAAAAACAGATCTAAATAGTTGGAAAAATATCAATTGCTCGTGGCTGGGTCGAGCTAATATAATAAAAATGACAATTTTACCCAAACTAAACTATATATTTAGTGCCATACCAATCAATTTACCAAAAAACTACTTTCTAGAGTTAGACAAAATAATAACAAAATTTATTTGGAAAAACAAACGGTCTAGAATATCAAGGGAATTAATGAAAAGAAATGCTAGGGAAGGTGGACTAGCTATGCCAGATCTTAATCTGTATTATACAGCAGCAGTCATCAAAACTGCTTGGTACTGGCAGAGGTGTAGAGTAGTGGATCAATGGAATAGATTAGGTGCAGGAGACCCAGCAGTTAATGAATATAGCAATCTATTGTTCGATAAACCCAAAGACCCCAGTTTTTGGGATAAGAATGCACTATTTGACAAAAACTGCTGGGAAAACTGGAATACAGTATGGCAGAAACTGGGCATAGATCACTATCTAACACCATATACCAAAATCAAGTCTAAATGGGTGCATGATCTAGGTGTAAAGGATGATACTGTAAGCAATTTGGGAAAGCAAGGAATAGTTTACCTGACAGATCTGTGGAGAGGGGAAGATTTTAGGACCAAACAAGAATTAGAGAGCATTATAAAACACAAAATGGATAATTTTGATTACATTAAATTGAAAAGCTTCTGTACAAACAAAGCCAATGTAACCAAGATCAAGAGGGAGGTGGGAAATTAGGAAAGAATTTTTACAACCTATGTCTCTGATAAAGGACTCATTTCTAAAATATACAGAGAATTGAGTCAAATCTATAAGAACACAAGTCATTCCCCAATTGATAAATGGTCAAAGGATATGAACAGGCAGTTTTCAGAGAAAGAAATTAAAGATATCTATAAGCATATGAAGAAATGCTCTAAATCACTATTAATTAGAGAAATGCAAATCAAAACAACTCTGAGATACCACATCTCTCCAGTCAGATTAGCTAAGATGACAAAACAAGAAAGTGACAAATGCTGGAGAGGATGTGGGCAAATTGGAACACTAATACATTGCTGGTGGAGTTGTGAACTTATCCAACCATTCTGGAGAGCAATCTGGAATTATGCCCAAAGGATTATAAATAATTTCATACCCTTTGACCCAGCCATACCACTTCTAGGGTTATATCCCAAAGAGATCATAGAAGTGGGAGGAAGACCCATATGTACAAAAATATTTTTAGCAGCCCTTTTTGTGGTTGCAAAGAATTGGAAACTAAAGGGGTACCCATCAATTGGGGAATGGCTAAACAAGTTGTGGTATATGAATGTAATGGAATTTTATTGTGCTATAAGAAACGAGGAGGTGACGGATTTCATAATTACCTGGAGAGACTTATACAAACTGATGCTGAGCGAGAAGAGTAGAATCAGAAGAAATTTGTATACAATCACAGACATACCATATCTGTGACGACCAACTATGACAGACTGGACTCTTTTCAGCAATGCAGTGATATAAGTTAATCCCGAATGACTCAAGAAAGTGAGAAATGCGCCATCCAGAGATATAACTAGAAAGAACTGAGCCTGAATCCTGATGGAAGCAAACTAAATGATCTTGTTCTTCTCATTGTTTGGTTTTACTTCTTCCTTACCATCTTTCATCCCACCTAGTACAATATGCCTTTGTAATTGGAATAATGTTTAATATGAATGCATTTGCAGACCCTATACTGTACTATATGCTGTCATGAGGGGAGGGGGGAAGGAAGTAAAGGAAATGTGAAAATCAAGGAACTATGGAATTGAATCTTGTTAACTGAAACTAAACTAATAAATTAATTAAAAAAAAAAAGAAATTAGATACTTTGCCAAAAAAAAAAAGAGTACCTTAAATATTTCCATACATATGGGTACAGACAGAAAACTACTCCAATAGATTGTTACAGACATTATCAGAGACACTGTCTGATGAGGTCACTGTATTGTGGTTTGTTTTGTTTGTTTGTTTTTTAAGTTAATTTTCTTTGTTACAGGTTAGAGTTCAATTAGGAAGTGATGGGAGCAGGGGAAAATATTAAGCAAAAGAAGTCTCTGAGGAAAATGAATGTCACCAATTTTATGTATGCAATGTATTAAAAGCTCAAGTACTTTCTTTAGGGGAGAACTCCTCAGGCCCTCATTCAGAGCCTATTTACTAAACTCTGCCAAGAGAAGGGAGTTATGTTTCCTTATCTGTTCTCCAGAATCATCACTGGTTTTTCACTTATGGCAAATTTGGGTTCCTTAAATTGGATTTTTTTATCCATTACAATATAGTGGTCAATAGATAGATATATTATTCTCCTAGTTCCTTCTGCATCAGTTCACACAAATCTTCCCATGTTTTTATGGATTCCTCATATGTTATTTCTTCCAAACCAACAACATTCCCTTACTTTCACATGCCCTGATTTTTTTCCCCCAGCAATTCACCCACAGATGGGTATTCATTTGGTTCCTAGTTCTTTGCTACTATACATGTACAGCAGATAGGAGAAAGTATAGGAGGAATGGTAAGTATTTTCAGAAATGAATGTGATGTAACAGAAGGCATTAACTGAGTTTTTTGTGAATATATAGAGAACAGGTGATGTCAACATCTTCTTTTTGGTCATTTGGGTATTAAAGTGGTACAGTAATCAGAGGAACTGCTATATAGCTAAGCAGATTTTAGCTAAGCATTTTATTATTTTATTCTTGGGGAGAAAATGAAGAGATACAAGCTAGACAAAAGTACAATGAGATGAATTAGAAAATCTACAGAAAATTGACTTTGAGACAGGAAGCTCTAGATTGAAAGAGCTAGATTCAAGTTCTGCCTATGACCTATACTGGAACTATGTGACCCTGGCCAAGTCATTCAGTCTCTCCATGAACTAGGCAGAAGTGTCAAATTCAAACAGAAATGGATCCCTGTAGGTCACAGATTGGCTTAGAAAACCATAAATTAACATGATCTCTGTTATATCATACTTTTATTTATTTTGTTAAACATTTCCCAATTACGTTTTAATCTGGTTGATAGCTAGTTTGACACCTCTGCTCTAGGCAACTATATAAGACTGTAAGTTGCAGAGAAGGTACCAACCTACAATGGTAGAGGGATATAGAAATTCCCTATGCCAGTGAAATTACAGGTCCAATCCCTATCCCTATCCAAGGGCTTAGATGAATAACTAGTCTCAAAGAGCAGTCATTAAAAGTC
Organism: Gymnobelideus leadbeateri; assembly: GCA_011680675.1. Taxonomy (NCBI): domain Eukaryota; kingdom Metazoa; phylum Chordata; class Mammalia; order Diprotodontia; family Petauridae; genus Gymnobelideus; species Gymnobelideus leadbeateri. The sequence continues at coordinate 1,412,688 of WOXC01010390.1, read as the reverse complement.
CATGTCCATGTCTCCAGGGAATGCCTCAGGAATCTGTGCTTGACTCCACATTAATATTTTTATAAATAACTTACATAAAGGCATAGAAAACATTTTTATCAAACCTGGAAATGACACAAGGCTAGGTGGGATAGTTAGCACAATAGATGACAGGATCTAACAGAATCTGGGTAAGCTGTACAACCAGGCCAAATAAAAAAATTGAGATTTAATAGGGACAAATGTAAAGGTTTTATACTTCAGTTTAAGAAATTGACTTCACAAGTACAAGACAGGTAAGACATAGTTAAATAGCAATTTATCTAAAAAGACCCAGAGGGTTTAATGGACTTTGAGTTCAATGTGAGTATAGTGTGTAACATTCAGTCAAGGCGCCCCCCCCCCCAAAAAAAAACCCTAATGTAACCTTGGGCTGTATTTAGAGGCAGTGTCCAGATGTAAGGGGGTAACAGTCCTGTTCTACTCAGATCACATCTGGAGTACTGTCAGAGCTGGAGTACTAATATCACGTTAGAAAGAACAATGATAAGCTAAAGAGCATCTAGAAGGGCTTTAAGTCTAGGTCATATAAGGATTGCTTGAGGGAACTGGGGATGTTCATCCTGGAGAAGAAAAGGCTCAGCAGGGGTATGATAGTATAATAGTAATTGCTAACATCTATATAGTGCTTCCTACATGTCAAGCATTATGCACAGATATCTGCAAACTGTGATGTGGAAGAGGAATCAAACCTGTTCTGCCTGGCAAAGCTAGGGTCAACAGGTGGAAGTTGCAAAAAAGCAAATTTTGGCCTGACATCAGGTAACGTTTCCTAACTATAAGAGATGTCTAAAAATAGAAGGGGCTTCCTCTGGAAGCAATGGACAACTCCTCACTGGACATCTTCAAGCAAAAATTAAATGAGCACATTCAGAGCAGCATGGATACTTTTTTGGCCAATATTGTTTCCAACAATGAAATTACATGACTGTGTGAAACCCTGGTTAAAGACCACCTCATCTCCTAGTTAGGGCTTGATTATTTTTGACACTTTTGCTTATAGATCATTATCTTAGATGAGAGTTGAATATATAAAGGAACAATTACTGTTGAAGGGAAAGGTAAATTAAAACAAGTGGGAAAATATGGGGAAAAGTTTATCAGTCAATCAAGAAGCATTTATTAAGTGCCTGCTATATGTCAGGAACTGTGCTAAGGGTTGGGGATATAAAGAAAGGTAAAAAGGCAATACTCCCAAGGCATCCCACAGTCTGATAGGCAGATTACATGCAAACAAATATGTACAAATGCACCATATACAGGATAAAATAACCAACAGAGGGAAGGCACTAGAACTAAATGGAGCTGGGAAAAGCTTTTGTACAAGGTGGAATTTAAACTGAGACTTAAAAAAAACCAGGAGGCAGAGATGAAGGAGAAAATTCCAGACATGGGGGACAGACAGAGAAAATACCCAGAGCTGAGAAATGGAGTATTTTGTCTGAAGAATAGCAAGGAGGCCAGTGTCACTGGACCAAAGAGTACATTGGATGGGGAATGGGGAGGTGTAAGAAGGTGCAAGAAGACTAGAAACGTAGAGTAGGTTAAGTTATGAAGGGCCTTGACCAAACAAAATATTTTTTTGCTTTTTTTTTCTGAAGGGGGGGAAGACAGGGCAATTGGGGTTAAGTAACTTGCCCAAGGTTACATGGCTAGTAAGTGTTAAGGGTCTGAGGCTGGGTTTGAACTCAGGTCCTCCTGACTCCAGGGCCAGTGCTCTATTCACTGCACCACCTAGCCTCCCCACCAAACAAATTTTTTAAAAAAGAGTAATCAAGAATCAAGATTTTGGGGAAAAGCAGGTTCACTAAATTAATTATATGAGAATTTAAGTGTTAGAAGATATACAGTTTTATTATAATGGGCCATCTGCTGATGGAAATTAGGAATACTTTCATCAGTGATTTTTTACTTAAAATGGAATTTGATCTGTAATATGCAATTTATTAAAATAACTCCAAAATAGAAAACGTAACTATTATGGGAGGTATTTTACTAAAAGGTGATGCAACAGGGGATAATCAGGGAAAATTTTCATCACTTTGATGAGTTCCCCCACCCCTAATCAGCTTGATGAAATTATAGGGCATGAAACTTTATCAAAAGGACCTCCAAAGGAGCTAGAAATGTACCTTAACCACTTGCTGAGACATGCTCTCTAACTGCTGGCTAAAAGGTGAAAAGGATATCCCTGGCTGGTTCTCTAATGACTGTGGGTGGCTCTTTTTGATTGGCTGACTAAAGTCCAAGAAGCCAGATTCTTGTTGGAGGAACCAGTTTATGGTCTATAAGAGACAGACCTTTTCCCTGCTTGGACTTCCAGGCAGAGTACAGTAAGGTGTGGGAGGAAGTTTTCTTCCATCCTCCCCTATGCTCTGAGACTGGTATCCTTAGATCTACAGTTTCTGGATGCCATCTTCAGTCTGCTTCCTCTTCTGAGCACAAGACAGAAGGACTAACAATCCTGATAATAGATTTTTTCCAGTCTTGGGGCTACCTAATAGGGAAATGTGAGCTAGAAAAGTCTGAGTCCTATGAGTTTGAGAGAGGTGGTACAGGCTGCCCAGATAGAGATTTCCTTAACAGTGCCCTTCTTAGAGGAAAAATAGACTGCCAACAGAATGAAATTATTTAAACTGAAGGATTAAAGTGGGGCCACGGGAAGAGAACCTGATTCCTCTGGTGTCAGGGCCCCAGGACTGAATCTGGTCTATACATTCATTATTCCTTGTGGAAGGCCCTGGTTCACAAGGTACATCTCTTCAACACTAAAGGTAGAGAAAACAGTTTCTCTGCTTCTGGGGTCAAAATTAAGCAAATCGCTTCAGCTGAGTAGGACCAGACATCTCCTACCACAAATTATAGATGATATTTCTTTTGACTAGCCAGTGGCTTATCATGATTGAGATAAAAAACAATTAGCTTACAGTAATGCCCCTAATTTGGTCAGCCTTTAGGAAAGCCTGGAAATGATACAATTACTTAGCAATCCTTATGATTATAAATTCCTGGGGCAGTTAGGAGGTGCAGTGAATAGAGCACTGGCCCTCGAGTCAAGAGGACCTGAGTTCAAACCTGGCTTCATACACTTACTAGTTGTGTGACCATGGACAAATCACTTAACCTCAATTGCCTTGCCTTTTCCCCTTCAAAAAAATAAAGAAAAAGTAAAAAAAGAAAATATTATAAATTCCTTAAGAGCAGGGAGTATGTTTTATTTCTCTCTTTATATCTTCCCAGAATTTAACACAGAGTCTTGCAAACTGTTAAGCATTTAATAAATATTTTGTTGAATGAATGTGAGAGGAACATATGAAAATAGGATTACTTAAGAAGGAAACAAATATTTGTTAGGTGCCTACTATGTGCCAGACCCTTTACAAATATTATCTCATTTGATCCTTACAACAGCCCTGGGAGGTAGTTGCTATTATTATCCCTATTTTATAGATGAGAAAATTGAGACAAAGAGGTTGTGTGATTTGTCCAGGGTCTCACAGCCAGTGTGTGAAGCTGTATTTGAACTCAGGTCTTCTTGACTCTAGGCCCAGCCCTCTATCTAATGTACCACCTCACTACCTATTTTTTAGAGAATAAACAGCATAATATGACAAAGAACCCCAAATATCAATCTCAAATTTGCTTAACTTAGCCATAAACAGTTGACAGTCTTGTGGCATTCACAAAAATTCATGTATCTCTAAGAAATGATAATGTAGTCACTGAAAATTCTCTTCTTCTTCCAATTAATTAACTTTTCTGGGATTGAGTTTTTTCATTTATAACAGAAGTTGAACTAATGATTCCTAAGGAACTCAGCTCTGAATCCTGTGGTTGCTCAGAAATTAACTGCTGCCTATATCCATAATAAAATCTTTGTCATTAGCCTTAAACACCAGGAAGTACTAGCAAAGAAGAGGCCTTCACATCCTGGACACTGCAAGAACATTACTAGAGAAAGAGAATCACACAATTATATAATGAATTTAAAAGGACCTTTAGTAAGTTAGTAAGGATCTGGCTACACAAGTTATCTAAGTCACAAATTCTATCTACAACATCCCCATAACATGGTCACAGAGGCCACCTCTACTTTGATGATATCCAGCAAATAAAAACACACTAACCCCTGAAACAAGTGATTCCATTTTTTTTGGCTGTAAGTATCAGGAAGTTTTTATTTATTTTACCTACCACTCAACCTTTGTTTGAAGCTCTACAATGATGAGCTACCCACCTAATACAACCAATCCTACTTCCGGACAACTGCAATTCTTGGTAAATTTTTCTTTACTTGTCAACCAAATCTGCCTCTCTGCAACTTAAATGTACTTCTGCAGTCTGGGGACAAAGAAAACAAGTGTAATCCCTCTTCCACATGACAACCTTTCAAATATTTGAATGCTAGAATCATTTCTACCCCCACCCTCTCACTTAAATCTTCCTTTTTCTAAGTTAAACACACCCAATTCCTTCAACTGATCCATGTATAATGTAGTTTTCAGTCCCCTAACCATCTCGATACATTGTTTTTAAAATCCTCTAGATTTCCACTGACCTTTTAAAATGTGGCACCCAGCCATCAGGATCATTGACCTTGAGCTAGAGAGCTAAAAATGGCGGGAAAATGTGCCATAAAAATAACTATTATTATATAGTAGAAAATGAGGAATATGAGAAAATCAAGGAAACGGGAAGATTTTATGAACTAATGTAGAATGAAGTAAGCAGAACCAGAAGTCCAGATAAAATGACTACAATGTAAAAAAAAACTATGATCACTAAAAGGAACCCAAATTGAACAACTGAAAAACCACAGAAGGTCCCAGAGACTACATAATATAGAAATCTCTCCTCTTATGGCAGGCAAGTAAGTGGTGAGAGGCAGGGAAAGGAGACCTACCCACACAGAATGTTCGATATATCGTCAAATGCTTTTCTTTGTTACAACGGAGAATTCAATTGAGTGGGACAAAGGAGAGTTTTTCTTACAAAAAAATAACTGTCACATAGACAAATGGCACCAAGAAAACATTTTTTAAAATAAAATAAGGAGCCCACACCTAGAAACAATACTCCAACAGCAGAGCAGAATGTGGGACTATCACCTCCATCCTCGTGGATACTATATTTCTAATAAAATAGCCTAGGATCAAGTTAGTTTTTCTGGATGTGACATCACTAACTCTTATTAAGCCTGAAGTACAAAAGAACCCTTAGATCTTTTCCATATGACCTACTTTCTATTAATGTCTTTCCCAAACTATATTTATGCAGTTGATTTTTTGAACCCAAGTGCAAGACAGGTTCTATTCTATGTGCCATATTTTAGGAAGAAAACTGAAAAGCTGAAACAAATCCAAGATGTGAAAAGACAGGAAACCATGTTATTCAACTTATCATCTCTTCCTTTAAACATGCCCTTCTTCAAACTTCCCTATTTCCTATTAAAGTAGCCTTGTAAGGTTCATAACCACAATATTTATCCTTGACTCCTCACTCTCCTTCACACCCTTGTCATTTCACCTGCACTACATGACTTACATCTGACTCTTCTTTCTACTCTTATAGGTCTTATAGGACCTGTTCAGATCCTCATGATCTTTTGCCTAGATTATTACATCTCCCTAACTAGTCTGTCTCAAGTCTTTCCCCCACACCAGTTTATCTTCCACAGAGCTGCCAAAATTATTTTCCTAACTGCCGATCTGACCATATAACTTTTATCCTCAATAAGATCTAGTAGCTCCTTATTGCCTCTTTAGCTTATAAAGCCTTTCACAACCTTGCCTCCCTGTCTTGCCTTTTGTGATCTAGCCAAACTGGCCTTCTCACCGTTTCTCAGACGTGGTATTCCATCCCTAGTCTTCATGTCTTTGCACTGTCTTTCCCCCAAGGCTTGAAATTCACTCCCTCCTCCCCTGTGATTCATAGACTCCCTCACTTCCAGACACAGATCTTGCACTACCTTCTTTCTATGTGAAGCCTTCCCCAATCCCTCCAATTGCTAGTACTGTCCTTTACTATATTGCATTCTCTTCATATTTATTCTGTATATACTTACATGCAGTAAGTACTTGCTTCCCCAGTAACATGTAAACTCCTTGAGAGTAGTTCTTGGTATTGTACGCCCACAATCTACTACAGTGCCTGGCAGATGCTTAATAAATACTTGTTAAATGACTGGTTTAGAAATTGAGTGAAGTACATGGAGATGTTTATGGTTCAAGCAAACTGGTCTATTTGCCGTTTCTCCTATATGGCATCCATTTCCCATCTCTGTGACTTTGCACAGGCCACATTCCTAAAATGCATTTTCTACTAACTTCTGCTTCAGAAGCCCTAGATTTTTTCAAAGCTTAGCTCAAGTGCCAATTCCTACATGGCATATCCATGATCTTCTTTCAGCTATTAGTCCTCCACCCAAAATTATCTTGTATTTACTTGTTTCCCCCAATAAAACAGAGTTCTGTCTTTGTACCCTTAATGCTTGGCACAGTGTAAGTTATTAATAGACACTTAATAAATAAATCCCTGCTGACTGACTTATTTTGGGGAACATAGCAACTATTTTCATATGCTTAAAATGCTGTTATGTGCATTTTAGGATGTTTCAGACTTGTTCTACTTTGCTCCAGAAGGCAGAACAAAAAACTACAGGTAGAAGTTTAAAGAGAAGCAGAAGTCTTATCTCCCTCCAATTTGGAGTACCTCTTCCCTTTCCAAGAATGCCTTAAAGATCACACAACAGTGACCATAGATCAGAAGTCATTACCACAAGGTCTTCTGTTAATGGGAGAATCTAGTCCTAGGGCTCTCAGCTCTGTGACAGCAGTTATCTTTTTATATATTCTGGATTTTGATTTCCTGTTGACCACTTCTGTTCTATACTTCACAAATTAAAATCCATTCTCCTCAGTGGCAGAAAACAAAAGCAAAGTAATTTGTCAGTTCTGTTTTCTCTGTCTGGTTATCTTCCCATTCACAAGAAGAATGTTCAATTCAATTCCCTTCCTTGATCATCTTGCCCCTACCCCTCAAAGGTTAAAATACTACCTTTAAAAATAGTTTTAGTATCCTCTGCAAGTCTCAGATCATACTCACCCTTAATCTTCCTGAAACTAGTCTTACAGAGCCTTTTCACATTTTTTGTCCTAATCCCTTCTCCTTGTTTGCTTTTCTCCTATGAACTCTTTTAAAATCTGAATTGAGTGGTCAACTCCCTCTATTCAGCCATAGCCATCTCTACTTCTTCATCAGAATCAACTGTAACAGGGTCACCAGAATTCTATTCTAGATAGTGTCTCATCATTCTTTGAGTCAGTTTCCCTTTCAGTCTTAGGCTATGGAGTCCTATCTATCCTATCTTTAAATTCTCTTAAGTCCATACTTCCAAAATCTAAAGTGCACATCAAATTATACAGTGCTCTCTTATGTATCACAAAATTCTAAGATGTAAAATCAGGGCTCCGTGTCTTTTTCACCACCCCGATCTTTTAATAGGTTACTTCCTTAACCTAAGACAGAAATTACCAGCAAAGCAAGAACTTATCAGCTGCTCTACTTTTAGCAGAGAGAGGACACCAGCAGAGATCTGGACAGCTGAAGTCACAATTGTATCATCCTTTTCATTCCTGACAGTCTGTGACAGGAACTCATTGCTCAGTTCTCCTACTAGTCTAGGAACCTATGCTTCCACCATGATATCACCATATTGTCAATCTGAAAACCTTTCCTGTTCTTTTTTTGCCTCCTCTCTTTCCTCCTCATTCACCTACTTGCCCCTTTCTTTTCTTATTTCTTCATAGGTATGATCTAACAATACCCACAGTTTTTTAACTAGTTATTCATTTTGGTTGTAATTTCTACAAAGGAAGTTGCAGTTGTAAACCACTGGAGAGTTTTAGTGGAGAGGAGAAAGCATAAAGAGAGCAGTAGAAATAACCTGTTAAAGACCATTTCTGCTGTATGGTGTAAAAGGCACTGGTCTTAAAATTAGAAGATCTACATTCAAATTCTAATTTTAAAACCTCGTATTGGCAAGGTCCTAGGCAAGTCACATTCCTTCTTCCTATCAAAATTCATCCATCTAATATTTAGACTTGCATTATCTACACCTCAAAGAGCTGATGAGGAAGGCACTTTGTAAATCTCAAACTATTTGATAAATGTAATTTGTTACTATTTATTTAATAAAAATGTAAGAAATACCAACTTTATGAAAATCTGGAATTCTACTAATATAAAGTCCCAATTTCTTTTTTTGTGTGATAATACTGCAGCAGGGCAAAGGGCAGGAAAACTGCCAGATACAAATGGTTACTGGATGACAGCACTGAGATGTCATATCTGTGGCTTGGCTTTGCTCTAATAACTTAATAGATTAGCTAAAAACAGCTCTCAAAATCCAATTTGAAAACGTTTGCACTATTCACCCATATGTTAAAAGGTCAACTGCCTAACAGCATAGATAGGTGGTACTACAGTTACAAAATGCTTAGATTTAGATATATCAGTATATGGAAAATGTTTACTTTAAAAAATATATTTGAAATGTAATTCTTCCACTAAAGTACTACTTTAAAGCTGCACCCTGACATGGTGACCCTTGGTATACAAAGGTAATGTCACTAGGATACAAGTCCTGGCAGATGCTACCAAACTGAAAAGACCTCAAATATGCACCTGACAAGAGAACATATATCTGTTACCCAAGATGGTCTGAGTTTGGAAAGGCTGATCATCAAGTAGGCCACCTGGTGATTTTTTTTTTAAGCTTCAGCAACACAGAAAGATCTCCTACCAAGGTGTAAAGTGACTGTGATCAGCAGCAGTGGAACAAATACTAATATGAATAAAATCACAATATATGTCCTTGAAATAAATAAGTATTGATATAATTACTTTCAAAAAATTTTTTTTGGTTTCCTCCACAAAATGAACATTATAAACAGAATGGAATGTTATCATTGTCATTTATTCGGTTCATGCTGGGATAGCACTTTAAAGTATAAGCATTCCCCTTGGCCCATAACACTGACTCCCAGATAATGTCATTTTGTAAAAACATCTTTAATAAATTATAAGCAAAGTCTATTCTTAAGGCTCACAAAAGCGTGCAGTAATAACAGAATAAGATGGCAGTTCTTTACTACCTGTCTTCCAGGATTCCCTCTGACTGGTTGTACATTCAAGTTTAGCCAGTCAGAAAATAGTTGCTAAAGCATGACAAGGCAAAAACAGCAAACCACAAGGAATATACAACTGGGTCTCCCTATATTTTAGCCCCTCCAAGGAATCACCCATTTTCCATAGTTACTAGCCTGAAATTTGCTGCTGGCACCTAGAGAGCTAGATAGGGAGAGAGAATGAAATTCTTAGCTATGAAATTCATGGGGGGAGGGGTCCAATCTCGTGCTTGGAATAGCTTTAAATGGTAGACCTGAAAATTGGGAGTGGTTAAAGAAGCAGGGATGGAATACGCAGAAAGTTTTGGAGATGTGACAAGGTCATAGGGAAATTTATATGAACTGGTATAGAGGAAAGACAGCAGAGTCACCAAGAAAACAATATAGATAAGAAGTGCAATAATGCACCCCAAAAAATCAGCACTAAAAGACAAGTGAACTCAGATAACTGTAATCTTGTTCTTGGAGAATAGGTGTGAAACATATTTCCTTCCTCTAGGTAGAGGGAGGGGAAGCCCAGAACGCTGTATATGCTATCAGACACAATCGCTGCTGCTTTTGTATTAACTGTCTTTTGTGAGAAAGGAAGACTTGATGGGGGTGTGGGGCATAACGGGAAATGACTGACATAAAAAATAAAAGGTATTGGGGCGGCTAGGTGGCCCAGTAAGTAGAGCATCGGCCCTGGGGTCAGAAGGACCTGAGTTCGGATCCAGCCTCAGACACTTATCGCACATACAAACAAAAACCTAGCCATGTGATTTTGGGCAAGTTATTTAACCCCAATTGCCCTCCAAAAAAAGCAAAAAAAAAAAAATCCCTGTTGTAAAGGGACTCTAGTGTCCACAACACAGGGACAAATATTTATGGGGCGGCTAGGTGGTGCAGTAAGAGCGCCGGCCTCGGAGTTGGGATGACCTGGGATCGAATCCAGCCTCAGAAAATGAGCACCCACACACAAATAATGACTGGCCGTGTAACCTTGAGCAAGTTACTTAACCCCAATTGCTTTAAAAAAAAAAGGTATCATTAAAACTTTTTTTTAATATAGGAAACTTCCAACTCTGTATCTATAAGACTATGAACCAGCACAATGCAAACGTCTCCCCTACATTAGACCTGGGCTGAGATCATGTATTTGTAGCCATCTTTATCCCATATACCAACTGAAAAAGCCCTGAGTCTCTGGGATAGGGGAATGGGAAGCATTATAAAAATTATTAGTCTTAGATATCTGTATATAGCTTACATTTTTATGATCTGAATTTTTTCTGCATAAAAATATGTGTCATTTTTACAATATAGTTTTTTATCGAACTAATTGTACTTTGTGTCATTGTGCCCCTTATGTTTGCACATATCTAATTAACATACTAAGTTATGCTTTTATCCTATTTTATATAACAGTGTTCATTATAACATAAAGAAGTTAATTTATTCAAGAAACACTAAGTGCCTATGTATATAGAATTGCAGCCAAGCAGTGAAAAAAATACTAAGTTTAAACAGTCCTTGCCCTCATGAAGTTTACAGTCTAAAAGAGAGTAAGGTGTAGCTAGGTGGCTCAGTGGATACAGTGCTAGATTGAGAGACAGGAAGACCTGGGTTCAAATATGCCTCAGACACTTAACAGTTGTGTGACTGTGGCCAAGTCAATGAACCTCTCTGAGCCTCAATTTCTTTATGTGTAAAAAAATGGGGTAACAGCACTTCCTTCCCAAGGTTGTTGTAAGGATCAAATGAAACAACAGATGGTAAAGCACTTTGCAAAACAAGTACTATACAAATGCTAGTTATTATTATTAAAATACAGACAGCTATAATATGGCAATATTGCTCACCAATTAATTTCTCAGGAGATTCAGTGTCCTTACTATAAGATGACGATAGGGGGTGGCTAGGTGGCACAGTGAATAGAGCACTGTCCCTGGAGTCAGGAGGACCTGAGTTCAAATCTGGCGTCAGACACTTAACACACTTACTAGCTGTGTGACTTTGGGCAAGTCACTTAACCCCAACTGCCCTCCAAAAAGCAAACAAAAAATAAAATAAGATGAGGATAATATTTATACTAGCTGGTTGTTATAGGGCTGTTGTGAGGAAAGTACTTTGCAAACCTTAAAGTATTGTATCAATGTAAATTTTTGTTATTAATAATAATTATTATAATAGTACCATTTTACTATTACATAAGTAATGTAACGTAATAATTACATGAGAGAGTTCAGAATAAAACTGCTGTGTAAGGGCTAAGAAGAATAGTAATTATCAAAAGGGGGTGAATCAAGAAAAGCTTTATAGAAAAATTTGAATTTTCAGCTGGATTTTAGACAATAGGCAAGAATTCAACAGATAAAGGAAAAAAGGAAAATAACCCAGGCAAAGGGAACAATATGAACAAGGACCTAAAGGAGAAAAACTAAGAATAATCAAAGAATAATCAAATTTGTCTGGAGCATAAAATGCATGGAAGATGAGAAATAATAGTACCAAACTGTGAAAGGTCTTGAATGACAGGCAAAGGAATTCCAGTGTTATTTAGTAACCCATAGTAGGCCACTGAAGACTTCTGAGCAAAAGTGACATGAACTTCTAGAATGTGAATTCCTTGAGGGCAGGGACGATTTCATTTCTGTTTCATATACACAGAGCCTAGTATAGTGCCTGGCACATAACAGATGCTTAATAAATACTTGAATAATTGAGCAGATCTATGCCTAAAGAAAATTAGTCTGGTATTGCTATCAATGATGCAAGTGAAATTAGAGTCAGGAAAACCTATTAGAAGGCTCTTAACAATAGTCCAGATTATAATAATGGGAAAGAAAAGGGGATATACCAGATACCAGAGAGCAATAAGTACAAAATAGAAATACCAAAGGTACACATGATCAGTAATCTATGGGAAATGATGATGTCAATCAAACAACGATACCTCAGATGTCAACATACCAATGTACTATGTATTTCTATTCACATAAAAAACAGATTTGAATGTGAACAGGTAAGTATAACCTCATTAGGTTTGCTTGAAACTATATAGGCTATGAACAATTACTAGAATATGGCTTATTACTAAAAAGAGTACACCTCATTCAAAGGAAAAATGTAGGTTGTAGGTGACATGATACTATACATCAAAATCATAGAATAAAAGTTTTAAAGTTGAGAGCTTGGAGCTTATTAGTCCAAATCATACCCCCAAAATGAAATCTCACGATAATATACCTAACAATGATTATCCATGCTCTTGTTTCAAGTCTTCTAAGGAAGAATCACCCACCATTTGTCAAGATAACTCATCCCTTTTTGGATCACTTCTAATTGTTAAGAAGTTTTCTCTGAAATCAAGTCTAATTTTGCCTAATGTAACATTTTACCCTCTGTTCTTGGTTCTGTCCTCTAGGACCAAATATAACAAGTCTAATCCTTCCTTTATAGAACAGTCCTTCACATATGATTGTTAACCGTTATGTTCCTCCTAAGTTTTCTGTTCTCCAAGATAAATATCCTGTATTCCTTCAATCCTTCCTTCTTCATACAACAAAGACTAGGGGCCATTCACTGTCTTGGTTTTCCTCCCTTGCTCTTCAGCTTATCAATATCCTTAAACTGTGAAGCTAAAACTGATACTTTAGATGAGATAAGATCAAGCCAAATAACAAGACTACCACCTCCTTATTCCTGGAATCTAAACCTTTCTTAATGTATCTCAAGATCAAATTAGTTTTTTAGATGCCATATAACACTTTACAATTGGTGAGCTTGCAGTCAACTAAAACTTACAGCTGCTTTTTTGTACTGCTATCTAGCCACACCTTTCCCATCCTGCACTTGTGAAACTGATTTTTTTATATCCAAAAGCAAAACTTTACATTTATTCCAACAATGTTTTAGCTAGTCAAGATCTTTCTGAATCTTCTCTGTCATCTGGTGTGCTAACCATCCCTCAGTTTGGGGCTATCTGCTTAATGAGCATGCCTCCTAGGCCTTTATCCAAGTCACTGATAAAACTGTTTAAGAGCATAAAGGTTTTAACATCACTAAAGGACTGTAGAAAATAAAATGTACAATTATGATTACACAAAATACCCTCGCCCCCCCCCAAAATCAATGCCATTAAAATCAGAATGGAAACAGTTAATTGGGAAAAATCTTGCAAGAAAGTTTCTCTGTGGGCGGCTAGGTGGCACAGTGAGTAGAGCATTGGCCCTGGAGTCAGAAGGACCTGAGTTCGGATCCGGCCTCAGACACTTAACGTACACACAAACAAAAAAAAAAAACCTAGCCGTGTGACCTTGGGCAAGTTACTTAACCCCAATTGCCCTCCAAAAGGCAAAAAAAAAAAAAAAAGAAAGTTTCTCTGATAAAGGTCTATGGAACTGATTCGAACATATAAGAACAAGAGCCATTCCTCAATAGATAAAAGGTCAAATAACAAAAAGAGACAGTTTCCAGAGGAAGAAGCTTGAGCTATCAACAGTCATTTAAAAAAATTGTTTCAAATCACTAATAACTTGAGAAAGGTATATTAAAACAACTCTAGGTTTTTGTCTCACAACTATCAGGTTGGCAAAGATGACAAAAAAAGAAAACAGCAGTTGTTGGAAAGGCTTCAAGGAGGACAAACACATCAATACACTGTTGGTGGAGTTGTGAACTGGCTCAGTCATTCTGGGAAGTAATTTTGGCATAGGCCCCTAAAATCACTAAACTGTAGATACTCTTTTACCTAGCAATACTCCTATTAGGCCCATACCTCAAAGACACTAAAAAAAAACCCAAGAACCAAATAAAATATTATTAAAAAACAACAACAACAACAAAGTATATCACTTGGAGTCAGAAGACCTGAATTTTAATACCTTTGTACAATTTATTAATTGTGTAACTCAGAATTGGACACCATACTCCAAAATGTCTAACCAATGTAGAGTAGAAGAGTACTATCATTTCTCTTGTTCTGAAAATTATGTCTCTATTAATATGTAACCCAGAATCATTTTAATTTTTTGGCTGTCATTTGATACCAATAATATATTGAGTAGAATCTACTAACACAGATCTTTTTACATGAACTGTTATCCAGTTTGTACCTCCCCCATTTTATATTTAATATAGTCATTTTCCTAATCCAAGTCTAGACTTTACATTTATCCCTATTAAATTTAAGTCATTACACTGAGCCCACCATTGTAGTTTGTAAAGATCTTTGTGGATCTAGTGTTACCCCTCTCCCAGAAAATTTTAGAAGCATGCCATCTCTATTCCTGTAACCTAAGAAAAAAGAATTAGAACAAAATGTGTATTTGGCCTGAAGACTAAAAGACTCAGACAGGGAGCAAAAGAAGGGATATCTGAAGGGTGTTCATGTAGACTTGACAGGTTTAGACACATTTTCCTTGGCCTCAGAGTACTGGGTAGAAACTGTAGAAATTTGGTATCAAGCCTGGCATAAGGACGAAACTATTTAACATTTAGTTATCTGGAAATGGAATGAGCAGCAAGCAGTAAGATACAGGAGTTAAAAAAAAAAATCTATGGGGTGGCTAGGTGGAGAAGTGAATAGAGCACTGGCCCTGGAGTCAGGAGGACCTGAGTTCAAATCCAGCGTCAGAAACTTAACACACACAAAAAACTAGCCATCTGACCTTGGGCAAGTCACTTAACCCCAACTGCCCTCCAAAAAGCAAAGTCTATGATCCAACTGCACTGGTCTACTTGCTATTCCTTGCAGGAAGGAATTCAGGCATTTCCATGCCTGAAATGCTCTCCATCTCCTCACCCCCACTTTGTAGTTTCCATGTCTACCTTCACAACAAACTTCAAATCCTACTCTCTTTGGGAGGACTTCTAGGCTACCTACTGCTACTGCCTTCCCCTAAGGCCACTTTCTATCTATTCTGTATCAAATTTGTATGTATATAAATGTTTACATGTTGTGTCTCTCAGTAGATGGAAGCTCTTTGAAGGCAGAAATTGTCTTTTGCCTTTCTTTGTATTCCCAATGCTTAGCACAATGCCTAGAACACAGTAAGTGCTTAATAAATGCTTGTTAAAAAAAAAGTTGAACATGACAAAGCCAAAGACAAATCTGTATGAAAGATATCCCTCTAGGTTCACATTGATCCATTTATCACTACTTTCTTTGCATAATCATTCAAGCAGTTCCAAATCTACCTTTTAACTCAAGCACCTTGAACCAGTTCAAAAATTCAATCATCAACGAATCCTATTGGTCTATTTTTCTCCCAAGAGTTATAACTCAGGGCAACAGATTTCTTAAACTAATATCTTGTCACAAAAACCCATGTTTGGGGGCCCTTAAGTAAAAGCTCCTAACCCAGACAATCCAAAGGATCAAGAACATTGTACTTATCCCACAACATTAAGAATCAGTAGTATTGGGGTGGCTAGGTGGCTCAGTGAATAGAGCACTGGCCCTGAAGTCAAGAGGACCTGAGTTCAAATCTAGTCTCAGACACTTAACACAAACACTAGCTGTGTGACCTTGGTCAAGTCACTTAATCCCAATTGCCCTCCAAAAAGCAAAAAATAAAAAATAAGTATATCCACTCTGTTCTCTATAGATTATATTTTGGGGCGGCTAGGTGGTGCAGTGAGTAGAGCACCGGCCCTGGAGTCAGAAGGACCTGAGTTCAGATCCAGCCTCAGACACTTAATGCACAACGCACACACAAACAAAAACCTAGCCGTGTGACCTTGGGCAAGTTACTTAACCCCAATTGCCCTCCAAAAAGCAAAAAAAAAAAAAATCAGTAGTATTATACTACAGTAACAGGGTAATTTCATCCAGATTCACCTGACCTCATTAGACAAAGACCTGACTCCCTCCTCAGAAGAGGAATCCATCTGAGATCATAAAATTAGGAAAGATCTTAAAGTCTCTTTCATCACCACTGTATCGGGACCACAATTTGAAACCAGGCCATTAGATGAGCTCTCACCCTCCACATCAAACTCTGCCTCCTTTTCTTGCAAGTGCATCCCACTTATATGTAACTCACAGGGCAAAACAGGTGGTGATTCTGTTATGCAAAGTAGTCAGTCACATGGTAAAATGTAGGACAGATTTTTGGTGGTTCTGGGTCTAGTATCATGTAAATCACTAAAATCAGTTTTGTGCAACCTATATCCAGGTCAAGGGCTGCTTTGGAAATCCTAAAGGAGTGATGCTGTCCCTCAGTAGAATACTGTGGCCTTAGTCCTTAGTAGCTCCTTCCTTCATTACAAACCTGGACTTATCCCAGGGACAGGGCATCATTACATGTAACAGTGGATATTTTGACAAAAATAATCTATTTCCTTCCCTATGCCATATGCCTACTCTTACCTGCCTACCTGGAGACAGCACAAAAGTTTCTCTCAGAAAGAGCCTAGCTTCTTCCTGGCCTACCCATTTACCTTATGTTTAGATGCAACAAATTTTTGGTCAACACTCTTCTCCATATTGCAAGCCAAGAGCCATTTTTTCCTCATGTTTATCATCCCCAGAGCAATGGCCAAATGGAAGAGAACCAGACTTCCATTACATTAGTTACCATCAAGGTAATTGGACTGTCTTAAGACTTAATTTTAAAAATCTGCTTTAACAACACCTTTACGACTTCCAGTCAGAATACATCAATCCAGAATTCTATCCTTGGCTTTTCTAACCTTTCCCATCACTACACTGGCGGTCAGAAAAGCTGCTCAGCCAGACATGCAACCTATCCTAGAAGCTGTATTCACCATCATCCATCATCCAATTCCAAGCAAATCCCTGCAATATGGTAATCAAGCCTGGCTATTGACCTGGAACCTCTGTGCTTACTAACCCTCCCCTAAGAGAGAGGTCAGGCACACTTGGTTCTTCAATACAAAGAAAGTAGTGAATTTGATGGTGTTATGACTAAAGCTCCCTAACAATGCCTCAGTCAATCTGACAGTCAGACAACAAGCATTTGTTACCTGTGTACCAGGAACTATGATAACTTCTGGTGATATAAAAAAAGGCAAAAGCAAAAACAAAACTTACATAGTACCTACTTTCAAGAAGCATATAGTCTAATGGAAACAACATGTAAATATTTAGGTACATACAAGATATATAATGAGAATATATGAAGGTAATCTTAAAATGAAAGGCATAAACAGCAAGAGAAACCAGGAAAGCCACCCCCACCACCAACTCCCCAGGCGGAAAATGAGATGTGAGCTGAGACATGAAGGAAAGAAAGCAGGGAAACTAAGGAGCTCTTATATGAGAAGACAGAACATTTCAGGCATAAAGCACAACCAGTGCAAAGACAAAGATATAGATGTGTATCTACCTAGTTTTCTCCCAATCACTGCTTTGGATCTAGGTCTCTAACAACCCCCTCCCAATGCCATGATGTCCTCTTCAGTAACGACTAATGGTGATGGAAGGATTGGCCTCCCAGCACTAACAGGGCCACCTCTAATACTTAGAAAGGCTATGCACTGGACAAGCATAAATGGGAGCCCACTAAGAACCTTGACCAAACCTAATAAATGCCTTCTATTTTTAGTATCTGCATAAACTGTGACATCCCGTGGAGATCCATAGAAACTAGAGGATGATGTCCAGGCTTCACTGCTAACACAGCTATGGAGTATTAACAGAAGCATAGATGATTAAAGGCCATGAATGTGCCTAAGAATGGCCTATGGGTCCCCTGAGTCCTCAGTATGTAAATTTATTTTATCAGCTATGATAACTCAGAGTTCCTATAAAACTGATCTTGCTTTTGTCTGACCCTGATCATTCTTTGTTGAAAATGAAGCAATCATATCCCCATCTGATGGATTTCTGTCCCTAGTGAAATCACTGCTTCAGCAAAAACTATTGGTGCCTACTATACTACCCTATGCTGCACAAGTATTGTCCCTAATCCCACAATACTGGGAAGCTCACCTTAATAATTTTATTAAATGAGAATGGGAAAGAAGAAGAAAGGCAGAACTACCCCTGGACTCTCTGAACTCTTCCTTTAGGGGAACTATTATCTTACATCTCTAACATACAATTTTTCTAACACATGATAGAGTTCGTATATACATACATATATTTACATATATGTATTTAGATAAATGTATAGTTAAAATATGTAGTTATGAACATATATTTCTAACTACACATATAACCAATATTTCTACAGTAATAGTATATATAGTGAAATATCAGTTGCTAGAGTGAAAATTCTTGCCATTATTAAAAACTATAGATTACCGTGGAATGTCTGAGTGTGATTGCAAAATTTGTGATAAAAATAAAATTTCCTTGCTTCTTTCAAGAAGGGGTGTTAAGTCTACCACAAAAAGTATGACACAAAGTCCTATTCCAGGTCTGACCCAGATTATCTGCAAAAGCTCAAAGAAACCACTTGCCTGTGAATTAGTATTCCCCAAATTCCAAAATATAACATTTACATACTTCACCAGGGGTCATAAGGATTAAAGTTTAATTACTTCCAAGTTAAAAGTTATCAGTATTAATCAAGTCAAACAAGGTGAACTGTTTAATTTTAGGGAAAAGGTGAAAGTGGATCTTTCATATATCACTAAACAAATTCCTGTCTAGCATACTGTAGCAACTCAAAAAATGTTTGCTAAATTATTGTAGTTGTATTAAAATATTTTGTAAATATACTGAATAGCATTGTTTTTAATGGTTGATTAACCAATACCTCCTAAAAAGTCAGAGATTTAACAGATTAAGTAAAATTCTGGCATGTAATACAAAAAAACTATTTCAAAATTTATTTTTTAAAAAAGCTTGTACACTATTAAATATTTTGATTTAGGTAACTATAAGAGAAATAAAACAACAAGTTTTAGTTTAATCTCTTGCTATCAGGGTATATATTTTGAGGTACCAAGGGATTTTTCTTTCCATCTGTTTACTTTAAAAGTGTTCTTTCTTTTTTGAGGGGGGAAGGCAGGGCAATTGGGGTTAAGCGACCTGCCCAAGGTCACACAGCTAGAAAGTGTTAAGTGTCTGAGACTGAATTTGAACTCAGGTCCTCCTGGCTCCAGGCAGTACTCTATTCACTGAGCCACCTAGTTGCCCCTAACAGTGCTCTTAATGCGTAAGCACAAGCACAATAAAATTTGATTAAATCAATTTATATTTGCATCAAGATCCTAATAGTATGAGATAAATTTTAAGTATATTTTAAAATCAAGTAGCCAGTACCCTCATTGCTTTTAAAGTTGTGAAAATAAATTTTAAATACAGTTTTAATTACATACCAGCTTTCTGAACTTTGAAAGACTAGATCACCTGCAGTATTAATCTCTGTAAAGTATAAGTATATACATATCTAACATTCCCATTAAAAAACCAAGGGACACATACTTGCCATATTTTCTCCAGTATTCTATCCTTTGAAGAAGTAGGGAATGCCTTCCAGTTAGAGGAGTTTAGCTCAAGCCATTACTAACTACAAACGCCAAATTAGCCATGCACCTTTTCCTACAAAGAGAATAAAGACAATTAGGTCCTGATATAGTTCAAGTGTACTTTTCATTCATGTAAGGTTATATATAGGAGTTAGCAACATTTTACAGGACAGGTCCAGGCTTTTGTTGAAAAGAAACAGACCTTTAAAATTTCCTCATGAAAAAGTCAGAACAATCATCTAAAAATTAACACTAGAATAATGGATACACATAGTTTGCAAATATATTTACGAAATTGTACAATAAACTGATATACAGCCACCAAATAAAATTTCTATTATAACGAAAATTTCCATAATGTGAATATTCTTGTAGGTAAGCAGTCATTTTCAAACTTTCAAAGTTGTTTGTCACATGTTATTTGTGTAGTATAACTTTGGAAATTAAGATGCAAAGATCAACTTTTAAAAATCTGAAAAGAATTTTAAAATTGAATAATAAATTTGGTGTAATGGGAAAACACTGGATTTGTAATGATTGGACCTAGGTTCAAATCCTAAACCTGCTGCTTCTTAACTGTCTGGCCTTAGCTTCTCTGAGTCTGTCTCCCCATAAGTAAAGTACTAAATTATCTCCAAAGTTTCTAAAAGCTATAATCCTATGAATCCTTGCTAAAATTGCATATAGCATGATTAAACTATGATTCTGGAAGTGCATATATTTAAACATGCCAATATTTTTACCCTAACACACCAATATGTATTATTTTAAAGTGAAATTGTTGTTGTTGTTTTTATTAATGCTACATTACATAAACCAATAGTCCAAGTTAAACAGGAAACCAATGGTACCCAATGATATCTAGTATAATGGCAGATGGTGACAGTCTGTTTTAAGGAAACCACCTATTTATTTCTGCTAGAAAACTAGTAGTAAATGGCTTTACGATGATCATATCTTAAAATGTAGCATCCAAACATTTGTTGGATGAGCATTATCATCATTCCAGCCAATAAATTGGAAAATTTTTTCTCAGAAAAGTAAAAGGTTTGTTTCCAAAAATATGGTGTATAACCAGAGTATTTAAGATTTCAGGGGAATATAATGAATATTTCAAATTATTTTCTCACCCTCGCAATAATTAAAAAATCATATAGAATATTTATATAAAATTGGATTTGTTTTTCACATGTAAGTCAGAGCTCTATCATATATAGCAAGATAATTTTCCAAGATACATAATTTGTACTTGTCAGGGAGCTTCATCAGATATAGCAAACAAGTTTATCCAAGACTTTTTTTTCAAGTTATATGGTGACAATTCTATTCATAGTTCTTTCTATATATCCTTCTGAACAGTATTTAATACTTATAATTAAGAACTGTGTTGCACTCAGGACAAAATAAGTAGTATTTCCCGGTAGGTCCAGCAGACTACATTTTTGTCTATGACTGGAATTCTATAGATTCCATTTGGTACCTTCTTCTTGTTATTCTTTAGCCTTCAACAGGATATGAACTAGAGGTATCAATGGAAAGAGTTGCCAAATTTTAAATGTGTTCCAAAATGAATAATTGATATTGCAAAAATCGGTGGCCTATTAGATTATGTTTTCAAATTGCACAGCATTTGAAAAATGCTCCATAGAACAAGCGAATGATTTAAAAAAGAGGGAGATGCTGGGGTAAGTTTATATAGATAAGTTTCCACTGGTTCAAAATTTAGGTTTTTAAAAAACACTTTAACACCTTGGATGATAAAAATGATCAGACCTATCTGATATTTCACTGATTCCTAAAATTAGCATCATCAATAATTCATTTTAGAACACTGACTTCTAAATTACCGAAGTAAATTTTTAAAAGCTGCTTTAAGATTTCTAAAAATTTAGTCATCTTTTTAAAACATTTGAGAGGTTTTTTAAAACCCTAAAAATGGAGTGTTTTTTATGTCTAATAGGTGGATTTTAAGCATAAGAATTAACTGCACTGTTCCCATTTACAGTAACAGCATTTTAGAACTATAAATGGATGTTAGAGATCATGTTATTTAACCTACTAAATTGACGTTATAATGACTATGAAAGTCTGAGATTTCCTGAGTGTTGATATGAGTCTAAAAGTTCTCTAAACAACCCAAAAAAGAGACTTCTTAAGTTTGCTGAAAATATGTACCATACAAAAATGAGTAAGTGGTCAAGCAAATCTTGTTTTCCATTTCATGTTATTACTGTATAAAACAATGTTATACCCAGTCAGTCTTAACAATTAGATACTAATGAATAATTATTTCCCCAGTGAAAGACAGAAGAGTTATTCTGTACTCCCTTCTTCAGGCTTTTTCTTGAAATGCACATTTTCTCTACAACTTTTTAAGTGTCATCTTACAAAACTAATGAGGACTCTCATATGAATATCCTAACAATAATGAGAAAATGTTCTTCTGAATTTTTAAAAATTTTTATTATTGTTTTGTCTAGGTATGGGTCACATTTTCCACAAACTTTTAAAAGGGTCTGTTGGGTTATACAAAGAACTTCAAAGGAGTACATCTGGCACGGAGCAAAATACACAGAGACAAGAAAGCAATTAGAGACAACAGCACCACCCCACGGGCCCTCGTCCCAGTAACCAAAAGTTGAGGGGGAACCACAGGAGAAAAAAGAGAGAGAACCAAAATGCCACAACAGGAAACGCTGTGATGCCAAGCTTTAACAAACATGCTTAAACATTAATGATTTTCAAGACACGTGCAAGTATATCATAGTACAGGGACATGAAACTGTAATATTTTCCCCAAATACTTTTTCTTGATTCTGAAAGGCTTAGAATTATGTCATCCATAAGCAATCTGAAATCAAATAAATTCAAAATTATGAACATCACTAATTTCGTGTAAGATAACTTTCAATAATATGAGTGCCTACGATAAAATTCAGTGTCAACTGGCTTATATAGTTCTTTTCTAAATCACATTAGTCCAGAGGCACTGAATATTTGGATAAAAAAATAACAGGTTTTGTTGGGTTTTTTTAACAGAGACTGATTTAGGATATTTGAGTTTTACAAAACTGATTTTATTCCCTCAATCACACTATAAAATAGACAAAATGCTACTAAGATTACATTTCCCTAAAAAACAGAAAAGCAATCACATACAAATTGATACCTATTTATTTTTCAAATAATTAGCTGAAAAATATGGAGATTTCCAGGAAAAATTCCATTTCTATTCTATTGCTTTAGTTATGCAAACCTAAGTATTCACGACTGCATAAATAAATATAACTAAACCAACAATCACAAGAAAATATCTATTAGTAATCTTAGAAACATCTACTCTTACTTGAAGTCTCATAGCATACTCTTGACAATAAAATGCAATTTACAAAAATTCTGACATAAAACTGTATACTGACTTTAATGATTTTAAGGAAAACCAGAAGCTCAATAGTAAATGTGAAGCACTCTTAACTATAAACAGTGCTGAAAAGAGTACTTCTAATACTGAAATGAAGCTTGTGCTAATCATAAAATACTAGCATTTAAAATAGACTAACCACTTTTAACCTAAAATTTTCAGCACTTCCCAAATTCAAGTAAAGTATTTTTTTCCAAATCTCCAATAAATCCTGAAACATTCATTGGGGTTTCAACAATATGTTAAGTGATTAGTTTACTGATAACCATAGAAAAAAGTGCACCAGCACTACTGTTTGAGTAAAGCCTTTGTTGTAAATAATAATATAATTACTTATAATAAAAGTTATTCCTCTGTATTTCTCTTTTGTACACTAACACAATAAAGTATAAAAATATACAACTTTAAAACAGCTTGCTTTCACATGTTAAAATAAAATGTCACAAAGCTAGGAAAATACCTGATATAATCTATCACTTGTGAACTATTATGTTACCAAAACTTAAAATCTATGTCGAATTAATATATCTTTTAGACTTTTCAATGAAAACATTAAATATAAAATAATTGTCCCATTATTAATAAATTAGAATAGTAGTCCCCAAATCTAATAAAATGATAAAGTTCAACAGGAAGAAGTCTACTAATGAGTGTTCCCCACCACAATCACATTTGCATTTTCAGTATTAGCATATTTTCATACCATCTGGCAATGGTGCTGCTCTTGGTCTGCCCATCTTAATCTATTAAGAACCGAATGTTAAACTAGAGCTATATGAACCTTTCCAAAATTCAAGAATAGAAGACACACAATGTTTTTGAAAACTCTGCAATTACGAATTGTTCTATAATAATATTAGAAATTTATAAAGGTACTTTTCATGTAAGAAATTAAAAGCTCTTGTAAATGGAGAACAGCTTAAGAAATCTGCATGAATCACAGCTGGCATGAGCTACTGATTCCTCAGTTTCATTCCCTTGTTTTATTTTTTCATTTTAACTATATTTAAAGCATTTGGTAAGATTGCTTACATAGAAAAGAAACTGGTGAATGAAATAGTATTTTATATTTAGAGGATTCATAAAATTTAATTCTTGTTTTATAGACACATTTACTTAACCCTGAAAAGGGAAGGAGAAAGAGAAGTACAGAACATGGAGTGAAGAAATCAGCTGAATGCCCTTTCCTTTTCATTTCATTAACTTGTAATTGCCTTTGACAGTTCATATACAATTCTTTAGTTTAACATCAGTGACATATTATTTAAGATATCAAATGTCTGGGGCAGCTAGGTGGCCAGTAAATAGGACACCAGCCCTGGAGTCAGGAGGACCTGAGTTCAAATTTGGCCTCAGACATTTAACACTTACTAGCCCTGTGACCTCTGGCAAGTCACTTAACCCCAACTGCCCTGCCTTCCTCCCAAGAAAAGAAACGAAACCAAATGTCTGGATTAATATATTAGCACTATCATTCAATATCTGCTCATCCGAAGTGAGAAGGGGAGAAAACACAAAAACATACCAAACATCTACAAACACCAAACAAAACAGCAAACACATATCAACCGTTCCTGAGGTTGCCTGCAGGAAGCTTCTTTCCCCACAAAGAAATAAGCCACCTACTTCTTGTCTCATTCTCCTTTTTGGCCTCAAATGAGACTTTCTTCCATTGTATTTCATAGTTCCTAATCCTGATTATTTACACAAACATATATGTTAACTCAATGACTACTGAATTTTACTCACAGGAAGCATTTCTACTCTTCAAGTTGCTTCTTTGTATTTTCCCCCATCTTAAATGTTCCCATTCAATACTCATAAAATTCCCCTCTTCAAAAATCTTCCCACACTACTGCCCCACAAGACTAAGTATTCCAATTCTTCCTTCATTGTCACCCATCTCCCCAGGGAACTTGACTTCTCTTTCTCTTTTATTCCTGAGAAACCTGGTGTCTCTGTTGGGGACAAAAGGGTAGTTACAGTCCTCTGATCACCTGCCCTTCTCCCTAACAATTTTCCCTTCCTCTCAGCCCAGTCCTGTCACTGCACATTCTGCCTTCTGCATCAACCACTCCTTCACTAAAGAACAAACTGGATAAGCAGTGTCCCCAGGACTCCCTTGACGGAGGGCTGAATTACTTTCACCACTGCCCTCCATCCAGTCTTTCCTTCACTAAGACCCCAAGGCTCGATACAGGGCTAGCTAATACAGGTACGGACATTCAGATCAAGTATTAGCACTTCGTTGCCATCTTTCCCTCAAGACTCTCAATCTTGGTGTGCGAGACACCACCCCAACCCCCAGAGAAGAGAACAAACACTGCCCTCCAAAGCCCGAACTCGGCAGGGGAGGGAAGGACGCCCTGCCCTTTTCTAACTCTCCTGTCACCCCCAGGAGGATGGAGGCTCTGCCCTCCCATCAGTCTACATTCCCTTCCCAAAAGCATATATCCCCTCTCCGTCCTCCCAATGCCACCCAGAAGATCTGGAGGGAGGTTCTGTCCTTCTTCACCTTCTCCCCTGGCCCCAACGTCCCCAGTGGGAGGGAGACAAGAGGCTGGCTACTTCCTCACACTCCCCCTCTTCAGTATCTCAGGGTAAGGAAGGATGGAGGCTCCGTCCTCCCTCACACTCCCCCAGCAGTCCCAGGGAGGGAAGAAGAACGTGTGCTCCTCTCACCCCACCCCAACATCCCAGAGAAGGGAAGGAGGCCCTCTCCCCTCATCTCACTCCTCAGCACCCTGGGGAGCGCAGGAATCTCCGTCCTCTCCCCACCCTCCTCCCCGTCATCCCTGGGGAGGGAAAGAGGCGCTGTCCTCTTCTCCAGTCCTCCCCATCACCCCCAAGAAGAGAAGAAGGCTCTGCCCCCCCTCCCCGCCTCCCGCCCCGGGTGGCCCGGCCTCGAGCCTCCTCCCGCTAGTTCCGAGGACGGTGATTTTCTCTCCTTTTCCAGGAGCCCCCCGAAGCCCCAAAGGGTGAGTAGTAAGAAGAATGGCTATTGCCCTGGAGCCGGGTGGGCAGACGGCCCGTGCCCTCTGACCGAGAGCCGCTACCTGGAGGGGCCGCCGCCGCCTCGGTGCCCGCGTCCCCCGCCGTAGCCGCCGCCGCCGCCGCCGCGGGCTCGGGCTCTCCTCACGGCCCCGCCGCCGCCGCCATCTTGCATTTCAAACCAGCTGCACTTTTCAGGGAGTCAACTCTGACCTGTGAACTCTAAACCCGGAACCATTCTGCGGGTCAGAGCGGGACCTCACATACTCCCAGGACCCCGCCAGCCCCGGCGCCCCAGCGGCCCCCGAGGGGAGGGGGCACGGAGAAAGAGGGGGGCACTGAGTTCGTGGTCCTGTGGCTCGAGACGCGGCGCGCAAGCGCGCGCAGGGATGCCGGCTGGTGGCCCGAGGGAGGACCCGCGCGCCGCGCGCGCCCCCCACACTGCACTGCACACCCAGCCGGGCCGGGGGCTCTGCTGGGGGAGCGCTGCGCCCGACTGTTTGACACACCGCAGGAGGGGGCAGGAGGAGGAGCAAGCCCCGCCCCCCTGTCAATGGCAATCCCACCTCCTCTGCGTCCCTGCGTCACCGAGCCCATCGGCCACGCCCCCGTACCCACGTGTTCCATTCAATTTTTCCCCCTCTTTTACGCACATTTTTGCCTCTTCTCAGGGCCTCATAACTCCCCCTTTGCCGCCAAGTAGTACAGAGAAGCAAAGCCGTTCCCGGATTTCGTAACCAATAGTCTTCCATCCCATAAACAACAATAACAAAAGTCAATTAGATTCTTCAATTGCTTCCTCAAAGGAGGAAAGGGAAATCTGGATTGCAATAGTTAAAAATCCGATCTCTGCTCCTCAGAAGTGTATGAAGCAAGGGGTGGACTCCCCACATACAACCATTGTGAGGCACCCACATGTGCAACACACGCATACACATCACACCCCAGAGAGATCTTCCATTCACTTTGGTTGAAGGGAGATGGTAGTAATAGCTGGCATTTGGTTTCAAGATGTGCTTTCCTCTACTGTTGTTGGGTGCTTGCAGCTAAACCTCTCATCACCTTTACCTGCTGATCGAGTTCTCCCTGAGCCCTCTGGAGTTCGCGAAGAAGCTGACAGACGAGAAACTCACTCAGAGCCTTTACCCCACCCCACCAAAGGATGTCAGGACTACAGTATAGTTGTTTACATTTATTTCCCAAGTTACTTGATGCTTTCCATTCCAGCAGGGTTTTTAATGATCATTTTTTTTTCTTAAACACTTATTGACCCTCCACTTAGCAACACATGTTAAACTTTACCAAGGTCTTCTGCTCAGAGGTCAGAGCTCCTACTAAATTGTGTCTTTGTGACCTTTGGCAAGTCCTCTCATTCTCCAATATCTGTAGAATGCTGTTGGTAGTAATTAGGAGTGGTGAGGTGATGAGATCATGAAGCTCTGGAGCTGAAAGGGACCTCAGAAGTCATCTATTTCAGTCCCCTCATTTTACAGATAAGGAAACTGAGACCTGGGCGATTAAGAAGTTTTCCTTCATCACACAGTTAGTTACTACTAGAAGCAGGTTTAAACGAAAGTCCTATGAAGCCAGAGCCTATGCTCATTCCACTGTACCAAGACAGATTAGATTCCTTTTCTTATTTGAAAACTGAAGTTGAATCATTACAGATAAAAGCCCCCTTTACTGTGGTCCCAGACCAAATCACACCCTTCACACAAGTACTTTCTTCAAGGTTTTTTTAGTGTCGCTTCCAATCTGAAGCCTTTTCTAATCTCACTTCCCCCTTCCCCAGAAATTATATTGTATTTATTGACATTATATTGTATTTAATTGATATTATATTATATTTACTTCATATATATTTTGTATTTATTTGTGTGAACATTGATAGGTTGGAGAAAACATATGACTGACACAAAGGATAAGCAAGCATAAAGGGATTGAGCATCTGTATCACTGGAAGAATTAATTCCTCAATCTATGTGATCATAGACCATAGATACAGTATTGCAGTATCAGAGAGTGTACAATGTTTCTAGTACTTAACACTGCTCTTGGTCCAAAATTAGGTATTTAATAAGTACTTGTTGACTTGATTTTCTTCCAATAGATTGTATGCTCCATGAAAGCAAGGGACAGTTTCATTTTTTTTTTTTTATGTCTCTAGGGCCTGGCATAGTACCTGGCACATAGTAGACACTTAAATGCTTGGTGAATGGATGAAAAGGTAGCCTTGAAGAGGTAAAGAAATAACAAAGAAGCAACCTAAAGGTAGAGGGAAGAGAAGCAATTTTCCTTAGTGATAATAATATACTTAGAATGATGGAGTGACTAAGTCTCAGATTTTTTGTTTTTTTGTTTTTTTATGTTAGCCTCAGCTGTCAGCCTTCATGAGTCCAGTGCCAAACCACAGGGACTGGAGTGATAACTCTGGTTCTCCTTCCCTAGGGACTGTCCATAAAAGTCACATTGAGACTAGCATCTTATATTGATTGCCAATTTTTTGGGTATGTTGGCATGAGTTAAGACTGTCATAATCACTACTCAAAAAAACTGGCTGTTACAGACCCAAGCAACATGAATATATGTTTAGCATAGCAGATTGTGCCAGCCCACATAAATCTGGTTTCAGATCATGCTTCAGAGTAACTTGTTTTTATTAAAATCAACTCATTTGTAAAAATTGTAAATATGTCTGAATTCAACAGCTGCGTGGCTACAAAAGTAAGGAATTTTAATCAGTAGATTGGCACATTGGAAGAGTCTAGAAATTTTTACATATATCTACTGGTTAAAAACCATACCCCTTCCTTGGTTGGTTGTTGTCCTTCATGCTTGAAAAGGACCAAAGTGACATCGCTATGTCTAGGTTAAGGCACAGTGTGTCCAACTGTGGTTGATCAGACCAATACAAGTTTGAAAGGTTCTACCACAGATCAGGCACACATAGTCCATATTTAGTGAGACTAACAACATTTTACAGATATAAGAAACTGAGGCCCGTGGGGGTGGCTAGGTGGTGCAGTGAGTAGAGCACCGGCCCTGGAATCAGGAGGACCTGAGTGCAGATCCGGCCTTAGACACTTAACACACAAAAACAAAAAAAACCTAGCCGTGTGACCTTGGGCAAGTTACTTAACCCCAATTGCCCTCCAAAAAAAAAAAAAAAAAAAAAAAAAAAGAAACCGAGGCCCAGAGGGATAAAAATGACTTAACCCAAGGTCATAGAGACACATTATAGAAAAGATATCTGATCAGATGACTATAGTAAACATTAATATAGAAAACAGACAAGTTTTCAGAGACTACAAAGCCAGAACTAAATACTGTACCAGAGGCTAATTGGTGATAAGAGGTAATTCAATAGGTTTTAAAAAGCAGTGTCTTTGCTGTTCATAGCCTGTTCCTCTTCTTTAGTGGTGAGGATGATTATAAGGAAGATTTGCTTTAGTGCGGAGGTTCCCAAACTTATTTGGCCTACCACCCCCTTTAAAAAAAAAAAAAAACTTATCAGCATCCCCCCCGCCATGGAAATCTACTTTCTTTAACCCTTTAACTTTAAAAAAAATTTATATCATTTCAAAAAATATAAATTTTTTTAAAAATGACACGTCTTAAATTTAATAATTTATTATAAAGTTGTGAGGTTTTCCTGCACTAAAATTTTGATGACATAATATTTTTGTGTCATGTGACCAAAGAGTATTATATTGTAAAACAAATCATTACATGAACATATTCCTAGCTATGTGTGCTGGACCTCCCAACAGTATTCAATGTGCTTGCCTGCCGACACTTGCTTGTTAAGACCTGTCATCGGACTTGATCACTGATCAGTTATAGCTTGCATTTTGTGTGGTTTTTCAGAAAATAATGTAATCACTATGGCTTTAGCTGTGTTACACAACAAATGAAACATGTATGAATGGTTTTCAAACTTTCTTCTCTTCTTTCCTTATACTTCTACTCCCCCTTCCCCACCCAGTTGCACCCAAGGCTACTACCGCCCCCAAGGGGCTGGTATAGGGCACTTTGGGAACCTATGCTTTAGTGTGGCTAGAGATTGTCTGACAATATTTATGGACTTAAGGGCAATAGTATATATGTTGCTTGCTAATATAGACACCCCAAATAACCAACTCCAAGCACTTAATTCCTTTTTGAGAGTCTGCTAACTCTACAAGATTTTTCTGAATTAATTTTCCTTTTAACTTACCCTTCTTGTCCTAGTGAGGGTTTAGTTTGCTTTTTTTTTTTTTTTTTGCTTTTTGGAGGGCAGTTGGGGTTAAATAACTTGCCCAAGGTCACACGGCTAGGTTTTTGTTTGCATGTGTGTTAAGTGTCTGAGGCCGGATCCGAACTCAGGTCCTTCTGACTCCAGGGCTGGCACTCTACTCACTGCGCCACCTAGCCACCCCGAGGGTTTAGTTTGGACTTAGATTTGCATTGTTCTGTGTTGAAAGGGTTCATTGGGAAAATTTGAGATGCTGTATGTGTTATGAGGGCCATTTGAAATTTTTTTGTTTAGATTGCCACTTGGATCATCCTATGTGTTGCAGAGATCATTAGTGAAATTTCAGACATTCTATGTGCTTTAGGAAGCCAGATGAATGTATACCTTCAGGAATCAACCTAGTCTTTGTGCTTGGGTCAAGAGCAGAAAGCCTCCTCTTGGTAGAAGAAGAAGAGAGCAAGTTACAATAGCCAAATTCTTCCTGAAATGCTTTCCTCCAACAAGGTATTTCCCATGCATATGTCAAAAGCATTAGATTCTTTGAAAGGAGAAGGGGACAGGGGGGGAAAGGAAGGGTGGGAAGGAAAGGGAAATAGCATTTATATAGTGACTACTATTTATCAGGCACTATACTAAGCACTTTTTACAAATATCTTATTGAATGTCACAGAAGATGAAGAGGTATTATTATTATGTACCTATGAAGTAGATAGGTAGTATTATTACCTGCTTGTGAAGTAGGTGTTATTATTATCCCCATTTTACAGCTGAGGAATCTGGGACAAACAGAGATAAACTGATTTGCCCAGAGTCACACAAATAATAACTCTGTGAGACCAGATTTGAACTCAGGTCTTCCTGACTCCAGAACCAGAGCCCTATCCATCATGTCACCAACTGCTGTTGAAAGAACAATAGAGATAACTTTGTTCCATGATCTTTTGATTATTTAGTCATAAAATAATGAGACGTGTTTCTCAAAAACATTCAAAACTGTCATGGAGAATAGCTAATGCAGAGTTAAAATTGCAGAGAGTCTCTATAGATAATGAAAATTTCCAGATGATTTATAGATAACATTATACCAATTGCATTATGTCCAGAACACTGCAGAAGTCCTTTAATGAGATTCTCTTTCCAAAGAATTTGGCCTAACCATTCATACTGGAAAAAACAAGTGGCTATAGAAGACCAATTTTCCATATTATGAAATACAGTTGTATGGAGAATTCATAGAGTTCATCAATCAATGCATACATCTTTTGACAAACACTAAAAATAGACAGTGAGCTAGGCCCAGAATAAGGAGAGAGGGATGAATTGCTTTTGAGCAATCATACAGTTATTTTAAGGTATCACAGCTTCTCTCTGAATTAAAAGCTTCTCTTTCTGATATTGGTATCCTAGTTGTGACATTGCATGGCTGTAAATCATGGAATACCATAGCTTCCACAGTGATGAAGTTGAGGATTACCCAAACAGGAAAGAGAAGTACATAGGGAGAATGAGAAGACTACAATACATTACTAATGAGGAACTAATTACATAGGAAAAGTAGTCTAATTAATGCCAACACTGAAATATATGATCACAAAAATGTCCTGCTCTCATGGTAAAACAATGACATCATCAGTAGACAGCTTATCAGCTCCAGGTCAAGAGAATGTGAATAAAGTCCTTAGCACATTAGGCAAATGCTAATGGTTGATTTTTAAATTTACTATCATCATTTTCATTATATTGTCAAGGTCCACACATGTATAACTAGAATTTCTCCAATTATTTAACCCTGTATTTTGTAAATAGTATTTTATAGTTGCTTTTGTAACGGGTTTGCTTTGGTACAAGTGTTTTTGAAGGCCAAGTCTGTTACATCCTCTCATGCCCAAAAGTTTCTGGTATGTTGAAGGAATTGAAGGAGTTCTTGTTTTTCTACTGCACACTCAAGTCCTCCTTAATTGTACTTGCTACTTTTTTTCTTTTGTGCTTTAATCTGTATTCAGACACCATCAGTTCTTTCTCTGGAGATAGATGGCATTTTTCATCACATGTCCTTCAGAGTTGCTATAGGTCATTGTATTACTGAGAATAGCTAAGTCATTCATAGCTGATCATCTTATGATATTGCTGTTACTTTGTACACAGTACATTTCACTTTGCATCAGCCCATGCAAGTCTTTCCAAGTTTTTCTGAGAGTATCCTGCTCATCATTTCTTTTAGTATAGTAGTATTCCATCATAATCACATAGCACAACTTGTACAACCATTCCCAAATTGATGGGCATCCCCTCAATTTCTAATTCTTTATCCCCAGAAAAGAGTTGCTATAAATATTTGTGTATATATAGGTGCTTTTCCTTTCTGTTTTTTAATCTCTTTTGGGATACAGACCTAGTAGTAGTATTGCTAGATCAAAGGGTATGTATGATTTTGTAGCCCTTTGGGCATAGTTCCAAATTGCTCTACAGAATGGTTGAATCAATTCACAAGTCTACCAACAATTCACTAATGTCTCATTTTCCCCATATGTTCTCCAACTTTTGTCATTTACCTTTTTTGTCCTATTAGCCAATCTAATAAGTATGAGTTAGTACCTCAGAATTGTTTTAATTGCATTTCTCCAATTAATAGTGAGAGTATTTTTTTTTGTATGGCTATAGATAGCTTTGATTACTTCATCTGAAGACTGTTCATATCTTTTGATCATTTATCAATTGCAGAATGGTTCTTATTTTTGTAAATTTGACTCAGTTCTCTATATGTTTGAGAAATGAGGCCCTTATCAGAGAAACTCACTTCAAATGTTTTTTTCCACAGTTATTATTTATATTTCCCTCCATCCTATTCCTCCTGCCCATTTATTCTATTCTTTCTCTTCTTTCACCCTGTCTCTTCTCAAAAGTGTTTTCCTTCTGACTAACCCCTTCCCTAATCTGCCCTCCCTTCTATACCCCCTCCCTTCTCTTATCCCCTTTCCCTCCTACTTTCCTGTAGGGTAAGATTGATTTCTGTACCGAACTGCATGTGTATGTTATTCCCTCTTTGAGCCAATTCTGATGAAAGTAAGGTTCACTCACTCCTCCTTACCTTCCCACTCTTCCTTTCCACTGTAAAAGCTTTTTTTGCCTCTTTTATGTGAGATAATTTATCTCATTCTACCTCTCCCTTTCATTCTCCCTTAATTTGTTTTTTTTTAACATTTTTTTGGAAGGGGGGAAAGCAAAGCAATTGGGGTTAAGTGACTTGCCCAAGGTTACACAGCTAGTAAGTATGTCAAGTGTCTGAGGCTGGATTTGAACTCAGGACCTCCTGACTCCAGGGCCAGTGCTTTATTCAGTGGGCCACCTAGCTGCCCCTTAATTTTATTTTTAGATATGATTCTTTCATGTTCAGCTGTGCCCTCTGTCTATATATACTCCTTCTAACTACCCCAATAATGAGAAAGGTTTATGAGTTACAAATATCTTCTTCTTATGTAGGAATGTAAACAGTTTAAACTTCTTAATTCCCTTATGATTTTCCTTTCCTGTTTAGCTTTTTATGCTTCTCTCTCCCCCCCCCCCTTTTTTTTGGAGGGGAGAAGGCTGAGCAATTTAGGTTAAGTGACTTGCCCAAGGTCACAAGGCTAGTAAGTGTTAAGTGTCTGAGGCCAGATTTGAACTCAGGTCCTCCTGACTCCAGGGCCACTGCTCTATTCACTGACTATGCTTCTCTTGAATCTTGTATTGGAAAGTCAAATTTCCTATTCCTCTCTGGTCTTTTTATTGAATGTCCATTTTTTCCCCCTGAAAGCTTATACTATTTTTCTGGGTAGGGGATTCTTGGTTATAATCTGAACCCTTTGCCCTCCAGAATATCATATTCTAAGCCCTTTAATCCTTTAATACAGATACTTGAATTTTTTCTTTCTGGCTGGTTGTGTTATTTTTCCTTGACCTTGGAGTTCTGGAATTTGGCTATAATATTCCTGGGAGTTTTCATTTTGGGATCTCTTTTAGGACGTGATCAGTGGATTCTTTCAATTTCTGTTTTACCCTCTGGTTCTAGAATATCAGGGAAGTTTTCCTTGATAATTTCTTGAAAGATGATATTTAGGCTCCTCTTTTGACCATGATTTTCAGGTAGTCCAATAATTTTTAAATTATCTCTCCTGGATCTATTCTCCAGGTCAATCATTTTTCCAATGAGATATTTCGTTGTCTTCTATTTCATTGCCTTCTATTTTTTTCATTATTTTGGTTTTGTTTTATTGTTTCCTGATTTCTCTCTCTTATGGTAGTAGCAGTTTTCTAGAAGTAAGTTCAACAAATATATATTGAATGTCTACCATGTGTAAGGCCTTGTATTAGTAACTGAAGATGAAGATTCATAAGATATAGCCTCTGCCTATAAGGAGCTAATATTCCAATGAAGGAAATAGGGTATATATACAATAACTATACTGCTAATGTTGTCAAAACCAGAACACTACTGAAATCCAATATATTTTTCAAGTTTGGGGATGAATTCCACATTCTTCTAGAAACCTTCTGTGTTACCCTTAACTAGATGTGGCTTCTACCATTAACCCATACAAGAAAATTGAAAAGAAGTATGGAGATTCAGAAGAAGTCAACAATTCCTCAAGTACTTATTAAGAACATCCTATGATCTAGGCACAGTGCTAAGTTCTGGGGACACAAATATAAGCAGAAAGAAAGACAGTCCTCTATAGAGAAACATAGCTAAACTTTATTGTAGCCTTGAGGAGGGGAGGAAAAAAAAGAACAAAGTAAAAAAGTACCTAGCAGAAGACAAAAGAAAACACAAGGAAGCAAAGAAAAGGCAGACAATTCTCAACACAATGGGTGTTGTTTATCACTCAGGCTTTCTTGAAGTGAAAATTTATTGTTACCTATTTTGAATCCTCTCTTATGTTCTGCTATGCACACGCTTTTTCTCTCTTTGTATTTAAGTTCGAATATTTAAGTTTATGATATGATTTTGTTTCTTTTCTCTGCTTTGTATTTATGCTCTGGCCTTTAAGTCTAAAATGAAAAAAAAGAAAAAGAAAGAAAAAAAAAGAAAGAAAGACAGTCTTTACCCTGAAGGAGATGACATTCTAATTGAGGAATTCTAATTGGAACATATAAAAAATAAAGGATACTGAAAAACACAGTATAGGGTGGATGGAGATTTGTGGTTCATTTCCATTTAGGAGGATTAGGTGAAATAGGTGCCTTTTAAAATGGACCTTGAAGAACAGGTAAGATTTTGATAGATTCAATTTAAGAAGTATTGCAACAGGCCTTGTGCTAAGTGCTGAGGATGCAAAGACAAAATAAAAATAGTTCCTAAATACAAGGAGCTCAGATTTTATTGATGGAGATAGATATGGAAGAAGAGGTGAAAAAGCATTTTGTATGGATTTGTAGTTATAAAATCAACAATGGAAGGAAATACACAGCGTTTGAAGGAGCTTAGCTTACAGGTAAAGAAGTAGTGGGAGACAGAGCTAAAACTAGGGTTGTAGGACCAGAGCTTTGTTCTTGGAGGAAGGATGTTGAGGGGATAATTCTTGAAATAGCTGAAGGAGTAGACACTGAAATTTAGATGGTACAACACTTTAACATTTGTACTTCATTAGCAGCATTAAAGCAACTATAGTAACTATTTTTCCTGTCCATTCAACTAAATTTTTCTTAATTACTCTTTGTGTTATTTTCACATCACAAATTACAAAGTTGATCTGTGCTGCCTGTCCTAGACCCACTTCTTGTTGCTTGTCTCATATATATTCCTTTATTTATTTCCTCTAGGTGTATTTCTTGCTTACTTGCTCTGGGTGCCACAATTTCTAGTTACAGCTATGGCAAGAGAGGAAACTTAAAAGATAGCTTGAAGCCAGTGTATTAAGATCTTTGAATATTTGGCAAAGTAGTTAAGTTAATTTGTTTATAGATATCTGGGGAAACACTCTCTGGATTATTGTTCTGCCTATTTGACTACAAACAAGTAACTTCACCTCACTTTCCTCATGTTAAAACAAGGGAGCAAGTTGGACTATATAACTTCTTCAGTTCATATCAGCTCTAAATCTCAGGTTCCTATATCCTGCACTAAAGTTCTATTCTAATGCTTAATCATGGCTTGGAGTTGACCCTGGGTCAACTTGAAGGCTTTGCCAACATAGACATGGCCTAACAAGCTTAAAAGCCTCTATGGGTTTAGCCAGAAACTAAGGCACAGGTCTGACCATGTTGTTTACCTGCTAAAAGCCTCCATTGGCTTACCATTGTCTATAGAATAAAAGACAAATTCCTTAGCCTGACACTTTAAGTCCTTCATGCAGCATCTCACACCATATAACAAGATAAACTCCAAAAGGGTACATGACTCAGACATAAAGGGTGACATCATAAACAAATTAGAGGTGCAAGGAAGAAATCACCTGTCAGATCTATGGATAGGGGAAGAGGTCATAATGACACAAACATTAGAGAAGTTCATGTGAGATAAAATGGACAATTTTGATTTCATAAAATTAAAATGTTTTTGCACAAGCATAACCAATGGGACTAAAATTAGAAAAGCAGGAAGTTGAGAAAAAAAATCTTTGCAGCAAGTTTCTCTGATAAAGGCCTCATTTCTAATATATATAGAGAACTAAGTTAAATTTGTAAAGAATAAGATTGTTCCTCAGTTGATAAATGGTCTAAGGATATGAAATTTTGGAGGAAGAAATCCAACTTATCAATAGCATATTTAAAATGCTCTAAGTCACTAATAATTAGATGAAACACAAATTAAAACAACTCTGAGGTACCACCCATGCCCACCAAATTAGCTAAAGTGGTAAAAAAAAAAAGGAAATGACAAATGCTAGGGGGGATTTGGGGGAACAGGGACTTTAATGCACTGTTGGTAGAACTGTGGACTGGAAAGCAATTTGAAACCATGCCCCAAAAGCCATTAAACTGTGCATACCCTTTGACCCAGTGATACTGCTACTAGGTCTATATCCCAAAGAGATCAAATAAAGAGGAAAAGAACCATATGTACAAAAATATTTAATAGCAGTTTTTGTGGGGGCAAAGAATTGGTGACTAATGGAACGCTCTTTGGACATGACTAAACAACTGAACAACAATAAAATGTGCTAGGCATTGCTATATGCACTAGGGATACAAATACAAAAAAAGAAAGGCAGTCCCTGCCCTCAAGGATCTTACAATCTTTTTGGGGGGAGGGGAGGAAATATCTTATTTTTTCCCAATTGCATGAAAAACAATTTTTAGCATCCTTTTTAAAAATTTTGAATTCTAAGTTTCCTTCCTCTCCCCCCCGCCAAGATTGTAAGCAATTTGATATAGGCTATACATTTGCAATCATGCAAAATATATTTCCATATTAATCATATTGTGAAAGAAAAAACACGCTCCCCCCAAACCACAAAAAAAGTGAAAAATAGTATGCTTTGATCTGCACTTAGACTCCATCAGTTTTTTTTTTTTTCTGGAGGTAATATTTTTGCATCATGAGTCCTTTGGAATTGTCTTGGATCATTGTATTGATTATAGTAGCTAAGTTGTTCACAGGTAGTCAACCTTATAAAATTACTATTACTTTGTAAAATTCACTGTTCATTAAACATCAGTTCATGTACCTCTTTCCAGGTTTTTCTGAAATCATCTGCTCACCATTTCTTATAGCACAATATTACATTATAATCATATATACCCCAACTTGTTCAGCCATTCCCCAATTGATGGGCATCCCTTTGGTTTCCAATCTTTTGCCACCACAAAAGGAGCCGAGATAAATATTTTTGTAAAAATAGGTCCTTTTTCCTTTTTTAAAAAAATATCTTTGGGATACAGACCTAGTAGTGGTATTGCTAGATCAAAAGGTATGCACAGTTTTATATCCCTTTGGTTGTAGTTCCAAATTTTTCTCTAGAATCACTGGATCAGTTCACAACTTCACCAACATTGCATTAGTGTCCTAGTTTTCCCACATCCCCTCCAACATTTATCATTTTCTTTTTTTTTGTCATACTAGCCAATCTATGACTTAGTATCTTAGAGTTGTTTTATTTGTATTTCACTAATCAATAGTGGTTTAGAGCATTCTTTCATATGACTATAAATAGCTTTGATTTTTTTCTTCTGAAAACTGTCTGTTCATATTCTTTGACCATATATCAGTTGGGGAATGATTTGCATTCTTATAAATTTGACTCAGTTCTCTGTATGTTTAAGAGATAAGATCTTTATCAGAGACATTTGCTGTAAAATTCTCCACCACCCTCCCCTCCCCAGGTTTCTGTTTTTTTTCCCCCTAATTTTGGTTGCATTTGTTTATGCAAAAAACCCTTTTAATCAAAATTATTCATTTTACATCCCATAATGCTCTCTATCTCTCGTTTGGTCATAAATTCTTACCTAGGTCTGAGAGGTAAACTAATCCATGCTCCCCTAATTTGCTTATGGTATCACCCTTTATGTCTAAAATCAGTTACCCATTTTGACCTTATCTTGGAATACAGTGTAAAATGTTAGCCTATACCTAATTTCTGCCACACTATATTCTGGTTTTCTCAGCAGTTTTTGTCAAATAGTGAGGTCTTGAAGGATTTTACAGTCTGAGGAAAGATAATACATGAAAGAAAGCTAAAAAAGGGAGTGGGAGGAGGGAAGGTAGCCAGTCTAGTAGATAAGCCAAAGAAGTACAGAATGAGTGTAGCAGGATGGAAAATGAGATATCCAAGAAGTCAGTCCTGTTCACTACTTAAATGGAGGAGTTTATAACTACTCTCCAATCAGGAGAGAGGGTACCAATGAGGTGAGAGTAACAAGACTAATGGATCTCGAAAGATGATGAGATTTCCCAATGATGAGTTTGCTGAGGAACTGGTGTAGAAGCCAAGGAAATTCAAAACAAGCGTCCTATTCTCAGACGACTGATAATGATCTATTCACATCCTGACAGAGAAATGATGGATTCAAGATGTAGAATGAGACGTATAATTTTGGCTAACGTGGAAATTTGTTTTGCTTGATCATGCAATTTGCTACAAGGGTTTTGCTTTTCTTTTCTCTTTCAAATCGGGGGTAGGTGGGGGAGAAAAAAAATCAGTGCTTATTAGTTGAAAATAATTTTTTTAAGTTGAAAAGAAATCAAATTCCTATGTGCCCCATCTACCTTTTCTCTCTTTTTTCTCTTTCTGCAAGGTTATTCTGTTTAAAAAATACACAGGAAGCTTTTTACTGGGCAGCCATTTTCATTTAGACAGGATCTGAGTGATTATCCTTCATGTGACATCTGTGGGGGGAAAATGAAGAAGGAACCTGAGATTAGCAAGCAATAGCTAATTTACATTCCCCCCCCCATTGGGGTGGAAAAATAGGCTTAAGAGAAATGGCATTAAAAGGAAGACACCAGGCAGGCAAAACAGGGTCCTCCATGTAAAATATGTAACTGAAATTACAGAGTAATTAGAGAATATTTACATAGGGTGGTACTTATTTTCCTTCCTAAATAGCTGGAGTGAAAGCGTGAGCCTTGTCATTTTTAAACTCCATGATTTTCCTAAATATTCACCATAGTAAACAGCCATAATTAAGATTCATCACCCGTAATCAGATTCCAAATTATTTTGTGAATACATTATCTATGCCAATGAACCTTCCCCCACCCTCCAGTCAGCCTTAAAACCAGTGGAAGTTTCACAATAGGCCTTTAAACAAATACTTGCTCTCTCCCAATTCCCGCATGTCCAGGATATCAATTTGGACTTTCTTTGATCCATTAACTGTTTTAATCACGTACATTCAGAACACTTAAACAAATGTGCTGTCTGAAGGTAGAAGTACTCCAAGCACCCTCACGCTGCATGCTAAGTGCTTTTCTCTGAATCAGAGCCAGAGAGCAGTCATTGGCACAGTAACTGTTTTCATGTAGGGATTTCATCTCCCAACCTTTGCTCACTCAAAATGCAAAACGTGAAGAATTCAGCTTTCTCATTTTTTCCCCCTTAAGAAAATGTAATGAAAATAGAATGCATCAATCTACCAGGAATGAAGAAACAAAAGAGGTTAACCATGGTAAGAAACTATAAAATGAATTTGGTGAAAGGAACTGAGATACCCCGTTATGGTATTAAAGAAGTGAGTGTTGGGTCGGTGTGAGATTAAAGCTGACGTACTTAAAAGTAGCCTGCTGCCTTTCCATTTCAGAGGCTTCATTCAGAGAAGCAGCCTGTCATGGTGAAGAGAGGGCTGGCTTCAAGGCAGGAAGCTTTGGGTTCATGTCCTGCCCCTGACACATATTTTTCAGTGCAACCATAGGCAAGTTACAACCTCGTGGTGCCCAAGGCAACCCTCTAAAACTATAAATTCTGGAAGAAGTGCCAGTTTCTAGCCCTGTACAGATGAAACAATAAAACAAAACACATTTAGTTTAATAAATGCTTGTTGATTGATGGTTTTGTCCAAATGTAATGAGGGTATCTCTTACTTTTCAAATTTTGCTTTTTTTTTTTTTTTTGCAGATTCTCAAAACACGCACTCACCATCTGTCAGGCTAAAGTGAAAAACTGTCTAATACACATGAATGCTTAGTAAATTGGTAGACTGTATCTGCATTGCCCCTCCTGTTTTTTAACTAAATAATTTTAACTCTCTTCATTTGGGGCATTTAACACCGAAAAATACAATTTGTTTAGCTTGTCAAAGTGATAAACTATGCTTGTACTTAATCTTCCCAGGTCTAGTTTTTTTTTTTTTTTTTGGTACAAAGCAATTCAACAGGCATATATTAATCTCCTACTTTGTGCACAGAACTGTGATAAGATACCAATACAAATACTCATAATGTACAACATCACTTGATTTGTTTCTATATTTCCATTTCTGTTTTATATCCTTTTATGGAAGAGAATTGGAGTCACAATTTAATTGGTGTATAGTGTTACCAAAGGGAAAGTGTCTCTACCAATGTAGATCAGTAACTATTCTGTAATTTGCAGTCTTTGAGAATGGGCACCTAGGTATTAATTGGCTTGTCTGGGGTCATTCAGACAGTGTGGGCAGAAGGGGAATTTGAACCCCATCTTTCCTATGCCAAGATTTTCTTTCTATCCACTCTGCCACCCTGAATTTAAATTATAAATGCACAAGAGAGTTAGTAGTTTGTATGAATTTTTTCTACATATATTTGTATGTATATTTATCTCTCTCATTAGAAAGTAAGCTCCTTGAGGGTAGGGATTTTTTTTAAAACTCTTACTTTGCATCACATACAGTGCCTGTGATATTATACACACTTAATAACATAAATGCTTGTGATTCATTGATATTCTGAGTACCTTTCTAGAAGTGACCCAGTTAATCCCTTTTGGGTAGACTTTAGGCATATGCCAAATTTAAGCTTTGTTTAAGAGACTGTTCCCAGGGTTCTACTATAGTGTAAGGTAGTGAGCATGAAAAGAGCTGGATTCCCCTTTTTCAAAGGCAGGATCCCCCAAGACCTGAACCAGGTTATGGTGAATGAGCCCAGAGCTGGGGACCCTTAGTGAGAGAGGGAGTCCTTGCTGTCTATGCCAGGAGATTTTTGCACTGAATTTTTCTAAACTGTTTCAAAATCTTCCACATAAAGGATCTGGAACCCATTTGTTAAAACTATGAAAATGGAACACCTTCTGAGAAGATGGAAAATCACTAGCTAAATTTAAACAAAAACTTTTGCATAATTGATGGATGGGACAGAAAAATGAGAGATATGATTTAGTATAGCCAGTGCTACACTTCTTGCTATTAGAACTACGTATCTTTGTAAGGAATATTTTTTAGTTATAATAGCCATTAAAACAAACCAAGCATCAAAATAAAACTGAATGTCAAATCAGACCTTCAAATTACTATATCACAAAATGTTAAATCAAGACTTTCAAAAAATAATGAACACATTCAATCGCATTGCTCTCATTATAAATAGAATTACTAATAATTTTAGCCTGAGGGAGGAAAAGGTTTTTTTTGTTCCATTAATAAATAAAAGTAAGAGCTTCCTCATCAGAGTTTCCTATAGAAATGAAATCACTCTAGTACCTAATGCTAATAAATAAAAAAATATTTTAAAAGTGTTCATTTCATCCTTTTAAAAGTTTTATGTTTTGTGAATGTTTTACATAAAAGATGAGTACAGTAATGCATGTATAGAATTTATATGTGAGAGGGGAGAGATGTGACCCTCCCTCTGCTCCCCGGTCAAGTCTCTAATTTAGTATTTTATTTTTTCCTAGTTACATGCAAAAACAATTTTTAACATTCGTTTTTAAAACTTTGAGTTCCGAATTCTCTCCTTTCTTCCCTTCCCCTTTGAGAAGACAAGCAATTCGATATAGGTTATTCATGTGTAGTCATGCAAAACATATCCACGATAGCATGACCAAATTTTAAGGAATCAACAATATAGACTTATGCTCTAACTCCCCTATGAAGTACAAACCCTTCTCTATTTGAGTCAAGAAGGGTACAATATGATTGGCCAAGAAAACAAATTAGTCATGCCTCTCGGGACTTTAAATTGCTAAACCGTGGAGAGCTCTAGGAAATCGAAGCTCCACGGAGATGGAGTGAGACTTCCCTCTCCGCCCTTCCCTACTCCCCTCCCTCTTCCCTCATGCCGCCCCCAAAAGAGGACATTTCTCTCTCCTCCTTGGCCCAAACAATAGAGACATCTACGTAATGGCATCTAGCATCCCAGCGGAAGATTGCAAATCGTGGGAGAGATAGCAAGTTGGAAGCTACCTGTGGAAAAGACTACTGCAAGGGAGGTGAGAGAAGGGATTTCTCTTCCATTCCCTCCCCATATACACCATCTCCGTAGTTTTTAAAGGGACCTACTCGTTCAGTAGGAGACACTGGATCCAGTGAGGAGCACAGGCACATGCTCCTAGCTGGTGATAGGCATAGAGAGTCACTAGAGGGAGGGAGCAGCTTTAAGGATCGTGAAGCCTGACAATTGAGAGGGACACACCCTGGGGTTAGACTGAGCAATACCCTGGATAGTAAAGCTACAGTCAAAGGAAATTGCACGAAGATTCTACAAGGGAGAAAGCACTTCCAAATTTGGCATTATCAGGATTTGTGAGTGGCCTGATGCCTCACTGCATGGTATTTTATGTTTGAGCCCACTCTTCCCATGAATGATGCATATTTGTGGGGGGGTGTACTAGATACATTGGAAGAATGTCTTTTAACTACTGTTCTTGACATGACATTTTAATAAACAATTTTGTTAAGAGCTAATTGATTCTACTGGATTGACTGTTAATGGAAGGTTTACTATTGGGAGCTCTTGAGCCCCACAGGGACCCAATTCGTTCATTCATTTTTAAGTAAATAAATATGTATAAATGTATGCATATATATTTAGATAGATAGTATATACTCATACTTTTTTTTTCATTTCTTTTTTCTTTTTTTTTTTTAAAGCAATTGGGGTTAAGTAACTTGCCCAAGGTTACACGGCTAGGTTTTTGTTGTATGGATTAAGTGTCGGAGGCCGGCTCCGAACTCAGGTCCTTCTGATTCCAGGGCCGGCGCTCTATTCACTGCGCCACCCATACTTTTTTAAAAAAGCAGTTGTGGTTAAGTAACTTGCTCAAGGTTACAGGGCTAGTCACTATTTATGTGTGGGGGCTCATTTTCTGAGGCCGGTTTCAATCTCGGGTCATCCCAACTCTGAGGCTGGCTCTTACTCACTTCGCCACCTAGCCGCCCCACTATACTTGTAATTTTTTACTAATATGAGTGAAAAAGTTGCATAGTACTCATTTTATCCTATTCCCTTGGACTTAAGAAGAGGAATTTGTGATGTGAACCATCATACTATCCAGGACCATTTTAAGGTGAATACTCACTCTTTCCCAACACTCAGTTTCATACTTTTATGTTTGTTGTTGTTATTTTTGTGGTTCAGTTTTGTCTGACTCTTCATGACCCTATTTGGGTTGGAGATTTTTTTTGCGGGGGGAGCAAAGATATGGTAATGGTTTGCCATTTCTTTCTCTAGCTCATTTTTAAGATGAGGAAACTCAGTTAATTGACTTGCACAGGGTAACACAGCTGATGTGTCTGAGCTAAGATTTGAACTCAGGAAGATGAGTCTTTTTGATTCTGGATCCAGCGCCAACTAGTGCATTTTAAGGTATAACAAATCAACCCCAAGAAGAAGAGGAATCAGCTCATAGTCAAACCCCAGACCCACTCCGACCTAGAGTTTTTCTTTATTCAGTCTCTGATAGGCCATATTTCGTAGGTTGGTGGCTTACAGAAGGTTAATTGTCCTTCTGTACTTTGACATAGGCCACATCTGCACTAATGTTTACAGTTCTGGACACTAGATTTTGGAAAGAA
The DNA here is from genome assembly GCA_011680675.1 of Gymnobelideus leadbeateri. Classification (NCBI taxonomy): domain Eukaryota; kingdom Metazoa; phylum Chordata; class Mammalia; order Diprotodontia; family Petauridae; genus Gymnobelideus; species Gymnobelideus leadbeateri. The sequence goes on along the minus strand of WOXC01010390.1, from coordinate 1,367,987 downwards.
AATATAAAAGCTGGAACATGAACACAGAAGAAGGCAACTAGGATGATGAGAAGACTAGGAACCCTACATGAGTCAGTTGAAGGAAATAAGAATGTTTGACCCAGTGTGACCTTGGGCAAATCACTTAACCCCAATTGCCCTGCCTTCCCCCCTCCAAAAAAAAAAAAAAAAAAAAGAATGTTTGACCCAGAGGGAGGAAAGCATTTATTAAGCACTTACATGTCAGGTGCTTTACAAATTTAATCTCATTTGATCCTCATGACAACCCTGTGAGGCAGGTGCTATTATTACTCCTGTCTTACAGTTGAGGAGACTGAGGAAAACAGATTAAGTGACTTGCCCAGAGTCACACAGCTAGTAATTGTCTGAGGCTTATTTGAATTGAGGTCTTCCTGATTCCAGGCCCAGTGCTCTATCCATTACATCACCTAGCTGCCTAGTCACACTTTGAAAACCACTTTTTTTTTTTTTTTGCTCTTTGGAGGGCAATTGGGGTTAAGTAACTTGCCCAAGGTCACACGGCTAGGTTTTTGTTTGTGTGTGTTAAGTGTTTGAGGCCGGGATCCGAACTCAGGTCCTTCTGACTCCAGGGCCGACGCTCTACTCACTGCGCCACCTAGCTGCCCCGAAAATCACTTATTAAATGAAGGTTTGTAAAAGATCTAAGAGTTATTTATTTCTTAGAACTTTTTGTCTCTTCTGACAGCACAGGAGAAAAAGTGAGTTGCCTGTGGGATTGAGGACCATGTTTGTTCATTTCATGGTTAAAGCAAATCATTACTTCCTCACTAACCTTCTAGTAATGAGCCTCTCTATAACTTAGATATGCTGGTCTTTGGACAGCAAATGAAGTCTGCCATTAGGTTAGTACTGGAAGCCTTTGCAGCCTAGCAAAACCTGTTGGAGTTTGCACTAAGCCTATGCATAGCCTTTGAAAACCCAGGGTCACTTCCATGCCAGAATGTGTGAATCTTGTGTATTTTGGAAGACATTGACAGCCTTGAGTGTAGCTAAAGAAATGGTGGTCTGGTTGGTGAGGATTGGTTGAAAGAACTGGGGATCTTTATTTAGCATGGAAGAAGGAAGATTTAGGGGGTCAGAGAAGGGGCACAATAGTTGTCTTCCAGTATTTTCATGGCTATCATATAGGAAAGAGGGATTAGGATTTATCCTGCTTTGCTTTGGAAGACAGAACTAGGGCAAAGGCTATGTAGAATGAACCTTTAGTTGGGTGTAAGAGAAACACTTCCTGACAATTGGAGCTATCTGAAAGTGGAATGGTTTACACGTTGAGCTGATGGATTTCTAGCCTTGGCCTCTGAAGTCATATCCAACCCTGAGGAACATAATTCTGATGTATATTACATCTTATGTGGAACCTATGCCAGAGGAGTGCTGAAGCCAACAATGGTGAGAGCTGATTGTTGAATTTGCAGCGTGAGCATTTACACCTCAGGAATTGGTGACAAATTAAGGTTTGATTTACTGTTTGATTGTTGATTGTCTAAACTTAAGAAAGCATGGGAAAATATTAACAATGCAGACTGAACCTCAAGGAGTGTCTCATGCATATTTTTTCACAGTCATTTGTTATCCATTTACCAGCATACCCCAGCAAATGACAATTGAAATCTAGAAACATTCCTCTAAACTCCGTTTTCAGTTCCTTTCATACCCAGTGTTCTATCAGGACTGCTACTGTAGTTGTGAAATCAATGAGTTCCAATTTCTATCTCTGTCCCTGTACACCCTCTAGTGGAAGTGCTAACAAGTAACAAAATAAAGAAGAAAGAAAGAAAGAAAGAAAGAAAGAAAGAAAGAAAGAAAGAAAGAAAGAAAGAAAGAAAGAAAGAAAGAAAGAAAGAAAGAAAGAAAAAAAGAAGGAAAGAAAGAAGAAAGGAAGAAAGGAAGAAAGGAAGGAAGGAAAGAAGGAAGGAAGGAGGGAGGGAAGGAAAGAAAGAGAGAAAGAAAGGAAGGAAGAAAGAAGGAAGGAGAGTGAGGGAGAGAGAGGGAGAAAGAGAGGGAAAGAAAGGAAGGAAAGAGAGGGAGGGAGAGAGAGGGAAAAAGAGAGAGAGGGAGGGAGGGAGGGAGGGAGAAAGGGGGGGAGAGAGAGTGAGAGAGAGAGAGAGGAAGAAAAAGAAAGGTAAGACTTTTGAATGATCCGCTAAAGACTGATAGAATTTTATGTGTGACAATAAAGGATTAAGTATCTACAGAAATGCTGTGATGAAAAAGGTGTGAGATAGAGCTGAGAACTTTGAAAGGCAATGTACAAAACACAAAGTGCTTATTAAAGCTAGAATCCCAAAGACCCTTCTTTCATCTGAATTCACAGAATCACACACTGTTAGAACTCTAGAGCACCTACTATCATCCACTCATTTGATAGATGAGGAAACTGAAGTTCAGAGAAAGAAAAGTCTTACCTAAGATAGCATAGTTATTAAGTAGGAGAGCAAGGATTTAAAACTAGGTGGCAATTAGGTGGCACAATGGCTGGAATGTTGGATTTTGAATCTGGTAAACCTGAGTTTGAATTTTGCCTCAGGCACATTTAGCTGTGTGACCCTGGGCAAGTTACTCACCTTTATTAGATTTTGTCTCTTTTCCTATCCCTAGATTTTAGTACAGTGTTTGGAACATAGCAGGTGCTTAATAAATGTTTAGTGGCAATTAGTTGGAACAGTGGATAGAGTATTGGGCCTGAAGTCAGGAAGACTCATCGTTCCTTGACTTACTTGGCTTCAGACACTTACTAGCTGTGTGACCCTGGGCAAGTCACTTAACTGCCTCCATTTCCCCATTTCCCTATCTGCAAAATGAACTGGACAAGGAAATGGCAAACCACTCCACTATCTTTGTCAAGAAAACCCCAGATGGGGTCATGAAGAGTTGGAAATGACAGACATATGACTGAACAGAATGAATATTTATTGACTGATCAGTGACACTGACCTCTTCACTGCTCTGTTCCTCATTTAGACATTTAGTTCAGTCATTTTGCAGTCTGATAAGCGTCTTCCCCCTTTTACTGATGAGGAAACTTAAAAGTTAGGTGACTAGACGCAGCTCTCATTTTAGAGATAGGAAAACAGAGGTTCTTTTAGTAACCTATAATTTGTCCAAAAATCACACACATAGTGTCAAAGGTAGGATCTGAACCCAGGTGCTCTGACTGTGAAGCCAGTTCTCCTCCCATGATGCCATTCAGAACTGATGACCAGGGGCAGCTAGGTGGTACAGGGAATAGAGCACCCTCCCTGGAGGCAGGAGAATCTGAGTTCACATCTGACCTCTGACACTTACTAGCTGTGTGATCCTTGGGCAAGTCACTTAACGTCTGATTGCCTCAAAAAATCCAGAACTAATGACTACCTGTGTACCACACAAGGTTCCCCCCCAAAAAAATTAGTAAAGAAAACCTAAGACTGCCATTTTAGTACAAATGTTATATATAAAAGACAACATAGCAGCATAGATCGATCTATAATATTAATTAAGACCTGTTGGTCCATTATGCAAAGGATAGCAACTCATTAGTCTCTGAAGTTATGGCCATGAACATTTTCAAACATGTTGAACAACACATGGACATCTAAGTTTTCTAACTCATTCTATAGTGCCATATTGCTTTCAACAAACATCATAACAATTCATAACTCTTGAGGTAGCTTGGTGGTATAGTGGATAGAACTATGGGTCTGGATTCAGGAAGATCTGAATTCAAATTTGGCCTCAGATATTTACTAGCTGTGTGACCCTGGGCAAGTCACTTAATGTTAGTGCAGTGCCTGCCGCATACTAGGCAGTTAATAAATACTTGTTTTTTTCCTTCCTTCCTTTCCTTTCTTCCTTCATTTTTTCCTACAGCATTATGTGTGCCTGTCTCTCTACAATCCTGTCAACACTGAATTTTGTTATTTTTAGTTCTTTGTGGACTTATTGTAAGGAGCTATCTCAGAGTTGTTTTCATTAACATTTCTTTGATTAGAGGGTTTAAACAGTTTTTCAGATTGTTATTGGTAACCTGTCTTTTTCTTTCAAGATCTGCCTATTGAGATTCTTTAAACCACTTACCTGTTAAGGAACTCATTCTTCTATTTTTCTTCCAATTTTTTATAGATTTGTGATGTCAGATTTTAATGAGAAATAACTATGGCAAACATTTTCCCCTCTGGTTTCATTACTTTTTATTCTGGATGCATTGCTTTTTTGTCATAGGAAAACTAATAATAAAGACCATCTATTTTATAAAGTTCTGTAGATTCCTCCATCTGTTGAATAGATGCTTTTCCCCTCTCCTCTTCCCAAATGCAATAGAATATCATTCTATTTTTGAAAAATTATTTAAAATATATTTGGAATCTATTACATGGAATTAAGATCTAATATTATTATTGTTATTTCTTTTGCCATGCTGCTTGGTATTCAATTTGCCAAACAATTTAAATTGAATAATAATTGGTTTTTTTTTTTTTTTTTAAGCATTTGGGGTTAAGTAACTTGCTCAAGGTTACACGGCTAGTCATTATTTGTGTGTGGGTGCTCATTTTCTGAGGCCGGATTTGATCTCGGGTCATCCCAACTCCGAGGCCGGCGCTCTTACTCACTGCGCCACCTAGCCACCCCTTTTTTTTTAGGGCAATTGGGGTTAAGTAACTTGCCCAAGGTCACACGGCTAGTTTTTTTTTTTTGTGTGTGGGTTAAGTGTCTGAGGCCGGATCTGAACTCAGGTCCTTCTGAATCCAGGGCTGGTGCTCTATTCACTGCGCCACCTAGCCGCCCCGAATAATAATTGTTTTCCCCAGTTTTGTTTTGTTATTGGGATTCATCAAACACAAAACTAATGTATATCTTTAGTCCTAGTTTTTTATGATCTGCTTTATTCTAATTATCCACTTTTCTGTTGAAAAAAGAATAGCACTAACTAATTTGGACAATTACTCTTCAATGTAAAATTCTATTGCTTGAAGTGAAAATTGTTTTTCATCTTTTTCTTATTTTCTACTCCCTCTTATTATTTTCACTTATTCGTTCCTCTATAGAAAAATTTAAAATTCAATTCAATTCAACAAACATTTATTTATTAAGCTCCTACTTGACAAGCAGCACCATGCAAGAGCCTGGGAATCCAAAGTAGCCAGCTAAACCATTTGTGCTCTCAAGGAAGGAGTTTATATTCTACTAGAGGAATATAGCAAGTACACTTAAAAAAAAGTAAAGGGTCATTGGAAAGAGCTGAGTCTTAACAATGACAAATCTGGAAAAGCTTCACAAAGAAAGTAGCACCTGAGCTGAGTCTTGAAGGAAGAGATGGATTCTGAGAGGGAGATTTGGGGAGGGAATTGTTACATATTCATCTTCACATTCAGCCTTTTCATCTTCTCAGAAACTGAAGATTCTATGTGCTATCTCTCCCAGGAGGAGGTCCTTAAAAGCAGGGACTTTTTTTTCTATCTGAATTTCTAGCACTCCAAAAAGGAAAGGAATTTTAGCTATAATATTGTTGTTCTCTTTTGTTTTCAAAGAGGACCAATAACTTCACAAGGTGATGACTTGGGTGTGAACTGGATTTGAGTGAGTCAAGAGCTGTATAAAGCTGTCAGCCTCATGCTCTCTGATAGTCATGGAAATCTAGTGGCAAGACAAAAGTCAGGATGATGGTCCTGGATGCAGTGGATGACCTTGACATCTTCTATGCCTAAGCAACCTCTAAGCACTCTACAATACCTGCTTCAGCTGCCTTTGTGATGTTTGCAACAAATTATTTTCATCAGCCCATTCTTCCTGGAAGTCTTCACATAGTGGTAGTAGACATCCCACTAACTCACAGATGGGTTTGAAGCCTATCAGTTACCCTCAACCTGGATTAGCACTCTGTCAAGATGGTTTTACCAGGGTGTGGCTGCTGTGCATGCTAGCTTCCTGGAGCCACAGGTGAGAATTGCTTGACAGGTGAACACCAAAGGTGGATGAGTAGCCCTGAAAAGGGCTCAGCAAGCTCTCACACAAGAGGTGTGAGTCCTCCCTGAATACCCCATTATAATACACCTGACAAGTGGTCATCCATCCTCTGAAGACCTCCAAGGATGGAGGAACCCTTCTATCATTCAAGACAGCCCATTCCACTTTTGATCATCTCTATGATCAGTTTTTCCCCTATATCAAGCTTAAATTGACCTCTTTGCAACTTCATCTGTTGTTCTTGGTTCTTCCTTTTGAAGTCAAACAGAACAAGTCTAGTCTTTCATATATTGGAAATCATCTCCCATTTCCTGCCATATTCCCCGAATCTCCTCTTCTCCAGGCCATCCCCAGTGCCTTGAACCATTCCTTTGTGACATAAATTCAGGGCCCTTTGCCATCCTGCCCTCCCTCTTCTGGATCTCCAACTTATTAACGTCCTTCTTAAAACATGGTACCCAGAATTGAACAAAGTACTTCAGAAGAGATCTGAGTGGAAACTATCACCTCCCTATTCCTGGAAGCTATGCCTCACTTACTACCACCCAAGATCACATTAGAGTTTTGGCTGCCACATTACACCACTGACTCCCATATTGATTTTTCAGTCCACTAAAATCCCTAGCTCTTAAAAATATGCATTTTTATTGTGACCTTAACAATAAATCAACAAACACAAAAATTTCAATATACAGAGAGAGACTTGAACAGGAAACTAAACTTTGGTTAAATTGTTTTTTAAAGAAGTATATATTGAGGGGGTGGCTAAGTGATGCAGTAAACAGTGCACCACCCTGGAGTCAGGAGGACTTGAGTTAAAATTCAGCCCCAGACACTTAACACTTACTAGCCGTGTGACCTTGGGCAAGTCACTTAACCCTAATTGCCCTCACTTCCCCCTTCCAAAAAAGCAAAAAAACAAGAAGTATACATTGTTAAAGGAAACAGCATAATTTTTGTTTTCCCTCCTGCATTTGTTTTCCTCGATGCATTAAAAAAATGTTTCACTGCCAGAATGTTCTGACCTTTAGCAGCAGTCTTTATTCTTTTTCTAGGGCAGTTAAGTGGTACAGTGGATACACTGCCAGACCTGGAGTCAGGAAGACTCCTCTTCCTGAGTTCAAATCTGGCCTGATACTTACTGGTTATGTGACCCTGGCAAGTTACTTAATCCTGTTTGTCTAAGATACCATGTTTGGAAAATGAACTGGAGAAGAAAATGTCAAATTACTCCAGTATCTTTGCCAAGAAAACCCCCAAAGGAGTCATGAAGAGTTGGCACCACTTTTTCTAGGACCATACCACTCTCAGATTCAATCCTTGTGCTGAGGATGGTCTTCAGTCTTCTGTATACTTCCTTTTAAAATCTAAGGGGGTTGTTTGTGTGCCCTATGAATCCACATTGGACTAATAAGACAAACCCCATTTTTCCTCTCATTGGAATTGTTTCCCTTTCTGTTTGATATTTTTATTCTTGAGCATCTCCTCTCTTTCCTGAGCATTTTAGTCCAGGGCACCTTATCTATCTTTTCCCTGAACCCTTTGAAATACACTTTCCCAAAATCTAGAGAGAATATCAGATTATGCTTTTATTTCCTTATCTGTCACAGATAGGGAAGGGAATGTGGTTACTTCCCCCCAAGGTTTTAATTTCTCTTCCAGCAACCAGATCTTCCTATCTATATATCCTTACATATCCAAAGTAGAATTTCCCCTTATTGGTTCCTCTCAATTTTTGATAGACAGTATGATCCCTGAGGTAAGTTAAGGAGCTTTTGGCACAGAGGGAGCTCCAGCAGAAGTTCCCCATCACTGCTATACCATGCCTCTGTGTCAGCCTTCTGATCTGTTTCCAGTACTCCTTATCTTATTTCCCCTTTCTTTCTAGGAAGTCTCTGGCATACTTCAATAAGAAAAATCACTTCCTTTTCTCTTTCTATTAACTTTCACTCAAGTATTCTCATCATGCTTCAGCCCTCTGGTTCCTGGACTTGCTAATACCAAGTTACCTTAATGTTACTGTTGCGGTTTAAAACCCAGGGACCGCAAAAACTGTTGCAGTGGGGCCTCTGTCCGCCCCAAAACTGTTAGGGTTTCATGATGTGTTGTGGTGGAACCATCTTAAAGAATTCAGTCAGACCACCTCTACTCCAAGTATAGGCATTTATTGAGATTGATTCCTCTCATGAAGCAGGCCAAGTTCCAAGAGGAACCAGCAACTTCAGAGAGAGCAGGATGGATTTTTATAGGGTAAAGATGCTGATTACACAGTAAAACTTTACATAGAATATAGGAATATGATTAATATTAAAAAGGCAGGGGGAGTTTGTTAAGGGATTAGGTAATGGAGGAAGGGTCCCGTCTATGGCTTGGTGGCTAAACATTCTAGTCATGCTGCCCTCCAATTGGCTAGCTATTGTTGTCCTGTCTGGTCAAGACAGATAGTTAAGTATAGCGGTCCTGTCTTGGGCTAGATGTGATTGTGATTGAGTACAATAACACATTTGTTTGTCTGGGGACAGTGACTAGGTAGAGGCAGTGGCTGGGTTTCCATCATGTGGACACACCTGCTGTTTCTGTGGGAAGTAAGAGTTCATGCATGCAGTGAGCAGTGAGGCATATATGAAGAAGTTAGGAAATTGGTGGGGGTGGGTGTTAGGTAGGTACAGTGGGTCTGCTGTTCAGTGGAGCTGGGCCTATAATGAAGTTAGAATATTGGGGCTGGGGGCAGCTTTATTAGGATTCCATCACTACCACCCTTTTCCCCCTTAACAGATTCTGTCTCCCCCCTCACTTTTTTTAAATTAAGAAGTCCTATACAGAACTAGTGATGAGGTCAAATTTGCCTCCTGGCTCTAGTAACTAATTCCCGTTGCTTTTTGTCTAAACTTTGGACATATGTGTACAGACATTTGAGGCCATGGATTTTACCATTGGTTTGTTTCATGTATTGTGTCCTATGAACTTCTGGGTGCAACTGCTATTCTTTTTCCTTCATTGTAGTTACTCTATGTATCTAGCTTGAAGGACATAGGGAAATAATTTCTCCCTCCTCTATCCTTTTTAAAGCCATTTTGATAAATATGCAAGACATACAGCAAATACATTCTTACTAGCTTTTGTTTGGGGCACTCCATCTCTGACCAGGAATCTGTCATCTGTTCTAGATATAGCTTGCCTTTGGAGAAGAAAGACTTGAAAGAATCAATCTTGATTCACAGGCATGCCCTGCCCTTTGAAAGAAAAAAAAAGTTGTGAAAAAAGACAGTGAAACATGAAGGCAAGCAGTATGCTTAGAGATGAGGCTAGGCAGAAGAAAGGACACTGGTCTCTTCCTCTTGTTTCTTGGCAGGAAATTTTTTGGAGGAGTCTCCTCCAGTTTTTTTGTTTGTTTTAAGGAAGGCTAGATCAGAGTGGGCCTGGTGTCAGAGTTGAGCCCCTCCCCCAAGTCTTTATGTCCAAAGGCATATTATACATATATATTAAGCTATGGTCCAAAATCCAAATCCCATTGTCATATACCCTTCAACCAACTATTTACTTACCCACATTACTTTTTCTTTTGTGCATCCCTTGCTTTCAATGGGCAACAATGAGGAAAACACAACTGGCATCCCATGGTCTTTTATTTTCTTACCCAAGATTCCATAATTATTGGCAATGCCTTCTATGTTCCATCTGGCAGTATCATTTGTGCACAAGTGAATCACCAGAAGTAGGAGTGAGGCTATCTGTTATGTCTTGGACACATGCCCTAAGAAGACAATTGACCTCTTTATTGTTGTTGTAATCAGTTCAACAAATAACTTTTTTTTTTTATCTTTGAGCAAGTAATACTATTGTTCAATTTTCTTTCTCTAACCTTTATTGGACAGATGATCTCTCACCTGATAACTTCTTTACCTCAGCTACCTGATTCTTTGACCAACCAATCAGCAAGCATTTGTCAAGCACTTGCTGTAAATAAGCACAAGCCACTTTGCTAAGTACTAGGAGTACAAAGAAAAAGCAAAAACAGCCCTTGTCCACATGGAACTTCCATTCTAACTGGGAAGACAATACAAACATATATAGGTATGTCTTACCTATAGATACATACAAGATACATACAAAGCGGCTGTAGAGAGAAAGACACCTATTTGGAGGAGTCTATTATTTCTCTCCAGAATATCCAAACTTTCTCCTCTTCAGGAAAAGCCTTGACTCCATTTTTGTGTTTTGGAATATTGTATCCCAAGCTCCCCCAATCCTCTTTTTAAAAAATAGTAATTGAAGCAGAATCTTGTGTAATACTGACTATGGTTCCTTGGTGCTTAAAACTTTCTAGATGTTTGCATCTATTTGCATGCATTTTCTCTTTAGCTTGGAAGCTCTGGATTTTGGTTATCTTTTGAGAAGTGATCTATGGATTCATTCTATCTTCACTTTACCCTCTTGTTCTAATAGATCTGTGCAGTTTTCTTTTATGATTTCAAGTATGGTATCCAGTTTTTCCACCCTTTGGTTATCATATTTATGGAGTTTCATGCTTAAATTCTCTCTTCTGAATCTGTTTCCCAAGTCAGGTTGTTGCTTTTTTTTTTTTGTTATAAGATATCCCATACTACTCTTTAAAAAAAATATTTCGTTTTCAACATTTATTTCCACAAGATTTTGAGTTACAGATTTTTCTCCTTGTCTTTCCCGTACCCCCATCCAAGATAGTAAGCCTACAGAATACCCCTTTCCCCAATTTGCTCTTATATCTTCCCCCATGCCCCCTCTAACTTTCTAGCAGGGCAAGATGGATTTCTGTACCCCAGTGCCTAAATCTTATTTGCCAGTTGCATGTAAAAAACATTTTTTTGACATTTGTTTTTAAAACTTTGATTTCCAGATTCTTTTCCTCCTTCCCTCCTCACCCACCCCCACTGGGAAGATAAGCAATTCAATATAGGTTGTACATGTGTAGTTACACAAAATGTTTCCATAGTAGCTATATTGTGAAAGACTAACTATATTTCCCTCCATCCTTATTCTATTTTCTACTTTGAACCTGTCCCTTTTCAAAAGTGTGTGCTTCTAACTACCCATTCTTCCAATCTTCCCTCCCTTCTATCATTTCCCCTTTTATCCCTTTCCCCTCCACTTTCCTGTAGGGTAAGATACCCAAATAAGTCTGTATGTTATTACCTCCTTAAGCTAAATTCAATGAGTAAGGTTGACCCGTTCCCTTTCACCTCCCTGCTCTTCCCTTCCATTGTAAGTTTTCTCTTGCCTCTTTTCTATGAGATAATTTACTGTATTCTATCTTTCCCTTTCTCCTTCTCTCATTATATTCCTCTCACCTCTTAATCTTATTTTTTAGATATCTCTTCCTATTCAACTGATCCTGTGCCCTATGTATACATGTACACACATATGTGTTTATACACACATATGCCCTCCTATACATACAAATATACATTCCCTTCAACTATCCTCATACTGAGAAAAGTCTTGTGAGTTATAATTATTGTTTTTCCATGTAGGAATGTAAATAGTTCAACTTTAATAAGTTCCTTATGATGGGGCGGCTAGATGGCACAGTGAATAGAGCACCGGCTTTGGAGTTAGGAGGACCTGAGTTCAAATCCAGCCTCAGACACTAAACACTTACTAGCCGTGTGATCTTGGGCAAGTCACTTAGCCCCAATTCCCCTACCCTCCCCCTTCCAAAGAAGAAAAAAGAAAAAAATTAAGTTCATTATGATTTCTTTTTCCTGTTTACCTTCTCATGCTTCTTGTATTTGAAAGTCAAATTTTTTGTTCAGCTCTGGTTTTTTTCATCAAGAATGCTTTGAAAATACTCTATTTTTCATTGAAGGACCATATTTTCCCCTGTAGCATTATACTCAGTTTTGCTGGGTGGGTGATTCTTGGTTTTAGTCCTAGCTCCTTTGACCTCTGGAATATCATATTCCAAGCCCTTTGATCCCTTAATGGAGAAACTGCTAGGTCTTGTGTTATCCTGATTGTGTTTCCACAGTACTCAAATTGTTTTTTCCTGACTGCTTGCTGTATTTTCTCCTTGACCTGGGAACTCTGGAATTTGGCTATAATATTCCTAGGAGTTTTCTTTTTGGGATCCTTTCAATTTCTATTTTGCCCTCTGGTTCTAGAATATCAAGGCAATTTTGCTTGATAATTTCTTGAAAGATGGTGTCTAGGCTTTTTATAATTGTGGCTTTCAGGTAATCCAATCATTTTTAAATGATCTCTCCTGGATCTATTTTCCAGGGCAGTAGTTTTTCCAATGAGATATTTAACATTGCCTTCTATTGTTTCATTTGTTTGGATCTGTTTTATATATCTTGATTTCTCATAAAGTCATTAGCTTCCAATTGCTCCAGTCTTATTTTGAAGGAGTTATTCTCTTCTGTGAGTTTATGAAATTCCTTTTCCTTATGGGTAATTGGGCTTCAGACATTCTTCTCACTGGCTTTTTGGGCCTCTTTCAACATTTGAGTTAGTCTGGTTTTTTTTTTTCTTTTTGGAGGGCAATTGGGGTTTTAGTAACTTGCCCAAGGTCACACGGCTAGGTTTTTGTTTGTGTGTGCATTAAGTGTCTGAGTCTGGATCCGAACTCAGGTCCTTCTGACTCCAGGGCCAGCGCTCTACTCACTTCGCCACCTAGCCGCCCCTAGTCTGTTTTTTAAGATGTTATTTTCTTCAGTGTATTTTTGGGTCTCCTGTAGCAGGCTGTTGACTCACTTTTCATGATTTTCTTGCATCATTCTCATTTCTCTTCCCAATTTTCCCTCCACTTCTCTTACTTGATTTTCAAAATCCTTTTTGAGCTCCTCTATGGCCTGTAACCAGTTCATATTTTTCTTGGAAGCTTTTGATGCAGGAGTTCTGACTTCACTGTCTTCTTCCTGCTCCATGCCTTGATACTTTTTGCCCCCCAAAAAGGATTCTGTGGTCTGTTTGTGCTTCCTGTTTGCTCATATTGGCAGCCAATTACTTAACTTTTGAGCTCTCTGCTTCCAGAAAGGAGGGAGCTTTGTCCCAAATCACTGGGGTTTTCACAGTTGCCAGAGCTATTAGGAGGGCACCATCTCTACAGCCCCTACAAGCTCTGGCTCATGGGCCACACACCCCAGGACCACCACCCAAGACTGTGATCCAGATCCAAGCAGGTCAATTTAAGAGCAATTGCCCTCTGAATGGTTACTTGGTGCCCCTACAATTTGCAGCTCAGGAGCTCCTGAGGTAGCTACCCACAGCCACTGCACCTCTGCTGCTTCTTGCCCCGGGGCACGGGCTAGACTGCACCCTTCTATCCTCCCTTCCCCCATTCCAACAAAGTTCCACACTGACCTTTAGTCTTTGGTGTTTATGGGTTGAGAATTCTGGAAACCACCACAGTTGCTGGTGATTCACTCTCCTGAAGTCTGCTCTGGCTGCTGCTGGTCAATGTTACCCTGGGGCCAGAACCACAGGGCTCATCATACAGGACTGTGCTCAGCTCCCAGCTTGGTGTGACAGACCCTTCCTGTTGGCCTGTTGGGTTGCCTTCAGTAGATTTTTTTCTCTGACTCTGTGGATTTTGTAGTTCTAAAGTTTGTTTAGAATCATTTTTTTACATGTATTAGAAGTGATTGGAGCAGGAGCCCACACCAAGTTTGTGCTTCTACTCCAACATCTTGGCTCCACCCCTAGCCTCATTTTCTTTATTTGTATTATGTGGGAGTTTTACTTCATGGTACCTTCTAGCACTAAATCTGATTCTAGGTCTCAAAGAGGTGCTATGGGGTGGTATTATAAGAAATTAAATCAGAATGGCAAAGATGAAAAACAAGGAAAATAATTGGAGGGCCTGGGGAAAACAGGGAAAACCAAGGTACTTTTGGGGTAGCTGTGAATTAGTCCAAATCTGCTGGATAGCAAATCTGGGAAACATATCCAAAAAATCACTTAATACTAGTAAGCCCACACCCAGATATCCAAGAAGAACAGGATTCATGTACTAAAGTAATTTTAGCATTTCTGTTGTAGCGAAAAAATTGGAAACAAAGTCTGAACGCCTATCAAGTGGAGAAATGCTAAATTACAGAAAAAGAATGGAATATTGTGCTACAAGGAATCATGAGACATCTTCACAGAAGTCTTGGAAGACTTACTATCTAGCATTTATGTAATAGCATTATACGTTTTCTCAAGTACTTTACAAATATCTCATTTTATCCTCCTAACAACCCTGGGTGTTAGTACCAATATTATCTCTTTTACAGATTAGGGAACTTATGTGATTTGCTCTAGTTAAATGCCTGAGGCCATATTTGAACTTAGATCTTCCTGACTCCAGGTCCAATACACTATTTATGGTACCATTTCTGACGTCAAATGAAATAAGCAGAACCAAAACAATTTATACAATAACATGATAAAAACTTGGACAGAAAATCAGGAAAAAAAAGACTACTGTGTAGGTCTTTAGATATGCTTGAAATTAGACATGCATTTGTAGTGGACTTGGCTGGCAGGGTAATATAACTTCTAAGATAAAATACGAAATTTAACTTATGCTGACATTTAAAATTCACAAAGTCTACTTTGTGCCTACACTTTTAAAAATCTCACCTATGGCCTCCTACCCATCTCATCACAAAATTCCACTTATTCCCTACATACAGGTTGTTTTCTATTCCTGCAATGCACTGCTTTCTCATCTGCCCTCTCAGAATCTTTAATCCTCCAGAGTTACCTACACAAGACCTTTCCTGATCTCTAGAATTGTTGACCTGGCTCCTTCTACACATAGTTTGCATTTACTTTGATGTTTACTTGTGATTTCCCCACCACCCTCAGCAGAATGTAAACTACTTGAGGGCAGGGACTGTTTCATTTTGGTCTTTGTCCCCAATGCCCAGCACCATACCTTATACATAGGTGCTTAATATTCTAATCAAGGTGATATTTTTGGAAAGTTTTCCCCCTTCATTTGAGGACTTCTAGTAGTTTGGTTTCTTTTTGACATCTCAATGATGAATCTTAAAAGGGATAGTGAGGAGATTGCCTCCCTTGTAACCTTTCACTTTATTCATCTTTTTGTAATTGTCCCATTGTCCCCAATCATTATCTTTAAAATTATGCTTAAAATACCAAAGGCAAAAGCAAAATTCACACTGATTTTCAACTTGAAAAATTTATTATGCAAACTATACATAAAAATGAAGTGGCAAAGTTACAAAATACATACCTGGAAAAGTAATAATTTATATATAAAATTTCACAGTACAAGCAAAATATATCCAGGTATATACATTTTTTTTTGGAGGGGGAAACTTTTTTCAGATTTATAGTACTGCTTAAAGCTGGTTATATAAATTAAGGCAGTAACAACTAATTTAAAGATGATCAATTGGTTTCTAGAAGGCTTTTTAAGAGTCACCAGGTAGTTCAAATATGATATCCAAAGGAAAGAAAGGCAGTATAACATTGACCATTACATAAATAGTGACAAAGTTCAAATGACTCTCTTTATATAGAATAGATTTACTAAAACTTACTTTCCTTACCCTCACAAATATACCCACACTACACTAATCTGAAAAATTTTAAAGCTTCTTACAGAAGCATCTTTGGGGATTAACATTTTAAAAACGTGAATAAACACCGTAGTAAGTATTTTAACCATTTAAAGATACCCAGGGAATTTATTTTTGGTATAATTAATACAAAATATCAAAATGTATAACATTTATACAACTGTATACAACAAAGTATCTTTATATGATGTCTAAACACAAATTTTCAAGGCCACAAGCTTAGATTTCAGACCTAAATCTCATGTTTTTTAAAAACACCAAAAAAATGTAGTTATCAACACAAAACATGACAAAGGTAAATACATAAGAAAATGTAAACATGGATATTTATAAATCCTAAATTATAATTATGAAAATGCATATTTTACAAACATCTTAATTTTAGTGTTCAAGTTTAAAACTGTTGTAAAGCTTTTTGCCTCTTTTATATTCAGAGCTTTACCACAAAGCTTAGCTTGAACATTAGTTCTTGGGTAATGAGGCAAGGAAAGGAAAGTTACAGAATGCAGAAGATGATAGAGATAAAAAAAATTACTAAAAAATGAAGGAACAGAGGTCAATGATAGGCCACAATGCAGCATTATATTTCTATTTAATTTACACCATTAAGGAAAGGAAAAGAAAGGACAAAATTAACAGTGCCAAATGTAAGTCTGGGGAAATTTTAAATATTGACAATAGATTTGTTATTAATGGATTTCCCCCTTCAAATACCCTTATGACAAAAGGGTCATAAGTCTAATTAACAATTAATGGCCTCTGACAAATAAACTTATCAAAATAATTTTAACAGACCTGCAGAGTACTTGGAGCTTAAACATTGCAGCATTAAATATTAAAGTCATGTGTTATCAAAATCAACTTTTAAACATCCACCTCACACATACAAAATTAAAAGCAGTTTAAATACTTTATTTAGCAGTATTTTAATAAAATGTATCTTAAATATGTGGAAATTCAATCTTGTACTAGCCATGTAGAGATAACAAAAGTGAAGAAAACAAGATGTCAAACTGAAGAAAGCTGAATTTCACAACTTCATGATTTGGAACAACTAAAATTTTTGATTTCTTGCTCCATTTTCTAGAGGATTAGAAGAGAGAAAAAACCAGTAAGTTTTAATGCTATTACTTCATTACCTAAATACCCTCATACTGAGTCCAAGATTAATTATCTGATACCAGAGTCGAAAAAATTTCAAAGAACAATTATGCCAAAATCTGTCTATTTACAATAAACAATACTTTACATTCACTAGTGCCCAAAAATTTCAACCCAACTAGTCTGGGAAAACAAAAACAAATTATACCAATGATCAATATAACTAGAGTATCACTAATGACCTTAAACACTTTAACATAGAAGAGGTCACCCTGAAACCTTTCAAAGTGCTCAAGGCCTCCTCAGATTGGAAAAAGG
This sequence comes from Gymnobelideus leadbeateri, assembly GCA_011680675.1. Taxonomy (NCBI): domain Eukaryota; kingdom Metazoa; phylum Chordata; class Mammalia; order Diprotodontia; family Petauridae; genus Gymnobelideus; species Gymnobelideus leadbeateri. The sequence goes on along the minus strand of WOXC01010390.1, from coordinate 1,351,032 downwards.
TTTCATGAAAAATATTTGATAGTGTAACAGATGGTTCGTTTTTTAGACCAAAGACCTGTAGTTGACAGATAAATTATAGTGTTTCTAAAAATATAAAACTGAGGGATGTAACCTTGAAAAAGTTCTATGTATAAGAAGAAGGTGGGGTTTCTAAAAAGAAAAAGTGAAGACTATTTTCTTGTTTTAGAAGAGAATCCTGGTGATTCTGAGACTGGACTAAAACGTGTCTGAAGTCTCTTCTAAGTTTAAGACTCTGTAATTCAAGATAATCATCCTGTTCCCATTTAAATGAATAAAAAAATCTCAACTTTTATTACATACACTGTGTCATTTGATCCTCATAACAACCCTATAAGCTAGGTGCTATTACTATCACCATTTTACAGAGGAGGAAACAGTTAAACAAGATAAATCACTTTTAGCAAAACTGAACACCACATTCTCCAAGTGCAATAATTATTCAATTAAGTTATCAAAATGAACATAAAAATAGGGATGTTTTAAAGCATTACTCAACAAGTTCAAGTTAAAAGAATTTATAGTAAACAACTTAGAATAAAACCTGGAGAAAGCTAGTCTACATTGTAGAACTTGAGGAATGAAAGAGTAGAAATACAATCTGTATCTTTCAAGTATCTGCAATAATTCAAGCTATTAAAACACTTCCAAGCAGAGTTACTCTCAGACCTGCTGTAATCATGGTAATGATTACTTACATTTTGAAGTTTTATTTGTATGTCAACAATCATGCTAAAGTCCTTAAAAATAAAATTTCCTCTCTTAACAAGGTAAAAAATATTACTTCCTATTAATTTGTTTTGCAAACTCTTTGGAGCATCAAGAAAAACTTTAGCCAGGCTCTGGCAATTATTTATTGTCAATTCTAAACTGAGTTTGTGGTTGTATTTTTAAAATTGATAGCATTCTAAGAATTATTCAAAAGTATTTCTGAAATCCAAAGAAGACAAAGCACAAAACTTGTACTTGTTTTATCTATGTGATTAGTTTGGCGTTTATAATTTAAAAAAAAAAAAATTTGATTTCTAATTTTTGTTAATTTGATTGTGTAAGACAATGTTAGGATTGTAGATGGATGGATAAACTTTGAGGTCATGATGGTAGATCACGATGGTTCAAAATATCAATTATAAAACGTATATAATAACTCACCTGAATTAGTTGTGTCTTGTCATAGTCTTTGCGATGTTGATAAATACATTGGCTAATTATTGCATATAATTTTTCCAACTGAAATATATTGTACTCTTGACTTTTCTTAATAGTAATCTTCAAAAGATTCTAAAAAGAAGAGATGTATTAAATATTTGTGTATGTGTATGTGTGCATGTGTATGGAAGGAATTTGCATTCAATTAAAAAACTGAATGTTTAATAAGTGACTACATGCAAGACACAGTGCTAGGAATACAAAAACACAAAACCCAAATAGCCCATGCCTTCTAGAAGTTTACAATTTAATGTAAATGTACAGTTTACTTCTTTTAAAAATGCAAAATTTACAGATATTTGCAGAAAATAACTTTTGTGGTATAAACTGATATCCTTTGACCTTTGGAATACTGTATTACAATCTTTATGTTTTCTTATAAATAAGAAATAGTCTTGATTATAACTGTACTTTTGAGCCTCTTTCACTGTTTTCTGGAAGACTAATAATTCTCAAATTATTTCCGTACATTCCTTTAACATCAGTCACAGGCTTGTACAGAAGTTATGTTCCAATGATAATTATCTTTCTTTTCTATACTATCAAGTTTTCTTCTACCTATGTATTTTTTTTAATTTAGTAATTTATTTTCCCCCATTTACATGTAAAGACAATTATTACCACTCATTTTAATAAACTTTTGAGTTCCACACAATTACAAAACACTTTTCACACAAATCAGTTCTAAATAATTGGAAAAATATCAGTTGCTCATGGGTAGGCCAAGCTAATATAATAAAAATGACAATTCTACCTAAATTAAATTACTTATTCAGTGTCATATGAAACTACCAAAAATTTATTTTATAGAGATAGAAAAAGCAATAAAGTTCATCTGAAAGAACAAAAGGTCCAGAATATCAAGGAAATTAATGAAAAGAAATGCAAGGGAAGGTGGCCTAGCTATACCAGATCTTAAATTGTATTATAAAGCAGCAATCATCAAAACTACTTGGTACTGGCTATAAAGCCAAGTGGTGGAACAGCACAAAAAGTTAGGTACACAAGACAATAGTCAATGACTATAGCAATCTACTATTTGATAAATCCAAAGATTACAGCTTCTGGGATAAGAACTCACTATTTGACAAAAACTACTGGAAAAACTGGAAAATAGTATGGCAGAAACTAGGCACAGACCAACATCTTACACCCAATACCAAGATAAAGTCAAAGTGGGTACATGATTTAGCTATAAAAACTGATACCATAAGCAAACTAGGAGCAAGGAATAGTTTACCTGTCAGATCTATGGAGAAGTAAAGAATTTATGACCAAACATGAGATAGAGAACACTGTGAAATGCAAAATGGATGATTTTGATTACATCAAATTCAAAAGTTTTTGCACAAACATAGCCAATGCAACCAAGATTTGAAGGGAAGCAGAAAGATGGGAAACAATTTTTACAGCCAGTGTCTCTGATAAAGGTCTCATTTTTAAAATATATAGCTGAGTCAAATCTATAAAAATACAAGCCATTCCCCAATTGATAAATGGTCAAAGGATATGAACAGGCAGTTTTCAGAGGAAGTAATTAAAGCTATGTATAGTCACATGAAAAACTGCTCTAAGTCACTACTGATTAGAGAAATGCAAATTAAAACAGTTCTGAGGTACCATACACACATCAGATTGGCTAAAACGACAAAACAAGAAAATGATAAATGTTGGAGATGTGGCAAAATTAGAACACTAATGCATTGTTGGTGGAGTTGTGAACTGATCCAACCATTCTGAAGAGCAATTTGGAACAATGCCCAAAGGGCTATAAAATTGCATATCCTCTGACCCAGCAATACCATTATTTCTAGGTCTGTATTCCAAAAAGATCATAAAAACAGGAAAGGAACCCACTTGTACAAAAATGTTTATAGCAGCTCTTTCTGTGGTGACAAAGAATTGGAAATGGAGGGAATGTCCATCAATTGGGGAACACAAGTTGTGGAATTTGAATGTAATGGAATACTATTGTGCTAAGAAATGATGAGCAGGTGGACCTAGAAAAACTTGCATGAACTAATGCTGAGTGAAGTGAACAGAACCAGAGCACTGTACACAGTAACAGTCATACTGTGGGATGACTGACCTTGATAGCTCTTCTTAGCAATGCAAAGATCTAAGACAACTCCGAAAGACTTACGATGGAAAATGCTATCTACATCCAGAGAAAGAACTTTGGAGTTTCAACTTAAATGGAAGCATTCTATTTCCTCTCTTTTTTTGTTTGTTTCTTCTTTCTTGAGATTTCTCCCATCAGTTCTAATTCTTCTTTTTAAGAGCTCTGTCCTAAGTACTATCTACATTTCTTCTAATTCTTTCATTTTTCTGCTAAACCATTACGGGCCAAGTTATTCCATTATGATTTCTGATTACCTTGATCTTCCTGTTATCAGAGATTTGGGTCAACTAGTTTACTGCATTGTATTTAATTACTTGGGGGAAGAGGAAAAGAACAAGTAATTATTAAGTACCTACTTGCTATGTATGGGCACTGTGTTAAGCACTTCACAAATACTACCTTACTTTTATGCCTCAGCTTCTTCATAAATAAAAATGGGATAACAGTACTTACCCCATATTTTGTGAGGATTAAATGAGATAACATGTGATATACCATTTATAATATGGAATCTAAAAGAAAGTAAAGAAAGGTGCTAACATTTTAAAAATTATTTGTACATCAGCATTTAAAAATATTTATTTACATACTTTAAGCTGTTCATGGTCCACAATAAGTGGGGGTGTGGGTTCAGAAAGAATTTCCAAAGCCTTCTCAACACTGATGAGCTGCTGCTGCTCAACTTGGGAACGTCTGGCTCGAGTCATCCTAAGAACACAAGTTTCTAAAAAAAAAAAAAAAAAAAAAAAAAATCAATTAGATAATTGTCATTTAATGTACAGATTATGTGGAGATTAAACATCTAAGTTAAATTCATACATACATTTATTAAGATTATTGTACTAAGTGACAGGAGAGATACCAAGTTCAAATAAAACATTTGTTTCTGCCCTCATGGTACAGTTTAGTAGGTTAATAAAATATGGATAACATACAGTAGTTGGGAGTACATGCTAAGTATACTAGAAAGGTATGTACAATAGAGGGAGAGGAAGAGAACAGGCATCAGGAAAAGGGCACAGTGTAAACAAAGAAATAAAAGAGAAATTGTAAAGTATAGGTTTAGTAGGGGGTAGAGAATAGTCTAGTCTGGCAGAAGTATGTGGAGGGGAATAATATGAGTTAAAGATGGAAAAGTAAGGCAATGTCTAGTTGGAGAATTGCAATGCAATCAGTCAAGATTTTTGAGCACACCATCAGACCTACAGAAGATTATTCTGGTAGCAGTATAGAAGAAGAGTTAGGAAATAGAGGAAGATAGAAGTAGGCTGGGAAAAAAAACCTTCAAAGAGAAAAGAAAGAAGATTCGAATAATTGAATTATTCTGCATTCAAGAGAAATTTCGAGACAATGGAATAGTACTCTCCAAAAAAGCAAAAGGAATTCACACTTTAACACAAAATAACATCTTACAAACTAGACCCTAGTATATTCAACACAAGAAAAGCACCTCATCATCAGGAAACTTGTCCTCCAAGACTGAAACAACCTTGAGATCCATCCCTAGGTCATTATTTCCCTCTGTTCCTATAGGGGGGGCTAGGGAGACAAATATCCCGCAAGGCTCCTATTAAAGAAGTGCCCAGGCTAGCTATCTCTTCATTTCCCACCTAGCTATACTACTTTAAATTTCTTCAGAATGCCTCTGTGACAGGTACCTGCCCTCCCACCTTTTCTGCTTCTTTTGTGTGTCATCCTCCACCATAGGATTTCAGACTCCTTGAGAGCAGGGACTTTCTCCTCTGAGCTTAGCATAGTGTCTGGTACATAGTATACTTTAATAAATGTCTACTGCTTGACTGGTATTTGAGGAGTGAATGCCTACAAAAGTTTAAAAAGAAAACCAGAGGTGATCAGATTACTTAACTTGAAAAATCAATAACTCAATTAGTACATATTTATTAAGCACCTATGTGACTGTACTGTGCTAGGTGCTAGTGAGGAAAACATACACATAATAAACAATCCCTATTCTCTGGGATCCTGTTCTAATTGGGAAGATAGTAAGTACACATAGAAAGATATGTAGCATAAATATAAAGTGAATACATGCCAATGTATACAGAATAATTAAGGAGGGCCCTAGTAATTAGTGGGATCAGGAAAGTTTTCATAGAAATGATGATGCCTGAGCTGCATTATTAAGGAAAAGAAGGACTCTACGAGGTGAAAATAATGGTGGGGAGGGGATATACATTCCAACCTTGCGGGAAGGCCAATGTAAAGATGGGAGATGGAGTGCCACTTGTGTGAACAGAGTGAAAGCCAATCTGGTTGAACTATAGAGCACAGGAGGGGGAAGTAACATCCAATGAGGCTGGAAAAAACAGCTAAAGCCAGGCTCTCTAGGGCTTTAGAATATAGAGAATTTAATATTTTATTCTAGCAATAAGAGGAAGCCATTAGAACAGGATAGGAAATGTCAGTCAGATATGTGTTTAAAATTACTGTGGCAGTAGTGTATAGGAAAGAATAGATAAAATGGCAACTATGTGAATGAAGAGAAATTTGATGCAAAAGTGAGTGAAATAGGTGAAAGCATTCTCATAAAACGGAAACAGTGCTCTAAACTCAAGCTGGATATGCCTAAGTTTCGTTTTCCTGTAGACCACTTCATTTCTGGAAAACCAAAACTTAGCCCTCCCCTGCTATCACTCACTGCCAAATAAGGTATTAAATGCTTTCGTTGGTTTTCATTGGTTGAAGATTGCTTCCTTGTTCTTAGTATCTGGGGGTAGATTTCTGCAGTAGATTGTGGGACCAGAGCTCTCAACCAATGAGGGTAAAGTCAGTGGAGAAGGATCGTTAGCACTACGGTGTAACTCACCTCCTTCCACTAGTCAGTCCTAGTGGAGGTAATGCCCCTTTCTCATGAGAACTGAATAAATGCTTTCTGTTCCTACCTTGAGAAGGCTGAGTTTTTAATTAAATTTTGGGTTGGGGCTTTCCCCTACACAAAAGGAACTGTAAAGGTAGAAATGGCAAAATTTGGCAAATGAATACATGAGGTAAAGGAGAGTAAATGAGTATATAAGAAAGGGCTAAGTAATTAAAGTCTTTCTTGTTTATAAATTTTTAAAAAAGCTTTTTTCTATGGATTTAAAAAAGAGAACATTTTCATCACCAAAGAATAAAAAGGACCTAAGGATCTACAGATTTAAGGTAAACTTAAAGAAACCAGAAGTGAAGGGGAATTAAATTGCCTAACTACTTATATCAAGTGAATCAATCTTTTGTAGATGTAAGACAAACACAGCACACAGGATGGCTGCTAGCACAGGTTTACTGTTGATTTCATCAGACAGGAAAGACTCTAAGAAGGGCTTAATAATATTACTTCATTCTAGTCTAGTTTCTCATAAGAGGATTGCTGATAATGGGAGGACAAACTCCTACAGCATTCCTTAATCACCCTTCTCACAGGGGCTGGTGAGGAGGAGGGGAGGGGCAACTCCTCCCATGTCTCAATGGGGACAGTTGAGACAGGCACAACTAGCAAATCCACTAAGTCGCCTCAATGGAGGCCAGTTGAGGCAAACACAGACTCTCCCCAAACCTTGATGGGGGCCAATCAAGGGACACACAGCATTTGTGCATTCAACCCTAAGGTTCCCGATTCACTGGCCAATGACCACCTGTTTTATAGGGGCAACAGACAAAGAAGGCATATTGCCAAGGAATAACTTCATAAGGTTACATTAAGTTTTAGCATTATCATGTCAACTCAGCACAGAGCATGTGCACTACATGTTTATGACTTTAAGCACAAATGTTCATATTGTTGTAAGGTTATATGAAGATAATGCAAGTGTGGTGGAAATGTTTTGAACCATAACTGTAGGAACTCATATCGAACACCTGGGAACAAGAGATTGCTATGGCCTGGACCCTAGGAAACGGAACTTCAAGAAATAATAACAAAAAGCCACTTTACACACACTAAAATTCACCTTATTTATAGTAGGCAAGAATACAAAGTAGGGGAGTATATATGAGCAGGGAAGGGGGAAATTAAGAGACAGCAGGGAGTGTGGATTTACACTTGTACCCATTCCTTAGGATAGTTTTTATATGTCTCTCAACAAGTGATGGAAGGAGAACTATATTTGCCAGAGAAGGAGAACACTACGTAAACAACATTCGTATAGGAAAGATGTATGTCTGCAGTAAGAGATAGGGACCTAATAATGGGCTTCACATGGAAAGGAATTTTCACATTAGCGAACCACTTTCCCTGACCTAGGATTGTATTTCCCTGGACAATGTTCCATTTAAGGAAGGGAATGTAAGTTGCAAAGGGACACCAACACTAGACTGACAGAAGATGGAACCAGAGGTAAGATAACATGGTATATTAGGATTAGAAACTGATCATGGCAAGCAAAGAGGAAAGGACAGGCCTTCTAGATTTGAGACACAAATCAACTACAACCACACAACACTTTTTCTATCAAATGCTACAAGCATCATGATCTGTTATTTCTTAGAGTGAGGCTTAGAGGACAAGAACTCACCACCTTGACAAAAATTGCTGGGAAAAAAAAGCAGTTCGGCAGAAACTAGGTATAGATTCACATCTCATGAAAAAGACCCTTGGAGGCCAGAGTCAAGATGGTGGAATAGAAACAGAACTTCCTCGGGGCTCCGGCTTCCACCTCCCCCAATTCATGTAAAAGGGGACTCTGAACAAACTTTGGAGCTACAGAATCCACAAAATGACACAGAGAAGCTAACCTCCCACTGAGGACAGCCCAGAAGCCTGGCAGAAAGCATCTAGAACAGCGCTCTGGGAGTCAACCCCAGCCCCATGGGAGCCAGAGGTTTTAGCCTTAGGGCAAGCCTGACCAGCAGCCGACTGGATGGACTTCAGATGACCAGCAGCTGTGGCAGTTACCAGAATTATCAACCCATAGATGCTAAGGACAAAGTGAGAGATCAGTGCAGTGTGGACTTTTGGATACAGCAGTTTGGGAGTGTGGTTGGCCTTTGCCTCCCCGGGGGGTGAGAAGCCGCTGAAGCCCTGCCACATGGCAGCTTCAGCTCCTGGACTGCAGACTTAAGGGGGACTAAGCAGCCAGTCTGACAGGTAATGGCTCTTGCTTTAACCTGCTTGGATCTGGACTGTGGTCTAGGGTGGAGGTCCTGGGGTGTGTGACCAGCTTGCCAGAACATATGGAGGCTTCAGAGAGGGTACCCAACTAATACCTTCAGCAGAGAAATCCCCAGCATTTGGGATGAAGTTCCCCTCTCTGGTGGCAGAGTACTACTGTGGCAAAAAGCCCAAAAGTCAAGTAACTGAGTGGCAAAATGAGCAAATGAGGGAAGCAAAGCAAGCAGAGCAACCCAACTTTACACTCTTATTTTGAGGACAAAAAGGATCAAAGTATGGAACAGGAAGAAGAAAGTGAAGTCAGAAATACTGCACCAAAAGCTTCCAAGAAAAATATGAGCTCGTTACAGGCCATAGAGGACCTTAAGAAGAATTCTGAAAACCAAATAAGAGAAGGAGAGGAAAAATTGGGAAGAGAAATGAGAACAATTCAAGAAAATTATTAAATGAGAGTCAACAACCTGACTGAAGAAAATAACACCTTAAAAAACAGACTAACTCAAATGGCAAAAGAGGTTCAAAAAGCCAAGGAGGAGACGAATGCCTTAAAAAGCCAAATTTGCCAGGTGGAAAAAGAATCTCAAAAGCTCACTGAAGAGAATCATTCCTTCAGAATTACACTGGAGCAAATGGAAGCTAGTGACTTTAGGAGAAATCAAGATACTATTAAACAGATCCAAAAAATGAAAAAATAAAAGACAATGTGAAATATCTTATTGGGAAAACCACTGACCTGGAAAATAAATCCAGGAGATATCATTTAAAAATTATTGGACTACCTGAAAGCCATGATTAAAAAAAAAAAAGAACCTAGAAAGCATTCTTCAAGAAATTCTCAAGGAAAATTGCCCTGATCTTTTAGAACCAGAGGGCAAAATAGAGGTTGAAAGAATACACTAATCACCTCCTGAAAAAGATCCCCAAAAGAAAACTCCCAGGAATATTATAGCCAGCTTCTGGAGTTCCCAGATCAAGGAGAAAATATTACAAGCAGCCAGGAAGAAACAATTTCAATACTGTGGAAACACAGGATCTGGCAGCTTCTACACTGAGGGATTGAGGGGCTTGGAAGATGATATTCTGGAGGTCAAAGGAGCTGGGATTAAAACCAAGAATCACCTACCCAGCAAAACTGAGTATCATGTTTTAGGGGAAAATATGGTCATTCAGTGGAATAGAGGACTTTCAAGCATTATTGGTGGAAAAACCAGAGTTGAATAGAAAATCTGACATTCAGATACAAGAATCAAGAATATGAAAAGGTAAACAGGGAAAAGGAATCATAAAGAACTTATCAAAGTTGAACTATTTACATTCCTACATGCAAAAATGATAATTTTAACTTATGAAACTTTTCTCAGTATGAGAATAGTTGAAGGGAATAGAAATGTATATATATGTACACATACATATATATGCCTATATAAGAGGGTATATGGGCATATGAATACATATGTGAATGTGTGTATATGTGTGTAAAGATATACATAGACAGAGGGCACAGGACCAATTGAATAGGAAGGGATGATACTTAAAAGATGAAATTAAGAGGTGAGAGAGGAATATAATGAGAGGAGATGGGGACAGACAGAATGGGGCAAACTATCTCATATAGAAGAGGCAAGGGAAAATGGTTACAATGGAGGGGAAGAACAGGAAGGCAAAAGGGAATGGGTCAACCTTATTCTCATTGAATTTGGCTTAGGGAGGGAATGACATACACAATAAATAGGGTATCTCACCCTACAGGAGAGTAGGGGGGAAGGGGATGAGAGGGGGGATGATGAGAGGGAGGGCAGGTTCGGGGGAAGGGAAGTCATAAAAACCCATTTTTGAAAGGGGACAGGATCAAAGTAGAGAATAGAACAGGTAGGAGGTGGGATAGGAAGAGGGGAAATATAGTCAGTCTTTTACAATATATCCACTATGGAAATATTTTGCATGGCTACATATGTACAACTAATACTCAACTGCTTATCTTCCCAGTAAGGGTGGGTGACAGTGGAGGAAGGGAGTGAATCTGGAATTGAGGGTTTTAAAATCAAATGTTTACACACACACACACACACACACACACGCATACAATTATTAATAGTATTTTACACGTAACTGGGAAATAGGATATACAGGCACTGGGGCATAGAGAACCACTATGCCCTATGGAAAATCAGAGGGGGTATGGGAGAAGATATGGGAGACAGCAGGCTGGTGGAGGGGATATCCAGAGGGATCACTATTTTGGGGTGATGGGTAGGGGAGAAATGGGGAGAAAATTTGTAACTCAAAATCTTGCAGAAATGAATGACGTAAACTAGAAGTTAATAAAGCATTTAAAAAAAAAAAGATTTGCATCTCACACCACATACCAATATAAGGTCAAAATGGGTACATGATTTAGGGTGATATAAAAGAAAATTAGAGGAGCATGGAATAGTTTACCTGTCAAATCTAGGGGTAAGGGAAGAATTTATGACTAATATTATGGAATATAAAATGGATAATTCTGATTACATCAAATTTAAAAGGTTCTGCACAAACAAAAACAATGTGGTTAAGATTAGAAGGAAGTAGGTAACTGAAAAAAAAAACTTTTACATTAAGTTTCTCTCTGATAAGTGTTTTGCTGTAAGACTATGAGTCATTTCCCCAACTGATAAATGAACAAAGATAGAAACAAGCAGTTTTCAAAAGAAATCAAAGCTATCCACAGTCATGAGAAAAAATGCTCTAAATCCCTGATTAGAAAAATGCAAATTAAAACAACTTTGAGGCAGTACCTTGTACCTATCAGATTGGCTAATATGATATAAAAATGACGAACGTTGGAGGGCATGTTGAAAAACTGGAACACTAATGCACTGTAGGTGGAACTGTGAATTAATCCAACCATTTTGGAAGGCAGTTTGGAACTACGAACAAAAGGCTATAAAACCACATAGCTTTTGACCTAGCGATGCCACTATTAACTGTATACCAAAAAGGTTAAAGGGAAAAAAAGAAAAAGATTTGCATGTACAAAAATATTCATAGTAGCTCTTTTTTGTTGGCAAAGAACTGGAAATTGAGGGGAATTGATGAACAAGCTGTGCTTTAAGAAATGATGAGCAGGATGGTTTCAGAAAACCTGGGAAGACTTATATGAAGCAATGAAAAGGAAAGTAAGCAGAACCAGGAGATTATTGTGCACAGTAATAGCAATACTGTAAAGATGCTCATCTGTGATTACTTAGCTATTCTCTGCAATACAATGATCCAAGTCAATTTCAAAGGACTTATGATGAAAAATTCCATCCACCTCCAGAGAAAGAAATGATGGAGCCTGAAACACAAACTGAAGCATATTTTAAAAAATCTTTTGTCTGGTTTTTTTTCTTACAACATGGTTAATATGGAAATGTTTTGCACGACTGTACATGTATAATCTATATCAAACTGCTTGCTTTCTTAGTTATGCAGAAAGAGGAGAAGGGAGGTAGAGAATTCAGAACTCAAAAATTTTTTAAATGAATATTAAAATTTTTTACATGTAATTGTAAAAAATATAAAAATTTTCACTTGGAGAAAAAAAATTAAGCCAGCAGAAAAAAGAAGGCAGGGTAAAATCCACAAGGACATTAAGAAATTGGATAAAAGAAGGAACTTGAATCTGTCACTTCTGAAATTTTATCCCCCAATAAGGAGCATAGAATGAATAAATTGATCAGAATGAAATTCAGGAAGACTGGAAGGGAAGAGAAATAAGGGCAAAGCAAAACTTCTTAGAAAAGGGTGTAGTAAAAGAAATACTAAATAAAACTTGGATAGCGGATTAGATTCTGAACCACTTGCTTTTACTGGATGGAAAGAGAGGGGATAAAAAGAATGCATGAAAAGGAGTGAGAAAGACAAATTAGTCTCAGTAAATTCAAAGAACATGGGTCAGGACAGCCAAAAGGAGGAGTGAAGGTGGGGAGGGGCAAATTAGTTAATCAACAAATATTTATGAAGGAACTTCTAATACCAGACACTATAACTAATCACCGAGATACAAAGAAATGGAAAAGATAGTACGTACTCAAGGAGCTCAATCTAATGAAGAAGACAAAAAGCAAAAAAAAAAAAAAAAAGACATATATACAGAATAAATTGGAAATAATCAACAGAGAGAAGATACAAGGATTCAGAGAAAAGGGGAAAGGATTCCTGGTGAAGGTGGGAGTTTAGCTAGAACTTGAAAGAATGCAGGAGGGAGAGCATTACATGCATGGAGGTTAACTAGTGAAAATGCCTGGAGTTGGCAGATGGCATGCTTTGCATGAGGAAAGCAAAGTGTCACTGGATGACAGAGTATAAGGAGGAAACTAAGTTGTAAAAATACTAGAAAGGAAGAGGTAGGATGGGTCCCAAGTTACAAAAGGCTTTTCACAACAAAGGATTTTATATTTGCTCCTGAAGATATAGAGGAATCACAGGACAGTGTGGGTGTGTGTGTGAGAGACAGAGAGAGACAGGCAGATGACTGGGGAGGGAGGGGGAGGGAGAGGGAGAGAGGGGGAGGGAGAGAGAGAGAGAGAGAGAGAGAGAGAGACAGACAGACAGACAGACAAATAGATACCTGGTCAAACCTATGCTTTAAGGTAGGTCAGGTTTGACTCCTGAACTAGCTACCTACAGCATCTCTTACTAATAACTCAACAATTATGCACCTTGGAGGTCAAGAAAGACCAGGGTTTGATGCTGAAAAGATCTCTATGACTCCAGGCAAGTCACGAAACCTCTCTCCAAGTTCTAATTTCTTCTTATATAAAAGAGGGGAATTAGACTCTGTGGCCCCTAAGGTCCCCTGAGGCTCCAAATCTATAATCCTATAAAATACAACTGAAATTTACTAGTGTTTTAGCTTTCCTCTAAAAATATAGATATAAAAAAGTAACAGTAGTAATACACCATTTTATTTTGCTTGAGGAAACTTTGACAATATCAGCTGCTCAAACAAATACTGCCTTGTTGTCTGAAATCATACTTTGTATTATTATTTAAGCCTTTTAAAATTTATTAAAGACTTCTTTATGATGAAATATGTGACATTTTTGGGAGAGCTATGAGTACTTGGGGAAAGTTTATTTGATTTTTCCATGTGTTAATCATTTTTAGCTTTAATAAAATGGTTCAGATGTGTGACTTCTTTCTAGTGAATTTTACTGTGTAAGATATGTCACATTAGGATAAAGAATCTTAAAATTATTTGTATAGAATAAATTGGAGACACGTAGGCAAGATGGTAATTAGACAGACATAGAACTGGCTAAATGGTCAGACTATGAAGTCATTAATCACAATGCAAGAGGAGTATTTTTAGAGAAGCAAGGTTTTTTCTATTGGTAACATGAAGATTATCAAAATGATTAATACTAATATTATTCAGAATGAATCTAAAATTATCTATCATTATAAAAATAAGCATACCTTTAAAAACAAACTATTAAACTTATTCTTGACCTACCAGTAGTCAGAAATACTACAATTAACTTAGAGTAAAAGTACTGATCTATGATACATTAGGTATATCTGATTTACTTAGAATTCATCTGTTCAATCAAGGTTCTGGTTGACTCCACCAAAAAAAAAAAAAAAACCTTTGCTGTTTTTTAATAAAATAGTTAAGAGATTAAGTTTGGTAAAGTGAATTTACTGTGAATACAATACTGGAATAATCATAGTTGAATTTATTTTGTGGGGAAATTGCTGACCCCATGTCTTAATTATGAGCCATTTTGCTTAAATTGTTTTATTTATTTATTTTTTTGGAGGGCAATTGGGGTTAAGTAACTTGCCCAAGGTCACACAGCTAGGTTTTTGTTTGTGTGGGTTAAGTGTCTGAGGCTGGATCCGAACTCAGGTCCTTCTGACTCCAGGGCCGCGCTCTACTCACTGCGCCACCTAGCCGCCCCTTTGCTTAAATTATTTAATACTCTAAAATGTTAGTTGGTATTTGACACAAAACAAAATCGACAAAGTATATTTGAAATCACATCTTTTTTGTTTCAGAGTTTCTTATTTAGGCAGTTAGACTGCTTAGTGATGCAGTGGATAAAGTGATGGGCTTGGTGTCAAGGAGATCCGAGTTAAAATTCAACTTCAGATACATACTAGCTGTGTTGACCTTGGATAAGTCCCTTAACCTGTTTCATTTGTAAAATGGGGAAAACAATAACAGCTACCTCTCAGGGTTGTTGCAAGGATCATATGATAGAATAATTTCGAAGCACTTAGCCCAGTGCCTAGCACACAGAAAGTGCTACATAAATGTTAGTTATTATTAGTAGATAGAGCATTGGGCCTGGAGGCAAGAAGCCCCAAGTTCAAATCCAGTCTTAGCCACTAAGTAGTTGTGTAACCCTGGGATAGTCATTTAATCTCTATTTCAGTTTCCTTAACTGTAGACTGAAGGTAGTAATAGCATGTACTTCCTAAGGTTGCTGTGAGGATTAAATGAGAAACTATTTTGTAAAGTGCTCAATGTAGTACCTGACACAAAGTAGGTGCTATTTGTTTCCTTCCTTTCTTGGTTATTCCTGTTTTTGCCCTTACTCTATCTTAAGAAGGGGCAGCTAGGGGCGGCTAGGTGGCGCAGTGAGTAAGAGTGCCGGCCTCGGAGTTTGGATGACCCGAGATCAGATCCGGCCTCAGAAAATGAGCACCCACGCATAAATAATGACTAGCCGTGTAACCTTGAGCAAGTTACTTAACCCCAATTGCTTTAAAAAAAAAAAAAAGAAGGGGCAGCTAGGTGGTGAAGTGGACACAGCACTGGACTTGGAATCAGGAAGATTTATTTTCATGAGTTCAAATCTGGCTTTAGGCAAGTCACTTAACTTCTCTTTGGCACTAGAGTCTTAAGGAAATGGCATATCACTCCAGTATCTTTGCCAAGAAATCCCCATGGACAGAAGTCCATGGAGCCATGAAGAGTTGAACATAACTGAAATGACTGAACAACAACTTTTTTTTTTTTTAAAGCAATTGGGGTTAAGTAACTTGCTCAAGGTTACACGGCTAGTCATTATTTATGCGTGGGTGCTCATTTTCTGAGGCCGGATCTGATCTCGGGTCATCCCAACTCCAAGGCCGGCGCTCTTACTCACTGCGCCCCCTAGCCACCCCTTTAGGGCGATTGGGGTGAACAACAACTTCTAATACTAAAGTTACTGAACTGGTAGATCTAGGGAACACTTACATTTTAAAATCCTTTTTCTATTATACCATTAACTTTCTTTATGAACTTACCAGATTATTTGGTGCATAAAAGTGAAATTGGTCCTACTGACTCCAGGTCTGGTGCTCTATTCACCGTGCCACTTAGCTGTCCCCATGTCATTTGTTTTTTAATTTTCATAATTTAAAAATGCTTAAATGGAAGACTACTTACCCTTTGCCTCAACATCTTCAGAACATTCTGTAATTTGAGAGTTAGTAACTTCTCCATTGCAAGTTATCCTGTCTTTTCTCCATTCTGTATTTATTGTAGTCTTCTTAGTTTCCTTTTCAGGTTCATTCACAATTGTATCACAAGTAACATAAATATCTTTATTTTCCACTTCAATTTTATTTTCAGAGCCATTTTGCTGCTTTTCATTTTCTTCCATTGAAGACTCTTCTGTGACTTCAGCTTCATTATGATCTATACTAGTATCATGATTTTCTTGATCTCCATCACTCTCATTTTTGTCATCTTCTGTATTTCTGCTATCTTCTTTGGTTTGAGAAATCTTCCTTCTTTTTTTTATGGTGCCAAAGTACCACTTACTCTTTCTTCGAATCTTTTTCTTAGATGGAGCTAACAAAGACAAAAATGGGCATTAAAACAAAGCCACTGGCAAATATCAATTTTCCTCCAACTCTAGACTGTCTCATCTACTTCTTCCCATGTAGAAGTAAAACTAGGAGTAAAGAAAGCTCTCAGCCACTTTACAAATAGAATTTTAACAATGTAATAATAGAAAGATATCATTATGAAGGGTTCACAATTATAAATGTGAATACTAAACGTTTAATGAAAGGCAACATGATATAGATGATTAAAAGCTAGCCTTGAAGTCAGGAGTACATGTATCCTAGTCCCCTTGTGTGATACAGTACAAGTTGGTGCCCCAGACAACTCTAAGAATATAAGTGGCATAGAAGGTGCTCATTTGTTTTGGTGGAGGAAATTCCTCACTGGGAGCTCCTTACACAAATAAAATCACAGTTCCTGTCGTCCAAGGATCAAAACCAGACCAAACCTCCCCCACCCACAATATTTAATAGCATGAAAGCACTTTAACTTAGTATATGACTTATTTACCAAATGGACAAGGGGTGGAGGGTTCGTCCATGATACTAAAAAGGTTAAGAACCTCTGCTCAGGACAAACTAGAGTACTTTATTCCTTGACTTGATTATGTTCAGTGTCTCCTCGATGCTTTTGCAAATATTGTCCCCTGTGTCCAGTACCTTTACATTCTGATCTGTTGTAATCTCAGGTCTGATCATGTCACCTTACTACTCAATAAACTCCAGTGGCTCCCTATCGCTTCCATGATCAAATAGGAAATCCTACTTGGCATTCAAAGCTCTTCACAATCCAGACCCCTCTTACCTTTCCAGTCTTAATACACTTTACTTCCCAACACGTACTCTTAAATCCAGTGAAACTGGCTTTCTGGCTGTTCCATAAACAAGATACTTCTGGGCATTTTCCCTGGCTGTCCCCTACGCCAAAGGTGCTTTCCTTCCTCATCTCTGCCTCCCAGCTTTCCTGACTTCCTTTTAAGTCTTAATTAAAATCTCACCTCCTACAGGAAGCCTTTCCTAACTTCTCTTAGCATTCCCTCTTATTTATTTCCTATCTTGTATATAGCTGATTTGTACATATCTGTTTACTGTCTCCCCTATTAGACTGTGAGTTCCTTGGGGGGTTTGTCTTTTTCCTCTTTTTGTTTCCATAGATACATAGGTACATAGCAGGTGCTTAATAAATGTTGATTCCCTAACTGATTGGGAACCACATTCCCCGATCTCCCCAGCTAGAAGTAATTCTTCTACCTTCAATCTCTTTTGTTAATTTTTTCAACTTCTTTTATGCAGTTGTTACTCTTGATTTATATTGTACATGTATCAATATCTACTACTGGATTGTGAGTAATTTAAGAGTGGGGACTACATTTTCTTGAATTCAAGTACAGATCAGCTGGTGTGCTTATATACACCATCTATAGGGGAAAGAGATACTATAATAAGGCCATTATTTTCCATTTAAATTCAGCAAGTATTTATTGGACACTTACAAATATTCTCCTTTAACTATTGCTTTTGATTTATGTCTTGTATTTTAAAACATCTTAAATTGCACATTTGTTTTAGGATGTTAAAAAAAAAAAAAGAAAAAAGGGAAAAAAATCCAAGAGTATTTACCAGTATAAAGTGAAGGAGTACTACAGGCTACAGGGCCATTGAGCATCTTCAGCTTTTCACTCTGCTCTGGGTCTGATCTTTTACCATCAACAGAAGTTGTGCTCTGCTTTGGCATCACATGATAATAAGATGGTGCATATTTGGAAGAGCTGCAACCTAATTAAGAAAAAAGAAAGAAATAAGTATCTTGGGCACTAGAAAACTAACTAAAACCTCAATGTACTTTTCTGATATAAATTTTTTTACCTCTCTTTTTTCGAGACTCCTGAATTTCTTCACATAGTTGTTCAAAATCTTCATCAAGTTCTTCTTTAATTATGGCATAGGCAGTATCTCTTAGAGTACAGGCTCTGTGTCTGATAAGTCGATCTGAAAAGTCAAGATAAAACTTAATACTACTTTACTTTTTATTATTCACCAAGACCAAACTCTATGTGGATTATGATTTATTTCTCAATATTACTTAATTTATAGATTTTTGCCCCAGCTATATCATGAGGTAAAAAGGACAACTTTTAAAATTATTTTTGTCAATAAAATTTTAATAAATTTTAGGATGATGAAAGTTCTCATTGAAATTTCCACATTTTGCCACGAAAATACTGACTTCTTTAAATCTACTCTATCATCATTTCCCCTCTACTGAGCTATTTCAACGGCAAAATTGAATAACCAAAGACTCAACTCCACCAAAACAAACAAACAAAAAAAACCCCAAGTGAAATATAAAGTGTGTGTATGTACATAGAGGGGGGAGGAGAGCTAAATTGTATCTACAACCTCCATGATCTTGAATCCTGAAATTCCTCTTTACAATTTTCTCCTGTCCATATAGCTCTTCTTCCTCAGGTCCCCTGAATCTATTTTTCAACCTCAGCATGATCTTCAGTCCCTTTCATTTTATTCTTCCAGTTCAGGACATGGCCAGGCCTTCTTTGGCTTCACTTTATTCATTTCAGTTTCGACTCTAAATTTAAACAGATGAACTATGTATGTACAATGTATTTTATCCTTGAATTATTCCACTGTGTATTGCCCTAACCCCAACTATGGGTCACCACCTGAATCTGCCTTCTCCTGAGTTGTGAAATAGACTGGTTATTCTTCATTCTTGAAGAGGACTAAAATGACATCACTGGCACAGTGTCCAAATGTGGCTGATTAGATCAATAAGAGCTCAGAAAGTTCTACCACAGGTTGGGCACAAACAATCCACATGAACATTTGGGGTCTCTAAATTTGTGCATCTCATGTTTCTTTTGAGTCAATATAATCACTCATAAAACTCAGCACCTTCTTTGATATGGGTGTACCATACTCAGTGGTCCTTTGCAGTGTCCCTCGTGTCATGCAATTGCCAAAGTTCTTCATAAAGACCTTGAGAATGCCTTTGTATCCCTTCTTCTGACCACCATATGAGCACCTTCTCAGTGTGAGTTTTACATAAAATAGTCTTTTTGGCAAATGTATATTTGGCATTTGAACAAAGTGGCCAGCCCATCAGAGTTGTGCTGTCTGAAGCAGAATTTGAATGCTGGGCAGTTTAGCTCAAGAAAGAACTTCAGTGTCCAATATCTTGCCAAGTAATCTTCAGAATCTTCTTAATACCATTCAAATGGAAGTAATTTAGTTTCCTAGCATGGTGGAGGAATACTGACCAGGTTCCACAGGCATTCAACAGTGAGATAAGGACAACAGTTCTGTAGACTGTCAATTTGGTAGGCAGTCTAAAACCTCTTCTCTCCCACATTTTCCTTCAGAGTTTCCTCAACCAATGAGCCAGCTCTGGCAATGCATGTATCAATCTCTTTATCAATGTGTACATCCATGGAAAATATACTACACCAAGGTAAGTGAACTTATCCACAGTACTCAAAACTTCTTCAGTTGCTGTAACCAACAGTTCAACCTTCATTTGCTGTAACCAACACATGGATGGTGTGATCCTGGCTGGTGGAGCACCTGTTTTTTCTTGGTGTTAATTGTTAGGCCAAAATTAGCACAAGCAACAGAGAATTTTTCACTGAATCTCAGCTTCAGAGGTTGTACTGAGTATATAATCCTCTGTGAACAAAAAATCATGCATCAACTCTCTCTCCATTTTAGCTTGTGGCCTTTTCAGGTTAAATAATTTACCATCAATGTGGTAGTTAACCTTGATGCTGTGTTGTTCCTCACTGAAGGCATCTAACAACACTGTTGAAAATATCATCCTAAAAAGGATGGGAGCAAGCCTTGCTTCACACCATTGAAGACCAGGACCCACAAGAGTATCATGCATTATCCAGAATTTGGGCAAGCCTACTGTCATGAAACTTGATTAATTTCCCCATAATTTTCCATAAGCCCTCACAACTGACAATATCAAAGGCCTTGGTCAGGTTGACAAACATTGTGTACAGACCTCTGTTCTGCACCTAGCCACTTCTCCTGGAGTTTTTGAGCAGCAAACACCATATTGACCATTCCTCAGCCTTTTCTGAAGCCACATTGGCTCTCAGGTAGATGACCATCTTCTAGGGAAAGGTAAACCTCTTAAGGACTCTGGCAAGAACTTTGCCAGCAATGACTAAGAGAGACAGAACCCCCATGTGACTGTCATAGGACAACAGATTTCCTTTTTCTTTAGAGAGAAAACAATGGAAACATCCTTGAAATCTTTGGGGATACCGCCTCTTGCCATATAGCCTAGAAAATTTCAGTCAGCTTTTGAATGAGCAGCAGATCCCCTTGCTTTGTAAATCTCAGCTGGAATAGAATCAGTACTAGGCAC
Organism: Gymnobelideus leadbeateri; assembly: GCA_011680675.1. NCBI lineage: Eukaryota > Metazoa > Chordata > Mammalia > Diprotodontia > Petauridae > Gymnobelideus > Gymnobelideus leadbeateri. The sequence continues at coordinate 1,330,368 of WOXC01010390.1, read as the reverse complement.
TTTGTCACATGAGGAGTCTAATGGCATTCAAAAACTCTTCTTTAGATGGAAATGCAGTCAGAGGGGGATTGACTTCCACCTGACATGACAGTCTGTTGAGAATACCATGGAAATATTTAGCCCATCTCTCCAGGATATGTCCTTACTAATCAATGTGGTTACATCAGCATTGAGTAGTTAAGAAGCACTATAAGTCTTGGACTCAGACATAGCCCTTTAGATTATTATTATCAGGGTAAAACTGAATTTCATCTACCTTCTTACCGAGTCTCTCTGAGCTTTGCTTGTATTTTACTTTTGATGGCATTTTTCATTTAGTAGATTCTCAATTTCCGTATCATTTTTGTCAAACCAGTCTTGATGTTGGCCATTTTCTGACCCAGATGAGTAAATGCAGTGCTGTACACTGAATCTTTGAAAGCTGTACACTTCTTTTCTCTCCACCGCTGCCATGTATTGGTACAGCTTTCCCTCCAAATTAGTAGCAAACTATTCCCACTCAGAGAAGCAACCTAATCTATTGACATTAAATCTTCTGGAAGTCATCTTGCCTTGGCGTTGCAGCTTTTGCTGAATGGAAACATTTAGCTTAGAGAGGATAAGTCTATGATTGGTCTAGCACTCTGGGCCATACACTGCCTTTGTCACTTTCACATCTGGTCTCTCTCTTCTCCTTATAAATGACAGACTATTAAATGCCAATGTTGCTATGAGGGTGCATTCACAAAGTTTTATTGAATTTAGGTAAACATAAGACAGTGTTAGCAATGAGTTCATGAGATGCACCATTGCTGTTACTGATTCCATTCCTCCCAAAGACTCCCTTGTTTTGTCTTATAGTCTGTGCCTATTCTTGCACTAAAGTCACTCAGAATTTTAAGTTTTTCCTCTTTCGAAATGGTCTCCATGTCTTCATACAAGTTTTCTTTGACCTCAACAGAGTTCATTATAGAGGGAGCATACACACTGATGATGGTGTTGTGGCACTCTCCTGCAAGTTCCAATCACATTATCAAGAGTATGTTGTTCTCTTCTTTTAGTAGGCATGTAAACTTGTTGACTAGATTAGTTCTGACCGAAAACCCTACAGCAACTTCATCTCAGTGACCACACCAGAAAAACATTTGTCCAGCTCTGACTTCTGTAAGCTGGACTTCTGTCAGCCTTGTTTCACTCAGGACTGTTTGGATGTAGTACTTGCCGAGTTCTCTCGAAACAAGAGTTGTTCATCTTTCAGATCTACTGGATTTTTTGTTCATTTGTAAGTGTGTGCACATTCCATATACTGATGGTGAGGAGGAATCATCTCTGCAGAAGTTTTTATACAATTTCCTTGTGTGTTTTGATTTTTGACTATATAGTGGTAGCCACACCTGCTGCAGTAAGCAGGTAAGGACTTGGCAAGGCAGATAATTTTTAGGGCACCTTTTCTAGCCTCTTTTGCTTTTCAGACACCCCGGGGGCTGCCTGTATGCAAGGTTGTGATCACAGTTCCCAGTGTATCCTCACCTGCTGCTTTGTCACTTGCCTGTGTCCCACAGGACTTTGGCATGGGCAAAAATGGTAAAATGGTATGGGTAAAATCTTTTTGATTCATGCATAAACTGGATTTTTAAGTGAGGCAGAACTGCAAGTTGTTGGCCTCATTCTCTTCCAGATTCCAGTGGTAGGACAAAGTCAAGATGACTGACGATGGCTTGGGATGCAATGGATGACCTTGATATCTCTGATGTCTAACCAAGCTCTAAGCCCTCCACAGCATCTACTTTAGCCGCTTTCATGGCTACTGGAACAAACTGTTTTCATCTGCCCATTCCACCAGGGGGAGTCTTCACATGCTTGGGGTAGATGCCCCCCAACTTTAAGACCCCTTAAGACCTCTTGGGGAAGCCATGCTGAATGGGTTCACTATAAATTCATGCTATTTAATTTCAACCAGATTCTGAAAAACAATCCTTTTCTTTCCCTATCATTACTTCCTATAGTAGGTTTTTCAAATCTTTCCCTCAATTCTCTAAGGTCATTCCCATTCCATCTTAGTAGATAACTTTACCAAAAAAGAAACCATACGTCTGAGCTTCCTCATTTCCTCTACTCCAGACCTGAAAACCCTTCTTCCTCTTAATTCATCCTCAAAACCTTTGCTTCAATCTCTCAGAAAGAGGCAGCTCTCTTCCTTGCCACAACTCACATACAAGCCTTTGATTCCTGTCATCCTTTCCAGTCTCTTCTGGGACTTATCCCTATTCCACTTCCCCTCCCGAATCTTCTCAATCTAGCATCTTTTCCCCTGCTGGACAGACACATGCTCAGGTTTCCTGTCTTTAAACTTTCATGTGATAAGTGACATCCCTTCAAGCTATTACCACCTAGCCCTACTCCCTTTACTGCCAAACTCCAGCAGAGTCTACAAATAGCTGCTTTCTCATCGCCTACTCCCTTCTCAACCCCTTGACATCTGACTTTTGAGCCCAATCTATTGAAACTTCTCTCAAATGTTACTAATCATCTTTTTTTTTTTTTTGGAGGGGGGAAGGCAGGGCAACTGGAGTTGTGACTTGTCCAAGATCACACAGCTAGTAAGTGTTAAGTATCTTGAGACTAGATTTGAATGCAGGTCCTCCTGTCTCTAGGGCTGGTGCTCTATTTACTAAGCCACCTAGCTGCCCCTGTTACTAATCATCTTTTAACCATTAAACTCCAAAGACTTTGATCAATCTTCATCCTTTTGATCTTTTTTTGCAACTTTCCCCCCTCACTGTTGTCTACAACAGCCTCCCTAGATATTTTAAATATTCTTTCATCCCTTGGCTTATATTTTGACAAAGCTCTTCTGGTTCTGGCTTTCCTACTATCTGACTGGCCATGCTTTCTTTAGTTGCTTTGGCCAGACCATCATCAATATTTCCATCAGTGAAGTGCCAATGTCACCGAGATAGGTACTCTTCCTTCTCTCTTAATGTTCCTTGACTCATTCAGTTGACAATTATCTCTACAGAAATGACTGAGGTCTATCTATGCAACTTGAATCTATCCTCAGAGTTACACAAAATCAGCTTCCTTTCCCATTTCCCTTCAACACCTCTTAATTCTATGTTTACCTATTCCCCTTCTCCCTGAGTCTCCTCCCCATTTACCTAACTATCTCATCCAGGCAGGTTCAGGAAGCTCAGAATCATACTGTACGTCTTTCTCATCCCTCACACTAGGTACCAATCAGAGGCCAGTTCTTGTTACTGTAACTTTTAACACGTTTCTGTTCTCCTCCCTATACCATTTAAATTCAGGGTCTTTATGAGTTCTCACTTGGACTATTGTAATAGACTTCCAATTATCTCTCTGCTTCATCCTTTCCCTCTCAAATGAATCCTCTACAAAGCTGCCAAAATAACTTTAAGGCAGAGAAGATTATGTCGTTCTCTTGCTCAAAAATGGTTCAGTAGTCTACTAATAGCTCTAGGATAAAATGCAAACTCCTAAACCTGATATTTAAAAGTCTTCTGCAATTTGACTCTAACCTCTATCTCTCTACCTTTATTTCATATTACTCTCTCAAATGGAAATACAAAGTGTCACTTGAATTAGTCATCCCATCTCCTGCTTCTGGGTACTCTCCCAGGCAGTCTCCAATGCTTAGGATACAGGATCCTCTTTTACTCTGCCTCTCTGAATCCTTATTTTTAATCATATCTTAACTCAAACGCTCTCTTCCTCCACAAAATTTTCTTAGTGTTTTCTTACTCCTTAAATGGATTATTTTTTTTCACCTATGTTGAATGCTCTCAGTGAAATGTAAGCTCCTTGAGGGCAAAGAGATTCACTTCTGTTTTCCAAAGTGCCTTAACACAGTTAAATGCTTAATAAATTTTGAGCTGAATTAAAACATTCCCATTTTAAACGTTCACCAACTAACAAAAATAAAAATTCAAAAAGCACATAGTCACAAATGTTGTCTTCTCTATCTTTAACTATTTTTAAGGGGAAAAACACTCACCTCCAGGATCTCTGTCGGGGTTGTACTCTAAGGCATTACTACAGATGAGATCAATATCTCTCAGGTAGTCCTTCACGGTCAGATATTTATGTAGATCAATCTTACTGATAACTAGTGATAGGTCCATTGGCTGCTTTATTACAGTGACATAGTCAGGAACCTACAAGTGAAACAACACCTCTAGTAAATTCACCACTGAGTAGAAGCTGTTTTACTTTAAGACATCTACATGATTAAAATCTACATTTAAATGAGTTACCTATCCAAATTGATTTTCAACTTCCCCTAAGAATGTTATGCTTTTGTCAGACTGTTTTCCTTATTGTCATTTTCAAACACAGTGTTTTTTCCTGCCTATGGGCTTTGGTCTGTGTTGCTTCTCCCCTACGAAATGTCCTTCCTCCATTTTGTATAATCCAAAGCCTGCCCATTTCTTAATGCTACATCTGAAGGATTCTAAATTAGCATCTAGTTGTTGAAGAATTATTTAAAAATAAGTTCTTCCTTGAACTACTAAGCTCAATGAAGTCAGAATCCTTATCTCATTTCCTTTTGTATATTGAAGACTACCTAGAATAAGATATTAAGTTGCATCTGACATATCAAATTAAAGTTTCCTCAAACTATTACCATATTTTCACTCTGTCCAACTAAGTAGCTACTGTCAAATTCAGACAGATGACCTGAGAAATTATGAATATAGTTATTGGATTTAAACATATTCTAAAACTTCAAGGACCCACAATTTCACTGGAGTGGATAAAACCTTGACCCCTGTGGTTTTAAGCTTAACTAAATTTATCTAGGCTGATTCTTAGACAGATAAAACGTTCTTATTACTGGGCCTATATCTGGATATTTTCCAGCTTCATATATTCTATGCCAGAATTTGAAATCTTATGGCACAGACTTTGAAAAAACAGAATTACCTTGGATCCACGAGCCACTGAAGTGTGACTTTGGATCAGAAAATAAAAAGATAAAAGGACACGATTATTATTTTTTATATCTTTGAAAAAAAATGCCCACAAAATATATAGCCAGACACCTTTATATTACATAAGTTCATGGTCAGGTCCACTACACAAAATGTATGAGGTAGCATGTCTAGATTTCTAAGAGAATTTAGCTGTTTAACTAAAACTAAGATACCTCATCAGGATCAACTGGCTTGGTAAATACTCTGAAGCGCTTGTCAATAGCGAGTCTATGAGTAACATTTCTTAGGAAAATTCTAAGTTCACGGAACGTATCCTCTTCTTGTTCTTCAAGCCGTTTTACTTCCTCTGCTGTCAAGGGTTTTGGCTCAGGTGGTGGAGCTACTGGTAGGACCTCCAGTGCCTGTAAAACTTCAAATAAACCAAATATTTTAGAAAATAACCTTTGCTGTTCACCTCCTGATATTAAATCATAAACCAAGAGCCAGAAACTTATGTGTAACAAGAGGTATACAGTCACAGTTTAAATATAATATGGGATAAAAATGCTGTTAATTTTAAAATGTGCTGATAAAGAGAAAATCTACCAAACTTTACTTAGTAAGTACATGGTTAAGGGAATATTTCTGGGGAAACTATGCTGACATGAAATAATGGTGTTATAAGAGCTAAGAGATAATGAATGGGACACAACAAATAGCTGCAGCTCTTTCAACCAACCTTCATATGCTTGAGGTCCAATCACTACACCAGCTGTTCATATCCAGAAATTCTCCATACTTAACTAAATTATAGGGTAGATACTAACCTGCCTTTTTTTTGGATGCAGGAGGCTTAGCAGCTTGATTCAGAATCAAATCCTCAAAAAATTTTGTTCTTTCTTTACCACCAGGCAATTGGACATTGAAAACCTCCCCATAATCACTAATAAATAATTCTTGTACCTAAAAAAAAAAAAAAAAAAGAGAAAAGTTTTGTAAACTAAAGTCAGTATAAACTTACATTTTTATAGTGCTTTAGGTTTGCAGAAATGCTTTAAAATCATGTGATCCTCACAACCATCTTGAAGGAGGTGCTAATTATTATCCATTTCACCAGGGGTGGAAACTCAGCTTCAGATATTAAAACTGGTGTAGGTTCACAGAGCCATTAAGTGCCTGAGGTGGGAGATGAACCCAAGTCTACCTTCACCTCAAGTTCATCCGTTACTATGATCCAACACACGCAGTGCCTGGGATAGAATACACTCATTTATGAAACTGGTCACTCAACATAGCAGGAAGACTGTTAACTGTTTTTGACATATAAACCTAAAAAATTACAGCCAGTGACAATGTATTTTAGCAAGTAGTAAAGGATAATTATGCTCACATTAAACAACAGCTTAGCCCTTACAACATAGATTAACAACCTTACCCCACCCCCCCCTTTTTTGGAGGGCAGTTGAATTTAAGTAACTTGCCCAAGGTCAACGGCTAGGTTTTTTTTTTTGGTGTGTGTGCTAAGTATCTGAGGCCAGATCAGAACTCAGGTCCTCCTGACTCCAGGGCCGGTGCTCTACTCACTGAGCCACCTAGCTGCCCCCATAGATTAACAACCTTTTAAACTAAAGATTTAAACTGCAAAAAAAATTCTAAACACAAGTTCAAAAGATTATCTTTTTTTTAGCTGCCAAAAAACAAAATATGGATAACATGATGAATATCTCTTCTGTCCCAACTTTAATCTCTCTTCTGAGCTTGACCCACCATGCCAACATCTCAACTGTATATTCTATAAGCACCTGAAATTCAACATCCCAAAACCAAACATACTCTTTTTCGGCTAAAATGTTGCACCTTCTGACTTCCTTCTCACTAGCATCACAATTTGTATAATCAAAATCTTTCATTTTTGTTGGTTTTTTTTTCCTCCCACATTTAATCAGCTGCAAAATCTTGCTATTTTTACTTCTTCCTATTTTCAATTTCACATCATACTAATAAAATAAAAGTCCATATTAGCACCTAATGCAATCACATTTGCAACACTACTGACCGATCTAGTCTCCTAGTGGTACGAGATTCTTTCTCTAAACCATACTGCTCATTCCTGCAACTTAATCTTCTTTATGTAAAGATTTCAAGGTTTTCTATACTTGAGGGCATAAAACAGGGCATACAAGCCAAGCTGATAGAGGTTTTTCTGTGAACAGTGAAGGCTTCCAGACACTACTATTTCTGAATGACATGGTACTGGCTATATTAATTCCTAAGATATTCTGGAAAAGATTTGTAAACACCTAATAGAATTTGGTTTCATCATCCACATTATGTCCAGATTACTACATGCATTTGAATGGACAATTTAGAATTCACTTTGTGTGTAGATTCTGGAGATATGGTACAAATGGATAACACACCAAGCCCAGAGTTTAATGGGAGGAGAATGAGAAGGACTGCCTTCAATAAATTACAAAGTTTCTTTTATAACCCCATGTTTCCCATGAGAACAAAGGTCCACTTCTTTAATATCAAAATTCTTCTGGTGTGCTAAAGGATAGCAATATAAGTCTTAGAAGAAAAAAAAATTAGTTCACCACAGAAGGCAATGGAAAAGTACGTGGAGGATGTAAGTAAGCATTAACACATAACCAAAGAGGAACTCTGAAGAAAAAGAATAAAAGATGTCATTGGGAAGATGTATCATAAGAAAGTGAGGAAGGTTTCCAACATGTTGGGTGGAATCCCTGTGGCATATTTATGGGAGGAAAAGGACAAGACTTATATTGGATAGGAAGGTATGGCTAGGCTAAGATCTGTTTGGCTGGCAGGGATTAACTAGTTGCTAAACATTCACCAGTGAACAGAAGTGGTTTTCCTTTAAAATAGTTATATAATTACCAGAGGTTGCCATCAATTGGGGAATAACTGAAAAAATTATGATATTCAAATGTGGTAGAATAGTATTTCATCAAAAGAAATGATAAAAAAGGAAAGACTCAAAGAAATGTGGAAGAATTATGTGAACTGATACAAGTGAAATGAATGGAACTAGGAGAAAAATTTATATAATAACTCCAATTATATGAAAGAAAAAATATCTTTGAAAGACTTAAGAATTCTAAACAATGAAATGACCAGTTACTACTTCATAAAGCTAATGCTTCCTTTGTCTTGGCGGAAATGATGGGCTAAAGAAAGATATAGAAATGAGATATGTTGACTTATTTTGCCAGGGCTTCTACTATTCTACAGTTGTGAGGAATGGGTGAACAGATTATTAATGAAACAAAAACTTGAGGGGCAGGCAAAGAAAGAATGAAAAGAGAACTAGATGAAGGTACCCAGAATGAATGACCTTTTGTAGAGGATTTATGGCAGGACAGGGCTAAGAGCTGCACAGGATGAGAAAATGTGAATCACTTGCATTATATAGTTAGGAAGAATACAAACAATGATAAGATCACAGACTCATTCAAGTATATATTATGGGCACTGGCATAAATATGAAAATATTTACAATGTTAAAAGAAAGGTTCTGTAAGTTGGAACCAGTTATTTTACAAGCATTCTGCTGAGACTCGGAGTTACAAGATCAAAGGACTTTGAGATAGAAGGATCTTAATCTAAAATTCCCTCATTTTATGGATGAGGTCACTAAGACACAAAAAGAGAAATAACTTTCCAGAGCTCATATTGGCAGTAAGTGGCACAAATGAAATTCAAAATTAACTCCTATAATTAACTTCTATGAGCTAAAGCACATTCTAATTATACTGCATGGTACTAATACTCTGGTTTAGAATTAATATGAAAATACATTCAGTTATTCTTACAAATGAAATTATGTCTGCAGAAGGTAGTGGCAAGTTTCTAGCAATGAATCCTATCTTTTCTGCCAAGGAAACAAAATGCCTGTTGCTTTTAGCAAACTTCTGAAAAACCATAACACTTTATAGCTGGTATAGTAAATATCTTGATTATATTATTTGTAATTTAAGAAAAGCTTTTTAATCTAAGTTTCTTCTGTAGGCCAGGGCCTAATTAGGGAGGACTTCTGGAATGGAAAGAACCCAGAGTGGCCATTTCTCCAGGTCTCTTATCCACTAGAATCACTGAAGTAAAGGAAACAATATTATTAGTAGAGATTTAATGTAAGACATGCAGTGGGAAGGTAGGGATTTGTAATGGTCGGCAGGGATGATGTAAACTTACTAAAAATACTTTTCCCCCCTCCAAAGTATGTAATAAGTATTCAATAATTATTTGTTAATTGAACTGTATTAGAATTCTATAAGTTTACCATTGCATTTTCACATTCTTGTGTACATATATGCTTGTGTAAATGCCTTAATTCCCCTACCAGACCATAAGCTTCTTTAGGGTACGATCTACATAAATCATCCTGTTATTTCTTATTCCATAAATATTTATTGATTTTTTTTTTTTGCTTTTTGGAGGGCAATTGGGGTTAAGTAACGACCAAGGTCACACGGCTAGGTTTTTTTTTTTGTTTGTGTGTGTTAAGTGTCTGAGGCCAGATCCGAACTCAGGTCCTTCTGACTCCAGGGCCAGCACTACTCACTGCGCCACCTAGCCGTCCCATATTTATTGATATTATTACAAAGAAAACATAAAGTACTTCACATCAGAAACAAGTGGGAGGGGCAGAGCCAAAATGGCAGAGTAAAAGCAAGGACCCTTGAACTTGAGCTCTCTACCAACCCCCTCCAAATAACTATAAAAAATGACTCTAAACAAATTCTAGAGCAGCAGAACCCACAAAATGACAGAGCAAAACAAATTCTAAGCCCAAGACAACCTGGAAGATAGACAGGATGGCTCTGTTGCACCTGTCTTGAGAGAAAAGCAAAGTCTACTATGGGCCATACCAGCACAGATGGGCCAGAGCAAGACTCAGAGGGCTGAATCACTGGCAGCTGTGATAGCTTCCAGATTTCTCAACCCACAAAGGTCAAAGACAACTTAAGTCAGTAGGAAAGATCTGCTGGACCTGGGTGAGAACAGTCTGGCCCCAGCCACAGCAGTGGCAGCTTCTGGAGCTATGGGCCCACAGATAGTGGGGGGATTGAGCAACTGATCAGAAGGGGATTGCAGGGATCTCTTTGCAGACACTGAGGCAGAATTCTCTTGCTTTGCCCATGCCTAGATCTGTGTTGCAGTCCTGGAGCAAGGAGAAGCACTAGGGTGGCAGAAGTGGAGAGGGAATCTTCTTCATAGTTCCAAACACAGAAAAGAGTGCTTGGGGTCATTCACAGACCAGAGCAAAGGCCAAGAGAGAAGTAAACACCTCTCCTTTGATCATACCACCTTGGAAGAGCTGAAAATTTACAGCCCTAGAAGTATCAGTGAAAACAGCTGCACAAAACCCCTGAAGCTTGGGACAGTTTGCTGTCCACCCTGAAGACAGAGTCCTACCTTAACAAAGAGCTAAAAAGTCAGAAACAAGTGACTTGGAAAACAGAGCAAGGAGAGAAAATTTAAGTTTCACTGGACTACCTAAAAACCATGATTAAAAAAGAAAGAGCCTAGATTTCATATTCCAAGAAATCAAAAAAGTGCACAAGCCTCTTAAAACCAGAAGGTAAAGCGAAAATAAAAGCATTCTAAAAGAAACTTCAAAATCAAAACTCCCAGGAACATTTTAGGCAAAATCTAGAGTTTCCAGTCAAAGAAAAAATACTCTGGGCAGGAAGAAATTCAAGTATCTACGAGCCACAGTCAGGATAACACATGATTTGGCAGTCACCACTATAAAGGGATGGAGAGCTAGTAGTATGCCATTTCAGAAGGCAAGGGATAGAGACATAACCAAAAGTAACTTAAGATGCAAAACTGAATATGATCAAACAGGAAACAGGCCTTTAATGAAATAAAGGATTTCCAAGACTGCAGCTACGTGGAAAACTCAAAGTACCAACATAGGAGTCAAGAGAACAAAAAAAGGTAAACATGAAAGGGCAATCATAAGAGGCTAAATAAGAACAAATTGCTTATATGATAATATTGGGAAATAATACTTCCCTCTGAACCCTATTATCATTAGGAGTCATGGGGTAGGCTAGTCTCACACAAAGGCTGAGAGTAGTTCTGTTATGTCCCAAGGTGTTCATCAGAAGAAAAATGGAAAGGGGTGAAGAGAGGACTATGTAGGGGAGAAAGAGAGAGGAAAGATAGAGAAAATAATTTCACATATTGGGATGTGTAAGTAATAGTCTATTCAAATGAAGAGGAAGGGGAGGAAGAGAATGATTGACCCTTGAATCTCACTCTTGTTTAAACTAGTTAAAAGAAGAAATATATACAATCACAGAGTTGGATACATAAATGTATTTCACTCAAAAGGAAAACAGGAGGAAAAAGGGAGAAAAGGGTAAAAAAGGATATTAAAGGGAGAGATTAGGCCTAAGAAAAACAAAATATAAGGACATACAAAACATTTATCTCTTGGGATGGCTAAGTGGCACAGTGAATAAAGTACCAGCCCTGGAGTCAGGAGGACATGATTTAAATCCAGCCCAGACACTAACGCACAACTAGTCGTGTGACCTCGAGCAAGTCACTTAACCCCAATTGCCCTGCCTTCCTCCCTCCAAAAAAAAAAAAAAAAAAAAAAAGGCGAAAAAAAATTTTATCTCTTTCTTGTGGTAGCAAAATATTGGAAACAGAGGGGTATCAATTGAGGAACGGCTGTGTACAAGTTACAGTATATGCATAATCTGATGATAATATCATGCTGTAAGAATGGATAAAAAGGGACACCTGAGAAAAAATGTATGAACTGATACAAAATGAAGTGAACAGAACAAGTTATATGAAGACAACAATGTTGCAAAGTCAAAGAATTAGAAAGATTTAGGAATATCAATTAGCATAATGACTAAGAACAATTCTGGAGACCTAATGATGACATATGCTAAGGATTCAGGTATGGAATGAGACATCTGTTTTGCCTGATTGTACATATTTATAATAGGAGTTTTGCTTTTCTTTTTCAAGGGGGGCAGGGAGAAAAAGAAGATTTTTTGCTAATTGGAAAAAAAATTTAATTGAAAGAAATCTTATGCCACATTTAATGAAGCTCTTCAGATTATACTCTGCCAGTACTGAGTTACAAGTTATTATACAGTTATACACTGAATCAAAGAATATAAAATCTAATTAATGTCATTTAGTGATCAAATGAGATATGTAAAGTGCTTTGAAAATCTTAAAGCACTATGTAAATGTGAGGCACTATTTTCTTTGAGATGAAAAAAGTAGATTTTTATTTTTATTATCCTAATGAGCTAAAAAATTAATTCAGCACTGACACATTTTATTACCAGCTGTCTTAAAAACAAAATTGTTTTTTGAAACCCTAACACCAACTGTAAGAATTAGCATAAGCCCATGGGGCTTAGAGCCTGAAAAAAAAATTAAGATAGACTGTGAGAAAATAATCTTGTAACAGAAGTTCTCTGGATTCTCAGTTATTTGGTTATCAGAGTCAATACACCTAAGTGAAATAATACAATTTGCTAATTTAATCGTTTTTAAAATTTTTTTGGAGGGCAATTGGGGTTAAGTAACCTGCCCAAGGTCACACAGCTAGGTTTTTGTTTGTGTGTGCATTAAGTGTCTGAAGCCGGATCCGAACTCAGGTCCTTCTGACTCCAGAGTCAATGCTCTACTCACTGTGCCACCTAGCCGCCCCAGCTAATTTAATCATTAACTTTCAATATGCTTTCTTACCAAGATGTTAAAAAGAAAATTAACTGATTTGAATTTAATTTAATCTTTTACCTTAATGTGTAGGTGCTAACGAGCAGTAGAGGGTTCAAATGTTAGGAAATAGTAAAAAGGGAGAAACAAGGAATCTAAATATTTAATATCTGATAATGCAAGAATTAGCCTTTTATAATTTCACCAAGCTACTTATGGTCACTATTAAATCATCAATACAGTACATATTTATATATACATAATCTACCTATATGTATATGTGGTCTTTTTAATATACATGATTAATTTAAAGCTTTTTGGTTTTGAAACGATTAGGGTATAATTATAAAGTAAAGAACATGGATCTGAGTATGGCTTATGGAAGTATAAAGTAAAGAAGATGGATCTGAGTATGGCTTATGGAAATTTCAAAATCTCACTTTTTCCATAAAATTTTACAATACTTATTAGAAAAGAGTTTCTTTTCATCTTAGAGAGGGAATTCCCAGTTATGCACCCTGACCCCTGTCCAATTATGTTCTTAACCTTGCATCTTGCTTCTAAAATGCATATAGAGACAACTCACATTTGTTAAATATAATTTAATATTCATTTCTTTTTGGTATAATTCTTAGTCTTAATGATTTGTACCCATGTTTTCTTAGTGTCTTAAATAAAAAGTTAATAGATGGGAAAAAATTATATTTGTAACTATTGCGCTATGCTATATTAAATTAGACACTTAAAGGTATTGGCTTTCAAAAATTATGGCCATTATCTCAATTCTCATGCTCTACTCATGTGATCTTTATTGTACCTCAGCTACACATAATAATGATCATAAACTTGATCTTTAAACACCCACTAAGGAAGGTTCCACCTCTATGATCCAGAATGCTGAAATTCCTATTTCTAATCACAATTTTTTTCTTTTCTTGCTCTGGCTCACTTACTCTAAAATTATACATTAAATCATGCCCCCAGTTATTTCACTGCTTATTACTCTCCTAAAGTCATCAGCTAGGTGGCAGAGTGAAGACTGCTGGGCCTGGAGTCAGGAAGACTGATCTACGTTAATTCAAGGCCTCAGACTTTTACTAGGTAGGTGACCCTAAGTACTTAACCCTGTTTTACCTTAGTTTTCTCATCTGTAAATGAGGGGGAGAAGAAAATGGCAAACAAATACATTATCTCTGCCACGAAACTTCAAAGATGGGTCAGGCCCATCAATCTTCACTCTGCAACTCAGATGCTGAATGTCACTGAAGAAGTCACACAATCACACTGACTGGATCCACTATGAATTTATCTAATTTCACTGGGGTTTTCATTGCTACATGACAATCCTTTTATTCTTTCCTAACAAATTCTTGATTAAGCTTCCCCTAACAGCAACAGTTCCAAATTTTCTTCTCTCAACCTTCCTACTATCATGTTGCCTCTTATAAGACTTTACCTAAAAATTTACTGAGAAAATAAAAGGCCATTTGGTATGAGCTAACAATTCTCATTCCACAATGCAAACATCTGCTGAATTATCTCCCATTATCTCCTCCTTTGTTCCAGTTTCTGAAGGAGTGGTTTTTATCCTTACCAAGGTTTAACTTTACCATTTACTTTTTTTTTTTGGGAGGGGGGAGGGCAGAGCAATTGAGGTTAAGTGACTTGTCCAAGGTCACACAGCTAGTTTTTGTGTTAGTGTCTGAGGCTGGATTTGAACTCAGGACCTCCTGACTCCAGGGCTGGTGCTCTATTCATTGCACCACCAAGCTGTCCCCATTCCTTCTCCTGACAATCTTTCCTAATCTACTTGCTGCTCAGATCTTCCCCTTGTCCTTAAAAAAATAACCTTTCATCTGATCCTGTCATACTTTCAAGCTATTTTGGCCTATAATCCTTCTTTCCTTTGACAGTCAGACCATTAGAAATACTCATTTACTCTTGTTACTGCCATTTACTAACTCTCACTCGCTTCTCAGTCCCTTGTTATCTAATCTAATAAACATTTATTAAGTACCTAATAGGTGTCAGACACTGTACTAAGTGCTGGGGATATAATTAATAAAAAGATGGTCCCTGTCCTCATGAAGCTTACAAATCTAATAGGGGAAGGCAAAAGATAACACATAAAAGGAGGTAGGAAAGCAAAGGTGAGAAGGGAAGAGAAGAGGAAAAAGACACCAGGGTTTGGGGAGTCTTGTTCTGCTGAGCCGAAACAAGGCAAAGGAGCATATGCAAAGCCAATGCTGGTCATCAATTAGATTTCTTAACTGCTAGAGCTGAATTAATTTTTCCAAGTCCTTATCCTTCTTGTTCTCTTGATTAAGCCCTCTTCCCTCTTAGATGTACTCTTCCTTAGGTTTTTGTGATATTTCCCTTTCCTAATTCTCTCTCCGTCTGACCACTCCTTTAAAAAAAATATTATACAGCATATCTTAGTGATAAGGATTTAAAAATACAAGTGGTGTCCATTTGAAATTCTATATATACATATTTTTCAATTAATACTGTCCATTAATTACCAATAACAGTAATATCAATAGTAGTCCTAACTCTATCAAAGCAATACAATGAAATCCTTTTTTACCACTCCTCTTTGACAGTGTGAATCAATTTTAATACAGAGCAACATCTTTGTATAGTAACAAATTACATCGAAAGTGCTGTAACCCTGAGGTTTTATTTCATGCCTTGCAAACTGGCAAAAATAACAAAAAATGGCAACAGTGATGGTTGGAGGGGGTGTGGAATGATAGGCACATGAATACTTTCGTGGAACTATGAAGTAGTTCAGCCACTGTGGAAAATGATATAGAATTATGCAAATAAATTGAGTAAATGTCCAACTTTTGAAACAGAGACTCCATTTCTGGGCTTATACCTGAAGGAAGTGTGTGGGATGACTTACAGTGAAGTTTCCCCATTATGAATATAATATATACATTCTTATTACTTCCTTATATATTGTAACTAAGTTCAGTATTGTTTGCCCATATATATATATGTAAGTCATTGTGTATTTCAAGGTAATGTAAGAGCTATTAAATATTAATACAATTGATTGGATTAACTATTGAGGCCAAATTAGAGGTGTTTTTAGTTTGGGGAAAGAAATGGTAGTGTGAGAGGTAGCAAAGGGTTAAGTTTCTATAGAATTGCAAGAATTGCTGAAACAAGACTACTGATAAAAGTACCAGACAGTAGCCTTGGGAAGAAGTTGGGTTCTTAGTTCCCAGGGAACTCCTAGATAACACTAAAAATGAAATAACGTAGAATAAAAGGGAGCTGGCAGCAGCAGGTGGATTTGGCCAATTAGAAAGCAGACAGTGGCCTTGGGGCACTTGGGCCCAGATAAGAACACATCTAGGTTGACTGAAGGGGGTTCAGTATTCTGAGGTTGTTACTGTGCTTGTGTAGTGGACCTCATGTATTATGTATGTTATCTAACTGAATTAGAGCCTCATTAGTAATAATTAGGTTAATGTTTGGGAGGGGTGGGTAATCCTTGTCTATTTAACCCAGCTTCTGCTTTTGGGGGGTGGCCTCCCCTCCCTGGATTTCCCAGAGACAGGACCAGCTGCTTCTCTCGAGATTCTAATAAAACTTTCTACCTTCACTTTGAGAAATCTCTGAGAAGTCAATTTTGGGTTAGGGTCTCTGTACCCCACACACAAGTCATCAATAAAAACAAAGTCCCTACATATACCAAAACTTTTACAGCAACACTTTTTGTGATAGTAACAGATTGGAAACATTATATGCCCATTGACTGGGGAATGGTCAAACAAATTGTGGTACTTAGAATACTGCTGTGCTGCAAGAAATGTCATATGATAATTTGTATGAACTGATGCAAAGTGAAGAAAGCAGAACTAAGAAAACAGGCAGTAACTGTAGTGTAAGTTCTAAGAACAATGCACACCAAAATAACCAAAAGTTAATGTAAAAATGATAAAGATCCAGAAGGAGTCAAATGAAGAGATACTCTAATTTATTCCTTCATGGAGTTACAAATCGCACATTTTAGGAGTTTTTCAATTATTAATGGTCCTGACGATTTTTCCCTCTCTAAAAATTACTTTTGTTATACAAGATAGCTCTCTGGGAAGGGGAAGGATACTTGGGATAACTATGATGACATAAGAAAGATATAAGAATATATAAAAGATATAAAGAAAATATCAAAACTTATTTTAGTAAAAATCAACATTACTGATTCAACTTTCTACTGCATTCTGCTCTTCTCTTAGTTTGTGGGTGAGTTCAGTCCATTCCTAGTTGTGATTAGTCTATTTCTCTCCCTCCTGCCTTCTTGTACTTCCTCCTTTTTACTCCCTATTTAAAGATAAGGTGACAGAACAGAGGGGCTGTGGCTGACACTTGTGACCTTAGCTTATTACTTCTGTAATAGCTCTTCTTTTGTCCTGCCTGGCCCACAATGCCAGGCTTTTATAATTCCTTCCTTTACTTTAATCCTGCCTTCATGTTCTTCCTTCAAATATTTGAGTTTGTTTTTCTTATGATCTCCTGCCCTCCCACCTTATATCCTTCTTCATCTTTCCTTTCTCTCTGTTTCCATTTTGAATTTAATATATTTCCCTCTGTGTATAATTGTGTTCAATTTCCTTTTATCCTATTTGGATGAAAGTGAGGTTCTTGGGACGTTCTTTACCTCACCTTTTCTCCATGACTATATATACACTCATTGTCTCAGGCACCTTTATTAAGCAGTGATTTTCCTTTCTCTCCCAATATCATACCCACTCCACCTATTTTTGCGTTCTTTTAAGATCATTAAAACAGAAAAAAAAACACCCATAGGCCTTCTGTCATTTTTTTCTCTATGACCCTTAAAGATAACTAGGTTTCTGAGATACTAGGTTTCTTATCCCCATATGAACACATTAGCCATTCATCTCTACACATGACCTTCCAGTTAAACAGATCACACCCACCCACGTACCCAATGTTTCCATTTCCAAAAGCTTACTTCTGGCCTTTTCATTAGGAGAGCTTGGAAAAAAAACTCTATTCTATTAAAGATCCATTCCTTTCCCTACCCCACCTCCTAGGATTATATTTAGTTTTGCTGCAAAGGTTTCTTTAGTTATAAACCTTTATACTCCAAGTTCTGTTACTTGAGAGTGGCAGTTTCTTTTTTTTGGAGGGGGGAAGGCAAGGCACATGACTTGCCCAAGGTCACACAGCTAGTTAAGTATGTCAAATGTCTGAGACCGAATTTGAACTCATGCCCTCTTGACTCCAGGGCCAGTGCTCTATTCTCTGTGCCACCTAGCTGCCCCAAGTGGCAGCTTCTAAGCCTTATGTAATCCTTATTGTAGCTCCTTCCTACTTGAATTCCTTATTGGCTGAAATTGTAGCATTTTTTCTTTGACCTGGAAACTCTCTAGGACATTCCTGGAAGTTTGCATTTTGCAGTTTCTTTCTGGAAGTGACTATTAAATTCTTTCTATTTTTACTTTGGGCTCTGGTTCTAAGAGTTCTGGGTAATTTTCACGAACAATTTCTTACACTACAGCATCCAAGACTTTTTCTGATCATGGATTTTTAGAGTGTTTGATAATTCTTATTTCTCCATGACCTATTTTTCAAGACAATTTTAAAAAATATTATATCCTTTATATTTTAATTTTGTCTTTCATCCCACTCCCTATTTTTTTTTTTTAATTTGATATCTCTTCTTACGTCACTGATTTCATATTCTCTCTATTACCCATTCCAATTGTCAGGGCATTCTGCTCAGAAAGTTTTGGTCATCTTTACCATTATATCAGTGCTGTCTTTCCCCCATAAAAAAAAAAAAACACCTTTTTTTGGCTGTTGTTTCTATAATCAGGGTTTCTCACAAGTGTTCAGTGTAGTTTCAATCTTCACTAGCTTAAAGAGTCAGAGTAACGTTAAGTTTTAATGCTTAAAACTGAACTTGTGGGACACCACATGCTTATAGTGTCCCTGTTCACCTGACTCTATCACCTTCTAGTTGCTTAAGACTGCTCAACTGACTGCTCCATTCTTTCTTTAATTATCAGCACCGCCCCCCCCCACCCAATGACACATTCTTCTTACTCAAGGAGAAGGTATACACTTCATCCATGTTCAGGATATCTCTCTGATCACATCCCCATGTAAAGCTGTTTTCTTTCCTCTCTCTGCTGGTATACTATGAAGGAGTAGTTTTTACTCAATGGCTTCACTTTCTCATTACTCATTTACTCTCCAACCTCTATCTGGCATTAGTCCCTGTACTGAAATCCATCTCTGTAAATGACAACTGTTAGATTCAACTTTGTCCTCTCTATAAAATTTGTCATCACTGCAGAATATCTATTTCTTCTTTTACTCCCACAACACCAATCTCTCTCTTGGTTCCTTTGCTACCTTCTATGGTTTTACCTTTCGTGGCAAATCACTTGATCTCTATGTGCCTAAGATCTTAAAGAAGAGGTGGGGCTAATTACCTCCAAGATCCCTTCTAGCCTAAACCCTACAATTTTTTGATCTTCCTGAAAAATAGGCCTCTCCCTATCCTCCCATTTCTGTTGACACACACCATCATTATTGCAGGAACCCAGTTCAAGATTTTAGTCATCCTTAACTCTTGATCATTTTCCCCAGTCACTCTCCATATTACCCTCCAGAATATAATACAAATTCCTACTTGGTTTCTAAAGTCTTCAATAACCTAGACCCTTTCTACCTTTCCAGTCAGTCTCCTTACCACCTACCCCCCAATGCTCTGTCATTCAGTGACACTGGTCTCCTTGTTGCTCTCCACAAAAAATACCCCATCTCCTGACTGGGTATTTTCATAGGCTATCCCCTCATGCCTAGAACCCTCTCCCTCCTCATCAACATCTCTTCTTAACTTCCTTCAAGTCCAAGCTAAAATCCCACCTTCTACAAGAAGTCATTGCAGATCCCTCTTAATGCTAATGTCTTCCTTCTGTTGATTATCTCCAATTTATTCTGTCTATATCTTGTTTCTCTCCACCATTAGACTGTGAACACTTGAGAGCATGGACTATTTTCTTTGTATCCCTAATGGTCAGCACAGTATTTAACACATAATGGACCCTTAATACTTGATGACTACCTGCCCCACATCTAAATAGCACTAAATCCTGTTAAATCCTATCTCTGCAACATTTGTAGCAGCAGCCCAGTTTTTTCTATTCCCACTACTACCAGAGTACTCTATACCCCTGTTAACACCAGTCCTATTAATTATAATCAACTTGTCCTGGTCTTGTAGACCCCAGTCACTCTGTACCCCAATCTAATGTTCACACTATCAAGTCATCTTACTGCAGAGTTTATACTTTCTGACAAACTGTCAGCAGGAGGAGAGCAGAGATAAGTTTTCTGTCTATGGTGATTAACATCTTTTGCACCTGGAAAACAATTGAAATGTTTCTTGAATATAACTTCTTCAATTGACAAATTAATGTGAATAAGTATTCCTCCATGTCATTCAATCTATCAGGACTCAACAATGCTTCAAACCACCAGTGATTAGAGAAATGCAAATTTAAGCATCTCTGAAGATGACAAAAAAGAGAATGACAAATATTAGAAGGGCACATTCATATACTGCGGGTAGAGCTATCAATTGATCCAGGGGTTCTGATGGGCATGGGAGAACAGAACAAGTTACCAAAAGGGAAGGACTGCAAAAAGGGCAAAGCAATAGGACAGTGCTAGCCCAGAACCACATTAAAACATTAGAATTCAGTCTAAGATATGTAGATCATTTGTGCAAACCATCAAAGTAGAATTTAATCATAATGGGAGTATCATCTATAAGACAGTGCCATAAAATTCATAATTTAAAACTCTAGGATAGTACTGGCAGGACCAAAAGAAAAAAGACTCAAGGTGCAGACTCAGGCTCCTTTTGTATTTACTCTGTACTTAATAAAAACTAGTCTGAAAACAGTATTTTATTTAAAAAAAAAAAAGGTACCTCTTCTGGAAGTGCAGTATGTTGTACATCTGAAGTTGCAAGTAATAAAACTGGAGCAAATGAAGGAATGTTCTGTAATAATGTGGTAAAAGTAGCTTTAAGTGTTAATCCAACTGTTTCCCACCACAAGTGGATATGAGGAACATATACTATACTTGGGGCTGTTCTCTTGGCTTCACGGATTACCTAAAAGGAGAAACATTATCAGTTGTAGTTAGTGAGGCAGCATATTTAAAGTGTGTTTAGCCTTCCAGAAAAACCCATGAATTATAAAATCTTTACTTTTAAAGAAATTTCTTCTAATATATTTACATGCAACCATAAATTGTTTTTCTTTTTTTTGGGGGTGGTGGTGGTGGAATGCAGGGCAATTGGGGTTAAGTGACTTGTCCAAGGTCACTCAACTAGTAAGTGTTAAGTGTCTGAGGCTGATTTTGAACTCAGGTCCTCCTCACTCCAGGGCTGGTGCTCTATTCACCGTGCCACCTGGCTGCCCCATCAACCAGAAGTCTGTCTAGTCTTATGATATTATATAATGTCTTCAATTGCTATCAAGGGAATAATGAGTTTCATAGGAAATTTTAAAGAAAGAAAAAATATTCCTATTAAAGTGTTCTTATTCAATTAAGTTATTAAATTTCTATAATGAATCAAGGTTAGCTTTAGTGGCTGTTTAAAAGAAACTCAGATCCAAAGATGGAAATTAAAAAGAACAAAAAAGATCTATCCATTACTATAATAATTATAGTTAGCATCTATAGAATGCTTTATGTTTTACAAAGCACTTATTCATTTCGTCTTTATAATAACCATGTGAGAGAAGCACTCTTACTATCTCCATTTTTACAAAAGAGGAAAATGAGGATGAAGAATAAGTACCTGCCCAGGGTCACATAGCTATTGTCCAAGCCAGGATTAGCATTCAGGTCTTCCTAACTCCAAATCCAACATTCTATTCATTGTACCTCCTATCTGCCCACTATATTAAAGACTGAAATGTTCTAAATTTTTTCTGCAAGAGACTACTTTAAGCATAACACTTTTTTGTTAACACTGACCTACCTGGGCACATGTTTCCTCAGGTGATGTGGTACTGACTCCAAAAAGAACAGGAAGGTCCAAGGTATATACTGTAAACTTTTCCAAAGCATGAATCACAGCAGGTGCCAAGTGAGAACTCTGCCCAAATCCTGGCTCTCCTACTATCAAGATTCTTGGTCGAAAAGATGTAGGCTGGTGATAAGCATTTCTAAAATGACAGTGAATGTATTTATTTCACCTTTTAACAAGTGCTTCAGTAAATGTTCTTAAACAGTAATCCTGTTCCCAACTGCTGAATTCAAAGGCTTAACTACACTTAGCCCACCTTAACAAATATCATCACAATATTATCCTTCCCAATTTCTCTGATAGTTTTCAAAGCAAACTAATCTATATGGAAATTTAATAACAGCATTTTATTACTGTATAAGTACTGACAACCTTACCATAACTGAATGTATTTTCTAACAGAAGTTAAAAATACAAAGTGTACATGACAGATGATATATAAATTTCCATAACTACAAATTCAAGTAAATTCACCCAAATGTTGCTATAAATGGAAATGTTTATGTTTAAAATCTATTAGGGGTCCTTAAGACTGCTTTACCATTTAATTCATCAGGTACTTGAGTCAGGTACCAAAGATTCCCTTTGATTTCAACTGAGTCTCAGTGCCAAGTATCCTTAACACACAAAAAAATCATACCTATTGAGATGAAGGAAATTAATATTTTCTTTTGTTTTATTGAAGGGTTTCTGAGAAAGTCCATTTTCATATACTGAGAGAGCTTCATCATCACTATATGCTAAGTCACTTTCTAGTAGAGGCCCAGGAACATCTACAAAACAAAATATCATATTCCATATTAGTGACTTTACTGGGTAGGTTTCAATTGATGGTAAGGCAGACAGCTATTTAGACCAGAGATTCCATTAAGAGCTAAGAATTACATTTAAAATTTAAAACCAATTTATCATATTTTAAAATGTAAAAAGCATTCTTAATCACAGGCAGACAAAAATAGGTAGCCACCCAATGGCTACAGTTTACTGACTTCAGATTCAGAAGACACTATAGCTTGCAAACAGTTGAGGCAAGAGGAGTGGGAAGATTCCTAGGAAATTTTCAAGGGAAAAAAACCCCAATTTTTATGAAGGCAATAGATGACAAAAGATTGATGAAAACATATCACAAACGTTAAATCTGGCAGACCAGGTTAAATTCATGGAAATGTAAATCTATTGCACTGTTAGGTAGAAAAATTACCTTCTTTAAAAAAAGTCACATTTATAAATAACATTCTTTTTTTTTTTTAAAGCAATTGGGGTTAAGTAACTTGCTCAAGGTTATACAGCTAGTCATTATTCATGTGTGGGTCCTCATTTTCTGAGGCCGGCGCTCTTACTCACTGCGCCACCTAGCCACCCCTATAAATAACATTCTTTTTTTTTTGCTTTTTGGAAGGCAATTGGGGTTAAGTAACTTGCCCAAGGTCACACGGCTAGGTTTTTTTGTTTGTGTGTTAAGTGAGGCCAGATCCGAATTCAGGTTCTTCTTACTCCAGGGCCGGCACTCTACTCACTGCGCCACCTAGCCGCCCCTATAAATAACATTCTTAAAGAGGTGGAAAGGAATGGACTTCAATGGGCATTTAGTTTAACCCATACCCAAAACAAATTTCTGATATAACTACCTGATAAGTGGTCACCCAGCCTCTGACTGAAGACCTACAATTAAGGCATTCCATTCTATTTTTTTTGCTTTTTGGAGGGGGAAAGCAGGGCAATTGGGGTTAAGTGACTTGTCCAAGGTCACCTGGCTAGTTTTGTGTTACATGTCTGAGGCTAGATTTGAACTCAGGTCCTCCTGACTGCAGGGCCAGTGCTCTAGATTCACTGTGCCACCTAGCTGTCCCCATTCTATTTTCTTAAGAAGTTTTCCTAACATCAAGGCTAAATTTGCTTCTTTGCAAACTTCCTCCCATTACCTTCTATAGTCAAATAGAAGTCTACTCCTCCTTCCACAAGATAGTTCTTTTAATTTCAATATCTATTATGTCCCGAGTCTTCTCTAGACTGCGTATCTCCATTTCCTTCAACCAATCTTCACATGACATGGACTCAAGGTCCTTTAAATAAACAAGAGTCTTACTTGTATTTAAGACTTATTATACCTGACTTTGGTCCTTTATTTGCTCCAAGTTCTGCATGTGGAAATACTCTTTGTATGGCTCCTAAGATCTTATGAACAGTACTTTCGAGGAGAGGTTTCACAATAGCAGACAGTGCCTGTCCTGGTGATGTCACAGCCCTTTGAGAAGCTGGTATTATCTTTTGCATAGCTACTACAAAATCCTTAGCCGAGATATTAATTGACGAGAGATCCAACTGTAGTTTTTCGCTACTTGTATATATCTGAGGGTAACGTCTACGTAGAGCACACAGAGCAGCTTCAGAACATATGGACTTAATATCTGCACCACAGTATCCTATTAAAAAATGTTATCATGAAAAGAGAATAAAAAGAGTTTAAGACAGTTCAATAATATTGCAGCAATAAACTTTAAGCAAAAATACATTTCCCAATTCTTCCAAATGAAAGGCACATGGACAGTTTCGAGCAAAGATTCTGGTTTAGTGGCAAAAGAAATTAAATCAGCTCCTTCATTTTATGAATGAGGTTAAGTAAAGTCCAACAAGGTAGAGTGGACATATTCAAAGTCACATATATAGTGATATGAGAGCCAAAGTTGCTAAGACAAGGAATAAAACAATAAATCATCTGAGGTTGCCCTTTCACAAATCTTATGATTCAATAATTTATTCTAAATTATATCCAGGTCTTGGGCAAGAAGGAAATGGTAAAAACTAAAGGGCAGGTGACAAATACAAAGAAATCTCCAATACCTGCTATAAATTTAAGGTTCAAACAAAACCAAACCCAAAAACTAAGTCAAAAAACCCAACAGTACAGTGTAATTTATTAAGTATTGTAGTACTCCTTAAAAAAAAATGTTTACCAACACATTTTTCTGCAAGTTCTTCAAGAAATATATCCAGTGGCTTGGGATTCCAATCTCTTGTGTGAATCTTTAGAATTTCTTTTCGAGCCTATAAATAAAACCATTCTTTAAAAAAATATTTAAAAGAACAATATCACTTTTCCAAAGACCTTTGACTGTTAAACATTTTAGAACGGATTAAACAAAAAAATGTTAACAGTGAAGAAATTAAGATGAAAAAAGGGGAGGCTTTAGGTACCATTTGTAGTTAATACTTTGTAAAGAACTGTTATCATGAAGGCCTTCTTTCAATCCTACTGCTTAATTTCTAAAAGTATGATTTTTCTGCTAATTCACATTTTCATATCTATCTTATATATATTTAGTAGATATTTAAGGGTCACACAACTAGTAAGTGTTACGTGTCTGAGGCTGAATTTGAACTCAGGTCCTCCTGACTCCAGGGCTGGTGCTCTATTCACCGTGCCACCTGGCTGCCCCATCAACCAGAAGTCTGTCAAGTCTTATGATATTATATAATATCTTCAACTGCTGTCAAGGGAATAATGAGTTTCATAGGAAAGTTTAAAGAAAGAAAAAAAAAATGAGAGAATTTAAGAAACCATATTAGAGTTTAAGAAACAGTATTTATGACACTAGTATACTAGCTGTCAATGTACAAAGATGAAGTAATACTACTTAATTATTTTTAGAATTGTATTAATTTTTAATTATTTACTCAAGAGTAATGGATTTGCTTTGTCCCTAGGCAAAAGATATATATTCCAAAATGGTTTGCTGGATTTGATGACTTAGGTTCATGAAATAGTCGTTAAATAACTAAAGCCACAAACATGTCCCAATCCAAACTAAAAAATAACATTTTAAATTAAAAAAAAAAAAAAGAATTATAGTCACAGAATCATAGGATTTTGTAGGTAAAGAGACTGAGGTTTAAATTTTTTTGTTTTATAGATAAGAAAATTGAAAAACAGTGTTTCTCACTTTCCTCTAGCAAATTTTAAGTAATTCAATTTTCTCCCAATTGTTATTATCTAATCAATTTAAGGACATTCTCACATGTTTAATGACCTCAACAATTCAACATCCCTTGTCATAATTTTGGGCAAAATTCTTATTCACATTCATGACCCAACTCTTAAGTTCTTCAAATTCAGCAGACTCTACCCAACCTCATTCCAGTGCTTCAGTGATATGGCTTCACCTTAACTTCACTCAGAATGACATCACTCTGGAACTCTCTCTGCCAAGAACCTCATCATGTCATTTTACCTCACCTATTCTCCTTCAATCCCACTGAATTCACCACCAGCTAGTTACTCAACTGTTCCCCTCTTTCTCAGTTTATCATCTATAATCTTGTTTTCACTTGCCACCCTACCCTGACTTCCTGTTTCATTTCTCAGAAATGTTTTTCCCCCTCTCAAGTCCTCAACTATCAGCTTCTCTAATTAGTATGACTTTCTGTTTTCTTGAATGGGATGGAAAGGATATCTAGATGCATGGTTTTATGTTTGGAAACTCCTTCTACCAAGGCAGATCAGCAAATTTTTGTGTGTAACTTACAAGTTACCTGGAGTTCTGAGAAATTAAATGACTTAACACAGTTACAAAGCTAGTATAGTATATATCAGAACCTAGGTCTTTCTTAACTTCTAGAACAGCATTCTATTAGCACACCATGTTGACTCTCACTGTTTTGCTTTTAATTTTAATTTGCAAACTAATATTAAAATTGTTACATATGTTATTTGGAAAACCATGCACTACTAGTTAGAATCACTGTTTTCCAGGCATGTATTACATATGAGCATTTGTGAATGTGCATGTTTGAGAAGTGGGGGGGAATCTGACTGTATGCTGTAGGTGGATGTTGTATTGGAAAAAGATTTACTAAAGATAAATGAAATTAATGTTAAGTCCTTACATCTTTATCAGGCAAGCTAAAAAGGAATTCTCTGTCAAATCGGCCAGGTCTTCGTAAAGCAGGATCTATTGAATCCAATCTATTGGTAGCTCCAATTACAACAATTTCTCCCCTGCTATCCAATCCATCCATAAGTGCTAGTAAGGTAGATACAATGGAACTAAAAACAAAACAAAACCACAAAAACACACATAAAATTTTGGTTCAGTAAAAGTGGAACAGTTATTAAAGTTGTATGAAATTTCATCTAATAAGTTTTGTTGTCTTTTTTTCCCCATTCTACTAGAAGAGCATTTTTAAGTGATCCATTTGAAAATTAGCCATTTTAATATATTATGAATTTAAATGAATATATTTTACTCTACAGTTCTCTGCTGAATTTTCTAGTGAATTTATCACAGTAAAAAGCAAACTCTATAAAGAAACAATCACATTTGGAGGAAAAAAAATTTTTTTTCACTGTTTAATTAAGAAAACAAGTGAATTTTTTTAGGCCAAAAAGCATTTGTTGAACAAAATCGCCCCCCACCCCCAACATGCCTAAAGTACAATTCCTGACTGTAATGGCAATGGAAATTTGAAGTTCTTCCCTGTCCCCCAATAAGCTGAATGTAATCACATGGAGCCTGTGGTGGGAAGAGTTTAAGGGTGGAGCAGAGCGCACAGGAAGCTGGGAATCAGAGCAGCTAAATGGTGGGAGAGAAAGGACGCACCCCAGGGAGACAACTAGGCTTGTGAGTGTTGGCTTGTGGGAAGGCTAAAGGATCGCGTGCGTGGCTCTCTGCTGTACTGTGATACGTTAACTTCTATGTTGCTATGATGGATTTGGTTTCCTTGTGTTGGGATTTGGTTTTCTGGTATTGTCTGAATAAATGTTTTGCTTCTGTCTTCTATATGGAGAATCTGTTATATTCTGTGATTGAAAACTATGCTGGTGTATTTACAGTTGGCACTGGTGCCATGAATATTTCGATGGCATTATGCTGACCCAGAACACAATTTCAATTAAGTCATAAAAAGAACCAATGTTATAAAAACAAAGATAGAACTACAAATATCTATTATAATTAAAGAGCAATTGACTGGGAAGAAGGAACCTTAGGATCTAGTTCCGCCTCTGTATGATAGCTGGCAAACCACTTAAATTGTTCAGGAAACAAATCAAAGAAAGAAAACTTAAGAATCACTGGATTCTGGGGCGGCTAGGTGGCGCAGTGAGTAGAGTGTCAGCCCTGGAGTCAGAAGGACCTGAGTTTGGATCCGACCTCAGACACTTAACGCACACACAAACAAAAACCCAGCCCTGTGACCTTGGGCTACTTAACCCCAATTGCCCTCCAAAAAAGAAAAGGAAAAAAAAGGAATCACTGGATTCTGAGAATCATGATTAGGAAAAAAGAAAAGGGAAAAAATAAGCCTGGCCATTAAACTTCCAAGAAATCATAATGAAAACTTCTCCATTAAGACCAGATGGCAATGTGAAGGTAATAAGAATCTACTCATTTTGTGAAAGGAACCCAAAAGTTAGTCCCAGAAATGTCACATACAAAATCCTGAGTTCCCCATGTCAAAGCAAAGTCCAGAAAGCAGTTCAAGTATGTAGGAACTACATTAAAGATCACCTAGACTTAGAAGTTTCTACTATAAATGAGAGATCTTAGAAAACAATATTGCAAAAAGCAAAAGATATAGGCTTATACCCAAGAATAACTTACCCCATTAAGCTGAACATAATCCTACAGGGGGTAAAAACATACTCTTAATGGAACTGATGACTTTCAAGTATATTTGATGAAAACATCAGAGCTGAATAAGAACTTTGAAATACAAGAGTCCACAGAAACCTAGAAAGGTAATTTTATTTAAACAACTGCAAAGAAGCTGAATGATGATGAAGTGCTAAAATTTTTATAGGTGGAGATGAAATGGTTGGTAATATTTTCAAAAGGCATTAGGAGTTAAATAAGAAATACAAGTTCTGTGGGAGAAATGATTGTTCTTAGGTTTTAAAAGGAAAGAAAGGGGAAGGAAAAAAGAGGAATATACTAGTATATAAATGAGACAGAAGATGGTAGAATTTGCTTTTTGTCATAACTGGGATAAGAATAATAATATACAAATGTGGAGGAATGGGTGCGGAAGTTTTAAAATAGAGTATAATACTGGGCAAGTACAGTCAAACACAAAACAAACATCCTGTCTTGAAGGGATTAAAACCAGAAAAGAAAAGAACTAAAATGTAAGGAGGGTCCTTAGATTGCTACTTAACACAATGGAGGAAGGGATGAAAAAACAAAAACAAAAATCCTGTGGTATATGAATATAACATATTATATGACATATCTTGTAAATGGCCAAAGAAATTATTTCAGACAATTATGGATAATATGAACTGAAGTATAATCAGGAGAACAATTTCTACAAGAACAATATTGTGCAAAGAAAAAAAAAAACAACTGAAAGACTCAAGAGCTTTAGTCAGTATAATGACCAACTGTGTACACTTTAGTACGGCTGTGATGAAGCATACTGTTATCTCCCTCTTGACAGAAATGTGATGGACAACAAAGTGTAGAGAGAGACATATTTTTGGACGTGACCACGCTGTGGCTTTGTTTTGCTTGACTATGCCTATTTAAATACAAGGGTTTTCTTTCTCTCATTTTCTTGATTTTTAATTGGGAGGAACAGGAGGAGTAGGAAGACCTGATGCCAAAAAAAAAAGCCATTGTAGTATTTTTTTTAAATGCAAAGAAAAGAACAGAAGGTAATTCAGAAGAGATTCGACAAGCAAGGAATCTGAAAAGAATGAGTAGGATTTATTGTGAATGTGTATATTTTAAAAAGTTGTATAAAAAAGAAATTCAGTTTCATACAGAATCTTCTTTTGTATTCTGTTGTTTATGTGTAAATGCTCTTTGTATTCTTTTTCTCTTCAGAACAATTTTCAAAAAAAATTTTTTTAAAAAGTGCTAAGACTAATTTGCATGGAAATGCTAAGGTCGCAAGAGTATATACTGGATGCATAATCCTTATTGCCTTTGGACATCAGCTGACTAGGAATGTGGCAATCAAATAAGGTGAGAATTAATGGAATTCATTAGGCACCACCAGCAGAATACTAATGCACACTGACATATGAAGAGGTTGAATGCAGAAAACTCCTCGTATAAAAATCCTACCTGTGAATTTGATCTTGTCTGCTTGATCGAACAGGAGCCAGGCCGTCAATTTCATCAAAGAAAATAATGGAAGGACGCATCTGATAAGCCTTGAAGGCAAATTTAGTATTATTGGTGTTACCACAAATATTAGGAACATATAAATATAAAATTAATCTCCATTTTAGTCAAATTTCTGCTCTAGCTTTAATTTAGCACTGCATATTTACAAATCAAATTAAAATTCAAGAGCTTACTTTTGGTAGATGGGAAAAAATAGCCAAATTTCTAGGAAATGAATTCTAGATACTTGGTTCAATTTTATGTGCACCACTCATCACAGATATAAGGTACTGTTGTCTTCAGTAAAAATCCAAAGTTTCTATTTTGTTAAAATGTTGATTCAAATATTAAAGTTTTCTACTGAATGTTTATCCAATTTCAAAGACAGTGTGAAACCACCCCCCCCCTCCATGTAGTATAGTACTGGGTATAGATTAACCTAATTTTCTTACCTGATCAAATAACAAACGTAGTTGTCGTTCAGATTCCCCTACCCATTTACTCAAACAGTCAGCACCTTTCCTCATAAAAAAGGCCACTCTTTTATCACCTTGACTGCATTCATTGGCAAGCGCTCGGGCAACAAGTGTCTTTCCAGTTCCAGGAGGGCCATAAAACAAACAACCCCTATAAAACAGTGTATTTTAAATGGCAAGACAGCTCACAAATTGAAAATGTAATATAGTGACAGATTTTCATGAGTTTACTTAATGAACAAGAAAATAATAAAAGAATTACAACTCAATTGTACTGAGCATTCACTGCATTATATGTAAACTTTATAAATCTGGTTTTTAGTCTTTGCAAGTAAGCTTTATTGTAAGGGATAGTTATTACCGTGAAATTTCAACATTTTGAGGAATGATAAATAACCAAACTGATATACGTGGTGAAACTGCAAAATTATACATTCACATATCACAATTAAGTTGTCCCGAGAACAATTACATAAGTAGAACACATCCACAGAAACTGAGTGGAAACAT
This sequence comes from Gymnobelideus leadbeateri, assembly GCA_011680675.1. Classification (NCBI taxonomy): domain Eukaryota; kingdom Metazoa; phylum Chordata; class Mammalia; order Diprotodontia; family Petauridae; genus Gymnobelideus; species Gymnobelideus leadbeateri. The sequence continues at coordinate 1,299,542 of WOXC01010390.1, read as the reverse complement.
AGAAAGTTGTGCAGGAATATGAAGTATATCAATTAAATACTATCACCGTGGTAATATAAAAGCACAAATTTTGGAAGAACAGGGCAAAATTTGATCATAAACTAAAAATATCTGTTTTACATTGCACAGATTTTTATATTTTTTCAATGTACTGAGCAGTTATGCATTATTTTCTTTTTCTTTTGTCTTTAAAGAAATAATGTGATGGCTCCCTGAAAAAGGAAAGGGAAGGGATACTGGGGAGGGAAGGAACTGATAAAAAAAAAAAGACACTGACAAAAGCTTATTTAAAAACTAACACAGACACTAAGAAATAAATGGATGAGCTGGCCCTTGAATTTTTTTCCCTTTAAACTAAAGTTAACAAGTCATACCAAATGAACCCCATATCCTTTATGGCAATGATACAAATTAACAGATGAGGGTAATTCTATAATTTTATTTAGATCTTAGTAAAGGATCCAATTCAGGATCTCATAATCTTCTCATAGGGAAGGTAGAGAGAGATGAATTAGACAATTATACATCAGATCCACAACTTTTTAGATGGCCAGATTCAAAGAACAGTTAATAGTTCAACGTCAACTTGGCATGAGAACTCCAGAGTAATATCCCAGGAATCTGTGCTTGATTTTGTGCCATTTAACATTTTTATCAAAGACTCAGAGAACAGCACAGATACTCTATGTTTATAACCTACTAGCTACTAATTTCTGTCTGATTGAGTTTCCTCATATGCAAAATGGGGATAAGAATAGTATCTATCTCCCTGAGTTGCTATGACAATTAAATATTTGTCAAGTTGGGGCAGCTAGGTAGCACAGTGAATAGAGCACTGGCCCTGGAGTCAGGAGGACTTCAGTTCAAATCTGGCCTCAGACACTTAACACTTACTGGTTGTGTGACATTGGGCAAGTCACTTAACCCCAACTGCCCTGCCTTCCCCCCTCCAAAAAGCAAAAAATTAAAAAAAAAAAATTTGTAAAGCACTATGTAAACCTCAAAGTACTATGGAAATACCAGCTATTATGACTCAAAGGCTGTAGGGAATGCTAACACACTGGATAAGAGATCAGCACATTATGCTAAAGGTAAAGCTAAAATTAAAGAATAATCTGATTCTCCATGACCCCCACTTGGAGTTTTCTTGCCCAAGAGCAGTTTGCCATTTCCTTCCCTAGTTCATTTTACAGGTGAGGAAACTAAGGCAAAAAAGGTTAAGTGACTTGCCCAGAGTCATTTATCTAGTAACTATCTGAGACTGAATCTGAACTCGGGTCTCTTTCTAACTTAAGGCACAGTGTTCCTTTCATTGTGCCACCTAGGTCAGACTTACTCAGCATTGAAACATGGCAGTTAAATCAACAAGCATTTATTAAGTGCATACTCTGCCAGGCATTGTGCTAAGTATTGGGAATAAAAACACAAGCAAATTACCACCCCCAACTCCAAGGAGCTTACATTTTAATTGAGGACCACACAGAAAAAGAAAGTTGAAAAGGGTGGGCTGGGGGGGTGGAGGAGAAAAGGAGGAGACAGAAGGCAGGGATGAGGTGTGTGTGTGTGGGGGGGGGGGGGAGGGGTGTGTGCCTGAGAGCATGGAAAAGAATACAGCCTAGAGAGTAATGAAGATCTGGCTGGCCTGAGCTTCCTCTTTAAAATGGAAATTCTGACAGGAACTAGGGAGACAGACTGATGGGGGACAGCAGAGACAGAGGCAGAGGCTACTTCCAATGTGTGAAGTTTAGGGATAGACTAAGCTTTCTAGGGTAAAGAAGTTTCTAGAGCATTCTACAGAAAAGCTAGGGAAGTAAGCAAGAGTACATATCATCAAAGAGGAATAAAAAATAGTATGGGTATAAATTCAGGATCTGTGGGAAACATGAACAACAAAGCTACATGTGACTGAAGTTATGAGGAAAGTCATAGGATAATAGATCTAGAGGTGAAAGGGGTTAGAGATAACCTAATCCAAGCACTTCCTTTAACCCATAAGGAGCTGAAGTGTAGGGAGATTAAATGACCTGCTAAAGGCACCCAGGAAATAAGGTGGTATGTACCATATCACCTCTCCAAAACAGATCCTGTTACAGAGGAGTTCTCAGGCTGGGAGTTTCAGAACAGTTGCTTAAGCAGGTTCCAGCAGAGTAAGGTATTTCAAAAGCCCATAAAGACTTAATTTATCTTGCTGCTTCAGGCCTAAATGCAACATTTCAACAGCAGTTCATCACTCTTCTTGGTAATATTATAACAGTTTTCTTTACCTGAAAACACAAGCTATCACATTACCTTGGTGGCTGAATTTTAAATCTTTCAAAGACCTCTGGATAAAGCAATGGAAAGACCACCATCTCTTTTAGAGCTGCAATATGGTTTGAAAGTCCACCCACACTATCAAATCGTACCTAAAATGGAAGGAGTTCCATAGTTAATTATATCCAAATCTTTAAATGCCCAAACAAAATAGTATAACTCACTAACACAAAATATCACTTACTGGTCTCCTAATATACATAAATAACTCTGGAGCACTGATAGATTGCACTAAAGAAATACAAATGAGAAGTCTATAAAAGTTTAAGTTAGTTTCAAGATAAATTCTGCCTTTTTTTTTTTTTTTTGCTACTCTGCATTCTATGTGAAGAGGCATAATTAAAACCAGAAGTTCTACAGTCAGTTCTGTTATAAAAGGCACATTTTGAAAATGTGAATTTGTTCCCAACATTATGGATACAACAGAGAACTGTTTTGAGTATAACTCAATTTTGAGTTTGCTTCTGGGTGATTTTTTCTGTGAGCAAGAGAATCAGAAAATTGTACCACTTCAAAACAACCCACAAGCTACAACCTTCCTCACACTGACTTCCAGAGCAAACTGCAGGAAAAGGGTCACATTTATTATCTATCTTCTGGGGCAGTAGAAGCTATGGGAACAGAGGGATAAGTTTGAACCACCCTCACCCGACACCCTCGTGCAAAATGCCCTGGTGTCACCTGTCCAACTCACTCATGTATCAGTTCAAAGTATAAGATATGGACACTACTTATTGTAGTTTTTACTATTTCTTAACCACATAAGACATTTAAAACTGTGCTGTTTTTTAAAATTAGGTTATCCTTTAAAAAATGTCACTGAAAAAGTTTTTGAATATTGTGCACCCCAGTCTCTTTCCTTATGAACTCTCATTTTTATTACATGATTTTGTACAGCATGGGTTTTTTTTTTTTTTAGAGGGTGGGGGATAGGTGGAAGGGAAACTACATAAGTTTCATTACAGCAGAACTGTCTCTTTTGTACATATTGTATTCAGCACTCACTGAAGAATCAATTTGCATTGGATCAACATCAGCCAAGCTTGCACCAATTTTCATTCGATCTTTATGAATTCCTTTTAACTCATCTTTCCGGAAGTTCAATGGAAGGCACCTATTTTAAAAAATAACATCATTATATTATAAAGCCACTGCTTAGATGACAAAAAAATTTTAAACTACACAAGATTATAGCACTTTTGAAGCAGACAGAATCTTAACCATTTAACCCCTTTATTTTACTATTAGGATATTAGGGCCCAGAGAAAGATACTAATTTTTGAAACTTTACAATTAGATCATTGATAAATATAATTTCCTTCAGATATAATGAACCCAAGAAAGCTATCTACTAATCTGAGACACTGCTCTAACTATATTATCTAAACACTAAAGTCATATTAAGAGATATTCATTTTATTCAAAGAATTTCTTAATTTAGAATTCCTAAATATACACTCCTTTTGATGAAACTAAAACAGACAATTTTTGGTTATTCAACTGATGGACATTAGCAGAGATACGAAATTTTAAAAATCTTTATTTTGGTTTTGAAATATATACATATACAGTTGAATATGGAGAAAGCTTATATTCCGAAAATTTAGTTAACTATATTATGTAAAATTATCCGAAACTGGCAATTTAATCCAATTTAACATTCACTCAGCATGTCCTATAATCAATTTCACTGTCCTGTCACCTGCTTACTACTTTAATTTAAGAGTAAAACAATCTGGTATCTTTTAAACACTCCCTGGATCAGGGAAGCTAGTTTGTTTTTAGAGATCTTCTCAATAGAAAATAGTGTTGAGCTGTCAATGAAGCTATAATTAAGCAGATTAGATTTTGGTGCCACAAAACTACAGTAACCAACAATCTTGATAAGAATCAAGTAGAGCATGAAAAAGTAAAAAATAATGGATTTGGGGCTTCAGAGAATCATATCCAAAGAACACTGTAACCTCCTAGAACAGAATGAGAAAAATATGGAGATCATGGCTGCAAACCAATCAATTTATTCTACTCCAAATCTACATGCATTTCACAAGGTGATACTCTAACTTTGTTTTGTTTTTTTCTATAAAAGGAGGCTTAATGAGGATTTAATACTTATATTATTTACCTGCTAATAGCTATATTGCGGCTTCTTTTCCTTCGCCTCTCAAAATGTTGTTCATCATCAGAAGAGGAAGAAGATGTAGAATCACTATTATGGATTGCATGCCTTCGCCTTAAATATTACATTAAGAAAAAAAGACTGAAGTCATGTTGAATAAAGGGCAAAAAGTCAATCAACAAATTTTTAAAGGCCTACTATATGCAGGCATTATGATAGATCCTGGAACCACAAGGGTAAGGAAAAACCCAATAAAACCAGATAAGCCATATCACAAGTCAATAAAAATGGAAACAAATTCACAGAAACTTAAGTATGTTTGGCAAATAAGCTAAAAAAAAACCTTTCAATTTATCTGATTATCTCACATATCAAGATAAAGAGACTTTCATCTTCTAATACACACACACACACACACACACACACACACACACACACACACACTCTCTTGTTTATCAAGTCATCCTATTTGTCTTGGTATAAAAAGAGTTTTTTGGGGACATCTTCAAACTGAAACTCTTAAATATTGCAGACATTTATTAACAATATTTAGATAAAAATAAATTCATTTTATTTGGGAAACTGCTGATTGGATCCACTACAAATCTGTGTAACATACCCTCAACTGGGCACTCACTGTAGGCAGGGCAAACCTTTTATACCTCTTATCTATTCACTATACTTCTGTGACTTCTCTCCCTTTCCCCCTCTAACCTGAGAATCTTGCCTTATGTTTCCTTGAAAAATTTAGGAAGAACTGGAAATTGCAGGGATGCTCATTAATTGGGGAATGGCGGTATATGATTTGCAATGGAAAACTACTATACTATAAGAAAAGATGAGCTCAATGATTTTACAAAAATATGGAAAGACTTGCATGAAATAATGAAGAGTGAAACAATTAGAATCAAGAGAACACTGTATACAGTAACAGCAATATTGTTTTAAGAATGACATTGAGCAAGTAAATTATTTTGACTATTATAAATATCCAAACTAACTATAAAGAACATATGAAGAAAGATGTTATCTGCATCCAAAGAAAGAACTGGTAAATAGAAGCATGCATAGAACAATTTTACATACACACATACCCCTATTTGTGTCTAATGGTAGGGTGAGGGTGGAAAAAAAATTTACATGATAATCTGTTGTATATTTGAAAGGAATAGCACCTTGTACATAGTAGATTTGCAGTTTCATGTGCAATTGTATGCTTTATGTTATGTTATGGAAATGCTTGTTTTATTCCCAAAATAAAAAAGACAAAAACAGACACAGAAAAGGGAAAACCTTAAGTTATTTGTTGAGAGCTCCTTCTTTTCTCTAGTTCCTCATCTTAAAAGACCCAGATATCTTCCCTCATTATCTCCTCCACCCATCTCGAGGAAGAAGTGGTCTTTCTCCTAGTCAAGGTTACACAATGTTAACAGAATAGGAAGATCTTCCCTGACCTACTTCGAGCTCTGAGCCAGCTCAGAACTGTGATACAGCATGAGTCACATGGAGCCCAGTGTGAGAGGAGTTTGCCCAAAATGCAGAGAGAGAAGCAAGTGTGAGCTGGCAGAGGGAGGAATTTGCCTTGTTTGTGGGGAGGTCTAACAGAAAGAATGCTTGAGATGTCAGCACTCCCTGGATTGGTAATGAGTACCTTGCTAAATCTTACTTCCTGGTATCCTAATAGTGATGTTCCAAATAAATATTTTGGTTTTGCCTTTGAAGAAGGGAGTTTATTACATTTTGCAAATCTATCCCTAAAATACACATGCATATTCATAGCAATTGCTACTGGTATTGATTGGCATTACAGGCTAATAAGCCCTTCACATGCACAAGTGATCCTATTTCATGCCATTTTGTATATCTGAATATTCTGCTGATAATACTAAATTAAAAATCGGGGTTTTTTTAAAGCCAGGCAAGATCAGGTGGCCACAAATTCCAAAAGGAAGGATGGCTCAAATGATATTCACAAAATATCCATGTACACAATATGCATACATATTACATATTAATTACATTTGTATTACATAAGAATAATCCATGTAACATATATTTTTTAAAAATTCACAATGATAAAGGAGGAAAGTGAAGGTACCTAAAGAAAACAATGTGGTTACACAAGAAATCAGAAGGATAAAGCACTAAGAAAAATGAAAACTGATTTTTATTTATTTGTTTTTTTTAATTAAACAAATGCTTTATTAACTTCTGGTTTACATCATTCATTTCCACCAGATTATGAGTTACATTTTTCCCCCATTTTTTCCCTACCCACCACCCCAGAATAGTAGTCCCACTAGATATCCCCTCATCCAATCTGCTCTCTCCCTTATCTTCTCCCATACCCCCTTCGACTTTGCCATTAGGGCAAGGTGAATCTCTGAGCCCCACTGGCTGGACATCTTATTGAAAACTGATTTTTAAAAAAGTTATGTTGGGTACAAGTAGGATGAAAAGGACTGTTTGGGAATGATGGGACTAACTACAATGATATTAAAGAGATAGTATGACTTTATAACATTCAATTCCAATTTTGTTTCAGTCTCTTACCAAGAAAGACCTTCTTCAAAAGATAATTAAAAAGGAATAAATGAATTTTTAAAAATTATTCAATGTTTATTAAATTGACATGCATTTTGCTAAATGCTGGGAATAAAAGCAAAATAAAAACCCAATCCTCTCCACGAAAAAAAAAATGCACAAACAACAATAAACAAAATAGCTAAACTACAACAGTACTTGCCCAAAAGAAGTTTTTTTCTAATAGGGGAAGTCAACTTATAAGAGAGTGGTGACCAAGGAAATGCTCTGCTGAGGTAAAAAGAGAAAGAAGGGGAGGTAACAGTATGAGAGTATGGATGTCCTAAGTGTAGGTTGGGTGGTATGTGAAGCTAACGGGTGGATGGATTACCTTCCCCAGAGATTGGGAGAGACATGGATTTTAGATTTTAGAAGACTCAAATAACTGTGGCCCAGGATTATGAAGATATTTAGAAAAAAGTTAGCTAATTTAAAAAAACTTGATGGTTAAGACTAGACAAATCACACAATAGACCCCAGCTTTGACACTTCTGAGTATTCTTGAGTAAATCATCACTAGCTCCCTGGATCTCAGCTACACATCTATAAAATGAGAAGATAGGTCTAAATGACATCTAAGGTCCCTTCTAGTAATAAGTTTATGATATCTTAGGATGATGAAAATACTTGTATATATGAATCACAAAAAATGGAATAAGTGTCTGGGGCCAAGAGAACAACAAATACCTTAGTTTTCAAAAAGTAAATCCTGATAGCCAGGCACTAGTGAATTTTACAGATTCCTAACAAAATTCTTGGCAGAATATTATAACAAATGATTGCTTGCATAGCATGGGTTTACTAAAAGTAAGTCATGTCAAATGAACTTACTTTCTTTTTTCTTTTTGATACATTTAGGTCTGATTCCAGTCAAGGCAATAGAGGAAGACCTAATTTTTTAAAAAAGGGGGAGAAATAGAGAAAATAATCAAAAGCTCTAAGAGAAGGCCCTTTAACTCTGTTGCCTGCCACTTTAAAACTTCTTCCTGGGGGCAGTGAGGTGATGCAGTAAATAGAGCACCTGAGTTCAAATACAGCCTCAGACACTCAACACTTACCAACCATGTGACCTTGGGCAAGTCACTTAACCCCAATTGTCCTCCAAAAAGCAAAAACAAAAACAAAAACAAAAACAACAACAACAAAACTTCTTCCTGTTTCCATCCATCCATATTACAATCGAAAAACAATGAAAGCTAGACTCAGAAGCTTTGACTTTTTTTTTTTTAAAGCAATTAGGGTTAAGTAACTTGCTCAAGGTTACATGGCTAGTCATTATTTATGTGTGGGTGCTCATTTTCTGAGGCCGGATTTGATCTCGGGTCATCCCAACTCCGAGGCCGGCGCTCTTACTCACTGTGCCACCTAGCTGCCCCTTTAGGGCAACTGGGGTTAAGTAACTTGCCCAAGGTTACACGGCTAGGTTTTTTGTTTTTTTGTGTGTGGATTAAGTGTCTGAGGCTGGTTCCGAACTCAGGTCCTTCTGACTCCAGGGCCAGCGCTCTATTCACTGCACCACCTAGCCGCCCCCAGAAGCTTTGACTTTTTAACCTCAGTTCTACCACTTAGCTGTATGTCCTTGGGTAAGTCATTTAATGTTTGAGCTTCAGCTCTTCACGTATAAAATAAGAATATTCTTGAACTATTTGTTTACAGAGTTACAACAGTTATGAGAATATATGTAAAATGCACCACAATAGATACAAAATAAAAAAAAAAACCCAAGATAACAACAACAACAACAAGCTACTGGGGTGGCTAGGTGGCACAGTGAATACAGCACCAACCATAGAGTCAGGAGGACCCGAGTTCAAATCCAGACTCAGACCCTTGACACACTTACTAGCCTAGCCTTGTAACTTTGGGCAAGTCACTTAACTCCAACTGCCCTCCAAAAAGCAAAAAACAAACAAAAAAACCCAAACATACAAAAAATCCAAAAACAAACAAGCTACTCTGGTTAACTATTCCCTTGTCTTAGCAGTGTCTGCATATTCCCCAAACGAATCCCTTCATTTGTACCCTCAATTCTATCTTCTCAAACAGGAACTCCATTAATTGTTCTTCTCTCTACTGTATCTTTAATCTCTCTCCCCACTGATTCCTTCTCTGCTTAAAAATACACACAACATACATTTCTTCTAACTTAGGGAAATTTCCCTTGACTCCCCTGCTTTCAATCACCATGCTATCTGTAACTCAATTCTAAGAGTTTTTGTAATAATGGTGCTTGCAAAGTATTTTAAAAATATCTCATTTAAAGGGGCGGCTAGGTGGCACAGTGAGTAAGAGCGCCGGCCTCGGAGTTGGGATGACCTGAAATTGAATCCGGCCTCATAAAACGAGCACCCACACATAAATAATGACTAGCTGTGTAACACTGAGCAAGTTACTTAACCCCAATTGCTTTAAAAAAAAAAATCTCATTTAAGTCTCAATAACTATGTAGGTGCTATTATTCTCTCCCTTTTACAGAAAAGGAAACTGAGGGAGAAGTTCAGTGGCCCGTCCAGGGTCTGAGGCCGATTCTGAACTCAGTCTTCTTAAATCCAGGTCCAGCCCTGCATCCGGCACTATGGATCCCTCTCCTCCTCTGGTTTATCTGTAATTGTTTCTACCTTGGTCTTCCTCAGGAGTTGGTCTTCTTAACTCCTTAACAGAAATGTTTCCTAAGGCTGTTTTGAGCCTACTTCTCATTCTATATCCTCTAATTTGGCTTTCTCACCTACTTCTAAAACTTTAGCAAATCCAAGGATTTCTAGTCTTGATTTCTCTCTCCTGAGTTTCCTTTATTTCAAAATTGCCTACTGGACTTTTCTTCCTAGATGTTGCTGCAATAAGTCTAATATTTCCTTCATTTCTTTACCCAAATCTGCTCTCGACTTCCCTATGCAGGAATCTTAAACTCCCTCTCATTCGTCCTCTATACCTAGGTACCAAAATGCAACACTACGGAATTGTTTTCTCCTCTCCTTTCCATTCCCAATGCCACCAACTGAGTTCAAACTCTTATTATTGCCAGACTAATCAATTTTAATTATTTGCTAAGTTCCTTTTCCCTCCAATCCTTTTCTAATTTTCCTTCTGCACAAATCTGATCATATTCCTCTAGTCAATAATTCTTTAAAAGGACATTTTACTCCCTCCCCCATTACATATAAAAACAAATTTTAACATTTTGTTTTTGAAAATTCTGAGTTCCAAATCATTCCCCCCACCCCCTATAATTTGATATAGGCTACTCTCAGGAATCTGGTTTTCCTAAATAAAATCTATAACCAGATTCCAAAAGCTACACTCATTGAATGCTATTCCTATACACAACTCCAGTCAAGTAACAAATATCTGCCATCTCAGAACAAGTTCAAGTCCTTCAAACTCTTGCTCATATTATCTTACCAAGAAATTTCTACCTATTAAAATAATACCCTATCCAAACTCTAGATCTTTTGAGTTTTCAGTAATTCCGCCCTTGCCTATATTTATAATATAGCTCTTGTGGATCTTATTCATCATATTTCAATGTATATACTTACTTGGCTGAATTTCTCTTATCAGAAATCTTATCATGGTAAGGTCTTTGAGAGTAGGGACCATTATATTTATTTGCTGCTCCCAGTAGTACCTAGCATATTATGTGTTGAAGGTTCCTAAGAGATTTTTGCTAAATGACTGGGCAGCATGCCTATGGATGCAAATTATTTGATAAAGTATCTTACATCCTTTTGTACAATATAGGTGCTTACTGTTTGAACGAACCTATAGTTAAGAGTAATCATAGTTGAACTATTTTAAGCAATACTGACAAGATGACCAATTTCAACCTGGAAGGAGAGCTCTAATAAGGACCACAATTCTAGTCAATATTTCATTAATAACTTAGATGAAAATATTGAAGGTATCTCTGAGAAAACATTGTTTGAAAGAATAACCAATATGAAAGCTGAAAGAATCAAAATTTAAAATTATCTTGAAAGGCTAAGAAAATGGACAAAACCCAATCCTTCGTGCATCTATTCTATTAACATTTCCTGCAACAATGTATAATGCTGTAACCTTATCACTACCTCTTTAGACATGTCTTTAACACTTGCTGAAGCAAAAATATTTCATTACTTTGAAGTCTACCTAATGATAAGCCTCTCTAAAATTAGGCAGTTTGAAGATAAATAGCTTTTTACTGGAACTATACTCAAAGCTTTTCCAGGTCAACAAGATCCACTGGAGCTATTCTTCTTTGATATGGCAGTCAGTTCCCATAATGAGGAATCATAGGAGTCCAAAACCACAAAGATAAACTTTAACAAGCACAAAACTCAAACTCCAAATTTAGGTTCAAAACCTCCCTTACAAACCACTGTTACCTCTCTCCTTGAACCCTTCCTGTCCTGTGCTCTCCAGCATACTGCATCTTCAGTTACCACCACCACCCTGTCCTCAAAGCATCAGCTTCTCACCACCTTATAGTTTGCACCCAAATGCATTTAAACATGCTGAAGTCTTCACTGTTCTTAAAACAACATTCACCAGACCCTCATATATTTATCTGTATCTTTCCTTTTTTCAACAAAACTTCTTGGAAAAGGTATCTACATTCACTTCCTCAACTTCCTGTTCTTTCTCTCTCAACCCTTTGCAATCTGGATTTTGACCTCTTCATTCCACTACACCTGCTCCTTCTAAAGTTACCACTGGTCTTTTACTGATCAAATGTGATGGTCTTTCTTCAGTCTGTATCCTTCTTTACCTTCCTTCTGGGTCTGACAATTGACCACTCTCTCTTGGATACCCTCTTCTCTTTTGGTATTTGAGTAACTGTTCTTCCCCATTTCTCTCAGAATTCCTTTGCTGGCTTATCATCCATATCACAATCACTAAAATGGGTTTTTGCTAAGTTTGTATCCTTGGCCAGCTTCTCTATACCAGAGGTTCTTAACCTTTTTGTGTATCATAGACCCTTCTGGCAATCTCATGGAGCCTACAGACACTTCAGAATAAATTTTAAAAAACAAAACATCATAATTGCAGTTAATAACAAATTTCAATCAGAGGTTAATAAAGACATAAATTTTTCCTGGTCTGAGGTCACAAACCAGATGAAATCTATCCACAGATCCACTAGAAATCTGTGGTCAGTCCCCCCAAGTAAAGAATCCTTAGCTTTAGTCTCTCTCTCGATATTCCTGTTAGCTCCCACAGATTAATGCAGCTGACTCCCAGATTTATATATCCAGTTTTCATCTCTCCACTGAGCTTTTGTCTCATGCCACCAACAGCCCATAGTCCAAACTGAACTCATTACCTTTACCCTAACATCTCCCCTCTTCCAAAGTTCCCTATTTCTATCAAAGCTATTGTCATCCTTCTAGTTTCCTTGATTCACAATATGTGCATTACCCTAGACCCCATTCCCCACACATCTCATCAGAAGGCATATTCTGCAGTTCCTACCTCTACTCCCACAGTTATCACCTTAGTTCAGGCCCTCATCACGCTCTCATCTAGATCATTCCAAGAGCCTTTTAATTGAACTCTATGCTTCAAGTCACCATTCCAGGACATCCTACACAAAAAAATTACAAAGTAATTTTCCTTAAAAAACAGACCTAACCAGTTATGTCATTCCCCTACTTGTTTGTACAGTTATTGGCATGTTATCTAATTCAGACTGTGAATTCCTCAAAAATATCAACTGCTGAAAATCTGGAACTCAAGGGATTGTGGAACTGAATGTTGTAAACTAAAAGTACATAAATAAAGTTTTAAAAATATATCAACCGTTTTTTGCCTTTGTGTCCCTTAGCATATAGTAGGCACCTGATAAATACTTGTTGCTAGATTACTCATGCAATTCTAGTGGCTTTCTACTGACTCTGGGATAAAATATCACCTGTTGTTTAGATTTAAAAACGCTACACAACTTTGAAGTTCCACTGGATATTACTCTCCCTTTCCTACTCTGAGACCCAGACAAACTGAACTCTATTCTTCGAATATAACCCTCTATTTCTCACTCTCTGTCCTTGCACTAGCCACCCAAAATGTCTAAAATGTATTGGTTCTTTGCTTATATGTCATAACTTTCCTCTCTTTTAAGATGCAGTTCAAGAACCATTTCCTGCATGAAGATTTTCCTGATCTTTCCCAACTACTACTGCCTTTCCACCAAACTATCTTGCATCTAATTACTTTCTATATATTCGGTTTTTTTTTTTTTTGCTTTTTGGAGGGGGGAAGGTAGGGCATTTGGAGTTAAGTGACTTGCCCAAGGTCAAATGGCTAGTTTTGCGTTAAATGTCTGAGGCCAGATTTGAACGCAGGTCTTCCTGACTCCAGGGCCAAGTGCTCTATTTACTCTGCCACCTAGCTGCCCCATATATTTGTATTTTTTTATTTTGCATTTATGCTTTAATTATTTTTTTATCTTCTCCATTAGAATACATGCTCCTCCTGAATAGGGATTGTTTCTTTGTACATGTATATACACGGTGCCTAGTATAGTGCTTGGCATAGCAAAAACACTTAATACTTATTTTTTGAACTCAGAAGCCAATGAGAGAGGACTCACTGAGCCAACAGTGTCATGCCCCAGGAAAAAAGTTACTGCAAACTTAGCCAGCATTTAAAAAAATACTATATCCAAATTAAGTAAAGCAGTGGATACAACTATACTCTATTTAGATCATACCTTGTATCTTGTCATCCAATTTGTAAAGGTAACTTTTGAGAGAACTTTATGATTTTAGAATGAATTAGCAAGTGGTCTGCTAGTTATGTCACATAAAGAGAAGATGAAGGACCTAAGATGTTCAGCTTGGAGAAATGAACACTTTAGAGAGACAAATGATAGTTCTTTGAATATCTGAAAGGCAGTCATTTTATACCCCGAAAAGGAATAGTAATACATTCTTTCAGAGGGCAAAATTAAAGGGAGGTAGACTTCTGCTCAATATGATATCGTAATAATCATAGCTTTTTAGCAAAACAGCAAGCCTCCCTCACTAGGGGGTGCATAGGCAGGAAAAATAATCATCAGGAATACTGTAGGAGCAGGGGTTCTTAACCATTTATTGGATCTTGGGAGACCCTACTTTGGCAGTTTAGTAAAGACTATGGATGTCTTCTCAGAATAAAGTTTCTCGATGCACAAAATAAAATAGAACTACAAAGGAAACCAATTATACTTAAATATAGCTATTGAAATATTTTTAAAAACAACTTCACACAATCTATGTCAAGAACTCCAGCCATCAGGAATATTCTTGTGTAAGGGGTAATATGATGCCTAAAATTCTACCAATCTACCCCAAATATGTTTTCATAGTTTTTGAGACACTGGTACCTGTTAATCCTTTTACAGTAAGGACTTCTTGGTCCTGCAGAACTAAATCGGTATCTTCGCCTTGCAGGAGAGGCTGGGCCGCTATAAAACATGTTAGGTTTTCTCTGGTGCCGAGGTTCTATTTAAAATTTTAAAAAATTACAACAGTTATAAAATATTTGGACTTCAAAATTAACAAACTGCTTCCTTAATAAAAAAAAAAACATTATTGCATAACAACATTTAATTTTTTATTTCACCTGCCCCAGAAGTTTTATCCTACAATGATTTAATATTTATAAGTACTGAATTATAATAAATGAGGAAAAAGTAGTTTCATTTATTCAAATCAATGAAAGCACTTGAACACTCAAATGAACACACTCAATCTAAAAATAGTAAAAAAATGTTTCAAAAGGTTGGATTGTATCTCATACTATGTCCTATAAAACAATTTGTTTTAGACCAAGATCAGAACTGAGTTTATATTATAGATTCCATTGCTGGCTAAGAAAGACTATTTAAATTATCAGTATTTATAAAAGAATAAAACCCACACAAAAAGTATTTCACTAGAATGGGAGTCAATGGGGAAAAAACCAATTAATGGCACTTGTCAACTACAAGGAAAAATAGTTAGCAAAAAAAGTTTCCTTCCATTCAACAATTACAGCACTTACTTTCCAGGGGAGCCTGGTAACGTACAGCAGTCTTCCTCTGTCTAAGATCATAGCGTTTTTGATTATCTTCTTCTCCATCTTCATCTTCATCTTCTTCTCCATCTTCATCTTCATCTTCGTCTTCATCTTCATCTTCTTGGTCTTCACCTTCTTCAGAAGATTCTATAACAACAACAACAACGATAATAATATAAAATAATAAACAATACAAACAATGACAAAAATTCTATAGTTAATTTAGAACAAAAATACGAAGAAAGCTTTTTGCGGGGGAAGGGAGTTGGTTGGATTACTGTCCACAAAGAGCCATCTGCCAACACCAAAGGAAAAAATAAGGACTAGTTTGTATAGTTAGTTACAGTTCAAGGTAACTTGAACAATGCAAGTAACAGTGCAAGACTATGATAAGGAATATGGAGGTACCATGGCTGCAATAGAGAAGTAGTGAAGGAGTTACTTTCCCACTCGTCTCCTACTTTGGAACTCTTGCTAGCTTTGGTTATTATTATTAACATTGTTCTGATTTTTAAAGCTTAAAGCAAATAGACACTAGAAGACAAAAATTTTAAAATCAACTCGTTTATAATCTACAAAAGATTGTGATGAGGTCTTGCTAATATTTCACTTATTTTCAGTCTCTCCTTATCTACTGGCTGATTCCCTACTGCCTAAGAACATGCCCACATCTCCTCCATCCTAAAAAACCCTTACTTGAGGCTGCTAGGTGGTACAGTGAATAGAGCACCAGCCCTGGAGTCAAGAGGACTAGAGTTCAAATCCAACCTCAGGCACTTAAGACGTACTAGCCATGTGACCTTGGGCAAGTCACTTAAATCCAAATGCCCTGCCCTCCCCCCTCCAAAAAAAATTTTTTTTCAAAAACCTTACTCCATCCTTCTGCCCCCAATATTGTCCTATATCTGTTTTGCCCTTTTAGCAAAACTCCTCGAAATTATCTACAGTAGGTACCTATACTTTCTCTCCTTTCACTTCTTAATTCCTTAAAATCTGGCTTTTGATCTCACTATTCCATTGAAACTGTTCTCTCCAAAGTTATTAAAGATTATTTAGTTGCCAAATCCAATGGCCTTTTCTCAGTCTTCACTTTCTTCGACCTCTCTGCAGCTTTGTTACTGGTGATTACTCTCTCCTCCTTGGTATCTCTTCCCTCCAGGTTTTCTGGATACCACACTCTTCTGGTTCTCCACTTATATGACCACTCCTTGGTCCCCTTCGCTGAATCCTCCTCCAGGTCACACCCTCTCATCGTAGTGTCCCTCAGGGTCCTCTCCTGGGCTTCTACTCTTTTCCCTCTATACTACACTTTCCTAGGTGATCTCATCAGCTCCTATGGATTTAATTACAATCTCTATACTGAAGATTCTCAAATATACCCATCTTGCCCCAAACACTCTACTGATTTCCAATGTTATAACTCCAAGTGCTTTCAGACATCTAAAACTGGATGGCCAGCAGACATCTTAAACTCAATCTGTCCAAAAGTGAGGGCAACACTATCCTCCCAGGACCCCAGGCTTACAACCTTTAACTTTACATCATGGATTCCTCACTTTCTCTCCTCCCAGATATCCAACCTGTTGCCAAGGCCTGTTGATTTCACTTCTGTAACTAACATCTCCCAAAATTTCCCATCTCTCTTCTAACACTGCCATATCTCTAGTGGAGGCCTCATCACCTCATGCCTGGATTACTCCAAAAGCCTGCAAATCGGGTCTGCTTGTCTCAAATCTTTTCCCACTCCATTGATCTTCCATTCAGTCACTAATTTTCCTAAAAAGTGGATCCAATCATGCTACCTCCCTACTCAAACTCCAGTAGCTCCCTATTGCCTCCAGGAGCAAATACAAAGTGGCTTAGCATTTAAAGCCCCTCATTCCAGGTTTCTTATACCTTACTCCCCCAACATGTACTCTTTGATCCAGCAATACCGGCCTCCTTGCTTTTCTAAGGAACCAGATACTCTATCTGCTCCAAGGCATTTTCTCTGGCTGTCCTCCATGTCTGGAATGCTCTCCCTCTTCTGCTTTAACTACTGACCTTCCTGGCTTCCTGTAGCTTCAACTAAAAATGTCACATTCTACCGGTAGCCTCTTAATTCTAATGCCTCCTCCCTATTATCTCCTATCTTACATATTCCTTCCTCCATTGGACTATAAGCTCCTTGGACAGTCTTTTGCCTCTTTTTATATGGCATGGCACATAGAAGGTGCTTAACAAATGTTGCCTCATTAAAGACTACAAGTTGGTCAAATTTAAGACTGCCTCACTCAGAACTTTACTATTAACTTTGGAAGTCAGTCTTGCAGAAGTTATAACAACATAGAAATCAGCTCTCCATTAAAATAAGTAACTAATTTTGTATGTAGCTAGAAGGAAGTCTGACCAGTTATGGCTTACCATAGTGGTACTTTAACAACTTTAACAACTCAGGTGATTTGTTTTCCCCCATACTAAGGCCCAGATACCAATAAAGTTCTTTAAAATAAAAACTCCCATAAAGTATGAATAAGAGATTCAACAGATCTAGCAAAAAAGAAGTTATCTATACTCCAGGTGAAGTTATTCATTAGTCTGACATATTTTGGCCTAGAATAAAAAGCAAAGAACTTAAAATGCCAATCAAATAACAGCATGAGATTTCACCTTACAACCTTCACAAAGTGGCAAAGATGACAAAACAGGCAAATAGTCGATACTGGAGAGGGATGTGGGAAGATGGATGCACTGGTACCTTACTGGTATAGAGCTATGAATCAGTACACCATTGTGGGAAGCAATTTGAAATTATAGAATAAAATGATTAAAATTGTCCATACTCTTTGACCCAGAGGTTTGACTAACAGGCAGATACCCCAAGGAGGTCATTAAGAAGAAAGTCCCCATATACAACAAAATATTTATAGCAACATTTTTTGTGGAAGAATCAGAAGCAAAGAAAATGACCATATGTAGGGAAATAGCTAAATAAACTACAGCACATAAATGTAACAGTATTATTGTGCTATAAGAAAAGATAAATATAATGAATACAGAAAAGCATGGAATGATCTACTTGAACTGATGCAGAGTGAGATTAGCAGAGTCAATTAAACAAAAACCAGAATGACTACGACAATGTTCATGGAAAAAAATAGTCACAAAACAACCAAAAATGAATGTTGCAAAATCACAATGAACAGGAATGACTTCAGTAAGAGATATAAGAATACCTCCTCTTATTCTTCTGGAGAGGTAGGAAGCTGAGAACTGTGAAATATTTATTTTCAGATTTTTTTTTCCTGATACTGATATTTTGCTGTTTTCCTCTCTCTTTTTTCAAAAATATTCTTTGTTTTATGGGACAGCTGTCCTTGAGAAGGGAAGAATACAGATACAGGAGGAAATTTGGGCAAAGCACACAAAAAAGATAAAAATTATTTTTAAAAAAAGGATTGAGCATTCGGGCAGAATGAGGAAAATAAAGCAATTTCCCCAATATTCCTCAGCCATCTTTTCATAATCTAGCATGGCCATTTTTTACTGCTGTAAATTCTCAGAATGACTCACATTCTAAATGCACCCCAAAAAAGTACACTAAAAAGGAAATGTAAATAATTTACCATTATAAGAGAACATATGTATTATTAGCCTCCTAATAATACACCTATGATATAGTCACTTTAAAAAATATTAAAGTGAGTAGAGCGCTGGCCCTGGAGTCAGAAGGACCTGAGTTCGGATCCTGGCCTCAGACACTTAACACACACACACAAACAAAAAAAACCTAGCCGTGTGACCTTGGGCAAGTTACTTAACCCCAATTGCCCTCCAAAAAAAAAAATATTAAAGTGGTACTCATAAAAGTTTACTGAGTCTTTTTGATCTATATATTAGACTTACTGGATTCTTTAAAGTAGAGTAAACCATGTATCCAAATTTTAAATAGAAGATTTTAAGTTGAGTTAAACATTTAATTTTAAAGTTCACCATTTTTAGAGCCCACGAACAATTACTTCAAGATATTTTGCCCACATATCAACTGTTTCTGTAAGATATTTTGCCCACTTATCAACTGTTTCTGTAACTGCTGTGCATAGTTTTTCATCAATCTTGTTCTTACAGTGTTAGGATAGTATTATTTTGTGTCTTGAATCATTTGCCTACCTAAAAGCAAGCTTACCTTTTTTTTGCCTCACTTTAAAATTAACTGCTTTAACAAGCAAAAATTAGACTACTCAATAATATAAAAAGATTCAGATATTAAGCGAATCAAGAAAGAAGGTTCTATCTTTTCTATCTACTTATGAAATTTCCATCCAAAATAAAATTTCATTGACATTTTAATAACTTCATCTGAAAAACTACATGTCACAAACTAGCTTCTGATAGAAATTAAGTCTCTTTAAACTTAATTCTCAAATATCCAAATTATCAACATTATTTTACTAAAATCTAAAAGTCTATACCATACCTTTGCTGATAGAAGGCAAAAATCAACCTATTTAGCTTAAGGAGAATTTTTTTTAACCATCCTATTATTTAAGTGATAGAATGAAATAATCTGTCTTGAGTATATTTGATACCAAAGCATTTTCTTAAGCAACTAAATGGTATTTGTACAGAGTTCTGTTAGTTTATTATGACGAAAAGTTATTGTTTTACTTAGTCTCCAAGGGTTACAAGTGATATAATTTCCCCACAAAAAGGCAGCTTCCTATTGAACAAAGATATTTCAATAGGCTATTAAAAGAGCTCAAACCAAAAGAAGCACTCACCTACACTGCCATCTTGATTATCGGTGGTTTCTTCATCAGTTCTTTGAACATTTTTTTGCTTTCCTCTAGAGTACATATCAAGATTTTCCTGAAATTATTTAAATGAAAACTATTAACACTTTTACATATGAGCAGATCACAGTAAGATCCTATAAAACTGAACCTAACTTAAAAGGAGAGAGTATTAGCAAGAAACATTTTAAAACTTCTTACAAATTTTAAACCTTATGTAAACTTTCTCATGTCTAGGTGTTGTCATTTTTGCAGTCAATTTTTTTTTAATGGGAGCTTTGTTGCTGAAAAACACTTCACCAAAGTCATTTTAGAACACTGATATCTTGAATTTGTATTACAAAATAATAATCACTGCTGCTAGTTCCCCAAACTCAACTTTGCCTTATGTAAAATAATACCTTGCAATTATACAGTACTTTTGGGTTCACAAAGCATTTTCACACACACACACACACACACACACACACACACACACACACACACACACACACAACCTCATTTGTTCCTCACAATAACAGGATAAAATAGGTATAGTAGGCATCATTATAATTATTTTAAAGCTCAGAAAAGCGAAGTTGAAAGAAGTTAACTGACCTACAAAGGATCACATAGTGAATGGATAGGCAAGAATGTGGACAAACCCAATCCACTAGTTAAAACTGTACCTCAATTATTTTTTGTAATAAATAAGAAATTCTTGACACCTTTCCCACAGGAAAGTGAGGAGTTATTAAGTCAAGAATCTTAAGCAATGGACATTGACCAGGGATTTGACTGATTTATTTAAAAAATAAAAAAGGCTGATGATGCAGGAAATTAAACTGGGTATTTCTAAATCTACACAAAGAATGTAAACATTACTTCTTCAGCATCATTAAATACTCCCAAGTCTTCCAAGTCAATCATTCGACGTCTGCGCATCTTTTTCATATCATCCATTTTCTGTAATACAGCTTCAGCAGTGCTAATATTAAAAAAAAAATACACTTGATATAAAAATAGGCTGGCACAATTATTAAAACAATTGCAAAGTGAAAGCAATGTAACATTTCTTTGTCATAGGAAATGAAAAAAGTGAGTTTTTTTCCAGAAAAATCTGTAAAGACTAATAAGAAAGCAAACTGTAGAGAACAATATAACAACATTGTAAAGAAAAACATCTCTAAAACACTTAAGAGCTATGATCAATACAATGACTAACCAGTATTCCAGAAGACACATGATACAACATGCTATTCACCCTTCTGATAGAAAACTGATAACACTCGAGGTAAAAAATGAGATTTTTAAAAAATACGGTCAATGTAGGAATTTATTTTGCTTGATTGCCTATTTGTTACAAAGGTTTTCTTTTTTTTTTTTTTCCCAGGGTATGGGGAAAGGGGAAGTGAAAAGGAGAAAAAACTTTTTTGTTAATTGAAAAAAATTAAAGTATATGTGAAAAAGTGTTTAAGAACACCATTAGTGAGATATCAAAATAACTAAAAATGTTAGAACACCAAATATCTTCTCACATCATGCTTTAAATAAAAAAGGCAAACCTTTCATCCCCCTCTCAGTCAGGTATTTACAAAATGCCCACAAGATTCATAGCAGTAAAGTAAGCATGTGTCATATGATGCTATCTTACAAGTTTCAGATAAAACCAAAGTCTATTTTAACCAAGAATTTATTTGATCATTTTGTCTACTCATTTACTGAGTGCTCCAAAACCTTAAGCTAATATGAATTCATGAGATGGGATAACCTAAGAGGTAAAATACTCTTGTTTAAGTCTAATGTGGTAATATGAAACAAAGTTTCACAGGATGTATACAATAATAATTCAAATTCTTATAGTTTACTTCTTTTCTGAAAAGAACTAATTACTGTTTTAGGTAAATTAATATGCAAATTTAGGCACCTTCATATCTACTTACTTTGTTATGAGTTTGTCAAACAGCACAGACTGATTCATGGCACTGTAACGACTTCTGATCCTACAACTGCGGCGAACTTCTACATCACCATTCTCTTCATGAAGATGTTCTGTGGTTTGAACTGCATTTCTAGTCCTCAATGACCGAGTAGCTGGAATCACTTTGTCTATAAAAATACATGCATATGATATGGGTTCATAAAAGATGCACATATCTGTGTATATATAATATTAAATGTAAAAACTCTACCCTAGCTTTTTTGTTTTGGAGAAACTTAAATTTTTTATGTATACTGAGAACAGTAACTGTCCTGAAATGAACGTGCAACTTTAAAAGTTATACTTAAGAATATGAAAATTACAATATCTCATAAAACCTATACTAGAAAAAAGACAATTCCTACTATGACATTTTAAAAAAATGTGACAATTTTTATAATAAATTTTTAGCCAATTAAAGTAATTACCTAGCCTATTCAGTCTTTTAACTCTCAAAATGACACAACATACAGGCTTTAATAGCTATTAATACACTTCAAGTAAATTTAGCATATAGTACTAGAAAAGAACAAAAAGTTTTTAAAAAAGCTTTCAATGACATCAGTTCATACATACCTGTACTAACAAGAGAATTAGAATGTAATGTTAATAGACTGATTCCAACAAGAAAAATATAGTACATTCAATATTAAATATGTTAACACTGCCATGCTTATTACTGAATATATTACAGGTAGATTCCCAACAAAGTACACAAAATTACATACATTTAACACTAAATTGAGGAAACATGCTTTTTCTTTAATATTACCTTCTTTGCAATCTTCATTTTTTTTATTATCAGCCTGTTGTCTGGCCAACTGCCTATGTGAGAAAAATTTATTAGAACACAAAATAACTACATATAAAACCTTAATACCAATTTAAAATGTCCATTTTACTTCCACATCCAACTTTCAAAGTTCCAAAGTTACTAAGAATTAGTATTAAATATTAGTGCCACTATAATGAATGACCAAAGGAGAATTATGTGAGGGGGGGAAAAAAATCACCAAAATTCATTATACCAAAAGGTATAACCTTTTGATCAAATGCTCTATTAGGCTTCAATCTTTAGAAAAATTACCCAGTTAACCAAAAAGCATTTATTAAGTATTTACTATGTGTCAGGTACTGTGCTAAATGCTAGGGATTAAAAAAAAAAAAAGGGACAACTCAGTACCTACCATTAAAAAGCTAACATTACAATGGTGGAGACAATATACAGATAGCTATGTATACAAGATACATATTCAGTGTAAATGGAAGGTAATCTCAGAAGGAAGGAAGTACTAGCGGCATGGGGGAACTAAAAAAAGCACTCGTATGTCAGGGCCTTGAGTCAGAAGATCCAGGTTACATTCAGCTTTAGACACTTACTATCTTTGGGCAAATCATTAATGCCTCTGCTTTCTCAAATGTAAAATGAGGATAATAATCCATCCCTCAGAGTTGTTGTAAAGATCAAATGAGACATTTGTAAAGTGTATAGCACAGTCCGTGGCACACAGTAATACTTGCTTCCTTACCTCCTTTCTACCAGGATATAGGGAAAGGGATATATGCAAGGGATGTTGAGAAGGTGGCATGTAACAGACTGGATCTGTTGGGTGACTGTGGAGCTAAGGATAACATAAGGGCTGCAAATCTGAGTGATTAAGAAGGATGGTTGTACCCTTGACATAGAGAATGGATCAGAGTGGTTTTTTGCACATGCTTATGTGACATTCAATTAAAGATGTTCCAAAGTCTGTTGGTGATGAGAAAACAGAGTTCAGTTGAGAGAAGAGTTCAATATATAAACATGGGAATTATCTGCATCAGGAAAACTGAACCAATGGAACTGATCATCCAATAAAATAACAGAGGGAAAAAGCTGAACAGGATAAGGAATTTTTATAGGGGGTAGAGAGTAAGGAGTGGGGTGGAGAGTGTGTGAGTATGTGTATATGTGTTACCCAATGTTAGTAGGTGTGATCTGGAGTATCAGGCTGTGGGATTTAAGCAGATTAAGGAAACTGAAAATTAGGGTACTTAAGGGAACATCACTAAGTTCCCTTGTAAGAAGGCAGGAGTTAAGGTAGAGAGAAAAACTAAGCCAGGAAGTCAAAGACTTCCTGAATGTCATGTAGACGGACAGAACTTTCAGAACATTCAAAATAACATTTTTTTTGTTGTAGCAAAGGAAACCTGAAACAAAGTGGGTCAAACTGAAGATGGCCCAAGCCCATTTGTGAGTTACTGAATTTTTTGGGCCAACGATACAAATGTAAGCAAGAAAGACACTAACCTCAAGAAGCTTATATTCTAACATGAGAAGATAAAAACATCTATCAATAAACATTTATTAAGAGTCTATGTGAAGGGCGGCTAGGTGGCACAGTGAATAGAGCACAGGCCCTAGAATCAGGAAGACCTTAGTTCAAAGCCAGCCTCAGCCACTTAACTCTTACTAGCCGTGTGACCTTGGGCAAGCCACTTAACCCGAACTGCCCAGCCTTCCCCCTTCCAAAAAAAAAAAAAAGTCTATGTGCAAAGTACCATTATATGACATGCTAAAATAGATACCCTAAAGCAGACTAGGGGGGAAAATCACATTAACATACAAAAACATAATTATTAGTAATGATATGTATAGTGAAGAATTCCTGAATGCAAACTAACTTGGAATAAAGAATTTGAATTAAGGTGGAGATGATATAATCAGCTCCAAAAATGGAATTGCTATAGTTATTCCCCCACACTCCCACTTTTGAGAAAACAACTCATCTTTAGATGGGAACAGGAAACAATAGGTCACATTCTTATCAGTTACATTTACATATTACCACCAAAAGAAAATATGAAAGATAACAAATATGTTTTCATTTGATGAAGTTCATAATTCCATTATGGCAGCAGTCCAAATACTGGTCTCTTAGTAATTAAGCATTAAAGAACATATCACAGAAGTTAATTTTAAATGAGCTCTTATTTAACCATTTTTGAAGGTACCTTGTAAAATGTCTTCCATTAGTTGTATCACTTGATATTTCCATATTCTTGTCAAAACTAGAGTCTGAAGAATGCTGTTCAGTTTTCCTCAATGATCTTAATGCATGTGTACCGAAACTTTCAACTTCCTTAACTGAAGAACGAGTCTTAAGAAAAATTAAGAAAAGCCTTTAAGTTCTTCTGCAATAAAACTAAACTGGTTAAATTCACTTGAACTGTTTTCAAAAAATAAAATCCCCCACTCAAATTAATTTTCACTTTTTTTTTTTAAAGCAATTGGGGTTAAGTAACTTGCTCAAGGTTACACGGCTAGTCATTATTTATGTGTGGGTGCTCATTTTCTGAGGCCGGATCTGATCTCGGGTCATCCCAACTCCGAGGCCTGCACTCTTACTCACTGCACCACCTAGCCGCCCCTTTTAGGGCAATTGGGGTTAAGTAACTTGCCCAACATTACACGGCTAGGTTTTTGTTGTTGTTGTTGTTTGTGTGGATTAAGTGTCTGAGGCCGGTTCTGAACTCAGGTCCTTCTGACTCCAGGGCCGGCGCTCTATTCACTGGGCCACCTAGCTGCCCCCTAATTTTCACTTTCAATGAGACACCACCATTATATTTATTCCTCGAGAAGCAACACAACAATTATTTTAACAATTAAATACTACTCTTTCATGATAAAAGTCTCTAGAGGTTGGTTATCCCTCAGAAATATTAAAATAGTTTATTTTTAATTAAATACTGAATTTATTGCCTCCACCAAAAATATCATTGAGGTTGAAATGTTTTTTTTTAAAAAAAAAACAGTGTCAGGGGGCGGCTAGGTGTCGAAGTGAGTAGAGCACTGGCCCTGGAGTCAGAAGGACCTGAGTTCGGATCCGACCTCAGACACTTAACACACATAAACAAAAACCTAGCCGTGTGACCTTGGGCAAGTTACTTAACCCCAACTGCCCTCCACAAAAGCAAACAACAACAACAACAAAAGTGTCAGCTTTTATCAAGCAAGTCTAAAATATTGTTAAGTTCAACTATGACATAAATTAAAAACAATATTCTTACCATATCCCCACAGTCACACAAAAGAGCTTATTCAACTGCCCATCCACTTAATTCTAGCCCCCCCCCCCCATTTTTAACAGTTGATTTCAATTAAGCTAATTGCATTTATATTCCACCTGGACATTTTGTAAAAAACCTCACCGATGACCAATTTTCATTTACCCAAACCTGTTTATACAAATTATTTTGTGAGGCACCTAGCTTATGCAGCAGGGCCTTACTTGTTTCTCTCTCTTCCCATGAGATTAAATGGAATACTTTACAAAGATGTGTCAGGACCTTACTTTGTGGAAGAGGGATTAGAGAAGTCACACAGTGTCCTTTTATAGTCAGAATGGTAGACTACTTGTAAACACCCAAACAGGATCACAACATTTCAGACATCCAAGTGGGCCACTTAATCTAAATAACACTGGATTACACCTGGATTTTCTTACAAAATTCTAGTAAATTTTACAAAGTACAAGAATGGAACACTTCCCAAATTTAGGGTTTAGTTTTACCAAGTTTAAAAAGATCTTTATTCAGTTCTGAATATTAACTTTAAACACTGAAATACCTTCCAACAATTTATTTTAAAAAATGTATATCCCACATCTAAGCTTCTTTCATAGTATAACAACCAGTCTTCTAATATGTGGCCTGATGTAGCACTCCTTGACCCTAAGATGTGGTCTGATATTTTTAAAACAGATTTTTTTTTTAACCTCATTAGCTAGCATACAAAAACTGGTAAGCCAGTAGGGTCTGAAATTTCTGTTTATGTGGCCAAACTCTGGATGCTGTTTGGCCCCAAGTGGATCTATTAAAATATACTTTCAAAACTGCTGAAATCAAAGCTGAAAACCACAACAGAAATTGAGATAGATCCTGAGTGGAAAGTTAGGGACTGCCTACGTATGAATGCTAAAGAAATCTGTATTAAATTTTTTTTCATATAACCTTATATACATGAATTTTTAATCATATAGAAAATACATGGATACTGAAGTAGTATGCCTTGACATTTCACTGGCTTACGAGGGGCCCATCTTTGTATCCTGAATTCTTGTAAACCCAGAAATCCCCCATTCCACTTGGTTATTGAACAACTTTAACCCAGTGTGCCCCAGCCTACTCTTATCTTGTCCGGCTGAAGTAGTATGCCTTGTAAACTCAATCTACCAAACTGGTACAAATTTGGTAAGGTCATTTTCCCCACATACAAAAAAAGCCAAACCAAACCAAAAAACCCCCAAACCCTCCCTCAAAAACACCTCTATGATCTTCTGATTTAACCAGTGGCATAAACAAATCTCTTGATCTGAAAGGATGGTATCCTCCTACAATAAACTATATATGGCTGAAGCATTATCTCTCCAAATCTTAAGTATAGGGTATTTCAGGGCATAAATGCTCTCTAGAGGTTAGAGCCAATCACCTGAAGCTTTTCCCTTTAGGGAGGAAACTGGTTTTTTTTACACAGGCTTCAGTTAAATCACAAATATAGTGACTTCCCCATGGAAGATGAGTAATTAGAATACCTGACATTTATAATACCTTAATGGACTGTCTACAAAACAGCAGCCCTCATCATCTCACCTCATTTGACTGTCAGAACAATCCTTTTATGTATTAAAGACATTATTGTTGGGCAAATGAGGCTCAGAGGTAAAGTGACTTACCCAGGGTTACACAGCTATCAAGTTCAGGTTTATCCTTACTCCAAACTCCAACTCAAATGCTCTTTTTTTTTTTAAACTATGCTTCTTAATTTGTATCTTAATTATATATTTGAAGCAACTGGTAGTGCAGTGGATAAAGTGCTGGGCCTAGAATTAGGAAAAAGTAAGTTCCTACACTTACTAATAACTGTGTGACCTTGGGAACATATATCACAACCTCTGTCTGCCTCAGTTTCCTCAATTGTGAAATGGGGATAATAATAGCACCTACCTCTCAGAATCATTGTGAGAATTAAACAAAAAATGTGTTAAGTACTTAGCACAGGATCTAGCATATAGCAAGCACTATAAAGTGATCATTTCTTACTCATTTCCCCTTTAACACAGAACTTAGCTCTCTCAACTTCAGTTTCCTTATCTCTAAAATGGGGGTGATAACACCTACCTCACAAGGCTGGTGTGAGGATCAAATGAAATAATGTGTAAAGCACTTTGCAAATCCAATATAAATGTTAGCCACCGTCATTACTAATTTTTATTGGATTATTTTATCTTTGGACTTATGAGGTGAAAAATGGCTTCTAACAAGGCAGAGACAGGACTTGATCTTGGTTGGTCTAATTTCATCATCGCCTGTTTTGACCTTGTCATACTAGCTCTCATAAGATTGTATATTTAAGAGCTAGATGGGATGTTAAAAGACATCTAGTTCAGTCCTCTCATTTTACAGATGAAAAACTGAGGCTTAGAGACCTTTAGGTTAAATGAAT
This sequence comes from Gymnobelideus leadbeateri, assembly GCA_011680675.1. NCBI lineage: Eukaryota > Metazoa > Chordata > Mammalia > Diprotodontia > Petauridae > Gymnobelideus > Gymnobelideus leadbeateri. Next base: position 1,271,295 of record WOXC01010390.1, on the reverse strand, counting down.
TGCCCAGGGTCACATAGAGTGGTGGCAAGAAGGAGGATTTATACCTCGAGTCCATCATTCTTTCCACTGTTACTGCCCATGCTTTTAGGAGGTAAGGAACAATGGAAAAATATATTTTAAAAATATGAAGGTACAGGGGGAGTCTAGAGCACCGGCCCTGGAGTCAGAAGGACCTGAGTTCGGATCCGGGCTCAGACACTTAACCCACACAAACAAAAACCTAGCTGTGTTACCTTGGGCAAGTTACTTAACCCCAATTGCCCTCCAAAAAGCAAAAAAAAAAAAAACCAACAACGTGTGTGTGTGTGTGTATGAAGGTACTAGTGCTGAATCTGGAGAAGCGAGACCATTATTTTATTATGTTTTATAATTCTTTCTTAGATGAGAATAAAAATGGGAATAACAGAAACTCTGAAATGAAAAAAAAAGTGTGACATTACATATACTTTGAAAATTTTATGTGATGAAGATACCACCTTATCTCTGACATAAACTATTTAGTTTGATAAGCAGGTAATAGTAAAATGGCTCAGTCAAGAAATGAAACTGAAAAACTTCCTTCCCTAATTTGTGAAGTCAGTCTATTTAAATCTTGTTCTCTTAATTTACCAAACTTGGTCCTTTAATAACTTTGATAAAAACCAAACCTTTTTGTGAAGCCAACTAGAATCTTGGTTCAATAACTGAATTCCAAATTCAAAAATTTAACTGGAAGCCTAATAATGACTCTATAATAATCAGTTTAGACTCAATGTCACTTCCTAGAAGAGTTGGAATTTTGTTATGCACACATAGTTATCTGTTATATTCAATTTAGTATATGGCACCAGTAGTTGCACTCAAAGTTAATTTGGTATTTCTAACTATTAATAGATTAAGAACAAGCTCTAGTGACTCATTTTAAAAGGCATATTTATTTTTACACTAATTCAAAACTTGAAATCATGGGTTCTTAACCTTTTTGGGCCATGGCCTTCTGGCAATTTGGTGAAGTCTCAGGAACCCTTCTCTGAATGTTTTCAAATGTATAAAACACATAGAATTACAAAGGAAAGCAATTAAATTGAAATGCAATTATCAAAATATTAAAAAAACAAGTTTATAAACCCTGGGTTAAGAACCACTGCTTTTATCTAAGGAGCATTAGCATTCTGACTAATGTTGGTATTATTTAAATTTTCAAGCTCTTATTGTGAAAATCGCCCTTTACTGACTACTTTAAAGTTTAGTTTCTAAAATGAATTTATTCAACTATTTAAAATTGACAATATGCAATTCACTTCAGTAGGTTACTTTCATGCCTACTATATTTATATAAAGTAATGGTAGGATCCTTCCTAAAAACTAAGAAAAAAAAGAAAAATTTAAATTGTTGGGAGTAATTCCACTTTAAGGAATTCCATATAGAGCTATTTGTAAACTCAGACCAGCAAATTTTGTTAAAAACTCATGTCACAGGCACAGTCCTAGGAGCAGGAATACAGAAACAAATAAAAATTGTCTCGACCCCCCCACCCCTAACCTTTGTGGAGTGATAACAAATGTATTTAAATATGCTAAATACATAAATTATATAAAATAAATACAAGGTAATTTGTGAGAGGTGGAAATCGGAGCTCCAAGAAAACCTTCATGTAGGAGGTAGTCTTTGAGTTTAGCTTTGAAGGAAAGCAAGGAATTTGACTGAGGTAAAGATGAGGTGATCAACCTGTGCAGAAGCAGCAAGACAGGAAATGGCATGTTCTATATGAGTAACAGAAAGAAGGCCCATTTGCCTGAAACCACAACAGTGCCTTGATGGAAGTAATGTATAGGTTAGAAAGTTAAGTTGAAGCAGGTGGTGAAGGGTTTTAAATGCCAGAGATTTTATTTGATCCTACTGATAAATGGGAGTCATAGGAATTTATTAAGCAGGACAGTTACAGAGAACTAGGCTTTAGGAATACCACTTTGGTATTTGAGCTGTGTGGATCAGTTAGAGTAAGGAAGAATATACATGAAAGGGAGTAATGGAAGGGATAGATTACAGCACAACAGATTGAGAGCAGGAAGGGTTCTTAGAGGTCACCTAGTTCAATTTCTTTCAGAAGAGCAAAGTGAAGGCCAGAGAAGTTAGCATGGGAGGACAGATAACAAACTCATTACAGGATAAAAACAGAAGACAAAATAGTTTAAGAAGGCAAAACTCTAGCAGTTGAGGGGAGAGGTCAGGAAACGTACAAAGGCAAGTACTCCAGCTGCACCTTGAGGGAAATGAGAGATCCCCCAAGTTGAGAAGACAACTGGTATCACAGGTATGAGGCCAGTGCAAGATCACAAAACAATCGAAGAGAAACACCTGGGAGGAATAAGAAAGCCAGTTTGTTTAGACAGTTCAGAGAAGAAAATTATATATAATATATATTATATATAATATATTGTTATATATTATATTATATATAATATATTATATATAATATATTGTTATATATTATATTATATATAACATATATAATATAATATATAATAGTTGTGTAAAGATAGTTGGAGAAGAGACTGTGAAGAGCTTTAAAAGCAAGTTTATACTCGAATCTAGAAACTAAAATAGTTTTTATTGAGTAGGGGGGTGCATAATCAGATCTGGAATGAAAAAAATCCCTTTGGCAGCTGAGTGGACAATGGGTTGGAGGCAGCAGCTCAATTAGGAGGTCAATGCAACAGTCCAAGTGAGAAGTAATGAAAACCAGACATAAAGTAGTGTGTGTGTGTGTGTGTGTGTGTGTGTTAAGAGGCCAAATGCAAGAGATATTGAGACAGAAAAAGCAAGACATGGAAAATGACTGGTTATATGGGGAGAGGAGTTAAAAATGATTCTGAGGTTGTGAATCTAGGTAATTGGAAGGATAGCAATGCCTTGGAGAGAAACATCTAAGTTTGGAAGAGCGATGTACTTTGAGAGATAAGTTCTACTTAGAGTAGGTTGAGTCTGAGATGCCTATAAGACTTTGAGTTTGAAATGTGAAAAAAGTAGCTAGCTGGTGGGATGGGAATGGACCTCAGGAGAAAAAACAAGGCTAGGTAGAAAGGTGTGAGAGTATTTTACAAAGAAGCAAGTTAACTTGTAAAACTGAAGAGATCAGCCAAGTGAAAGTATACAGAAAGAACAGAAAAAGAGTACTGGGATAAAAATTCCCTCAAGGGATTAAGTGACATTTTATATTTTATTATCTGAGTTCTTAAAATCGCTTTCCCAGAATATTTTCTCCCTTGCTTCTTCGATTAGTACAAGTAGATTGTCAACTTTCAATACCCATGCTAATGGACAGGAGCATCAGTACGGGTATTTAATGATCTTTTGGTAATCCACTCGGTTGATTAATGAAGTTGGCTCCAAATGAGCTGGGGGCAAGCTGCCAGGTAAAAACAAATAGCTGATAAAGAAGATCCTAGGCCCTTACTGCAGCCAAGGCAGTCCCTTTTATTCCTCTCTAATTGATTCCCTATTTCACTTCCTATGGAAGCCATTTCAAATTTCCCTGTCCCTCAAGCCTTCCAAATGTCTCTAGCCCCTCTCTTTCAGCTGAGGACTCTGCCCTTTACTTTACTGAGAAAAATGAGGTCATTCACCCTGAGCTTCCTCCTCTCCCATTCTCTTTACTGAAAAACTCCTAGACATCTCTCATTCTCAAAAGGTGGAGGACAAAGGGCCACCTTTCCCCTAGACAAGCAAACCCTCTCTACCTGGGCACCTGATCCCCTCTGGTCCTCTTCAGCAGGCTGCATCCTCAATCGTCCCCCTCTCTTTGAACCAACTTTTTTCAACTAGTTTCTTCCTCACTACCTTTAAATATACTGAAGTCTCCTTCATCCTGGGGGGAAAAGTTTTCACTACATCAGGGGTGAAGAACCTGCAGCCTCAAGGCACATATGACCCCCTAGGTCCTCAAGTGTGACCCTTTGATTGTATCCAAACTCCACAGAACAAATCCCCTCAATAAAAGGATTTGTTCTGTAAAACTTGGACTCAGTCAAAAGGCTGAGTTTGAGGACCTAGGAGGTCACATGTGGTCTCAAGGCTGAAAGTTCCCCAACCCTGCATTAGATACTACCAATATCCCCGAATGCCTCTCCTCACTTTCTCAGCCAAACTCCTTGAAAAAGTTTGTCTACACTACCTTTGCTTCCTCTTCTCTGCCTCTTTACCCTTCACAATCCAGTTTCTGACTTCACTCATCTGAAACTGCTCTCTCCAAAGCTACCAATTATTTCCATTAACAAATCTAATGGCCTTTTCTCAATTCTCATCCTATTGTCTCTGCATCCTTTGAAAAAGAGCCAGTGCAAGATCAACTTTGCTTTGATGTCTCTTCAGTCTAAAACTAAACTTAATTTTTTGCCTAAAACCTCTGCTCTTTCAAACTTTCCTATTTTTGTCAAAGACATCACCATACTTTGTCACCTTGGTACATAACCTTGTTATTATCCTTGATTCTTTACTCACTTACATCCCATATATCCAATTAATTGCCTTATCCTGCTGTTCCCACTTTCATATCCGACCTCTTCTCTCCACTATTTTTCAGGTCCTCCTCACTTCTCACCTCCAAAGATTACAGCAGGCCCCAAAGCTCAAGTCTTGCCAACTCCAGTCCATCTGACATCCTGCTACTAAAATAATTATTTAAATGCAAATCTACTTGACCCCTACTCAGATTAATTCCACTGGACCCCCTCTAGTAAAATTATAAATTCCCCTGTTTGGCTTTTTTTTTCTTTTTGGAGGGCAATTGGGGTTACGTGACTTGCCCAAGGTTACACGGATAGTTTTTGTGTTAGGTGTCTGAGGCTGAATTTGAATTCAGGTCCTCCTGACTCCAGGGCCAGTGCTCTATTCACTGCACCACCTAGCTGCCCTCGGCTTTTTTTTTTTTAGCCCTAAATCACCTAAATCTATATCTTTCTAGTTCAATGATCTTTTCTCAATGATCTAATCTCAATGATCACCCTCTGTAATTCACCCAAATTAGTCTTCTCTCTCTTCCTTATACAGAACACTCCACATCTCCCCTCTCTTTGACTTTTGATGGCTGTACCACACACATAGAAAGCACTTGTTTATTTCTAAATCCTGGAGTTCCTGTTCTATTAAGACTCTGCTCAAGCACCATCTTCCAGATTCCTCCAACTGCTAGTACCATTCCCCTAACCAATCTATACTCATACATATTTTTATATGTACTTTTGGTCCACCCCATTGCAACACAAACTCCTCACAAGTAGGGATTGTTTCATTTTTCCTATTCGTATCTCCCTGGTGTCTAGCACAGTGCCTGGCACTTAAATAAATTTTTGATCTGTGCTCTACCTTGGCAAGAGAGGCTCCCATCTATTGGGGAATTAGAGTCTAAATTATCTTGACTTCCCTACACCTAAAGAGTAGGTGACACTTCTGATTTCACTAAGATCCTACAACAGCTTTCTCCACTCTTCTCAAAGCATAACACGATCACCAATGGTCTCTCCAGCCTGAGAGAAAAAAAGAATGTGTACTTTCCTAAGGCTAATCCTCCTACTGTAGTCTAATCTACCAAATTCACTGCTATGGCAATTACCTTTCACCCCTGAGTCTGTCTCTCCTTAGTCTCTCTGCTTGCTATTAGCCTAGAACAGAACCTCAGATCTCTCTGGATCTAAAAGACCATTCCTTGATCCTTTATGTTTTTGTTCTTTGCCTTTGCTATTAAACTTCTTGAAAAAGCAGTCTATACTTAATGTCTAAACTTCCTCAACACCGAATCCTTCTGATCCATTCCTATACTTAAAAGTTACCACCAGATCCAGAGGCCCTTTTATTTTGACACCCTCTCCTCCTCTTCTTTTCTACCTGAGGCCCATCCTCAAGTGAGGAGTCCAGCTGCTGAGCCCCAGCTGGCTGCCACCAAACCCTGGCGGGCACCTGTACTATCCCCTAGTTTGCAGAGAGCTTTACACACATGCTCTTTGGGTCTTTACTGCAGGCCTTGGAGGCTACGCTGCGGGCATCAGCCTGCCCACTTGGCAGGTGGGGAGACTGAGGCTCAGCTTAGTGGTCCCACCGCTATTAAGTGCCAGGTCTTGCCAACTTCTCGGTCTACGGTCCTTTCGGCCTTTAGAGCCCCAGAGGCCGGCGGAGGGACTGGTCAGTTTGGGGGACGGTTCTGACACAGGTGCGCGTCCTGCCGGCACCCTCTCCCAATGCCCAGGACGCGGCTGGCGAGGGCTCGCCCAAAGGGGCCCGAGCGAGGGGCGCCGTCGGCCGCGCGAGACTCAAGGGTTGGCTAAGGGCAGAGGAGGACGGAGGGCCGGACCGCAGGCCTCGGCCGCCGGGCGCTTGACACGTCCCGGCCCCGCCCCTCGGCCTGGCCCGGCCCTGGCTCCCGCCCCTCGGGGCTCCAATCGAGGGCCCGCCTCGCACTCACCTCCCCCCCCCCCCCCCGCGGCTCCTGGTCCAGCGCGGAGACCCCCTCTCCAGGGGGGCCGCGCCCGGACCCCACCCCCTTCCCCACCCAGACCCCCCAGCCTCGCTTCCCCTCAGCCTCAACCGCCACCGCGCCCCGCGACAGACAGCGGCAAGGGCCCCGTCCCCGCCACCCCGAGCGGCGCGTGTGCCCGGCCGCCGGCCTGCCTCTGCCCTTCCCTCCTTCCCTCCCTCCCGCGCCGCACTTACCACGCAGGCGGGAGAGGCGGCGGTGGCGGAGGAGGCGGCCGCCGCCTTGCCCATGGCGCTGCTGTAGCGCAGCTGCCTCCTCCGGCTGCCAAGCGGCGCCAAAGTGAGGAACTCGGCACTCGTGTCCAGGGGGTCCGAGAAATTGTCGCCGCTGGCGGCCGAACTCCGCGCAGCTGCCGAGGCGGGGGAGCGGCCGTGCAGCTCGGAGCTGCTGCGCAGGATCACCATCTTCTTCCCCTCCCGGCGGGTAAGGGTCGAGAGCGGGCTGGGAGGAGGCGGCTACAGCGCCGGGCTCTTCCGCGCTACGAATTCTGGCGCCACAAGCTCTCCGCGGCGGACGCGGGGCCCGCCCCGGATCCCTGCGCCACAGACCCCGCCCCTCACCTCGGCGCTGAGGGACGTGCCGCCTCTGCCCTAGCCCTCGGGCCGAGAAGTGGGGGTGCAGGAAGAGAACCCCGCGATTTGGAGGGACTGGCCAGGCTCAGAGGGAACTTCTTCTTGCCCTTCTCTGTAGTCCCGGCGCCTGGGAGGCGGCGGAGGGAGCGGGTCCAGAGGTGAAGCGGCTTGTTTGGAATTTTGGCGCGTGGAAGTCGGGGGAAGGGAGACTGGCTCACCTTGTGATTGGCAGTCGGGCGCGAGCTCGTCACGCCTCCCGTTTCCCGCCAAAAATTCAAATACAAAATGCAAACTATTATTGCTGTTTAATCCAAGAATTTGGTGTGCTCTTGTCTAGGATGCTGTGGCAGGAGATCTGCCAAATAAAACACTCTCCTAACCCTCCCCCCCCCAAAAACCCCAAAGATGGGGCGGGATGATGAAAGTCAAAATTACGTAATAAGTGTGAAATACGATTAAGTGGAGAGTTAAGGAGGGTTTTGAGATACTCAGTATGGGAAAACTCAATTACAGTCTTACCTTAACCATTCCCAGACTTCCTATCTGAACTGGACATTTTGAGATTTTTCTTCCATGCATACTATTTTAATACTGGATGTTTTTTATTCAAAACAAAACAAAGCCTAACACCACCCCCCCCCCAAAAAAAAAAAACCTAAAGGAGAAAGAAATAGCATTGAAAGCTTCTGCTGAGTTGCATGGCTAGTTTTTTTTAAAGCTACAATTCACCACATATGGAAAAGAAATAGGTAACTGTTAAGATGACCATCTCATGCAAGTAGCAGTTCTGCAGCTTAAAAGGAGTAAAAGATTATCTCACCACATACTGTTTTTAAATTATTTTTTCCAGCATCCATAGCTTGTTGAATTTCTGCATTGGCTGTTTCTGTATTTGGAAACAAAATCTTAATACCTTATGTTTAAAAAACTAGAACAAATGATCATGTGCAGAGAGATTTGAGGTTTGTGCAGCACTTTACAATTATTATCTCATTTTATTCTCTTAACAACCCTGAGGGGTAGATGCTAATATTATCCCCATTTTACAGATGAGGAAAATGAGGCAGACAGGATGAGTGACTTGCCTGGGGTCACATGGCTAACTAGTATCTGAGGAAGAATTTGAATTAGACTTTTTCTGACTCTAGATCTAGCCCTCTATCCACTGTGCCACCAAGAAAAGTAGCTTACTTTCTAGCTTGCTTGCTTTCTCTTCTTTTTTTTTTTTTGAGGGGGGAAGGCAAGGCAATTGGGGTTAAGTGACTTGCCTAAGGTCACCACAGCTAGTGTGTCAAGTGCCTGAGGTCATATTTGATCTCAGGTCCTCCAGACTCCAGGGCTGGTGCTCTATTCACTGTGCCACCTAGCTGCCCCAAAGTAGCTTACTTTCTAGCTATTGCTTTCTCATTTACGATCGTAAAGTATAAATTTTTACTAATGTAAAATTCAATTTCAGGTACATACCAAAAAAAGATCTTAAAATGTCTTAATGATTTATGAAAGACCTATAACAGATGACAGAGTTCCTAATTTGGTCTTTCTGTCTTTTCTTATCTCCTTACTCTAATTTGTCTCCAGACAGCTGTCAAAGTTACTGCCAGGTCACCCCTGCTACTTAATAAACTCCACTGACTCATGGTATGGTCTCTCTATAATTTCAAGTGCTTTCCAACCTGGCCCTGTACAGATCCCGCCATACTGGGCTGGTGCCTATACAAACCTCTCCAGTCACCTCCACAACTCTGGTCGCCCCCACAACCTGGGTCGCCTCCATGAACCCTGGAGCGTTTGCTCCTCAAGAATAGACAAATAAGTCTAACACCAAGGTGTAGTGTATAGACTTGTTGTTTATTCTTTTCCTCGTTCACAACCTCCTCTCTTCCCCTTTTCCTCACAAACCCTCCTGTTCACCTTACCTCCCCCTTTTGTCCCCTTTCCCTGACTCTGCTCCCCCACATGCCTCAGCAACAGGCTCCTCAAGGGAGGGGAGTGCTCCCATTAGCAGCATGTGCTCAATACCCCGAAATCCTTGAACCTGTGTAACAGAACATGGTTCACGGGTCGGGGCAGAAACATTTGCTCAGGTGCCTCTTGGACCCAGCCTGAGTTGCTCTGTCATTTGCCTGAGTTCTCCATGAGTTCTCAGAGTTCTGGTAGTCTTAAAGGGCCCTTACATGGCCCCATCTCTTTCTGGCCTTCTTATACATCATTCTTCTCCTTACATTGTTAAGGCCCAGTCCCATCACCAGTAGACTCTTTCTTACTGTCCCTTTGCCTTTTCACCAGCTATCCCACGTATGGAACACTCTCTCCTTCACCTCTTCCTCTTGGAATTCTGGATTCCTTCAAGACTCAGCTTACGCATTACCTTCTCATGTGGTTCCCCTTTTTGCACCCCCCGCAAGATTACCTTGAATCTGTTTTGTAGGTATCTTGTATATATCTATACGTAGGTGTGTTGTCTCCCCTTTTAGAACATAAGCTCCCTGAGTACAGGGACAGTTCATTTTGCTTTGGTATCCTCAGAGCCCTCTTAGCACATGTCCCCAGCTTTCTCCTTTCCATCTCTCCTGCTTGCTGCTATACAGTAGTGATCACTAGACCCTGCCAGGTGTATGTAAGGCTGTTTTGGTGATAAAATGTAAAGAGGTGTGGATGTAGTCTGGAGAACCCTCCACCATTAATCATTGTATGACTTAATAATTGTATGTCTACAGGAGTCACTTCTCTGAGCCTCCGCCTCTTCATCTGTAAAATGGGGACAATATTACTCCTAGAAGTTAGTGCCTAGGGTTTTCGTGAGGTTAAAAATGAGATGATATATGTACTCATCTGAATGCTGGGGATACAAATAAGAAAAGAAGACAGTCCCTGCCCTGGAGGAATTTACAGTCTAATGGGGGAAGACTACACACAGAAGGAAGCCAAAAAGCAGGGGAGAGGGTCAAAACCAAACAGAGCTACTGATGGAAAATTCATATCTGTGCCCTCTACACAGGAAGGCTTTGGGAGGAATTTAGTGCCTCAGTCTTCAGTCCTCCAGCCAGGTGGTTTGGGACACATGGGAGTTAAGAAGATGTCAGCATGGTGATGAGGTTTCAGGGGATCAGCTGATTGTTTCATGGAGTCAACACAACTGGGAGTCACTGATGGAAAGTGGAGTTAGCTGGAAAGTTTTTGTTATTATACATATATGTGAGAAAAGATGAGAGCTAGACATAGGTTTTTATTGGTATGGATATTGTCTAGTATGGAAACTCCTTCCACCCATGCAGAATAGCAACTCACCTAAAGCATATAGTGATAATGACTTTACTAGAGCTGAGAGGGTCAATAATTTTCCAGTAGTGGCACAGCTACTGTGTGGAAGAGGTAGGATTTGACCTTGAAGCTCCAGACATTCAGGACAACAGGCCACTTATAATGTACCCTCTGTCACAAAGGAAGACTTGAGCTCATTTTGGCAATGCATTTTCAAAGCCTCTGAAAACATAAATTTTATTAACATATAAGAATTGAAATCAGATGATTCAAGTACTCTCAAATTGCTCAAACAGGTGTTCCTACCAGTAGGATGATAACTTGCAGATCTTTCTAAGCCAGAAAAGCTTTTAAATTTTAAAAAATATTTTTGAGAAAATCGAAGGGGTCAGCCCATATGGAGTGCAATGACTAAGGCTTGCTGTAGGGAAACTTCCTTCATGATCATGGAATCACCCCTGCCAGGTAAGTATAAGCCAGAAATGCTTTGAATCAAACTGAGTGACAGACCTTCTCTCTCCTGTGAGAGAAATAGCCTTGCTGGCCTTGAGGAAGCTCATCCATGAAGGTTAGCCAATAAGCCATTCACAAAAGCTTCTAAGGCATAGAATGTTTCTGATCATCCCTTGTAAACTAGTACCTGCAGACTTGGAAATCAGGGAATCATTGAAGTGACAAAGTGCAGTTAATTTTGCTTCATGACAACATCCTGTTAACAATGAGCTGTTTGCTTCTCAGTCTTTGCTTTCCATATTTTAACATTACTGATAATTATTAAAACAAACAAACATATAGGTATATCTGATATGATTCATGGAGATGCAAAATCTTTTTCTCCTAGTCAGCACTTGTAGCAGCAAGCATCCTAGCATATCCAGGATGGCTGCTAGTACAGGTTCTTGGATCTGCTTTTCTAAAGGAAAGCAACTCAAAAGAAGTTAACAATCTTACTTTTAAACAAACATATATGACTTACCTAGTTCAGGGGAAAAAGTCAACACCCTGAACTTCAGAAAATACAAACAAATTACAAGCAGACAAAACATACAGTCAGAGAAAATAACACAATTAAACAGACAGGGCTTCTAACTGTCTGACCATCACACACCTACATAGTTAGTTACCCGAGAGAACGGCTACCCAGACTCTCATCTGGCCAAATCACACAACTCTTCCCATAAATGAGACCCAAAGCAAAACCTCACCTCAGGGTATATATAGGCTTCTCCAGGGTCAGAGAATAACACAACCCTCCTGACCCACTGCCTGATTACAAAGTAACAAAAGTTTTGCCTTCCTGAAAAACAAATCTCCCCTAAACAAGCTTCTCCTGTGGGCTCTGCTCCACCCTTCAGCAGACTCTTCCCACCATAGACTCCATGTGATTACATTCAGCCTATTGGGGGCAGAGTATATTTTCAAAGCAGTGAAGGTCTTCAAATTCCCCCAGGCTTATTATGGGGCAGGAAATATCTTCAAATTCCCATTATCATTACATTCTGCCGCAAGATCTTTCATGCCCATTACAGAGGCAACTTATATCTGAATTAACATTAACATCTTTTAAGTACAACATAATCCCCACAAAATAAATATATGACATTTGCAAGATATATAACTCATTATCGAAGTGGCCACATGACCTTAAGCAAACAAAGTACATAACATTATGATTCCCTTGATCCAAAACAAAAATATCCAAATAAAGTTCTCTTGGGGTGGGAGTGGGGGTGGGGGGGGGGCGGGAAGGTTTCCTTTCCTCTACACTGTCCTTGCAGGATTCCTCCTGGCACTCTCAGGTACACAGGCTCTAATGAGCCAAGTCCCAGTCTTAACACTACCCTAGTCCTCTGCTTACAAGTCCTGAAGGGCAGCTGGGTCCTCCTGAAGGAGGCAGCCACTCCTGGCTTCTGCCTAAGTCCTGATGTAGGCAGCTCTCTGTTCCTGCTCTCACATCACCAAAGTTGGCATGGAGGCAGTTCTCCACTCTTGATCCCTGGCTTCACAGAACCACAGCTAATTGGGAAACAAACAATTATCCCAGTCCCCATACTTTCCTTTTAGTTTGCAGATCCCGCCAACTATGCCATCTGTAGCAAGCACCCTATACCTAGGAAGCAATGAAAATTGTTGTCATGGTTGGAGATGCAGATGCATATCATGATATCCCCTAATGTAATGGAAATGCAAATTTAAAGATCTTCCCTGTTCCTAGGCCCTTTGATAGGCTTAAGAGACTCTGAGAACCTTCCTTGAGTTGAAAATATATTCTGCCCCCTGATAGGCTAAAGGTGGTCACATGGAGCCTGTGGCAGGAGGCTTGGTTTTCAGGAATGCCCACACCTTGATGCTGTGTGATTGGACAGTGGGTCAAGAGGGTGGTTACATTCTCTGACCCAGGAGAAGGCTGTATAATCCCTGATGTAATTATTGGACAGGTTGGAAGCCTGTCTGCTTGATCTGTTTCTCTGTCTTGTAACTTCTGTCTGTATACCAAGTTTGGGGTGCTGACCTTTTCCCCCTGAACTAGGTAATATATGTTTGGTTGATTAAAGTAAGCTTGTTAACCCATTTTGAGTTGCTCTCCTTTAGAAAAGCGGATCTAAGAACCTGTGTTGGCAGCTACTCTGGGGATGCTGGGGTGCTTGCTGCTACACCTTAGCAGTTCCTCATGGAAATATCATGGTTTGAAGATGCCCCCCCCATGCTTATAAGCACCTACTTCTGACTCTACTAATTGGTGAAATAGGGCACCCTCTTTCAGAGGTACTGAATAAGATTTCATAGCTAAGTGACTTAGGAGAATGGGAAAAAGATAAATTTCCTCGAGAGAGAAAAGTAAATGGTCAGCAGATTTAAAGTCAGAATAGAGGGAGAAGAAAAGAACTGTTTAGTGCTCTATTGAGAGCAGGGGTTGATTTTGGAAAAATTAATGGTATTCCAACTAATGCACTAAGATAAGGGACTTAATGTCGATGGAATAGAGAAGTAAGGGCTGCCCCTACAGATGCTCCTGAACCATTGTATCCAAGTTCATCACACCTTCAGGGAGAATAGGATATTGGGCAAGCCCCAGCTCAGATTAAAGAAATATACAGATAAGATTACAGACCCCATATCAACCTGACTATAGATTGGAAAAATGGATCAAATACTATAATCAAGGCATTGATTGATACTGGAGTGTAGGCATCCCTTATTTATGGGAACCCTAACAAATTCAAGCATGGAACCTCTATTACCATCACAGGTCTGGGAGGGGCTGAAATATCAGCCAGATAAGTCAAACTAGCAATGAAAATTGGACAATTACCTAAGAAAGAATATACTGTGGTTATTGTACCTGTTCCTGAATACATCATTGGAATAGATATATTTAAATGTATGACCCTTAATTTACCTGAAGGAAGATAGCCAATTTGCAGTAAGGAAGATAGGAATTAGTACAGTTTTAGTGGGAAAAATAAAAATTAACCCAATCTCTTTACCTGAACCTTCTGAAGTAATTACTTTAAAGCAATGTCATGTGCCAAGTGGACAAGATGAAATTACCAATACTATAAAGGAATGTGTTGAAGCAGAAGTGTTAGTCCCTACAACAACATGATGGAATAATACTGTCTGACCAGTACAAAAATCAGATGGGACATGGAGAATGACAGTGGATTATAGACAATTGAATAAGGTGACTCCTTCCTTGTATGCTGCTGTTCCAGATACCGTCACTTTAAATTGAAAGGATCTAGAAATATGATGGGTACGCAATTATTGATTTAGCCAATGCTCCCTTCACCATCTTAATAGACTCTAAACAATGGGACCAGTTTGCTTTCACTTGGCAGGACAGATAAAATACTTTCACCCACTTGCCACAAGGATATCTGCATAGCCCCACTATTTGTCATAGGATTGTGGTAGAACATTTGGATGAATTAAAGCTATTTGGTGCACAGTTTACCTACTACACTGATGCTATTTTGATATAGGGAAAAATGTAAAAGAAGTGGAGAAGAGTTTAACACTTTTGATTGAACATATGAAAAGCAAAGGGTGGGAAATTAACCCTGCAAAGATTCAAGCAGCCAAAATGTAAAAAAATTTGGGGTATACAATGGAATAAGGGTCTGCAAGAGATTCTTCCAGATTCAGGATTTTCCTATCCCTACCAATAAGAAAGAGGTCTAAAAGTTTATAGGATTATTTGGATATTGGAGACATCACATTCCGCATCTGGGACAGATTTTGAAACCCTTATATAAAGTTACTTGGAAGAAATATGAATTTTATTGGGGACTTAAGCAGAGTAAGGCTTTTGAAGAAGCCAAGGCTGCTATACAATTGGCCCTAGATTTATGGCCTATGGCCTGTGAAATTACAAGTGACTGTATGGGATGATGATGCAAACTGAAGTTTATGGCAATAACAACAAAGTTGAAGCATACCTTTAAGATTTTGGTCTAGGAAACTTCCTTCATCTGCAGTTCAATATACACCTTTCGAAAAGCAGTTGTTAGCTGCATATTGGGCTTTAGTAGAGACTGAACAACTGACTCTGGGTCATGAAGTGATGTTAAGGCCTGAAATCCTGATTATGACCTGGGTAATGAGTACCCCAGCTTCTCATAAAATTGGACATACCCAAGAGGCCAGTATAATTAAATGGAAATGGTATATTCAAAATAGAGCCCAAACAGGCAAAAGTGGAATTTCTGTTCTACATGAATCTATAGGAAATAACAATACTGAGAGAAATGATACTTCCCCTGAACCAAAGCAACATTTGATACAATCCTTGGTAAAATGGAATGATAGATATGATGAATTAACTGAAGAAGAGAAGGAACATGCATGGTTTACTGATGGGACAGCAAAATGTTTGAGCCATGAAAGTCATTGGAAAGCAGTAGCCTATAATCCATGGACTAAGCGGACTTTGGAAAGTACTGGGATAGGTGGAAGTAGTCAATATGCTGAACTCATGGCAGTACATTAAGTCATCAAGACAGAGCAAGGAAGAGTCTCATATATTTACTGATTCATGGGCAGTAGCTAATAGGTTAGCACACATGATGCCCATGTGGAAAAATAAAAATTGGGAAATTTATGGTAAACAAGTCTGGGGCAAAGAATTATGGGAAGATATATGGGATACATCTTTGGTTACTAATTTGTCAATGTTTCATGTAGATGCTCATGTGGCTGTCTCCACACCAGAATGTGAGTACAATGCACATGCTGGTTGACTAGCAAAGATTGCTGCTTAACATATTGTCCCTACTTTAATACCAACTGATGATCCAATACTAGCAAAATGAGTCCATCAAATGACCAGTTATTTAGAGGTCCAAGTCACACACTGGTAGGCACAAGATTGAGGTATTAGTAACTCTCATTCATTATTAAAACAGATAGCAGAGGAATGTCATATATATCCACTGGAAAAGGAACAAACTATTCCTTGGGTAGTAACTGGGGAGATAGCAGCTGGGGAAATGTCCCAGCCCAAATTTGGCAAATAGATTATATTGATCTTCTACCACAAGATAAAGGATGCAAAATTACATGTACTTGTGTTGACACTTGTTCAGGTCTACTAGTGGCTTGTCCTTATAAGAATGTACCCCAAAAGAACACCTAAAAAACTCTAGACCTCATAAATCTATATTATGGAACCCCAATGCAGGTTCAAAGTGACAATGGGTCACATGTCAAAGGTAATAAAATGAAGAGATATTGTATATTAAACAATATAGAATGGATATATCATTCCATATTATCCACAAACATCTGGGATAATTGAAAGAATGAATAGATTGTTGAAAGAACAGTTAAGGAAGTTAAATTCTAATAATTCATATCAACATTGGAAAGATAATTTGCTCATTGCTATACATAATTTGAATAATAGACCGGGAGGAAGTACTCCTCTAGCCAGAATGATGACCCCAAATCTGCAAATTAGAAAACAGCAGACATATAAGATCCCAAATATTGAGTATTAGACTGTGAGGCAAGATGTCCCAGCACTGTATCCAGGAAGACCTGGATTGGCAGGATATGATTTACATTGTTTAGAGGACTTTAGGTTGGATAGAAAAAAATAAGAAACATCTCTACTAGAATATGGACGAGAATCCTTAAAAATAATTTTGGATGAATATTACCTAAATCAGGTATGGCAACTCAAGGAATATGTGTATTGACTGGAGTAATAGATTCTAATTATCAAGGAGAAATTATTGTGACATTCCAAAATTTGGGTAAAGAACCTATATAGTTTTGTAAAAATGATAGAATAGTTCAAGTGATTATTATTTCTTGTGAGACAATACCCCTTATAAAAACTGACCCTCCTTCTGAAATAATCAGAGGAACTGAAGAGTTTGATTCTACCAATAGAATAATATTGGGAGCTAAAGTATGAGTAAAGCAGAAGCCAGATGATGTTCCAAAGGCTGAAGAGATTAGAGCACGTGGGAAAAAAACAATACCATGGCTGTTGTTTATTCAGGAGAAGATGATTACCAAATTGTACCTTTAACTCATGTATTCTACCATGAATGAGGCTATGATAGTGGGTGCATGGACTCCAGAAGCACAGCTGACTCTATATTTGGTTTTTTTTTTACTTTTTGTCTGTTAAACTTGTTTGCGAGATTTGTTTCCTGCAGGCTCAGTACCCTCCACCTGCAGATGCCTGACTGCTTAAGCCAGATGCCAACCCCTGTCCATGACTGTGATGTGCCACCCTGGACCTGGTGTTGACTGAGCTCCAGATGCCAGTTAGAGAACTGATCTTTTGAATGGAACCTCCTGGACCTGGCATTGACCAAGCTCCGGATGCCAGCTAAAGATTTGACCTCTCAAAGGGGACCTCTTGAGTCAAGGACACCTCTACATCCAATTTCAGTTGAAATTAACTATGGAGAAGAGATCTTCGCCCCTTACCCCAAGATTTGAGCCCTATTTGTTCGGGGGGGATGCATGGGGTGCTTGTGGCCAAGCCCCTACCTTAAGATACTGTTTTATGTACTTATTTTCTATTATCCCTGTTATATTGTTGCAAAGTTCTATTGACACCAATTACCCCAGCAGTTATCCCTAAACTCTCATTAGTCTATGTAATGAAATGCATTGTTAATGTATTTTTGCTATGTAAGGGACATTAATCTTGGGGCCCAATGTAATAGTAATGGTAATTTGAAGATATTCACTGCCCCATAATAAGCCTAAGGGAATTTGAAGACCTTCCTTGCTTTGAAAATAAACGCTGTCTTCTAGTAGACTGAATGTAATCACATGGAGCCCTGCTTTGAAAATACACTCTGTCCCCTAATAGGCTGAATGTAATCTCTTGGAGTCTACGGTGGGAAGAGTTTGCTGTAGGGTGAAATAGAGCCCACAGGAAGCTGGGAGCCAGAGCTAGCTAGACTGGGAGGAGAGCATGTGTCCATGGGAATGAATCAGGCTTGTGAGTAAAAATATTGGTTTGTGGGAAGGCTAAAGGATGGTGTGGCTCTGTGTGCCATTTGGCTTATTAACTTTCTTACTACTATGATGGAAGTGGCTTACTTGTTTTGGGATGTGGTTTTCTGGTGTCTAAATAAATTTTTTGCTTCTGTCATCTATATGGAAAGTCTGTTATATTTTATGATTGAGCACCATGCAGGTGTGTGTGTGTGTGTGTGTGTGTATATATATATATATAGTAATCGTGGGCACTGTGAAGTGGGGAATAAAGGCTGGATTTGGACTAAGAGGATTTGAGTTCAAATCCAGGCTTACTAATCACAAGCAGTGTTACCTCTCTTCTCTTAGCCTCATTTTCCTCATCTAGAAAGTGAGGAGGTTGAAGTGATACTCTGAGGTCCTTTCCATCTCTAAATTATTTTTTCTACCCATAGGTACTGATGGACTATAAATGGACATCAGCCTGCCTGATGCCTTAAATGACTTGTCCAGGGTCACACAGCTAGAGAAGAAAAGATTGGAAGGGGGGAGAAGGAAGGGTTCTACAATCTTCAAGACTACCTGCTTTACCTTGGCCTTTATTAAGCCCAATTTACACATAAGTCAAGACATCACATGTGATGTCACTGGTCATCTTCGAGGAGAAAGGATGAACAAAAACAATAGGCAAAGAGGCAGAGCTGAATCAGTCTCTGAACAAGCCACCAGATGGTGCTCAGGTCTCAAGCTGCTCCAGCTCCTTCCTTTTGTAGGCAAGAGAAGGAACTGGACCTGGAGGACCTTTCTAAGTCTTTTGTTGCTATTGAGGCATGTTGAAATCTTCCTGACCCCATTTGGGGATTTCCTTGGTAGAGATACTGGAATGGTTTGCCATTTCCTTCTCCAGTTAATTTTACAGATGAGGAAACTGAGGCAAACAGGTTCAGTGACTTGCCCAAGGTTACACAGCTAGTAAGTATCTGAGGCTAGATTTGAATTCAGGAAGATCAGTCTTCCTGATCCCAGGCCCAGCAGCTATCTACTCACCACCAAGCTGCCTCAAAACTTTCTTTATAAATAGAAAACCCCAAAACCAGCCTTAGCTCAGAGCTATAAAAACATAGATGACAGATTTGGTCCATAGATTGCCACCCCCTATTCTGGAGGGTACTGCAGCAGGAAAGATGAAATTAGAAGCATGTTGGGGCTAACTAGATATAGCAAGCCATGGGACAGTCACTGATCAGGGCAGGGAAGGGAAGAAGCTTTGATTAAATGCCTCTCATGTTCTAGGCTGTATACTAAGTGCTTTATAAATATTATCTCAAGGACCTCAGGGAGGGAGTTCCAGATCTGAGAGGATTAAGTCCATGACTTCCAGTTTGGAGAGTACAGTAGCAGATTGGATGTCAAGGTCTGATCTCTAGAGGATTCAGTGGGAAACAGGGCAGATGACAAGAAGATGTCCAGGGTGGACTGACATTCTAATCTTCCTAATTTCTTTTTTTAAAAATTAATTTATTTTTAGTTTTAAGTATTCACTTCCATAAATTTTAAATTTTCTCCCCCTTCCTTCCCTCCCCACTGCCTAAGACAGTGTGCAATCTGATATAGGCTCTAAATATACCCTCTTATTAAATATATTTCACATTAGTCATGTTGTATAGAAGAGTTAGAATGAATAGGAGGAACCATGAGAGAAAAAAACAAAACAAAAAGAGAGCAAATAGTATTCTGATTCCATATTTCTTTCCCTAGATGTGGATGGAATTTTCCATCAGGCTAATCTTCCTAATTTCAAATGACCAGAAAGCACTATCTCTCTGTCTCTCTACATCTCTGTCTCTTTCTCTCTCTCTCTCCCTCTGCTTGTGTGTATGTGCACACACACACACACACACACGTGTGTGTGTATATATATGTATGTATGTATGTATAAAATCATTTTTGTGGATGAAATTTATTTTTTTTTGCTTTTTTTTGGAGGAGGGTAATTGGGGTTAAGTGACTTGCCCAAGGTCACGCGGCTAGTTTTCTTTTGTGTTAAGTGTCTGAGGCCAGATTTGAACTCAGGTCCTCCTGACTCCAGGGCCAGTGGATTAAGTTTTTTAAAAGTACAGCCTTAAAAATCTCTCTTTCACTGAGACCACCCTAGGCTAACATAATAAGCACATTCTTGGTTCTTTTGTTAATCAGTCATACAACACACCCAGCTAATACAGCAAAAAAAAAAAAAATTCTTTGGGACATCATCAGGGTATGATTTACTTGACACCCCAACCCCACCACTTTGGGGCCTTGGGGAAATGTGCCCAGCTGTCACTCATACCTGGATTAGGGGGGTATGCCTTTTCCTCTTCCCTGCCCAGGTGCAGGTTGTGTGCCTTTTCCAAAGGTTTGTACATCCTGCTGAGTCTTTCCGGAATAAACACACACATTGATTTTCATTCGCCCTGTCAAATCTTGTCATAATCAGACATCTAGCCCTAGGGCCATGTAAATTACCTTGGAGCTTGGAGAAACATTCGTTAAAGAGGCACATAATAATGCTAAATACAGAGAACAGATCTGACAATTGTTTTGCATTCCTGCTGTTTGTTCCCCTTATACCATTAAGCCCTCCAGATGCTCCTATTTTCAGACAAAATGTGCTCATTGCATCATGCAATACCACTATATCTAAAGAATCAAAATTTTAAACGACATAAAGTATGAAAAAACTTAAGCCCAGAGATGAAATTACCCCCCTGAACACTTGGTTCATGAGTGGCAGAGCAAGGCTTCTGTCCAAGGTCTTTGCCCTTCCAATCTAGTGCTTATCTACTCTGTTGCAGAGATTGCCACTTTAAGGGATGGGAGTCAGGATGTTATTCTAGAATCATTGGGGACCTCTGATATGGGCTGGGAGGCAGGGTAGTACAGTAGAAATAGCATTGGCTTTGGAGGCAGAGGATGTAGATCTAAATCCTTTTAAGTCTAAACTTTTAGTGAAACCCGAAAACCCCTCTAAATTCTACTGCCTTTCTTGTTAATTATTTTTTTGTTTGTATATTGCCTCACCTATTACTGATAAGCTCCTTGAGGGCAGGGACTGTCTTTTGCCTTTTTGTATTCCCAGGGTTTAGCACAGTGCCTGGCACATAGTGGGTGCTTAATGAATGTTTATTGATTGATGGAAATTTTGTCTCTTTTTCTTATTACCTGTGTCACATTGGACTGGTCACATCCCTCCCTGGGAAGCAGTTTCTCTATCTATAAAGTTAGAGGGTTGGATTAGATGGGCTTTAAGTTTCCTTTAAGCTCTAGACCTTTAATCCTATTAGGCTAAGTGGAATAACAGGATTTGAACAAAGTCTGGGAGAGGAAGGGGAGGGGGGAAAAGGGAATAGGTATTTATATAACAATCACTTTGTGCCAGACACCTTGCTAAGTGCTTTACAAATATTATCCAGATTCCCAGAGGCACAGCCAAGATGTAGGAGTGAAAGGAGGACCTTGCTTTAGTGCATCCCCCAGTCAACTCCAAATACCTGTAGAAATGACTCTAAACAAATTTTACAGCTACAGAACCCACAAAATGACAGAGTGAAACCATCTCCAGCTGAAGACAGCCTGGCAGGCAGACAGGAAAGGTCTATCACATCACGTTGAGAGCAGAGGGCAACTGGTGGAGCAGGGCTCAGGGAATTGAATCATTGGTACCTGTGGTGGTTTCCAGACTTCTTAACCCCCAAATTCCAAAGACAAAGTGAAAGGTCAGTGGGAAACTCTGTTGGACCTGAGTGAGAGAAGAGCACAGTCTAGCCTCAGCCCCAAGGCAGTGGAGGTGGTGGAGGTGGCAGCAGCAATAGCAGCAGCAGTGGCAGCAATTGCTGCTTCAAGAACTCTAGGTCTACAGATGGTGGGGGGATCAAGCAGCTGATCAGAGGGCAATTGCTCTTGCTTTGCCCTGCTTGTATCTGGGTCCCAGTCTTGGGTGGCAGTCCTGGGGAGAGGAGAAGCTCTTGTGGTGGCTGTGGAGATGGAATCCTCCTCACAGTTCTGAGGCAGAAAGGAGTGTCTGTGGTCACTCACAGACCAGAGAGCAGACAGTGGGAGGAGTAAATACTTCTCCTTTGATCATATCACCTTAGAAGAACTGAAAATTCACAGTTGCCTAGAAGTAGCTCTGGCAACAGCTGTGTAAAATACCAGAAATTTAAGAAAAAGCATTCTCCACTCTGGAAGCAGAGTCCTACTTTGGGAAAGAACTCAAAAGTTAAATAATTGACTGGGAAAATAAGCAAATAGAGGAAAAAACATCAGACTATAGAATCTTTCTTTGGTAATAAGGATGAACAAATCATACAATCAGAAGACAACAAAATCAAAACTTCTGTATCAAAAGCCTCAAAGGATTTTGAAAATCAAGTAAGAAAAGTAGAGGAAAAATTGGGAAGAGAAATGAGGGTGATGCAAGAAAATCATGAAAAAGGAGTCAACAGCTTGCTAAAGGAGATCCAAAAAAATACCGAAGAAAATAACACCTTAAAATATATTGGGAAAAAGAGAAAGGGAGAGATAGAATAGAGTAAATTATCTCACATAAACGGGGCAAGAGAAAGCAATTACAATGGAGGGGAAGAGTAGGGAGGTGAAAGAGAATGAGTCAACCTTATTGTCATTGGACTTGGCTTAAGGAGGGAATAACATATACACTCAATTGGGTATCTTATCCTACAGGGAAATGTTGGGGGAAGGGGAAAAGAGAGGGGATGATAGAAGGGAGGACTGATTGGGGGAGGGGATAATCAGAAACAAACACTTTTTAAAAGGGACAGGGTCAAAGGAGAAAACAATAAATGGGCGGGTGGTATAGGATGGAGGGAAATACAGTTAGTCTTTCACAATATAACTACTATGGAAATGTTTTGCATAACCACACATGTATAACCTATATTGAATTGCTTGTCTTCTCAATGGGAGGAGGGGTGGTGAGGAGGAAAGAAGGGAGAGAATCTAGACCTCAAAGTTTTTAAAACAAATGTTTTAAAAATTGTTTTTACATGCCAAATTGTTTTTACATGCAAATGGGAAATAAGATATATAGGCAATGAGGTATAGAAATCTATCTTGCAGGGGCGGCCAGGTGGCGCAGTGAATAGAGCGCTGGCCCTGGAGTCAGAAGGACCTGAGTTCGGATCCAGCCTCAGACACTTAATCCACACAAACAAAAACCTAGCTGTGTAACCCTGGGCAAGTTACTTAACCCCAATTGCCCTAAAGGGGCGGCTAGGTGGCACAGTGAGTAAGAGTGCTGGCCTCGGAGTTGGTTTGACCCGAGATCAGATCCAGCCTCAGAAAATGAGCACCCACGCATAAATAATGACTAGCCGTGTAACCTTGAGCAAGTTACTTAACCCCAATCGCTTTAAAAAAAAAAAAAAGAAAAGAAATGTATCTTGCCCTACAAGAAAGTAAGGAGATGGTGGGGGTGGGGATGGAGAGGACAGAAGAGAGGGCAGATTGGGGGAAGGAGTAATCAGTATGCTTGCCATCTTGGGGTGGGGGGTAGAGGAGAGATGGGGAGAAAACTTGGAACTAAAAATCTTGTGGAAATGAATGTTGAAAACTGAAAATAAATAAATAAATTATGGGAAAAATGTAAAAAACTCCCCCAAGTCCCCCCAAATATTATTTCATTTGATCCTTGAAATAACCATGGGAGGTAAGTGCTGTAATTGTCCCTAGTTTACAATTGAGGAAACTGAGGCAAGTAGAAGGTAAGTGACTTGCCCAGAGTCACATAGTGAGTAAGTGTCTGAGGCTAGATTTGAACTCAGGTCTTCCTTACTTTGGAAGACTTATCTTCCTGAGTTCAATTCTGGCCTCACTTACTGGATGTGTGACCCTGGGCAAGTCACTTAACCCTGTCTGTCTCAGTTCCTCATCTGAAGAATGAACTGGAGAAGGAAATGGCAAACCGCTCCAATATCTTTGCTAAGAATATCCCAAAGTGAGTCAGGAAGGGTTGAACATGACTGAAGCAATTGAACAACTTCCTGATTCCAGGCCCAGCACTCTATACATAGTACTACCAGCTAACTACCTCGATATAGATACCTATCTGCAACATCCTAATTATGTGTAGAGAGAATTCATAGTTTTGTGTCAATATATATGTCAGTAAATTGAGAGAGGAAGGTCTGAGGAACTTGCTCATAGTACAGTGTTTTCCTTCCAGCTGTCCCTTTCTTTTTGCCCCACTTAAAGTGCTGTATCAATACTATACATTGTTTTTCTTTTATAGATTTAACTACTGAATTATTTGATGCATGTATATAAAAGTTCTGAATTTCACACTTATTTATTTTTATTTTCACTGTAATGTAATCTGATTCCGTAATAATATTCTTTTCTACCTCATTCGGTCTTTCAATGGTTCCTGCTTTAATTTCAAAGTAATTTTATATCATTTTAATACCTATATAGTTCTCTGTAGGTGCTTAATAAATGTTGGTTGTGTTTTGCTATTTGCTTGATGGCTTTGCATTTGAAATCTCACATAATCAACCTCTTAATTTACTCTATTTACATTTTATATGTATAGATAGATTATAATTGATGTAATGACCAGAAAAGTAGGCAAAGAAAGTGGGCCAGCTATGTAATGAGAAAGAGAAACAATGGATGAACAGCCTGAGGATTACATCAGTATTTTCAGTATGTTCAAAGCACCAGAGGAAGGCATTTTGTGTGTTATCTTCTATGAGATATTTATGGAAAAAATATGAATAAGAATCACAGAGAATAAAAATAGATGGAGGGTTGGCAATCTACACCCTTGAAAAGAATAACCTTACCAATGAGATCATAGATCCGCTAAAGAAGATGAGTATATTACTTAGCTTTAACTGTATTTCCTGTAAGAAACATTGTTTTTTGCCTATTTTGTAATTTTAGCAAGTGATTACTAACTTCCTACTATGCGCTAAGCACTTTACACATGTTATCTCATTTGATCCTCATAACAACCCTGAGACATTGGTGCTATTACTATCTCTGTTTTTTACAGATGAGGAAACTGAGGCTATCAACAGTTAGGTAGCTTGTCTGGGATCACACAGTTAGGAAATTATCTGAGGTCAGACTTGAATTCACATCTTCTTGACTCCAATTCCAGGGCTCTATTCACTATGCTAGCTAGTGGAGGAGGGAATTCAGACCACCTACATTAAACATGATGAATATCCAATTTGATATATTTTTTCTGGCATATAACATTTATTTTCTATATTTGGTTCTTAATATCTTTTGAGGGAATACAAAGTATTTTATTTTCATTAAATGATTTCTATACTTAAAACTAACTTATCAAACAAACTAAATTATTTTCTTTTCAACTTCTGACTTTGTAAGATTCCCTAAGTTTATCCTTTTTTTGTTGAAGAAAAAAATTGTTTCTCCAACTTCTTTCCTGCTGTTACTTTTCCTTATGTTGCTGTTTCTTGCCTTATTTCTTCTAGAAATACACTATTCTTGAGTTCTATAAAAATTCATAACACATTTCTGGAGCACTTTAAGGTTGACAAAGCCCTTTTCTCAGACACAACCCTTGTAATATGTATTAATTCTTATCATCACCATTTTATAGGTGAGGAAATAGATGGGGGAAGGGTCTTGTGTATGGTTTTCCAAAGAGCTGGAATTTGAACTCAATCCTCTCTTGAGTCCAAATCTAGAGTTTTTTTTCCCCTACCACATACTAAATGAAGCTGTCTGGTAACTATAACTATCTAGTATTTATAAATCTGGGCAAGAGTGTATCTTTTTTTGTCAGGTGACCATTTCTGTCTAGATCTCAATCACAAAACCATATTTTGTAACAGAACAGGAGAACAGGCCTGTTTAGATAGGATTTTTCAGGTTAATATTTTATGCTTCTCAATTTAGTTTAAATTTTATATTTTCATTTTATACAGCAACATAAAGGTCTTAAATAAGGGAGTGGAATAATTTCAATGTACTTAAAGATGTTGATACTTGTCTGCTTTGTAATGTTGCCTCTGTAAACTCCAGGCTAAAAAATAATACTGTATAAAATAGAACCTTTATTCTTCCCAGCCCTGTTCCACAGTACTCCTCTTCATGTACTCTATGTTCCAGTCAAACTGGACTAACTGTTCTCTCATCTCATCCTGCTTCTTCCTGTCCTCCCCTGCCCTTTTGTACAATCATGGATTTAGAATAGAAAGGAGTTCATTATATTCAGCTCTTTCATTTTATAGATGAGGAAACTGAGACTCAAATTAAGTGATTTACTAAGTGCCCTGAAGCTAGTTAATGCTCGAGGTGGGACCCAGGTTTTCTTGACTCCAAGTTCAGCACTCTACTCTTCTCTTCCTCCCTCCCACCCCAAGTATACTACCTCCGCAAGGCTTTTTTGCTTAAAGACTGGGTCAAGTGCCACATGTTTCCTAAAAGTCTTCTGTGGTCTAGGAGAAAAATGACTGGATTTAGAGGCAAGAACTGAATTTCAATCCTGGCTCTCTGTGTGAGTGTGGACTTCTTCCCGGCCCTCCATTTCCTTATTTGTAAAATGAGGGCTTGGGCTAGACCAAGGGTGGGGAACCTGCAATTTTGAGGCCACATGTGACCCTCTAGGTCCTCAAATACAGCCCTTTCTGCTTAGTTTCCACTTGGATTCAGTCAAAGGTTGCTATACCAGACACTTTGAGGAGTTTTCTCTTGGGTGAGATCTAGAACACTCTTGGCTGAACTGTTATTTCACTCCCAATGGGAGAGTTCCTTGGGAGATGAGAGACATGATGGAGACTGCCTGTAACTTCAAAATCCAAAGGTCTTTACTCAGATCTTTGTTGATCTCTCTGCAGCCTTTGGCCCTGCTGAATGCTCTCTTCTGTGGGTTTTCATGACACTGATCTCTCCTTCTATCTGTCTTACTACTCCTCATTTTCTTTGGCTGTATCATCATTAATGAATGCTCTGTTTCCTTCTCATGGGTGTGCCCTAGGGCTTTGTCCTGGTCTATCTTTTCTTTCTCCACTCTCTTGGTGATCATTTCAACTTTCATGGGTTCAATTATCATCCCTATGGAGATGACTCTCAAATCTATATATCCATCCCTATGAGCTCTGGTTCTGTATCAGAAGATATCTGATAGACATCATTAACCAGATGTTCCATTGATATCTTCAACTCAACATGTTTAAAACAGCACTTGTTATCTTAACTTCCTCCTTTTACAGATGAAGAAACTGAGGCTCAGGTTAAATTGTCCAAGATCACACAGGGAGAAAGTAGCTAAGATGTGTTTGGGACCAGTTCCTTCATTCCTTTCAGATGTGCTTTACTGGCTCTGCAGGAGAGAGCCACCATGGGTCCTGAGAGAGGGGAGTGATATGCTTAATGTATGCTTACATTTTACACCCCCCACATTATAGCCAATGACACTGGCTTCCTTTCTATTTCTTCCACAAGACACTCCATCTCCTGACTCTGGACATTTAAAAAAAATAATTTATTTATTTACTTTAGTTTACAACATTCAGTTCCACAATCCCTTGAGTTTCAAATTTTCTCCCCCTTCCTCTTCTCCCTACCCTCCCACCCCCCATCCTATAGGCAATACTGAGCTACTAGAGTCTATTGACTAATGGAGTAACATGGTTTTTTTGCATGTTTGCACTTTGGGAAGATCAATTTGACAACTGAGTGGACTGGATGGACTGGAGTAGGGAAAGTCTTGAGGCAGGAGGCCATCCAGCATGCTACTGATGCTAAATGGAGGCAGCTGGTGGACAGTTAGGTGGTCCAATGGATAGAGCCTAGAGTCAGGAAGATCAGAGTTCAAATATAGCCTCAGATACTTACTAGTTGTGTGACCCTTGACATGTCACAACCCTATTTGCCTCAGTTTCACATCTGCAAAATGAGTTGGAGAAGGAAATGGCAAACCACTCCAATATCTTTGCCAAGGTAATCTCAAATGGGGTCATGAAGAGTCAGACATGACTGAAATGACAACAACAGAGACAGCTGGAAGCACAATGAATAGAGTACTTGGCCTGCAGTTAGGAAGACCTTAATTCAAATCCTGTGTGAGATACCTATTGGTGATGTAATCCTAGGCAAATCACTCAACATCTGTTTGCTTCAGTTTCAATAACAACAACTAGTTTGAAATGTTGCTATAAGGATCAAATGAAATAATATATGTTTTATATATATGCTTTTTGGAGGGGGGAAGGTAGGGCAATTGGGGTTAAGTGACTTGCCCAAAGTCACATGGCTAGTTTTTAGTTAAGTGTCTCAGTCTGGATTTGAACTCAGGTCCTCCTGACTCCAGGGCTGGTGCTCTATTCACTGTGCCACCTAGCCACCCCCTGAAATAATATTTATAAAATGCACTTTGCACAGTGTCTGGAACAGCTACTTCTCTATGGCAATCATTCAGGTATGAGGGAATGAAGGCCTATACCAGGGTGTTGACAGTATCCAAGGAGAGAAGGGAATGATGTTATGAGATATTATAGTGGTAGAAACTACAAACTTGATAACTGACTGAATATGGGGGAGTGACCATGAGGAGTTAAGAATGACTCCTAGATTGGAAACCTGGGTAACTTGGAGGACAGTCATGCCTTGAACAGTAATAGGGAAGTCTGGAATTTGGGTGGGTTTGAGGAAAAGATAATGAGTTCAGTTTTGGATATATTGAGTTTAAGTTGTCTAAGGATAAGGAAGAATTGGGAATGTTTATAGGCATTATAAAAGAAACTAGCAGAGAGGGAGAGATTGAGTCTTAGAGAGAAGGGAATCATTGATGGAGCAATCAGCTGGATATGATGAGAAGGAATGGGACCAAGTGTACATGTAGAGGAGTTGGCCTTAGCAAGCAGAATGAATAGTCATCTCTTCAACAGAGGCTAGAGTGAAGGAGAAGAGAATGGGGTAAATGTCAATGGGTTATGAAATTAATCAAGGGGAGAAGAGGGAACTCATGGAGCATGGTTTATTTTCTTATCAGAGTATGATGTGAGTTCTTCAGCTATGAGGGTAAGAGGGAGAGGTATAGTGTGTGATTTAAAGAGAAGCAAAAAATTTTTAAATAATGACTGTGAGGAACAGGATATAGAATCAGTTAAGAAGAAAAAAAATGGAATTGATCCCTATTTGTAAGAAACTGGCATTCTAATGGAGGGAGACAAGAAGTATATATTTAAGGACACAAAGATAAATACAAGTAGTTAAATGACAACTAGTTATGAAGGGAGGCCACTAGCAATGGGAGGATCAAGAAAGCCTTCATATGGAAGGCAGTGCTTTAAGGCAGTGTTTTATAAGGTAGAGGTGGGGCAGCCAAATGAAAAAGTATAGAATGAAAGATGGAATGTATGAGGAACAAGGGGAAGAACAGTTTGGCATAAGTATAGAGTAGGAGATGGGAAGGCTGGAATATGGTTTGGGGGTCAGCTCCTACTAATCATCATCTAAAAGTCAAACAGAAGGGTTTATATTTGAGCCTACAGGCAATCAAGGGAATAGGACTTTGAAGAGAGGACTCAACAAGATTCTAGAGATATCAATAAAAGTGGAATAGGGCTCTAGAAAGGCCACAGGAATGTCAAATTCATGTAGACTAGGCTGAGTTAAAAATAATGATAACCAACATTTGTATTACATTTTAAAGTTTATAACTTTATATATTATACACTGCATATATTATCTTATTTGATCTTTACAACAACTTTGTGAGGCAGCTGCTATTATCTACTCTCATTTTAAGATAAGGAAACTGGCACCAAGATGAGTCATTTAACTCATCTCTGGACACACAGTTTGTAAATATCTGAGGTGGAATTTGAATTCAGTCTTCCTGATTCTGGGTCTAGCTCTTTATTCAGTGTACCAAACTGCTTTACTATCCCTAGGATAGTAGGGATAAATTGAACTTTTGATATGCAAGCACCCCAAGATAGTTACAAGCCATCTGACGGTATTGTCACTATTGGAGACTGGACCGAGCATGCTCAGAACTATGTCAAAGTATACCAATGATATTATAATAAGTGTGAACAACAACAAAGGCATGACACTTTGTATTCATCTTTCAGTAACATATGGGGAAGGAAGGAATGTGAAGAAGAGGATGACACCTTTAAATGCCAAAGAAAGGGGAAGAGAAGATGTGCCTTTTGAAACATCATTTGAAACAAACATTTCTAGGGGGAGAGGGACTCAGATCATATAGGCACTAGTTCATTCCCTATAGCTTTAGTGGGAACTATGTGGGATCACTAAAGTATTTAGGGAAATACATATTTCCTCTGTGTTACAACCCCAGAAGGTCATGACAGGATGACATGTGGAAGAAAAATAAACTAGTGAAAGAAAATACAGAGCATTCATATAGATAGGTCTGAGTACAACCAGAGAACCAGGAGACAGGAATATCATAGAAGTCAAGGGACAAAAGACTATACAGAAAGAAAGCCTGATCCAAATTACCAAATGCTATAGAAAAGTGCAAGAAGATGAGGACTAAGAAAACAGTATTGGATGTAGCATGTAAGAGGTAATCAGTGACTTTGGAAAAGACCACTTCAATAGATTGGTGGGGACAGATATAGGGAATTTCAGTATAGGGAAATATTATATATAGGGAATATTTCAGTATAGGGAAAGTTTGTTGGATTTAGAGTCAGAAGTCCTAAGTTTAAGTCCTAGTTCTTTCACAATGTGTTTCTGTGACCTTTGGCAAGTTACTGAACCGATTAGGTCTTATTTTTATCATCTTTAACATAAGGGTTTAAACTTAATAATCTTCTAAGAATCCTGTTAGCTCTAATTTTATTATCCTAGATTTATTTAGCAGTGAAGGGGAAAAGAGATATAGGATGATGGCTTGAGGGGATGTCAAGGCAGTAACTTCATGTTTTTTTTTTGGATAAGAGGAAATTGAGTATATTTGTAGGCATCTGGGAAATAGTTCATAAGATGAGTGGGAATGAGATCAAGGGCACAACTGGAGGGGTTAATCTTGGCAAGGATGAGGGGCTGACATCATTTGGCTCTGACAATAAAAGAAATGAGGGTGGGTGAAGATAGTGAGATCTTCTGAGGTGTGGCAGAAGTGAGATGATAGGTCTCATGATGAATGATCTCAATATTCTCTGTAAAGAAGGAGGTGAAGTTATTTACTGAGAATAAGTAGTGTAGTGGTATAGATGGGCACTTGAGGATAAACAGAAATATTTGAAATTCAACTGATGTGGGAGAGAGGCAACATGAGCAATGGTATAAATGCAGAATAATATGGGATGTATATGAACATTGTAAGTAGTCTAGTGTAGCTGGAGTATATTGTATAAGAAGGTGTAAAGCCAAGCACAAGCAGCTTTCCAGAGGACTGTTGCTGTGAATAGCTTTAAGATTCTGATCACATAGTATAGTGAACTCTCCACTTATTCAGCAGCAAACCAAAGCAAAATATTCAGAGAAAACAAAGTACAAAGATCACAGCATATCATATAACAACTCATTACTAAAGTTGTCACATAATTTTAAACAAAAGATATTATTCAGTAAGTCCTTAACTCAATTATCCTTAAGGAGCAAATCATCCTTAAGGAATACAAAGTATAAAGGTCTTCCACGCCTAGGTCACATTGTCTTAATCAAGTCAGTCAGAAAGTCTTCTTTCTTCTTGATTGGAGACTAGCTTCCAATCATCCTTAATTCAATCATCCTTAAGGGGTACAAAGAACAAAGTTCTTCCACCCCTAGGTCACAGTAAATCATGATCTTGTCAGTGAGCACTAAGTACCCAGGAAAGGTCCTTTCATCTTGGTTAGAAGCTGGCTCCCAAATTCCACGGTTCCTCTTCCATGCTTCCAGCTCTTGTCCGTATTCACCCAACCGTCACCTGGACTCACAGGTAGGCAGCTCCCAGCTTCTGTTCCAACTCCTCATCCAGCTCCTCACCCAATTCCTTTTCCAATTCCCATTCCATATTGGAGCTCATGGTGACCAGTCCACCTCAAGCCCTTCAAAGTTTCTGTTTCTGGGAAGACAAAGCTTAACAGAGCCACAACATTCATGCACATTGCTGACACTATCATCTCAGTTCATGTTCTGCCTGTGAAATAATCATAAGTAAACAGAGAGGGTGCATTTGTCTGACAAAGTAACACAATTCAACAGATAGAATGCTTCTATCTGACAAAGTAACACAAATCAACACACAAAACAGACAGAGTGCCCGACACAAGTGTTCTCCTCAATTCTGCTCTGTTCCAGTTTGTGCTCCTACTTTTATATGGTGGTTCTCCTTCCTGTTCCACCCTTCCTGTTGTGTCAGCAAGTTCCTCCCACCTTCAGATCACAAGTGGGGCTCAAAGGCAATTGAAGAACTGAAACAAGGTGCTGGATACTTGAATAACTGAAATTAGGTGCCAAGTACTCCTTTGCTTGCTATTACAGAAGGAGAGTTAAGTAGTGGAAAAGAGGGTGAGATGAGACTATCCAATGAGGTCCCAGTCCTTAGAACATGTGCAATATGTTCTGCCTTGCATTAACCCATGTGGAGGCTTGGTAAGCCTGTTCTAGAAATTCATGATGGGATGGAGCAGCCCTTACCCTCCCCAATTCAGAGCATACTTACACATCCTCTATTTCCTGTTCGCTTTCTGTTTGGTGATGAAGTCTTTTAATTGGTTGCTGAGACGGAATTCAGTGTGCATACAAAAGGATGGAGCACTTAAAAGCTTTTTCTCTTCCCAAATATGAGATAAAACTAGAAAATAAACCGGTGCCATAATGTGGAGAACCTGTGTGCCAGGTTAAAGAGATTGAACTTGATATGGTGGGTGTGCAATAGGAAACAATTATCTGGTTTTGAGCAGAAACTTGATAAAACTAGATTTGTACATAAGGAAGATGTCTGGAAGTGATGCCATGGATAGATTGGAAGAAAAATAAAGTAGAGCCAGGAAGATCTCTTATAAGGCAGTAGTGTAGGTGGGTGATGATAAGAAGCTGAACTAGAGTGATAGTAGTGAAAATAAAAAATGTGGTTAGATATGGGAGATATTATAGAAATAGAATCATTGGGATTTTATAACTAAAGGTGAGAGAGAGGGAATAATCAAAGATACCACCAGGGTTGTGAATGTGGGAGAATAGGTGAACAGAATTGTTGTAACTCAAAGAAAGACCAAGTTTTGATGAATAAACAAGCTCAGGTTTGGAGGAGGTGAATTTGAAGTGCTAGTGAGGCATTCAGGTGAGGAATATCCTGTACACATTTGGAAAAGTGAGTCTGTGACCTTGATAGAGGTCATAGCTGGAGGCATTATGGTTTCAGGAGTCATCTGTATTAAGGACATAAATGAAATCATGGGAGCTAATAACATTACTAAGGGAGAGAGTAAAGAGGAAAGAAGGACTGACAAAATATTTTGAGTTCCAAGAGAGGCTAAGAAGTCAGCAAAGGAGGAGAAAAAGAAGATATAGTTGGAGAGACAACAACTCCAAATGCAGCAGTGAGATCAAAGAACATGAGAACTGGAGGAAAGATGATTTGATGCCACTGGTGTACTTAAAATAGTTTTAGTAGAGAGGGAACAGAAGCCTTGTTGATAGGGATTGAGGAGAGAGTGGGTAGTAAAGAAGTGCAATTGGAAGTCCTGGATTCTTTAAGACTACTTGAAGAAAGTCCTACTTGCTTGGGGGAGAAGGGTCAAGGAAAGGGCTTCTTTTGGGAATGGGGGGACCTGAGTATATTTGTAGCTAGATAGGAAGAAATTAGTGAAACATGAGAGATTACAGACTCATGGCAGAGAAGGGATAGTGTTATTTATACCCAATATTCCCTTCTTTCAATTACCATGAATGGTAAGAAGAGATTTTTTCTTTTTGCCAAAGTTTCCTAGGTTTCTATTTCACTATTCAGTTCTTCCTTGTATAAATTAGTGGCAGAATAGCAGTTTTCTTCACTGTATTCTCAGTAGTATAATAACTCTCTGTTTGGTTTCCTCTATGCTCTTCCATTTCAATGTCTAGTCATCTCTCCAGGTTAGTCATTTTAAAATATACCTTTCAAGAATATCAATACCTTACTATAATATCAAGTTAAACTTCTCATTTCCTAGAATTCAAGTTTTTTCCATATAGGCTCTAATTTTTATCAATCTGACTTAATCTCCCACTTTTTTTAAGCAGTCCAAAACTGTAATTTCACATTTTTGGTAATTCTTGGGGGAAAGAATTTCCTTCATCTATGCAGATTGGTAACTAGAACTCAATGATGCAGGTTGGAATAATTTTGTAACATAGGCTAAAGCATGTGAACACAGACCTTTCAAGGTAAAGTGACTCTCTCATCCATGGTCACACTGCTGGTATGTATTAGAAGTAGGTCTTAGACACAGGGTTTTTGTTGTTGTTGTTGTATTTTTTAAATCAAATGCTTTATTAACTTCTGGTTTACATCATTCATCTCCAAAAGATTTTGAGATACAAAATTTCTTCCCATTTTCCCCCTACCCACCACCCCAAAGTAGCAATTCCACTGGATATCTCCTCCTCCAATCTGCTCTCTCCCACATCTTCTCCCATACCCCCTCTGACTTTCCAGTAGGGCATGGGAGATCTCTATGCCCCAGTGCCTATATATCCTATTTCCCAGTTACATGTAAAATAATATTAATAATAGTACATACACACACACGCGCGCGCGCACACACACACACACACACACACATTTAAACATTTGATTTTAAAACTTTGAGTTCCACATTCATTCCCTTCCTCCATTGTCACCACCCCCCAAGTTACTGGGAAGATAAGCAATTCAGTATAGGTTGTACATGTGTAGCTATGCAAAACATTTCCTTAGTAGATATATTGTAAAAGACTAACTATATTTCCCTCCCTCCTAACCCACTTCCCACTTGTTCTATTCTCTACTTTGATCTTGTCCCTTTTCAAAAGTGGGTGTTTCCAACTTCTCTCCCCCACAGCCTGCCCTCCCTTCCATCATTCCCTCCTCATCCACTTCCTCCATACTCTCCTGGAGGGTGAGATACCCTATTTAGTGTGTATGTCATTCTCTCTCTAAGCCAAATTCAATGAGAATAAGGTTGAACCATTCCCTTTTGCCTTCCTGTTCTTCCCCTCCATTGTAACCATTTTCCCTTGCCTCTTCTGTATGAGATAGTTTCCCCCATTCTGTCTCTCCCCATCTCCTCTCATTATATTCCTCTCTCACCTCTTAATTTCATCTTTTAAATATTATCCCTTCCTATTAAATTGGTCCTGTGCCCTCTATGTATACCTGTAAACATATATACACACATTCACATATGTATTAATGCGCC
Organism: Gymnobelideus leadbeateri; assembly: GCA_011680675.1. Classification (NCBI taxonomy): domain Eukaryota; kingdom Metazoa; phylum Chordata; class Mammalia; order Diprotodontia; family Petauridae; genus Gymnobelideus; species Gymnobelideus leadbeateri. Next base: position 1,236,123 of record WOXC01010390.1, on the reverse strand, counting down.
TATATACCCTCCTACATAAAAATATATATGTATGTGTGTATATATATATGTATATATACGTTTCTATTCCCTTCAATTATTCTCGTACTGAGAAAAATTTCATCAGTTACAATGATCATTTTTCCATGTAGAAATGTAAATAGTTCAACTTTGATAAGTTCCTTATGAGTTCTTTTCCATGTTTACCTTCTCATGCTTCTCTTGCTTCTTGTATCTGAATGTAAAAATTTCTATTCAACTCTGGCTTTTTCCATCAAGAATGTTTGAAAGTCCTCTATTCCACTGAATGACCATATTTTCCCCTGAAACATGATACTCAGTTTTGCTGGGTAGGTGATTATTGGTTTTAATCCCAGCTCCTTTGCCCTTTGGAATATCATATTCCAAGCCCTTCAGTCCCTCAGTGTAGAAGCTGCCAGATCCTGTGTTATCCTGATTGTGTTTCCACAATATTCAAATTGTTTCTTCCTGGATGCTTGTAATATTTTCTCCCTGATCTGGGAATTCTGGACCTGGCTATAATATTCCTAGGAGTTTTCTCTTTGGGATCTTTTTCAGGAGGGGATCTGTGGATTCTTTCAACCTCTATTTTGCTCTCTGGTTCTAAAACATCAGGACAATTTTCCTTGAGAATTTCTTGAAGGATGATTTCTAGGTTCTTTTTTTGATCATGGCTTTCAGGTGGTCCAATAATTTTTAAATTATCTCTCCTGGATCTATTTTCCAGGTCAGTGGTTTTTCCAATAAGATATTTCACATTGCCTTCTATTCTTTCATTTGTTTGGATCTGTTTAACAGCATCTTGATTTCTCATAAAGTCACTAGCTTCCCTTTGGTCCATTCTAAATCTGAAGGAATGATTCTCCTCAGTGAGCTTTTGAGATTTTTTTTTTCCATCTGGCAAATTCGGCTTTTTAAGGTATTCTTTTCCTCGTTGCCTTTTTGAGCCTCTTTTGCTATTTGAGGTAGTCTATTTTGTAAGGTGTTCTTTTCTTCAGTCAGGTTGTTGACTCTCATTTCATAATTTTCTTGAATTGTTCTCATTTCTCTTCCCAAGTTTTCCTCCACTTTTCTCATTTGGTTTTCAAAATCCTTCTTAAGGTCCTCTATGGCCGGTAACCAGCTCATATTTTTCTTTGAAGCTTTTGGTGCAGGAGTTCTGACTTCACTGTCTTCCTCCTGTTCCATACTTTGGATCCTTTTTGTCCCTAAAAATAGGAGTGTAAAGTTGGGTTGCTCTGTTTGCTTTGCTTTCCTCATTTGCTCATTTTGTGACTCAATTACTTGACTTTTGGGCTTTTTGCCATAGAAGGACTCTGCTACCAGAGAGGGGAGCTTCATCCCAAATGTTGCGGTTTTCTCAGCTGCTGAAGGTATTAGTTTGGTGCCCTCTCTGAAGCCTCCATATGTTCTGGCAAGCTGGTCACACACCCCAAGACCTCCACCCTAGACCACAATCCATATCCAAGGAGGTTAAAGCTAGAGCCATTACCCATCAGACTGGTTGCTTGGTCCCCCTATAATCTGTAGGCCAAGAGCTGAAGCAGCCATATGGCAAGAAGCAGCTTCCCCTCAGCTGCTTCTTGCCCCAAGGGCAAAAGCCAACACACTCCTGAATACTGGATCCAAAAGGTCATGTTGCACTGACTTCTCACTTTGTCCTTAGCATCTGTGGGTTGATAATTCTGGAAACTGCCACAGCTGCTGGTGATCTGAAGTCCTTCTGGTCAGTGGGAGTCAGGCCCACCCTGGGGCTAAGACCTCTGGCTCCCAGAGTACTGGGGTCTGGGGTCAGCTCCCAGAATACTGAGCTGGCCAATTCCTGCTGGCCTGCTGGGGTGTCCTGAGTGGAAAGTTAGCTTCTCTGTGTCATTTTGTGGGTTCTGTAGCTCCAAAGTTTGTTCAGAGTCTCCTTTTACATGAATTGGGGGAGGTGGAACCCGGAGCCGCACAGAGGTCCTGTTTCTACTCCCCCATCTTGACTTTACCCAGACATAGGTTTTTCTGAGTCCACTGCTATTATCTCTGTCCAATAAGTCACATTGCCCCCCTCCCCCCCCACTTTCCCTGGTTCTCACTTTCTGGTTTCCATAGTATTTTTCTCACAACAAACAGGTAAAGTGAGTAGTACAGGTATTATTATTCACATTTAAAAAAAATAATGATGGCTTATAAGTACCAGTGCTTTGATCATATTGACTTTTCCCCTGTCTTTTTGTCTGTAAAGCCACAGACAAGCAGCTTTCCAGAGGTCTGCTGTGAACAGTTTTCAAGGTTATGATTACATAGCATAGCAAACTGTAGCAGCAAGCACCCCAATATCCCCAGGGTGACTGCCAACACAGGTTCTCAGATCTGCTTTTGTAAAGGAAAGCAACTCAAAATCAGTTACAAGCTTACTTTTATCAAACAAACATACATTACCTAGTTCAGGGGAAAAAGGTCAGCACCCCGAACTTCAGAGTGACAGAACTTACAGATCAAACAGACAGGCTTCCAAACTGTCCTACCATTATATCAATACCAAATCACAGTTACCAGAGAGGGAAGCATCAACATCTGGGTTTTCAAAGCCGGGGGGCTCTCAACAACGGCTTCCCAGAGTCTCATCTGGTCAAATCACACAACACTTCTCAAAGTGAGCCCCAAAGCAAAGCCTCTCCTCAGGGCTTATATAGCCTTCTCTTGGCTCAGAGAATGTAACAACCTCCTTGACCCACTGCCCAATCACAAAGTATCAAGGTGTGGGCTTTCCTGAAAAACAAGCCTCCCACCACAGGCTCCAGGTGCACTTAAGCTAGGGGCAGGGAAGATCTTTAAATCTGCATTTCCATTACACAAACTCTCTATTTATTCAATAACAAATCAGAGCAAAACATTTACAGAAAATCAAGGTACAGCATTCACAATTTATCAATGTATGACCAAAATGGCCACATAGTTTTCACCAAAGTGGTCACATGGTTTTAAACAAAGTACATTCATTTCATCAATCACAAAATCCTTAATTCAATCACAAAGTACAAAAGTCAAAGTTCTCTACCCCTTGGTCACAGTAAATCATTCAGTACACAATATCCAAGTAAAGTCTTATTTCAGCTTGACTTGAGTCTGGCTCTCAGCTTCCATGGTTCCTCTTATATGGTCCCAGCTCCTATCTGAATCCATCCAACTTTCACCTGGATACAAAGGCAGGCAGTTCCCAGTTCCTTGTCTAGCTCCTTGTCCAGTTCTTTGTCCAGTTCCTTGTCCAGTTCCTATTCCATATCGAAGCTCACAGTGTCCAGTCCACCTCAAATCCTTCACAGTTGTTTCCAGGAAGACAAAATTTGACAGAGCCACAATAATATTCATGCACATTGCCAGCACCATCATCAATTCTCTATCTGTCTGTGAAATCAACTCAGACCCACCGACAAGGTCTGAGAACTCAACACAAATCATCAACATAGAAAGAAACACAGACCCACAATCAATGTCCAAGAGGTCAGCACAAATCATCAATGAAATCCCAGGACCTCCAAAACCCTCCTCTAGGACTTCTGTAAACATACAACCAGAAAATCCCCTTTCAGGGCTTCCAGTAAGGTCCCTGGGCTTCTGTACAAAGTATCACAAACAAACATCAACACAGACAGAGCAGACAAACAGACTGCTGGGATACCACAAGTTTTCTCCTTCTTGACTCTGCCACCACAAGAGTCTTCTTCTCAGTTCTGCTGTCTCTAGCCTGGAAATTCTCCTTATATATGGTCGTTAACTCCTCCCCTTCCTGTTGCAGGAGTTCATGAGTTCTAGGGTTCACAAGTTATGGGGTTTACATGTTCTATTTCTTAACAGACTTGATACAAAGGCTCAAAAGAAACTTCAACTGAAACAAGGTGTTAATTCAATAGCTGAAACAAGGTGTGAATTATTTCTGTGCTTGCCTTTATAATGTCCTTTCAGCAACCTGAACAGAGTCTGGAACTGTCTTCTCTCTTAAAGTTAGCAGCCTGAAGACCAGTATCTCTCTTCTCATAAATTCTCATCAACATTTCCTGTCATGTAGGCAAGGAGCACTGAATAATTAATCTCCACCAATGAAGAAAGACTTATGCAAATGACTTTGAGTCACTTGTTACTTTATCAAAACATTTGATTTTAACAAAATTTCAACAAACTCTTCATGTCATTTAAGAAAATCCTCCAAAAGTTGTTGCCCCAAATATTAAGAAAAATAATACTAGAAAGTACAAGATTGTACAAGCAACCATTTACCATTTTTTTAAAAAAGCAGAGGCAGCATGGTGCTACTGACAGAATTGATGAAACCCCCCAAAAGAGCAAGTTTTGATGACTAGATAAGTTTAGCTTTGTAGGAGGTGAGTTTGAAGTGCTAGTGAGGCAGTCAGGTGAGGAATATCCCGTACACATTTGGAAAAATGACCTTGAGAAAGGTCATAGCTGGAGGTATTATGGTTTCAGGAGCCATCTGAATTGAGGTGATAAATGAAATCATGGAAGTTAATGACTTTACCAAGGGAGAGAGTAAGGGCCAGTTTTCTAGACATGAAGTTCAGGGTTCAAGTTCTCTCTATGACACATACTAGGTATGTGACCAACAGTAAGTCACTTAACCTCAGTGAAATGGGAAACTTTCTAAGATCATAAGGACATACCTTCATAGAAGAGTGGCCAATCTGAATCTGTGGAGGAAGTTTCCATACTAGGAGTTTTGTACATTGATGAGATCATTGGTTTAGATGTAAAAAAGAAAGAAAAGTAGCTTATGTGCTGACCTACCCCCCTTTCCCCAAAGGTGGGGGCCTCCCAGCAGCTGTGTGCTTCCACTTTGATAAGGTAATAATTCCAGTATCTACTTTCATATTTATCTGAGATTTGTTGCTCTTTAATGCCTTCATTTATTTCACTGTAGAGTATAAATTGTTTCTTTGATTTTGCTTTCTTTACTTTGCATAGATTCAATTTGAATATTTCACTATTTCGTCAAATTTGCAATGTGTGTAACTCCTTATGGTTCAGGAATAGTCCATTATATCCATATGCTACAATTTATTCAGTCATTCCTCAAATCACATAGCTTGTTTCCAGCTTTTCAGCTATTACAAACAGTATTGCTATGAATATTTTTGCAGATTACTTTCTTCCTACCAATTACTACCTAAGGTTAAAAGCCTAATAGTGGGTTTGTTGGATTAAAGAGTACAACATTTTTTGTAACTTTTATTGTATAATTCTATATTTCTTTCAAAAATTTTTAGCAAATTCCCTGCTTTATTAGCAGTGAAATTTTAGGTTGCTAGTTTTCCCCAAAGTCTTGCCGACAACTGATTTAAAAAAAATCTGTGGCCATTTATGTGAATTTAATGGCTTCTAAAGTGATACTTAAGAATTAAAAGCTAATTTGTATTTTTTGATTATTCATTCAAATTACTTGCATTAACTTATGCTTCTTTTAAAAATGTCTATTCACTTGCTTATACTCTCAGACTTGATTGATGTGTTGTTGCTAAGGTTTACTAAATTGCTTTTTTTCCCCTAAGCTCCCTCTTTAAGAAAAAAAGATTGTTAGAGGGAATGATTCAGCGGAGAGGAGGAAAGATAGCAGGAATATATCTGATAATGAAGGTGACATAAAAACAAAAGATATCAATAAAGTAAAACAAAAGGTAAAGGCCTGTTTATAGCCCTTGAACATTTATCTATTAGGAGGAATTCCTCTTCACCTTACAAATCTGTGCCAATCCAAAAGTTTAATTGCAAAATTTTTCCCCCTAGTCTGTAGTCCAGTCTGTTTATGGTCATGGTTATAACCGGTAAGTTTGTTTTACCATGTTTCTCCGCAGCCTGTTGCTGTTAAGCCTGCTTTTTTAGTCAGATCACCAGTATCAATCTGGTCCTAGACTTTCCATACCCTCATGTCTGTTTCCATAAACTCAAGATACTGGCTTTCTACTTCTATTGATATAATCTTTTCAAAATTCCTCATGCCTTTTCTTTAGTTCAGACTGAAAGGTGATTTAAAATATTTCCCTTTAGGGGCGGAGCCAAGATGGCGGAGTAGAAACAGCTCATCCAAGCCACTCTGCACCCAGATTTCCCCCAAACTATGTAAAAGGGGACTCTGAACAACTTCTGGAGCCCCAGCACCCACAGAACGACACAGAGAAGCTAACCTCCTGCTGAGGACAGCCCAGCAGCCCTGCAGGAAGGACCAGCACAGCACTCTGGGAGCCGGCAGCGCGCAACTCGCAGAGCGGAAGCGGAGCCGAGCGGAGCCCAGGTCTGTGTGAGCCGAGGTTTTAGCCCCAGGGCGGCAGGGCCAGCAGCTGGCTGGAGGAACCCCAGAACACCAGCAGCTGTGGCGACTCCAGAATTATCAACATAGACATGCCTAGGACAAAGTAAGAGGTTAGTGTCCTATGGACTTTGGGACCTGTTTTTGGGGAAATGCGTTGGCTCCCTCCCCTTGGGGCTAGAAGCCCCTGAGGAGACACGCCATTTTGTAGTTTTCAGAGGCAGTTCCAGCTCTTGGCCTGCAATTAATTGTAGGGAGATCCAGTGATCAGTCTTGGGGGGTAATCACTCTTGCTTTAACCTCCCTGGATCTGGATTGTGATCTAGGGTGGAAGTCGTGGGTGGGTTTACAGCTTGCCAGAAACAGAAGTTGCCCCCCACACGTTCGGGACGAAAATTCCTCTATCTGGCCTTAAAGCCACAGTGTGGCAACAAGCCCAAAAGTCAAGCAATTAAGTGGCAACATGCCAAGGCAAAGGAACAGAAAAATGCAACCCTAGACTCCTATTTTGGGGGCATAGAGCGGGAAAAGGACTGTGAGGTCAGAAGTCCTGCTCCAAAAGCCCCAGGGGAAAACATGAGTGGGTTGCAGGCCATGGAGGACCTTAAGAAGGACTTTAAAAATCAAATAAGAGAAGTGGAGGAAAAATTGGAAAGAGAAATGAGAAGGATGCAGGAAAAGTATGAAATGAGGGTCAACAGCCTGACTGAGGAAAACAACACCTTAAAAAATAGACTAAGTCAAATGGCAAAGGAGGCCCAAAAGGGCAATGAGGAGAAGAATGCCTTAAAAAGTCGAATTTGCCAGATGGAAAAAGAATCTCAAAAGTTCACTGAGGAGATTCATTCCTTCAGAGTTAGACTGGAGCAAATGGAAGCTAATGACTTTATGAGAAATCAAGATGCTGTTAAGCAGATCCAAACAAATGAAAGATTAGAAGGCAATGTGAAATATCTCATGGGAAAAACCACTGACCTGGAAAATAGATCCAGGAGAGACAATTTAAAAATTATTGGACTACCTGAAAGCCATAATCAAAGAAAGAACCTAGAAATCACCCTTCAAGAAATTCTCAAGGAAAATTGCCCTGATGTTTTAGATCCAGAGGGCAAAATAGAGGTTGAAAGAATCCACAGATCACCTCCTGAAAAAGATCCCAAAAAGAAAACTCCCAGGAATATTATAGCCAGGTTCCAGAATCCCCAGATCAAGGAGAAAATACTACAAGCAGCCAGGAAGAAACAATTTCAATATTGTGGAAACACAATCAGAATAACCCAGGACCTGGCAGCTTCTACACTGAGGGATCGAAGGGCATGGAATATGATGTTCCAGAGGGCAAAAGAACTGAGAATGAACCCAAGGGTCACCTACCCAGCAAAACTGAGTATTTTGTTTCAGGGGAAAATATGGTCATTCAGTGGAATAGAGGACTTTCAAGCATTCTTGAGGAAAAAACCAGAATTGAATAGAAAATTTGACATCCAGACACAAGAAGCAAGAGATGCCTGAGAAGGTAATCAGGGAAAAGAAATCAAAAGGAACTTATCAAAGTGGAACTATTTACATTCCTATATGGAAAAACAATAACCGTGACTGATGATATCTTTCTCACTATGAAAATAATGGAAGGGTGTGTGGTCATATGAATACATATGTGAATGTGTGTGTATATGGATAGAGGGCATAGGTTGAATTTGTTGGGAAGGGAGAATACTCAAGGGATGAAATTATGAGGTGAGAGAGGAAAGTGGCAAGAGGAGTTGGGGAAAGACAGGGTAGGGTAAACTATCTCATGTAGAAGAAGCAAGGGGAAGTGGTTTCAAGGGAGGGGGAGAATAGGAAGGGAAAAAGAAGGCAAATCCACATTCTCATTGAATTTGGTTCAGGGAGAGAATGACATACATACTAAATGGGATATCTCAACCTGCAGTAGAAGGGGGAAGGGGGATGAGAGGAGGGATGATTGATGGGAGGGCATCCTTGGGGGGAGGGGAGGTTGGAAGTACCCACTATAGAAGAGGGACAGGATCATGTAGGGAATGGACCAGGTGGGGGTTGGGATGAGTGGGAGGGAATTATAAGCAGCCTTGTACAATATATCTACTATGATAATGTTTTGCATAGCTAGACATGTACAACATATACTGAATTACTTATCTCCCAAGAGGGAATGGGTGACAAGGGAGGAAGGAAATGGATCTGGAATTCGAGGTCTTAAGATTAAATGTTTCAAATATTAAAAAAAATATTTCCCTTTATTCTCATTAATCTGCTTCTTTGTAATTTTGTTCTTTATCTATGGCCCCCATAGTCAAGGTATCATTTCCCCTTTTCCTCATTATTACTTCTTTTCAATTCCTTAAGCATTTTAAAAATGTCTCCTGTGTCTAAGGAACTAAGTGTTGGGGATACAAAGATGAGACAGTGCCAAAGGGAGACTAGACTAAGGATACCATATGGTTTGAAGGAAGTGAAGATATTTAGTCTATTGAAGGTAAAGCAAGGGAAAAAGGATAATTGACTTCAAATTTAAAAGTCAAATCAGCTCTGTAAGTTTAGAATTGAGGAGGCATGGCTTGATAACACTTCATCTGATAAGGACTTCACAAGTATATTCAGTATGAGCTAATATAAGCTGACTCTGAAACCTGGCAGTCAGAATCTCAGGTTGCACTGATAGAGACAATCTCTAGGTCAAAGAAGTTAGCAGTCCCACTGAACTCTGCTCTAGGCTTTAGACATCTGGAGTATTAGGTTTGGTTTGATTTGTTCCATTTTGGGCTAAGACACTGACAAACTGAAACATGTGCAAAAGAGGACAATGAGAATGATGAGAGTATTAAAGACCATCATTTAGTGATGGGGGCTGGGACTGCACCTGTGATTTCATTGGTATAGGGAAATTCTCAGGTGAGGAAATTCCCTTTACCAATGCTGGTTGCTTGTTATTGGAATTCCCAGTAAGGATGCTCTTTTATTATTAGAATTACTTATTAATTAAGAATATTAGAATGTAAGCCTTTCTCATAAGTAGGAATTGTTTCATTCACTATTATGGCATGCTAATTTAGTCAATTAGCAATTCTTTTTCTTTTTGGAGGGCAATTGGGGTTAAGTGACTTGCCCAAGGTCACACAGCTAGATTTTGTGTTAAGTGTCTGAGGCCGCATATGAACTCAGGTCCTCCTGACTCCAGGGCCCTTGCTCTATTCACTGCAGCCAACTAGCTGATGCTCAATTAGCATTTGTTAAGCACTTACTTTGTTGTACAATTTTTTAAAATTAATTTATTAGTTTAGTTTCAGTTAACAAGATTCAATTCCATAGTTCCTCAATTTTCAAATTTCCTTTACTTCCCTCCCCCACCCCCCACTACAGCATATAGTCCAGTATAGGATCTGCAAATACATTCATATTAGACATTAGTCCAATTACAAAGGCGTATTGTACTAGGTGGGATGAAAAATGGTAAAGAAGAAATAAAACCAAACAATGAAAAGAAAAAGATCAATTAGTTTGCTTCCATCAGGATTCAAGCTCAGTTCTTGCTAGTTATATCTCTGGATGTTGCATTTGTCTCTTTCATGAGTCTTTTGGGATTGACTTATATCACTGCATTGCTGAGAAGAGTCCAGTCTGTCTTTGTTGTACAATTTTGTTAAGGGATAGGGATAAAAAGAAAGTCAAAACAGTCCTTGCTCTCAAGGACCTCTTGTTCTAATGAGAGATACTACATATAAATAGGGCCAGTTAGCACTGGCCTGGAGCCAGGAAGATCTGAGTTTAAATTTGGCTTCAGACATTTATTGGTCATGTGACCTTGGTAAGTCACTTAACCCTGTTTACTTCAGTTTCCTCATCTGTAAAGTGGCAAACAACTCTAACATCTTTGTTAAGAAAACCCTGAATGGGGACAGCTAGGTGGTGTAGTGAATAGAGTACTGGCCCTGGAGTCAGGAGGACCTGAGTTCAAATCCAGCCTCAGACACTTGACACACTTATTAGTCATGTGACTGGGTAAGTCACAACCCCAACTGCCCTCCAAAAAGCAGGAAACCCCCCCCCAAAAAAAAACAAAAGTCAGACATGACTGAACAATACATGCAAACAACTCTGTAAGGCATATTCAAGATAAAGTTAGGGTAGTCTCAGAGGGAAAGCACCTTATGGAGGCTTGGAAAAGGCTTCCTGCAGAGGAGTGATTTTAGCTGGAACTCGAAGGAAACCCAGGGAGGTCAGCAGGAGTTTCTGAGAGATAATTCCAGGGGTGGAGGACAGCTGGAGTTGAGGATGGAATATCTTCTTATCTTCTAGATGGCACTGTGAGTTTCTGGAAGGGAGGGGTTGTGTTTCATCTCCCTCACAGGGAATAGCAAGCTACCTGGCAATAACTGGACGTCCATGTTTGTTTAGTGAGTTTTCTTGTGCTAGAATGCATAATTGTTTCCTGTGTGAGTTACTCCAGGTCTCAGTTTCCTCATTTGTCAAATGAGGAGGCAGCTTGACCCAGTGCTGGGTATCACTGGGTCCAGAGTCTGAATCCTGACTCTGCCTCCCCACCGTCCATGTGACCTCAGCCTGATGAACCACCTGACCTTTCTGACTTCATTTGAGTTTTCTCATCTGAAAAAATAGGATGATTGTTGGGGATCAGATTTGGACCAGATCACCTCCATGTCACCTCTAAGGTCTTTGGAAAGGTTCAAACTTGGATGGATGATTTTTTTTCAGTGCAAGATTACAATTAGCAGGGGTGGTGAGTGCAGGCCCTGAAGTCAGGACTTGAGTTCAAATTCAGCCTCTGACACTTGACACACTTCCTAGCTGTATGACCTGGGGCAAGTCACTTAACCCCAACTGCCTTGCCTTCACCCCTCAAAAAAAAAAAGATTACAATTGGCACCATGGCAGTCTCATTTGAGAGGTTCCTTGGGCCTCTAGACCTAGAAACCTAGTATTGGTTATCTGCTCTGTGCTGAGCATAGAAACAAGGTATGGATAAGAGGAGGGTCCCCCTGCCCTCAAGGGCAGATGAGGCTCAAACACAAGAAAGCCCTGAAGGCCTTGAGGCTATTTTTTTTTTTTTTGCATTTTGGAGGGCAATTGGGGTTAAGTAACTTGCCCAAGGTCACATGGCTAGGTTTTTGTTTGTGCGTGCATTAAGTGTCTGAGGCCAGTGTCAGTAGTGGCTCTAGCTCCTGGTCTGCAAACTGTAGGAAGATCCAGCAATCAGTCTGGGGGTTAATTGCTTTTGCTTTAAACTGCCTGGATCTGGATTGTGGTTTGGGGTGGGTATCCAACTTACCAGAGTGGGTGGAGGCTTTACAGAGGCCACCCAACTGCTGGAAGTTGTGAAGACCCCATGTTTGGGCGGAAGCTCCCCTGTCTGGTGGCAGAGTCCTACTGTGGCAACAAGCCCAAAAAATCAAGTAATTAAGTGGCAACATGCCTAGGCAAATGAAACAAAATAAACAGAAAAGTTCAACATTGGACTCCTATTTTAGGGGCAAAGAGCCTCAAAGCATGGAGGAGGACTGTGAGGTCAGAACTCCTGCACCAAAAGCCCCAAATGAAAATACAAGCTGGCTACAGGCCATAGAGGACCTTAAGAAGCAGATAAGAGAAGTGGGGGAAAATTTGGGAAGAGAAATGAAAAAGATGCAAGAAAAGTATGAAATGACAGTCAACAGCCTGACTGAGGAAAATAACACCTTAAAAAATAGACTAACTCAAATGGCAAAAGAGGCTCAGAAAGGCAATGAGGAGAACGCCTTAAAAAGTCGAATTTGCCAGATGGAAAAAGAATCTCAAAAGCTCACTGAGGAGATTCATTCCTTCAGAGTTAGACTGGAGCAAATGGAAGCTAGTGACTTTATGAGAAATCAAGATGCTGTTAAACAAATCCAAACAAATGAAAGAATAGAAGGCAATGTGAAATATCTCATGGGAAAAACCACTGACCTGGAAAATAGATCCAGGAGAGATAATTTAAAAAATTATTGGACTACCTGAAAGCCATGATCAAAGAAAGAACCTAGAAATCATCATTAAAGAAATTCTCAAGGAAAATTGCCCTGATGTTTTAGACCCAGAGGGCAAAATAGAGGTTGAAAGAATCCACAGATCACCTCCTGAAAAAGATCCCCAAAAGAAAACTCCCAGGAATATTATAGCCAGGTTCCAGAATCCCCAGATCAAGGAGAAAATACTCCAAGCAGCCAGGAAGAAACAATTTCAATATTGTGGAAACACAATCAGAATAGCCCAGGACCTGGCAGCTTCTACACTGAGGGATTGAAGGGCATGGAATATGATATTCCAGAGAGCAAAAGAACTGGGAATGAACCCAAGGGTCACCTACCCAGCAAAACTGAGTATTTTGTTTCAGGGGAAAATATGGTCATTCAGTGGAATAGAGGACTTTCAAGCATTCTTGATGAAAAAACCAGAGGTGAATAGAAAATTTGACATTCAGACACAAGAAGCAAGAGATGCTTGAGAAGGTAATCAAGGAAAAGAAATCAAAAGGAACTTATCAAAGTTTGACTATTTACAGTCCTACATGGAAAAACAATAACTGTGTTTGATGAAACCTTTCTCATTATGAAAATAATTGAAGAAGGGTACATGGCATATGTTCACAGGTATACATGGATAGAGGGCCGACACTACTCACTGCGCCACTTAGCCGCCCCTGAGGCTATTTTTCAAAGAAGGGATTCCTTCCCTTCCTGAGCAGAGTCAAAAGTTCAGTCTGCCCCGCCCCCAAATCGACCCCGCCCCTCCTTCACTGTTCCCGCCCTCACACAACAACCTGCCCCAGCTCCGGTCTTCCAAGCCCCGCCCCCCTTCTCGACCCCGCCTCTTCCCCGAGGCCGCCCTCTACGCTTCTGCTCCGTCCCCCGGCTTCCGCCTCGACCTCCTCAGCCCCGCCCCTGCTGGCCCCTCCCCCTCGGCTTCGCGGGCCCGCCCCCCAAGGCCTCGGTCTCTGCCTCCGCCTCCTTTGCGGCCGCTGCTTTAGCAGGTTTTCGGACCACTACCCCCGGCTTGTGGGGGGGGGGGAAGGGACGGCCTGGCGTCTTCGGCCGGGGCCTGTCCGCCCACCATGGAGGGAGAGGGATCCGTTTCCCGCGGCTACCAGCCAGCCAGCCCGCCCCGGGACGCCTGCACCTACAGCAGATGCTACTGGTAAGGGGCCCGAGGCCCGGCCCCGCCCCCGCCCCGGGTCCGGCCTGGGTCTGCCGTCACCACCTTCCCGGGGCGGGGCGCTACCCTGCGCGGCCCCGGCGCCGCCCCTGGACCCGGACTCCCCCAAGCTTCTCTCCTGCTGGAGCCGAGGCCTGGCTTTGGAGTCTTCCGGAGGGACTGCTAGGCCCTGGAGCAGAAGCTCAACCAGGCCACCCCCCCCCCTCCACCCCTTCGTCTTACAGATGGAGAAACTGAGGCCTGGCAGGGTTTGGGGCAGTGACCTAGCCCGGGCAAGCCCTTTCGCTCTCTTTGGGTCTCAGTTTTCATTCTCATTTCATTCGGTGGAATGAGGGGGGACTCGATACTTAGGGATCGATCCCTAAGTGGGAGGGGACTGCTAATGAAGGACGGAGGCACGATTAGAATCCAGCGCTTTTGGCTCCAGAGCCCCCGTGGTTTTCTGTGCTGGCCATGACAGTAGCTGCTCCTTTCGGGGTGGAGAGAGTGGAGTTGGGAAGGACAGATTGCTTGGTGACTGTACCCTATAAATGTAAGACACGATTTGTTCCGTTTCTTGGTGAGGGAGAAGAGGCAGTTGGTGAAATACTGAGAATCCTTAGAATAAATAGTACAGGAGACCCTTTGTAGTCGCACGTGAGTATGAAAAATTAGGGCTCCCCTATTAGCTGATCCTAGTAATTAAGACCTAATTAGTTAGACTAATGAGGCACTAGGGTGTAGTAAGGAGAACCCTAGAATTATATCTGGAAGACAAGGATTTCAGTCCCTTCACTCACTCTTACTAGTGTAAGGCAAATTACCTTTTTGACCTTTAGTTACTCCATCTCTGAAATGGTTAATAATCATTCCAAGGCTATTTCTTAAATCTTAGAACACTGTAGAAATGTGAACCATTATAATTTGCGATGATCCTTCAAATTTCTGTATTACTTGAGGGGTACAGAACACTTCAATATATATTATTTTCACTTTTTCCTTAAAATTCTGTGAGGCAAGGGTTATGGTGTATCGTTCTGTCTTAAGTAGTGAAACAGGGTCATAAATTCTGCTGTTCTTATTCTTAAATCCTATCTTCTGTTTTTTTGAGTACTTCATAATTTTCATAATGAAGGTGTTTGGCCTACATATTTGTGCTACATTTTTTTTTTTGTTGTTAGATCCTCAGGAGCCTGGTTCAATACTCATAGATGATGAATAAATGTTTGTTGAATTCCTTTCAGTTCTAAGATTCTGTAATGTAATCATGATTTTGCTATATGTTTTCCCATTTAAAACCAGAAAACAGATGAAAATTCATATTCTAGTGCTTTCTATTTAAACATTTGACCCAAGTCACTGTAGGTAATTTTGGTCTAATATTGGAAGTAAAATAATCAAAATTAGATATCTGGAGGCAGAGGTATAATGACTTCTTTTTTAATAATAATAAAAATAACTAAAGTTTACATCAGACTTTAAGGTTTGCAAAGTGCATTTACTTGTAAACTCATTCTAGTCTCACAATTTTTGAGGTCCTACAGGTAATATTAACCCCATTTTGCAGATGAGAAAACTGAGACTTAGCTAAACTTAATGATTTGCCCATAGTTTACACCTAGTAGGTATTAGAAGTGTCAGTCATTTGAATTGAAGTTTCTTTGCCTCTTAAGTCTAAAACTGTGTTTACTATGCCATATTACCTTTCTTTCCTTCAGAAATAAGTGTTAGTGTTTATTTCTTAGAATTTAAGGTTCTAGGCTTTGAAAATCTGGAACTTAGCATCAGGAAAGACCTGGATTTAAATCTCACCCATATATATATACAGCTGTGTCAAATCAACTTCAGATCATGCATTATCTGTAAAATGGGGATAATATTACCTACTTTACATGGAACTGTGAGAATCAAATAAGATACTGTATATGAGTGTTCTGTAAATCTTAAAACAGCATATGTGCAAATCTTAGCAAACTTTTTAGTTGCTTATATGGTAAAGTTGGATTATGTTGTCCTTAGAAAAATATAGGTTTGGTCACTAAGTAGCTTTGGGATATAGGATACATATAGCTATTTACCTCCTTGGGCCTTAGTGTTTTCATCCATAAAATGAAGGACTTAGATTGAATTATTTCTTAGATACCTTTCCAGTTCTAACAGTACCTTTCCAGTTCTAATCTACACTAATTTAATTTCCTAAGACCTTAAAGCTTTGGGCTGTGAACTTGACAAAAATGTAATAATTTTTGCCTTTTTCTTATCTTTTTAGCAAAGGTATCATGGAATGATTTGGGGAGATGAACTCAAGAGTACGTGTACCTGGCTGTGCTTCTGTATATGTTGCTTAGTCAGTGGAAAGCAGTAGGACCAGGCAGATACCACCATGGCTTAAGAAATTATAAGACTGTATATTTTGCCATTCGTGTTATTAATTTTTAATGTTATTTTCAGTCATAGTTACCTAGAAGCTACAGAAACAGATTAACCTAATTGGTGTGTTTCAGAGTTGGTATGCCTGTATCACAATTTTATATAGCTTATAAGATAGGAGAGATATGAGCAGAACTCTAAAGACTTCAGTCAATGTCTGTAGCTGTTAAGGACTAGAGTCATAAATAAATATTCAGTGGTGAAGAGATCACAGAATGGTTAGAGATCTGTTGGGCTATAAATTTATAACTAGATGATAATATGATAATTTTATTCTCCTGTTTAAAAGGAAGAAATGGCATTTTTAAAAATTTTATGAAATAAAAATTTTAAAAACCAAATGCTTTTATTTCAGTGAAGAAAATATCTGGAAGCTTTGTGAATATATAAAAAACCATGATCAATATCCTTTAGAAGAATGTTATGCTGTCTTCATATCTAATGAGAGAAGGATGGTAAGTTGCTAACTAGTGGCAGGGAAAGTATGAAAGCTTTAAGACTATGTTTCATAATAAAAGCCTATCTAATATGTGAGGGGCTAGGTAGTAGAGTGTATGGAGTACTGGACTTGAAGTCTGGAAGACCCAGTTAATATCCTACTTCAAATGCTTAAACTAGCTGTGATCCTGAAAGAGTCACTTAATCTCTATTAGCCTTAGTTTTTTCATCTGTAAAATGGGGATACTGATAGCCTCCCAGGGTTGTTGTGAGGACTGAATTAGATAATATGTAAAGCACTTTGCAAACCTTAATATGCTATACAAATGTTGTGTAAATGGACATTTGGATGAACATTATAAATGAGTTAAGATATAATTTGCATAGTTTTGTCTTACCATATCTGCAAGTGAAAGTTGTCTACAATGGGCTTCTTCTATAATTTTAAATGTTCTTTCTCTTAGCATAATTGTCATTTACTTTTCAAGATAACTGTTGAATAGTAGAAAGGGTACTGGACTTTTAGCCAGAAAATTTTGGATTTGAGTTTTGTGTCTGTCACTTAACTCTCACTAGCTATATGACATATGTCATAGTCATGTAACCTCTTTGAATTTCAATTTCTTTATTTGTAAAAGGGAAATTAATAATATTTTCATTATCTACCTCACAAGATTTTTATGAGGAAACACTTTAAGATCCTATAGTGCTATATAAATGTCAACTCCTTATTTAAGAGTTAATTAGAGTTCTTGGAATTCAAGTACCTCCTAATGATTACGTATTCTTGGAGAAATTGGAAGTAAAACTAGCCTTAAAGAAAAACATGTTATAGAATCATAGGATTTCAGAGTTGGAACAGAACTCAGAGGCCTTCTAGTTAAACTTTTACCTGAATTAATCCCCTTTATTACATAATTATCAAGTGATCATTCAACCTTTGCTTGAAGACTTCAGTTATTAAAGGGTAACCCACTACCTCTTAAGGAAGCCCATTTTACTTTTGGACGGCTCTAATTATTAGGAAGCTTTTCCTTAAATCAAACCTAAATCTTTACAACTTCCATCCATTACTTTTAATTTTGCTCTCTGGGTCAAAAGCACCTGCTACTTCATATCTGATTAATTGTATATCAGCTATTATACTAATATGAAAGATTAAATGAAAATTCAGCTTAATTGGAATAACCTGTGTTTTGTAGATCCCGATCTGGAAGCAGCAGGCCAGACCTGGAGACGGACCTATCATTTGGGTAAGGCAGTCAGTAAATGATTTCTGGATGGCATTTATTTTTTTGATAAAAGATAAATGATGATGAAGATAGAGGTAAGGCTAAAATAAACTTTTGTTGTGTGATTGCTTCTATTGACACTATTATCAGAACTAATAATATACATTATTAGAATTAATCTTCTTGAGGGTAAGGATAGTTTCTTTTTTGTACTTGCATTTCAAGTGCCTAGCACAGTACCCTGCATGTAGAAGACACTGGATGAATGCCTATTGATTGATTGACATAAATTCTAACTTTCCAGTGCCTTAGTATATAATCTTTGTGACTTATGGCTGAAAATGTTATTACCATGTAGCTAAGAAAGGAAATGGAAGGATTGATTGTAGATAACTTTCTAATGGAGTTTGACCATGAAAGAGAGGAGAGATATAGGATGATACCTAGAGGAGATTAGTGGATCAAGTGAGGGCATTTTTTGGATGAAGGAGACATAGAAGTTTGTAGTATTTGTAGGTAGTAGGAAGCAGCCAGGCAGTAAAAAAACAAAGATGCATGAGTGGGGATAATAAAGGAGATAGTCTTTTGGATCAGATGGGAAGGAGTGAGGTCATTTATGCGTAAAGAAGGGTAAGCCTTTGTAGCAGCAAGCACCCCAATATCCCCAGGGTAGCTGCCAATATAGGTTCTTAGATCTGCTTTTCAAAAGGAAAGCAACTCAAAATGGGTTAACAAGCTTACTTTAATCAAACAAACACACATTACCTAGTTCAGGGGAAAAGGTCAGCACCCCAAACTTCAGAGTTACAGAACTTACAGATCAGACAGGCTTCCAAACTGTCCCACCATTACATCATCAATACCAAATCACAGTTACCAGAGAGGGAAGCATCAACATCTGGGTTTTCAAAGCCGGGGGGCTCTCAACAACGGCTTCCCAGAGTCTCATCTGGTCAAATCACACAACACTTCTCAAAGTGAGCCCCAAAGCAAAGCCTCTCCTCAGGGCTTATATAGCCTTCTCTTGGCTCAGAGAATGTAACAACCTCCTTGACCCACTGCCCAATCACAAAGTATCAAGGTGTGGGCTTTCCTGAAAAACAAGCCTCCCACCACAGGCTCCAGGTGCACTTAAGCTAGGGGCAGGGAAGATCTTTAAATCTGCATTTCCATTACAGCCTTGTCAAGGAGAAGGGCCATCTCTTTATATGAGGTGGGGTGAAGGAGGAACTATTAGGAATGATGTTTAAAAAGTTTGAGAGACACACAATTTCTGAATAATTAATCATTTTTATTGATAATGGCAGCATATTATCACTAAAAGGAATGGTCAGTTGGCCATTTCTCTTGGACTGAAGATGAAACATGGTGGTGGGCTCACAGTTTATATGCCCTTGGAAGAGTTAGTGTTCCTGAGGGTGGTAGTCAAATCTGACTAGTTAACAATGATAGAATGAATATTATAACAAGAGGTGGGCTTATTCCACTGAGGGTCTTGGGGTATGTGACACTGAGCACCCAAGTTTTGGTTAAAGAGATTTATCAGTTTCCTATCACCTATCTGACAAAAGGGACAGTTCACATTTTCCTAGACTTATCTGAATGTTTTGAGCAGGAATCCACCCATTTGCCTAAACTTAGAATTTCTTTACTGTGTTTGATTAGAACATAGCTTTCCTGGTTAGGTAAGTCTTTGCCTAAGATTTCCCACACTGGTTGATTTCTAGATGAAGAAGTAGGAAAGGAGAAAATCTTCGGTTCTAATTCAATACTCAGTTATTAATATATGAAAGACATAATTATTTTTGAGTGATGTGAAGTGAAGTCACTTTCTTCTTACTTTCCCTTTCCACATATATCCAATTTGTTGCCAAAACTTCTGTTCTTTCATAATATCTACACATCTCTCTACTCTCACAGCTATCAGTTTAGTTCAGGCTGTCATAATTTCTTACTTAGATTATTGCTGTGGCCTTCTTATTGGTTTCTCAGTCTCAGATCTCTCTTTACTCTAGCCCATCCTACACACTGCTACCTTAAATGTAGATTTGACCACATGAACGCCCTACTCCATCTGCTCAAATGGATTACCTATTGCCTTTATGATACAAATATAAACTCTGCTTAGCTTCTAAAGCCCTCTACAACCTGGCCTCAAACTGTTTTTTCAGCCTCAATGCACATCATTTCTCCTGCATTCTAGCAACCAGAAAAACTACCCCACATACCCTGTGTGCCTTTGTAATGGCCATTTCACACGCCTGGAATTCACTTTTCTTTGCCTCTGCTTCAGAGGCCCTCTCTTCCAAAGACACTTCAGGTACCATTTTGCACATGAAATCTTTTCTCAGCTGTCAGCAGCTACATCCTCATTTCCAGGAATATCACAGCCTAAATTCTGAATTCCTACAGAAAAAAAAAAGTACTATAAGCATTCAGGAAGAAGCAGTAAAAGTACCAAATAACTACACACAGGATGATATAAGACTTGGCTATTTCTTCTGTGAATGAGAGGAGATACCAGAATACCATATTTTTTTTTTTTAAATGCTTTATTCTGATTTACATCATTCATTTCCGTCAGATTTTGAGTTACAATTTCCCCCATTTTTTCCCTACCCACGACCCCAGAATAGCAGTCCCACAGGATATCCCCTCATCTAATCTGCTTTCTCCCATCTCTTCTCCCATACCCTTCTTCAACTTTTCCAGTAGGGCAAGGTGAATCTCCGTGCCCCAATGCCTGTATATCTTATCTTCCAATTATATGCAAAATAGTATTAATCATAGTATTTATATATGTTTAAAACATTTGATTTTAAAACTTCGAATTCCAGACCCATTCCCCTCCTCCCCTGCCACCCACTCCTGCTGGGACAGTAAGCAACTTACTATATGCTGCACATGTATAGCTATGCAAAACATTACCATAGTAGATATATTGTAAAAGACTGACTACATTTCCCTCCCTCCTATCCCACCTCCCACCTGGTCCACTCCCCACTTTGATCCTATCCCCTTTCAAAAGTGGGTGCTTCCAACTTCCCTCCCCCCCAGCCTGCCCTCCCTTCCATTATCTCCTCCCCATCCCCATCCCCCCCACTCTCCTGTAGGTTGAGATATCCCATTTAGTATGTATGTCATTCTCTCCTGAGCCAAATTCAATGAGAATAAGGTTTTGCCTTTTTGCCTTCCTGTTCTTCCCCTCCTCTGCAACCACTTTCTCTTGCCTCTTCTACCTGAGGTAGTTTACCCCATTCTGTCTCTCTGCATCTCCTCTTGTTATGTTCCTCTCTCACCTCTCAACTTCACCCCTTAAGTATCATCCCTTCCTATTAAATTCGACCTGTGCCCGCTATGCATATCTATAAACATATATACATACATTCACATATGTATTCATATGCCCATATACCCTTCAGCTATTTTCTTTTTTCTTTTTTTTGGAAGGCAGTTGGGGTTAAGTAACTTGCCCAAGGTCACACGGCTAGGTTTTTGTTTGTGTGTGCGTTAAGTGTCTGAGGCCGGATCTGAACTCAGGTCCTTCTGACTCCAGGGCTGACGCTCTACTCACTGCGCCACCTAGCTGCCCCCCTTCAGCTATTTTCATACTGAGAAAGGTTTCATCAGTTACAATGATCATTTTTCCACGTAGGAATGTAAATAGTTCAACTTTGATAAGTTCCTTATGATTTCTTTTCCCTGTTTATCTTCTCAAGCATCTCTTGCTTCTTGTATCTGAATGTCAAATTTTCTATTCAACTCTGGTTTTTTCCCTTAAGAATGCTTGAAAGTCCTCTATTCCACTGAATGACCATATTTTCCCCTGAAACATGATACTCAGTTTTGCTGGGTAGGTGATTCTTGGTTTTAATCCCAGCTCCTTTGCCCTCTGGAATATCATATACCATGCCCTTCAATGCCTCAGTGTAGAAGCTGCCAGATCCTGTGTTATCCTGATTGCGTTTCCTCAATATTAAAATTGTTTCTTCCTGGTTGCTTGTAATATTCTCTCCTTGATCTGGGAATTCTGGAACCTGGATACAATATTCCTAGTAGTTTTCTTTTTGGGATCTTTTTCAGGAAGTGATCTGTGGATTCTTTCAACTTCTCTTTTGCCCTCTGGTTCTAAAACATCAAGGCAATTTTCCTTGAGAATTTCTTGAAGGATGATTTCTAGATTCTTTCTTTGATCATGGCTTTCAGGTAGTCCAATAATTTTTAGATTATCTCTCCTGGATCTGTTTTCCAGGTCAATGGTTTTTCCCATGAGATATTAGAATACCATATTCTTAAAGGCAAAAAATATAGGATTGCACACAAGAATAACTTACACTGCAAGCTGAATGTAATTCTACTTGGGAAAAATGGATCTTTAATGGAGTAGGGGACTTTCAAGCATTTCTGATAAAATAAAAATCAGAGGTAAGTAGGAACTTTGAAAAATAAACAACAACATTTAGGGAAACCAAGAAGGGTAAATTTATTTGAGCATTTGGAAGGAGCTGTGTGTAATGCTAACATTCTAATAGAGAAGAAACAAATTCATGTCTCCTAAGAGTATTTAAAGCATAAAAAAAAAAAAGCAAAACAGTGGGTGTACTGGTTCTGTTTTTTTGGTTAGAAGAGGGGAAAGGGAAAGGAAGGTAAATAGAATATGCTAATATAGAAAGGAGAAAAGAACTAAGTACTTCTCATTACTGGGGTATATAAACACAGAAGAAGGGGTTTGGTGGACATACATACACACACATAGTTCAGTGTAGTTATACACCAAACTCAACAGGGAAACAAGCAGACATTGGAGCTGGGGCAGAAGGGTGAAGCCATTAAATAGGAGTATAGTATTGAGAAAGGAATAGTCACAAGCAAAATAGATTTCCTGATCTTGAAGGGGGAGACTGAAAGGGGGAAAAGAAACAAGCAAAAATATATAAAAGCAAATACCTGGAAATGAACGTGGTTCCTAAAGACCACAGTCTTTAGACAACTGTGGAATGGTCGAACAAGTTCTTGTGTATGAATGTAATGAAATATTATTGCACTGTGAAAAATGACAAGAGATTATTTTACAGAGTTCTGGGAAGTGTGAACTGCCACATTGTGAAGTGAGCAGAACCAGGAGAACAATTTATACAAGCACAGCAGTATTGTTAAGAAATGAAACTTTGAAAGATCCAAGAGCTCTGATCAGTTCAATGATAAACCATGTTTCTGGAAGACCTGTGATGAAGCATGTCATTAATTGCCCCCTGACATAGATGACAGACACAAGAAGCAGTCATGTGTTTTTGGACAGAGCTACTTCTCAGTCTTGGTTGCATCCTATGTAAAAATGGAAATCATTCTTGTACTAACTACTACTGCACGGGGTTGTGAGGAAAATGCTTTGTAAACCTAGTTTTACTTATATTGTCCCCTTCCCTTTACTGCCACGAGGCAAAAGAACCTAATGGGATGATTCGTGTTCTAGAGTGCTTAGCTGTGATAATGATTTTGTGGTAAACATTATATATCTATACTTCCCTCCTGCCCTTACCAACATCTAGCTTCTTAAACAGCTCTTTAGAAAAAAAAATGAAAATTACATGGCAGAAAGATGAACAGCAGCACAAATTTACATGGGAAAATAGTTGAATTTGAGAATTTATTTTATGTTATTATCACCCTTCTAAATATTGCATCTGTATTGGTTATAAAAAGGGAAGAATCCAAAGCCCTTTCCACTTGACTTCTTTTAGTCTATAGCGGGTGATAGTTTAAAATGTTCCCCAAGATAATTCATCATTAGTTTCTACCATAGATTACTATAAGATTACTTAATTATGGTTAATTTTTTTCCTCATCTCAATAATAAATTAAAACATAAATATAACAGGTGAAAGCAATGCTGTAATCATTTTTTTCTTAAATCACCAATCTCCTTATCTTTTTTTTTTTGCCTTTTTTGGAGGGCAACTGGTGTTAAGTAACTTGCCCAAGGTCACACGGCTAGGTTTTTTTTTATTTGTGTGTGTGTTAAGTGTCTGAGGCCAGATCCTAACTCAGGTCCTTCTGACTCCAGGCTCCTTCTGAGCTCTACTCACGGCTCCACCTAGCCTCCCCCCTCCTTATCTTTTAAATGATTCCATTTTTTTTTTTAAATGCTTTTTTTGCACTTAATAGTGTTTTATTTTTTTCCAATTACATGTAAAGGTAGTTTTTGGTATTCATTTTTGTAAGATTTTGAGTTCCAAATTTTTCTTCCTCCTTCCTTTCCCCAAAACAGTAAGAAATCTGATATAGGTTATACATGTACAATCATGGTAAATATAATTCTACATTAGTCATATTGTGAAAGAAAAATCAGAACAAAAGGAAAAAGCCATGAGAAAGAAAAAAAAACCCCACAAAAAAGTAAAAATAGTATACTTCAGTCTGCATTCAAACTCCATAGGTCTTTCTCTGAATGTGGATAGCAAAAAAAAAAAGATACATTCTTTGTTCAGTAGATCTCTGCTAGTGATATAGTAGAATGAGTATTGGGTATCAGGTCTAGAGACTGGTCTACGTTCTGACTCTACCATTTCTTATGTGAGTGCCCTTGGATGGCTGGTTTCATTTAAATTCTCTGAGTCTCAGTTTTGTATTTTCTATACCTGTACTAACTAACTACCTCAGGGTTGTTGTGAGGAAAGGGTTTTGTAAACCATAAAGGGACATAGAAATGTGAACTATTATTATAATTACAAAATGGCTTAGTTAACTCAGGCTTTTATTCCTAGGATTACCATGTTGTTTTGCTTCATGTTTCAAGTGGAGGACAGAGTTTCATTTATGATCTTGATACTGTATTGCCATTTCCATGTCCCTTTGACACTTATGTAGAAGATGCCTTTAAGTCTGATGATGATATTCACCCACAATTTAGAAGGTAAGCCAGTGACCAGTGATTTATGTACTCTCTGAAGCGGGAGCCTAACAGCTGATGCAGTTTTATTTTACTTATCTTACCACTTGTACAGCTGTTGCCAGTTTACCTCTGCATGCCTGTGGAGCTGGCATTTGGACTTGACTCACAAGCATTATGTACTAGTGGGGACTTTTTGTTCTGGGTAGGGAAACTCCTGATACATTCTTACTGTTTCACTGGCCCAAAGGGGTGGGAGAGAGCAGAGCCAGCTACTTTAATGCTGAAAACTGTCCCACATGCCACCTTTAGAAATGCACGTCGCATTTTGCTTATGCAATGTATGTGTAACTTGTTAGACAAATGTCACTGATACAAATGTTTGATTTAATTTTAGAAAATTTAGAGTGATTCGAGCAGACTTGTATTTGAAGAACTTTGCATCTGATCGATCTCACATGAAAGATTCCAGTGGAAATTGGAGAGAGCCTCCTCCTCCCTACCCCTGCATTCAAACTGGAGGTAGACTAACATACTTTGTATTTGTGTAGTGCTAATATCATTTATTTCAGCTTACTTGACAGAACAGCTTTTTTCCTCTCTAAAGATTATTATTGATCTTATAAATTTTTTTGTGAAGTAAGGGATGCTAGTATTTTTGGTATATTTATTAGATAGGGAAATGAGCACAGAGAGATTAAATGACCTAATTTACTTTTCATAGTTTATTTTATTGATCATTTTTTACCTGCCCACCCTATATCTGGGAAGTAGTGAGGGAAGAATCAGTCCAGTGGGCAAAGAAAATTATGGAAGAGGAAAGACAAATTCATGATGGTTGGAGGTAACTAAAATATTAATTTGACTGCTGCTAGGTGAATGGACTTACTGAAAATTAGACATTAAGTGATTAAAAATTAATCATCATATAAATTAAATATAACAAAAAGCAGGCTGTAATGGATTTCTATATTATATCATCTTCCTTTCCTCAAACTACTCTTCCTGCCAATTTCTTTGTTTCTGTTGAAAGTGCCTTCATCCTGCCAGTAAACCTCAGCATGACCTTTGACTCTTTTCTCTTACTACATATATTCAATCAGGTGCCAAGTCCTGTTAAAAAAACAAAAACAAACCAACAACACTTTTTTAAGCCCTGAGGAACCTAGGGACTGAGTCCAGGCTTGTGGTGGGAGGGAGATGAGGTTGATAGCTGGAGTGTAGTCAGGATGGCAAGGAACTGACTAGGAATGGCATATAGGCTGGTTTTAGGTAAGAGAAGGCAAAAATTAATCTCTCAGAGAGGATGAACTTGGTAGAGAGCAGGGTTGTGGAGGGAGATAGATAAGAATAATACCTAGGGGGCATGGAGTCAAGATGGCAGAGTAGAAACAGGATTTCCTCGCAGCTTCAGCTTCCACTTTCACCAATCCATGTAAAAAGGGACTCTGAATAAACTTTGGAGCTACAGAACCCACAAAATGACAGAGAGAGGCTAAACTCCCCCTGAGGACAGCCCAGCAGCCCTGCAGGGAGTGGCCAGCACAGCGCTCTGGGAGCCAAGCTTAGGCCCCAGTGAGTTGGAGGTTTTAGCCCCAGGGCAGGCCTGACGAGAAGCCTGCTGGAGGGACTCCAGAACACCAGTAGCTGTGGCTGTTTCCAGAATTATCAACACATAGATATTAAGGACAAAGTGAGAGGTTAGTGCCCTGTGGACTTTGGGACCAGTAGTGGGGAGAGCATTGGCTTTTGCCCCCAGGGCGAGAAGCTGCTGAGCTGCTTAGGTGAAGCTGGTGCCACATTGCAGCTTCAGCTCCTGGCCTGCGGACTGTAGAGGGACCGGCAACCAGTCTGGGGGGGTAATCACTCTTGCTTTAACCTTCTTGGATCTGGATTGCTCTCTGGGGTGGAGGTCCTAGGGTGTATGACCAGCTTGCCAGAGAGTGTGGAAGCTTCAGATAGGGCACCCAAGTAATACCCCCGGCAGCTGAGAAAACCCCAGCATTTGGGATGAAAGCTCCCCTTTCTGGTGGCAGATTCTACTGTGGCAACAAGCCCAAAAGTCAAGTAATGAAGTGGCAACATCCCTAGGCAA
The DNA here is from genome assembly GCA_011680675.1 of Gymnobelideus leadbeateri. Taxonomy (NCBI): domain Eukaryota; kingdom Metazoa; phylum Chordata; class Mammalia; order Diprotodontia; family Petauridae; genus Gymnobelideus; species Gymnobelideus leadbeateri. The sequence goes on along the minus strand of WOXC01010390.1, from coordinate 1,209,550 downwards.
AATAAACAGAAAAATTCAACATTAGACTTCTATTTTGGGGGCAAAGAGGATCGAAGCATGTAACAGGAGGACTGTGAGTCAGAACTCCTGCACCAAAAGGTTCAAATGAAAATACGAGCTGGTTACAGGCCATAGAGGGCCTTAAGAAGCAGATAAGAGAAGTGGGGAAAAAATTGGGAAGAGAAATGAAAATAATGCAAGAAAATTAGGAAATGAGAGTCAACAGCCTGACTGAGGAAAATAACACCCTAAAAAATACACTAAGTCAAATGGCAAAAGAGGCTGAAAAAGGCAATGAGGAGAAGAATGCCTTAAAAAGGCGAATTTGCCAGATGGAAAAAGCATCTCAAAGGCTCACTGAGGAGACTCTTTCCTTCAGATTTAGAATGGATAGAAGGGAAGCTAGTGACTTTTTGAGAAATCAAGATGCTGTTAAACAGATCCAAACAAATGAGAGAGTAGAAGGCAATGTTAAATATCTTATGGGAAAAACCACTGACCTAGAAAATAGATCCAGGAGAGATAATTTATAAATTATTGGACTACCTGAAAGCCATGATCAAAGAAAGATCCTAGAAATCATCCTCCAAGAAATTCTCAAGGAAAAGTGCCCTGATGTTTTAGAATCAGAAGGCAAAATAGAGGTTCAAGGAATCTACCGATCACCTCCTGAAAAAGATCCCAAAAAGAAAACTCCTAGGAATATTATAGCCAGGTTCCAAAATTCCCAGATCAAAGAGAGAATATTACAAGCAACCAGGAAGAAACAATTTTAATATTGAGGAAACGCAATCAGGATAACACAGGATCTGGCAGCTTCTACCCTGAGGCATTGAAGGGCATGGTATATGATATTCCAGAGGGCAAAGGAGCTGGGATTAAAACCAAGAATCACCTACCCAGCAAAACTGAGTCTCATGTTTCAGGGGAAAATATGGTCATTCAGTAGAATAGAGGACTTTCAAGTATTCTTAAAGAAAAAAACCAGAGTTGAATAGAAAATTTGACATTCAGATATAAGAAGCAAGAAAAGCTTGAGAAGATAAACTGGGAAAAGAAATCATAAGGAACATATCAAAGTTGAACTATTTGCATTCCTACATGGAAAAATGTTAATTGATAAAACTTTTCTCAGCATGAAAATAGTTGAAGGGAATAGATACATATATTAATATGATTGATATGAATAGATATACATATAATAGATACATATATGTATGTATATATATATGTGTATATATATATGTGTATATATATATATGTGTATATATATAGTTGGAAGGTATATAGGTGTGTGAATACATATGTGAATATGTATATATATGTTTTCAGGTATACATAGATAGAGAGTACAGGACCAATTTAATAGGAAGAGGTGATACTTAAAAGGTGAAATTAAGAGGTGAGAGAGGAATATAATTAGAGGAGGTGGGGAGAGACAGAATAGGGCAAACTATCTCATACAGAAGAGGCAAGGGAAAATGGTTACAATGGAGGAGAAGAACAGGAAGGCATAAGGGAATGGGTCAACCTTATATATCATTGAATTTGGCTCAGGGAGGGAATGACATACACACGAAATAGGGTATCTCACCCTACAGGAGAGTAAGGGGGAAGGGGTTGAGAGGGGGAGTGATGGAAGGGAGGGCAGGCTAGGTGGGAGGGAAGTAGGAAGCACACATTTTTGAAAATGGGCAGGACCAAAGTATAAAATAGAACAAGTGGGAGGTGGGATAGGAAGGAGGGAAATATAATCAGTCTTATACAATATATCTACTATGGTAATGTTTTGCATAGCTACACATGTACAACCTATATTGAATTGCTTATCTTCCCTGTAAGAGTGGGTGATAAGGGAGTAAGGGAATGAATTTGGAATTTAAAGTTTTAAAACCAAATGTTTAAATATATATCTATATATATATTTACATATAAATATATATATATAAAATTCATTCATGATTTGTTAGTTATTCTTTGTTAGTTAAATTCAATGAATTTCTTACTTTCAATTTTTTTTTTTTTAAAGCAATTGGGGTTAAGTAACTTGCTCAAGGTTACACGGCTAGTCATTATTTATGCGTGGGTGCTCATTTTCTGAGGCCGGATCTGATCTCGGGTCATCCAAACTCCGAGGCCGGGCGCTCTTACTCACTGCACCACCTAGCCGCCCCTTTAGGGCAATTGGGGTTAAGTAACTTGCCCTAGGTTACACGGCTAGGTTTTTTTTTGTTTGTTTGTATGGATTAAGTGTCAGAGGCCGGCTCCGAACTCAGGTCCCTCTGATTCCAGGGCCGGTGCTCTATTCACTGGGCCACCTAGCCGCCCCTACTTTCAATTTTATTAATCTCCTTTGATTTTCAGGATTTCCAATTTTGTGTTTAATTAATTTGTGTTTAATTTAATTTAATTTTAACTTGTTCTTTTTCTAGTTATTTTAGTTGCATGCCCAGTTCATCGATCTGCTCTTTTTCAATTTTGTTGATTTTATATATATGTATATATTTATACTTATACATACATACATATATTTATACATACATACATACATACATATATATATATACACACACACACTATTATTAATACTATTTTACATGTAATTGGGAAATAAGAGGAGGGTATACCCTGAGGGACTGCTATTTTGGGGAGGGAGGTGGGTAGGGGAAAAACGGGGAGAAAAACTTGTAACACAAAAACTGGTGGAAATGAATGAAGTAAAACAGAAGTTAATAAAGCATTAAAAAAAAAGAATGATACTTAGATCACAGGCAAATAGCAAAGTGAGAAGAAAAAAAATTCTTATCCATTCTGAAGAAAATGGATCTATTAATAAAATGTCTCTACTCTTAAATAGCAGCACTTAGCCTCTTTAAATCTGAGTTTTCTCATCATAAGATAGCAATAACAATATCTGTCATATTTCACTGTAGTTTTGTGAGAACAGTGCTTTGTAAACTAATGTATGGTGTGAATGTGAGCTATTATTTTTAATTGTGTAGCTCTGTACTAGCACAGTTAAAAAATATAGTGGATTATTATGACATGGATGAGGGAGACTTAGAAGTTCAGAGGCTTTTGGAATGATTTTAAACATCAGTGTAGAATGTTAGAAAACAAAATATGTATATGTATGTGTGTGTATGTATATATGTATATATATTTAAAACTTTTGGCTTCTTTTACATGGGCTTCAGTGCTCATTTTACTACTAAGAGATAGTAATATTTATATGAATAGTCTCGTTGGAATGTAAACTTGATCTGGCCACAGGGAAAAGGTTTGACATATATCATGTTGTTCCTACACCACCTGCTGACTGATCTGTGAACTGTTGGCTCATAGCTTTTTACCTTTGAATCTTTAAAAAAAAATGTGTTAGGAAGTTGCTATTCTCATCAAGGTTCAGGGAACCTGGGGTGCCTAGTCATAGTTTACTATTTATTATCATTAACATCTGCTAAGTGTAAGAATGAGAAAAAACATTTACAGTTTTAAAAAGTTCACTCTAATTTTTACAAGCTATATAACTTCTGAGATATTAATATTAACTTGTATTCTTTGTTTTTGATTTGCTTTGAGTTTGCGAATAAGAAAACTTCCATCTTTGAAATTTTTTTTAAACACATGCTTTATTAACTTTTGTTTTACATCATTCATTTCCACCAGATTTTGAGTTACAATCATTTTCCCCCTGTTATTCCCCTACCCAACCTCCCAGAATAGCAGTCCCACAAGATATCGCTTCCTCCAATCTGCTCTCTCCCATACCTTCTCCCATACCCCTTCGACTTTTCCATTAGAGGAAGGTGAATCTTTGTGTCCCAATGCCTGCACATCTTATCTCCCAATTATAAGCAAAAGAGTATTAATAATAGTATTTATATATATTTGAAACATTTAATGTTAAGACCTCGAATTTCAGATCCATTTCCTTCCTCCCTTGTCACCCATTCCCTCTGGGGAGATAAGTAATTCAGTATATATTGTACATGTCTAGCTATGCAAAACATTATCATAGTAGATAAATTGTACAAGGCTGCTTATAATTCCCTCCCACTCATTCCCACCCCCACCTGGTCCATTCCCTACATGATCCTGTCCCTCTTCTATAGTGGGTACTTCCAACCTTTGACCTACTTGTTCTTTAGGGCTAGGTTATTTAGTTTCCAATTCTAATCTATTTTTCAGTACCCTTTGTTGAATGTAATTTTTATTGCATTAGGATCTGAAAAGGATGCATTTAATATTTCTGCTTTTCTGCATTTAAATGTGAGATTTCATTTATTTATTTATTTTTGCTTTTTGGAGGGGGAAGGACATGGCAGTTGGGGTTAAATGACTTGCCTGAGGTCACATGGCTAGTATGTGTTAAGTGTCTGAGGCCAAATTTGAACTCAGGTCCTCCTGACTTCAGGGCCAGTGCTCTATTCACTGTTCCACCTAGCCGCCCCATTGTGAGATTTTTATGCTTTAATGTATGGTGAGTTTTTCTGTAGGTGTTATGTACTATTTTTTTATTAAACAAATGCTTTATTAACTTCTGGTTTATATCATTCATTTCCACCAGATTTTGAGTTACAATTCTTCCCCCATTTTTTCCCTACCCAACACCCCAGAATAGCAGTCCCACTACATATCCCCTCATCCAATCTGCTCTCTCCCATATCTTCTCCCATACCCCCTTCGACTTTGCCATTAGAGCAAGGTGAATCTCTGAGCCCCAGTGCCTGGACATCTTATGAAACATTTAATTTTAAAACTTCGATTTTCAGATCCATTCCCTTCTTCCCTTGTCACCCACTCCCTCTGAGAAGATAAGCAATTTAGTATGTGTTGTACATGTATAGCTATGCAAAACATTACCATAGTAGATATATTGTAAAAGACTGCTTATATTTCCCTCCCACCCATCTCACCTCCCACCTGGTCCATTCCCTACTTTGATCCTGTCCCTCTTTGATAGTGGGTACTTCCAACCTCCCCTCCCCCCAGAATGCCCTCCCCTCCATCATCCCCTCTCTCATCCCCCTTTCCCCTACTCTGCTGCAGGGTGAGATATCCCATTTAGTATGTATGTGATTCTTTCCTTGAGCCAACTTCAATGAGAATATGCTTTGCCTTTTTGCCTTCCTGTTCTTCCCCTCCCCTGCAACTGCTTCCCCTTGCCTCTTCCACATGAGATAGTTTACCCTACCCTCTCTCTCCCCATCTCCTCTTGCCACTTTCCTCTCTCACCTCTTAACTTCACCCCTTAAGAATCATCCCTTCCCATCAAATTCAGCCTGTGCCCTCTCTCCATGTATACCTATAAACATATGCCCACATACCCTTCTTCAATTATTTTCATAATGAGAAAGGTTTCATCAGACACAGTTATTGTTTTTCCATGTAGGAATGTAAATAGTTCAACTTTGATAAGTTCCTTTTGATTTCTTTTCCTTGATTACCTTCTCAAGCATCTCTTGCTTCTTGCGTCTGAATGTCAAATTTTATATTCAACTCTGGTTTTTTCCTCAAGAATACTTGAAAGTCCTCTATTCCACTGAATGACCATATTTTCCCCTGAAACAAGATACTCAGTTTTGCTGGGTAGGTGACCCTTGGCTTCAATCCCAGCTCTTTTGCCCTCTGGAATGTCATATTCCATGCCCTTCGATCCCTCAGTGTAGAAGCTGCCAGGTCCTATGCTATTCTGATTGTGTTTCCACAATATTGAAGTTGTTTCTTCCTGGCTGCTTGTAGTATTTTCTCCTTGATCTGGGGATTCTGGAACCTGGCTATAATATTCCTGGGAGTTTTCTTTTTGGGATCTTTTTCAGGAGGTGATCAGTGGATTCTTTCAACCTCTATTTTGCCCTCTGGATCTAAAACATCAGGGCAGTTTTCCTTGAGAATTTCTTGAAGGGTGATTTCTAGGTTCTTTCTTTGATCATGGCTTTCAGGTAGTCCAATAATTTTTAAATTGTCTCTCCTGGATCTATTTTCCAGGTCAGTGGTTTTTCCCATGAGATATTTCACATTGCCTTCTAATCTTTCATTTGTTTGGATCTGTTTAACAGCATCTTGATTTCTCATAAAGTCACTAGCTTCCATTTTCTCCAGTCTAACTCTGAAGGAATGAATCTCTTCAGTGAGCTTTTGAGATTCTTTTTCCATCTGGCAAATTCGACTTTTTAAGGCATTCTTCTCCTCATTGCCTTTCTGAGCCTCTTTTGCCATTTGAGTTAGTCTATTTTTAAGGTGTTATTTTCCTCAGTCAGGCTGTTGACTCTTATTTCATACTTTTCTTGTATCTTTATCATTTCTCTTCCCAATTTTTCCCCCACTTCTCTTATCTGCTTCTTAAGGTCCCCTATGGCCAGTAGCCAGCTTGTATTTTCATTTGGGGCTTTTGGTGCAGGAGTTCTGACCTCACAGTCCTCCTCCATGCTTTGATCCTCTTTGCCCCTAAAATAGGAGTCTAAAGTTGCATTTTTCTGTTTATTTTGTTTCTTTTGCCTAGGCATGCTGCCACTTAATTACTTGATTTTTGGGCTTGTTGCCACAATAGGACTCTGCCACCAGACAGGAGAGCTTCCGCCCAAACGTGGGGTCTTCATAACTTCCACAGGTTGGGTGGCCTCTGTAAAGTCTCCTCCCGCTCTGGTAAATTGGATACCCACCCCAAACTTCCCCCCCAGACCACAATCCAGATCCAGACAGTTTAAAGCAAGAGTGATTAACCCCCAGACTGATTGCTGGATCTCCCTACAGTTCGAAGACCAGCAGCTAGAGCTGCCACTGACGTGCAAAATGGCCCCTGTGCCGCGTTTCCTCAGCAGCTTTTTGCCCCCAGGGGAGGAAGCTGACATGTTCCCCAAATACTGGTCCCAAAGTCCATATGGCACTAACTTCTTACTTTTTCCTAGGCATATCTGTGCTGATAATTCTGGAATCGCCACAGCTGCTGGTGTTCTGGGGTCCCTCCAGCCGGCTCATCATGTACTATTGAGAAAAATATTCCTTTCTATTGCCATTCAGTTTTCCTCAGAGGTCTATCATATCTAACTTTTCTAAAATTCTGTTTACCTCCTTATTTCTTGTTTGTTTGTTTATTTATTTTTGGGTTACATTTATCTAGTTCTGAGAGGGGAGAGTTGAGGTTCCCTACTAGTATAGTTTTACCACCTGTTTCCTCCTATAGTTACATTTGGTGTGTGTATGTTTCGTATTGACATTACTATGTGGTAATTTTAGCAAGATGTAGTTTCCTTCCTTATCTCTTTTAATTAGATCTGTTTTTGCTTTTGCTTTGAGATCATGATTGCCACTCATGCTTTTTAAAATTTTCTTCAGCTATAGCACAAGACATTCTGTTGTAGTTCCTTAGTTTCACTTTGTGTGTCTCTCTGCTTCAAATATGTGTCTTGTAAGCAGTGTATTGTAGGATCTAGTTTTAATGTAGAAGCTGCTAAATCCTTTGTATTCCTGACTATGACTCTGCAGTATTTATATGGTTTCTTTTTGGCTGTTTGTAGTATTTTCTCCTTGAACTGGAAGCTCTGAAATTTGAATGTAATATTCTTGGGAGTTTTCATTTTGGGATATTTTTCAGGAGATGATGGATGAATTCTTTCCATTTCTATTTTACTTTCTAGTTCTAGGATATCAGGGCAGATTTCTTTGATAAATTTCTTGAGGTGCTGGCCATGCTCTTTTTTATTTTTAAAAATTTCCCCCCATTTAACTATAATTTACAGAACTTTAAAAGGCAAGACAAAATTTTATGAAAAAATGTTGATACAAAATGATGTAAATAATTTATATTATTATATAATATAATAATTAATTAACAATATAATATAATATAATAATAATTTATATTATTATTTTGTTATATTATTATAACAATTTATATTTAAAAACCCTGACAGGACAAAAGTGGAGATAGACAGCTGAGACAATGTTTGTTCTAAAATGCAGAATTGTTGAAGATTTCAAAGAATTTTCAGACTCTGACAGTCTTGGCTTTTTGTACATTTTTTAAATATTATACATTTTAAGTCAAATTAGGAAAGCAAACTAGAACTGCTCACTACTTCAGTGGAAAAAAAGTTCAACATTGTGCAATTTTCTGCCTCTTAATTTTAAAAAGTGGAAACAATCTCTGCATTTATTGTGTTTCAAACAAGGATCTGAGAAACATTATCAAAAACAGTAATGAAGGCAAAAATTGGCAGACATCCAGCATCTTGTTTCTTATTAAAACAATGTAGATGACAAGTAATTTCATGATTAAAAAAATGAATTTCTTTTAAATAAAAACATTGTATCTGATATTTGCACTGACTGATTTGATAAATCTTTAAGTAAACAAAGGCTTTAGTACTAAAGGCTCCTCATTTTCCTTCTCCCTCACCCCTACCACCTCCCTTGGCCCAGCAGTAAAGGCTACTGGGGGTTTCTGTCCTCTTGGTGAAGCGGGGTCTTGTCCGCCTCTTCTTTGTCTAGCAGCAGCAACACGAGCCTGCCAGCCCTTGTACCCAAACAATGAAGTCCTGACCCATGCTCTTTTTTTAATCATGGTTTTCAGATATTCCAGTAATTCTTAAATTCTCTCTCCTGGATCTGTTTTCCAGGTCACTGGAATGAGATAGTTCCAATGAGATAGTTCACATTTTCTTCATTTTTTGGATTTATGTTGTTTCTTGATGTCTCATGGAGTAATTAGCTTGCACTTGCCCAATTCTAATTTTTTTTTTTTATATATATATATATATATATATATTTTTAAGCAATTGGGGTTAAGTAACTTGCTCAAGATTACACGGCTAGTCATTATTTATGCATGGGTGCTCATTTTCTGAGGCCGGATCTGATCTCGGGTCATCCCAACTCCGAGGCCAGCACTCTTACTCACTGCGCCACCTAACCGCCCCTTTTAGGGCAGTTGGGGTTAAGTAACTTGCCCAAGGTTACACGGCTAGGTTTTTTTTGTTTGTTCGGATTAAGTGTCGGAGGCCGGCTCCGAACTCAGGTCCTTCTGATTCCAGGGCCAGCGCTCTATTCACTGCGCCACCTAGCCGCCCCCCAATTCTAATTTTTAAGGAATTATTTTCTTCATTGAACTTTTATGTCTTCTTGTCTATTTGGCCAAATCTACTTTTTAAGTTATTGTTTTCTTCAGTGAATTTTTGTACATCTTTTTCTATTTTTGGGGTTTGGCTTTTTTTTTTTTTGGTGCTTCCTTTACCAAGCTATTGATTCTTTTTCCATGATTTTTTTTTGTTTGTTTTGTGTTTTACAATTTTTTTCTTTATTAATTTATTTGTTTACTTTTAGTTTACCAGATTTAGTTCCACAATCCCTTGAGTTTCAAATTTTCTCCCCCTCCTTTTCCCCCCTACCCCCATGGCAGCTTGCAATCAAGTATAGGATCTGCAAATATATTAAACATTAGTCAGGTTGTAAAGAAGGATTATAACCAATAGAATGAACAGTGGGAAAGAGGAAACAAAACCAAACAAGAAAAAGAAAGAGAGCAGGTAGTTTGCTTCAATCTGCATTCAAACTCTGTAGTTCTTTATCTGGATGTGAACATCTCTTTCCATCATGAGTCTTTTGGAGTTGTCTTATAACCTTGCATTGCTGAGAAGAGCCCATTCTATTTTTTCATGATTCTTTTGTGTCACTCTCATTTCATTTTCCAATTTTTTTTTACTTCTCTTATTTGCTTTTAACATTTCTTTTTAAGCTCTTCTAGGAGTTCATTTTGAATCTGAGACCAATTCACATTTTTCTTTGAGATTTTGAATATGGCAGTTTGCTATTGTTGTCCGATTCTGAGTTTGTGTTTTAATATTCCTTCTCACCATAGTAACTTTCTATGGTCAGTTTAGTTTTTTTATTTTTGCTCATTTTTTTCCAGCCTGTCATGATTTTTATGTTAAAGTTGGGCTCTGCGCCTGTATTGGGGGGGCACTATCCCAGGCTTCTTGCTCAGGGGCATGGAGACTTGTTGGGCTTTGCTAGAGGCTTTGGGGCCTGGCCAGACACTGCACTGGTCTGTACTCCCTTTTTGCCCCAGTGAGGCAGACCTTTCCTACTAACCTTATAAGTTGTTTTGGGCTGGAAAATTGTTTCATCCTCTCCTTTTCTTGGTTCTGATACTCCAAAATTTGTTTGGAAATGTTATTTTATAGTTGTTTGGAAGTGAATTTGGGAGTGTTCAGGTGAGTTCCTGCCTTATTCCATCATCTTGGCTTCACCCATGTTAGCATATCGGAGGAGAGAAGTTATTAGAGATAATGCAAAAGCAGAATTGATAGAAAATAGCAATAGATTGGATATGAGAAATGAGAGGATAAGGAGTCCAGAATAATACCTAGGTTGTGAGCCTTCGTGCCTGGGAAGTCAGTTGGTAGCAATTATAGGGAAGCTGGGAAGAGGGGAGGATCTGGGGGGGGGTAAGATAATGAGTTCAGTTTTAGATATGTTGAGTTAAAGATAATATTAAATAATAACATTTATTTAGTTTACTATATGCCAGGAACTATGTTAAGCACTCTATAATTATTATGTCATTTAATCCTTCAATCTGGATTCATCACTTCTCTCTGTGGAGGTAGATAGCATTTTTCATTATGAGTCCTTTGGATCATGGTCTTGATCATAGTAGCTAAGTCTTTCAAAGTTGATCATCCTTAAAATATTGCTGTTACTGCAAGAGTAATTCTTGACCTTTATTTTGTTATGGCAGCCTGGTGAAGCCTCTGGACCCTTTCTCATAATAATTTTTAAGTGCACAAAATAAAATACACAGGCTAACAAAGGAAAATAGCTATGTTGAAACTATATTGAAATATTTTTATCAAAATATTTTTTAAAAAGTTTACTGATCCCAGTTCAAAGCATGAAAAATGTACCAAGAAGAAAAAGTAAGTTTTGTTTCCCCAGTGTTTATAAAGATTATAATATAGAGTTGGTCATCATATAATAGTATCTTTTTGTATGTATACTTATAGTATTTCTAAATACTATATGTATTCATGTACATGAATAAAGTACTGCTTTGGAAAAAGCACTGGACCATGAGTTAGGTGGTTTGGGTTCTAGTTCTTTCTGTGTATTTCACATCTCTAGTTATGTTTCTGAAGGAAAATATAGACTACAGGCTTTCCAAGAGGCTTCTCAACTCTAAAATTTCATGAAATTCCACCCTTCTGTGGAATGATTTACTGTATGTTTTCCTGTTTACTCTCTTTAAAATAGACATACTTCTGGCTCTTTGAATTATTGTGTTGTGATTAAATGAAAATTATTTTTCTCACTGTAAAATTCTTTTTGTGCATTCTTTTAGCTTCAAAAATGAACCTGGATGACTTTATCAGTATGAATCCTGAGGTTGGATGGGGAGCTATATACACACTACCTGACTTTGTACATCGATTTGGCAGTAAGAACTGATTTCAGCATATGGACATTGAAAATGGAATAATTCTGGGACACATGTTTGCTTTTCCTTTTGCATGATGTGAATACCAACACCCTCCAGGTTTGTAAATAGTTTACAATGAGATTGGTGCAGAATTAGGTTTTTCTATTTTACTAAATAAAATTGAAATTTGAGTGCACACATATAAAAAAAACGAATAAAAGTATTTTTGTATGTCAAGAGTTTATGTGCTTGATGTAATGAATAATTTCTAAGTTATTCCTGTCAATTTTTTAAAATCAAATCTTATCTTTTTAAGGTAAAAAGTTTTGATAGATATTTGATGTTAGTTCTTCATACTTATTTGTGAATATGTTAAGCCACACTTTTCTCTCCTCTTTTCACACAACTCCTCCCAGACATCCCCCCCCCCGCCCATTAAGTTTTTTGAGGACAATGATCATCTTCTATACCATTTTATAATCTCATCACAGTGAATTACACATGGTGAGAGTCAATAAACCTCTGTTGATTTATATGATGTAACCATGCATGAAAGGGGAGGGATACTGTAGACAGAAAATCAATTATAGATTTGTAGATTGGAAGGGAATTTAAATGTCATCTAGTCTAATCCCTGTATGGAATATAAATCCCCTAACAATAATTTACAGTAATTGGTCATCGTACCCATTATCTACTGAAGCAACCCACTCCATTTTTGAACAGCTTTAATTGTTAGGAAGTTTTCCTTACTGATTCATATCTTTTTCAGAGTTACATAAGTATTCCCTAGAATTCACCTAAAAGTATTATATGGTTTACATATACTTAGTGTGTGTTAAAATTACTTTTAGGGTCTGTAATGACCTCCTGGAGGTTGGTTTAGTTTTGAAATACCAATCCTGATAAAGGACAGAGGATACTTAAATTGGCAGAAAACATGAGAACTTATTTGAGTTTTGCTGGTGAACTTTATATCATAAGGATGATTGATCTCTTTCAACACCTATATTCTCTGTAGACATTGGATCAGTTATTGCTGATTGAAATAGTATAGCTATGATGTAGTCCTTTCCACTGTAGTGGAAAGAGTATTGGATTTTGCATTCTAGCCCTGGATTTGCTATTAACTAGTTTGGGAACTTTTGATAAGTCAATTCTCTGGGCCTCAGTTGTAGCATCTATAAAATGAGGAGGTTGAACTAGGTGATCTCATGGATCCAATCTTTTCTAATCCTTACATATCCCAGCATCTACAGCAGTTTCTGACACAAAGTAGGCAATTAATAAATGCTTGTTGATTGATATTTATATAGCAGCTTTTCATAGGTGTCTTTTGATAATGCTGCAAAATAATAAAAATATTAATACCCCATTTTGTGGGTAAGGAATTTGAAGCTTGGAGAGGACAAGTGATTATAGATAATGCAAAGCTGGAAGGGATAGCTAACACAGTTGATGATAGGATGTAAAAATATCTCAGGAGTCACAATGTTGGGCTAAATCTAATAAGATGAAATTAAATAGTGTAAGAGGTAAAGTCTAAAATTTGGGTTCAGTATATTGACTTAAGAAGTAGAAGGTGGGGAGGGAGTAGGGAGCAGTTTTTCTGAAAAAGATCTGGAGATTTTAATGGAGTGCTAATTCAATATGATATAGCAGCCACAAAAGCAAATGGGTGATAAGAACTTGGAGATAATTCTCTTACTGCCCTCCATTACTTCTGGAACAATGTGTTAATTCTTTGCACCATAGTTTAGGAAGGACATCGATAATCTGGAGACAATCTAGAGGAAGAGAACCAGGATGGTAAGGCCCTCAGGTTCATGCTATTATGATGATTGGTAGAAGGAACTAGAGATGATTAGCCTATATCCTTGGGGGAGATAGAATTGTTTTCAAGTATTCAAAGGGTAGTCATATGGAAGACTTGTAGTATTTACTCCAGAGTCTTGAACTAGGGGTATAGTTGGAGTTGCAAAGGAGCAAATTTAACTTAATGTTGAGAAAAACTTCCAACAGCTATCCAGAAATGGAATGAGTTGTCTTAGAAGGTAGATGGGTTAGACCAAACTGCTAGGAAGTTTCCTTCCAACTCAAATTCTGGGATCCTGGGATTGGCACAGAGTTGCTTAAAGAGTAGGGAGCAGGGCCAGGACTAGGGTGTTCTAACTAGATGTTCTAAGTCTTTTAACTCACTTCAATGTTCTTTTACTACACTGTACTGCTTCTTAGGCTGATCAGAGTCCTGTTCATTGTGCTATATAATGTTTCCGAATACTCTTTTGGACCTTAAGAAGTTTGATAGAAAACTTAATTTTTTTATGGCTTATAAAATATGTGGGCCTAGTTTCTTAGATAAACCAGGAAGAGCTTGAGAAAGCAAATTCAATTTTGGTAAGAGATTTTAAGCTGCCTTTACATTGTTTCGCACTTTTAGCACTTGATAACTGATGATCCTGGTCTGTATTTTAGGAGTTAATGTATTTTAAGAGAATTTCATTTTGGCTATTATTATTAATATATTTTTGTAGTAATATAAATATATTTATTAAGTGCTTACTTTGTGTAGGGTACAGTAATAACTAATGTTTATGTAGCACTTATAAGTTGTCACTTTTTATATATTATTGCACCTGAACCTCACAAACAGGTACTAAAAATGTTTTTATCCCCTTTTACAGATGGGGAAACTAAGACTAAGAAAGGTTAATTGTCTTGCCCACAGTAGCACAGTTGTAACATATCAGAGGTTGGGTTTGAACTCAAGTTATTCTTGCTCCCAGGTCTGGTAATATCCATTAATTACCTCACTGTCTATATAAAGTGTGGTTGAAAATAAAGAAAGATGGAATTATGAAGCAGAATCATAGAAACAAAAACTTTCTGCACAAATTATGTCATAGGGTGACTAAGTGTAGCCTGATGTCTGAATTGACATCTTTTTTTGACAATCACATTAGCAATACTTCAATCTGTCATCTCCCTGTTTATGCCTAGTGGACAAAACTGACCGGTACATTCACATGGGCTTTTTACCCTATCCAGTGGCCTTCCCCCTGCAATTGACAAATATTTGAAAAGGAAGAAACAGACTTGCTCATTTCAGATTAGGATGTTGTTCCAGTTACAGCATTAATTTAAATCAGCAATGCAGATTGTTTTACTTTAGGCAAAATCTTTTGGAAGGGCAGCTTGTCCTTGTGGATAAGAGTATTGTACTCTCAGAAAAAGGAGACTGGAGAACAGATCTTTCCCCACAAACTCCAGAGTTCTATGACTGGGCATATTACTTCATTTCTCTGAGTCACAGTACCTACATCTGTAAAGTGGGGATAATACTTGAACTGTCAACCTCATATGTTCGTTGTGAGAAAACATCTTATAAAACATTAGCATACACTATAAATGTTAGGAGTGGTTGTTGTTGTTGTGTTTTGTTTTGTTTTTTTTTAACAAAATCTTGCTGCCTCTGTCCCTGAAAGAATATATTTTGATTGCTATCTCTCTATGCTTTCTCATCCTATGTAGTTTTAAAAATTAAATTCAGCTAACTTTCATTAAGGGCCTGTTAAATGAAGACAAAAATGAAAGTCTCTACCTTTAAGGAGCTTATAATATACTTGGATTGATGGAGAGATTCTCCATACCAAATGCCTGAAAAAGAAGACACTCTACCAGTATATAAAATAGCCCTGGAAAATACTTAGGATTCTACATAGGAAATAAGTTACAACTATCTTTTGCCATTAGAGGATTCCCCATAGTCAGATTCCCTTTCCCAGGGGAAGACAGGTAAGTGGAGGAAGACAGATGCAGTGGAGTCAGGGAAGACTACTTGGAAAGAACTTGTTGACCTGTTGTAGATGGACAATTGATCCAACATATCACATCACATGTATGTCTTTGTATAAATTCATCATAAAGTATGCACCCAACTTACTAGAGACCTTTGGTTTTTTTATGTATTTTGTGGGTGCTGGGGTTGCATTTAGGTTGCTCATCTTTTATCCCTTGCTCTCATTACATGACTGGTTTACCCCTTTTCTTGTCCTACATGTCATTGATGTTGTTTTTTACATAATTTCTCCCATGAGAGACATTCTTGGCAGCATTAGCTGTTTACATCTGGCATCCATATTTCCACTTCCCTTTGGGTCATTTGTAGTTTTGGTTCTTGTGGTGTATGTTCATGATTTGTAGCAAAATAGCATCCTTGGGAGAATATTGGTGGGAAAAGATGGGCTTTGGCAGCAAGGAATCATTTTCTTGGGATCATTGCATATGCTTTGTATTTTTCCCAAATGTTATCTAGCTTATTTTCCTCCAGTCCAATCCTTGGCTTAGATCATTGTTCATACATACACAAATATTTAATATGTAAGAGACTGACAGTGAGCACATTATAATCTGAACAGTATGTTCATCCATTTTATTTTGATTGTGCTTGTTGAAGAAGCTTTGTAGTATGGTAAGACTTAATGAAATTAGTACGGTATCATCTGTGAAAAGGAATGTTTGAAAAGCCTTTCCATCTGTAGAGAATATTTCCTTTATTTGACCTATGTATCTTGTATGTACCTATTTGTTTTCATGTTATCTCCTTTATTATAATGTAAACTCCTCGAAGGCAGGGACAGTTTTTGTGTTTTTGCCTTTTTTTATATTCCCCAGATCTTAGCATAATGCCTTGCATATAGCAAAGTTTAATAAATATTTATCAATTAATTGCTTAATTATATTCTTTCTAAACTATGGTCTCTAGAGTTGAACACGATGCTTCAGTGTAGTCTGATCAGGACAGAGTGTA
Organism: Gymnobelideus leadbeateri; assembly: GCA_011680675.1. Taxonomy (NCBI): domain Eukaryota; kingdom Metazoa; phylum Chordata; class Mammalia; order Diprotodontia; family Petauridae; genus Gymnobelideus; species Gymnobelideus leadbeateri. The sequence continues at coordinate 1,193,321 of WOXC01010390.1, read as the reverse complement.
ATAGTACTGGCAGCTTTTATATTTTAGCCTCTGGGACATTCCTCTAGCCTTTCCCAAGGAACTTAGACCTGACTTAAAGTCTTCTCTATTCTAGATCCTATCCTTATACTTGGTCATGTCAATTTCCATGTTGATATCCCCTCAAATAGCCTCCCTTTACAGTTTATGAGGGTCCTCAGCTCCTAGGGTCCACCACTTTACTTCAGCCACATATAGAGAGGGTCCTATCTTTAATCCCATAATTATTGATAAGTATTCTACCTTCACAGCCTCTTAACTCTGAGATGGCTCTATCTGACCATAACCTCCTATCAGTTCAGCTTTTCTGGTATCCCTTTTTAACCATTATCCATCCTCACCACATCTTTGTCATTGCACTCCTTTCTGCTTTCCCAGGCCATCACCTTTTGCCTCACTTTCCTCCTTTTAAAATATGTAACATCTAGGTACTTAGTTCACCTTTACAGTGTATTTTGTCATTGAGTACTTTGGCTCCTCCACCTTCTTATTCTTTTCCAGACTCTAGCCCTGGTTTACTCTCATCATCTGCCTTTTGCATGTCTGTTTCACCCCTGGGGGAAGACATATCTGTTGACTGGATCCACTAAAATTTTTTTTATCTTATTTCAACTGGGCTTTTACTGCTTCACACCAATCCTTTTATTCCTCCCTGATCAGTTCTATTTTGCAGACTACACAGCAGCTGGGTCAAACATTTTTTCTTCTCAAAATACCTCTTCACCCCATCTAAGGGGTGGGCCTTGTTTTAAACTTATCTGAAAAAATGGAAACCACCCCTCAGTTGTTCTCTTTCCTCCATAATTTCGTACTTCAAATTACCTCTCTATCATACTTCATTTTCTCTAGTCTCCGAGGATGAGGTGGCCGTCCTTGACATTCCTAACCCCTCTGCTTGTGCCCTTGACCCCATCCCCTCCAGTATCCTCCAGGAATTTGTCCTCTCCTCATTTTCATCTTCTCCCTTATCCTTGGCTCTTTTTTTTTTGCTGCCTACAAACATGGCTATACCTTTTCTTCCCATCCTTAAAAAAACATCACTTGATCCTACCATTCCCATAACCTATCTTTCAGTATCTTTTCTTCCTCTTGTAGCTAAATTTCTAGAAAAAGCTGTCTATACTCACTGCATGGTACATAGTAATCTCTTAATACATATTTATTGACTGACTCATTTAACTCATTTCTCATCCTCTTAACAGTCTGGTTTCTGTCACTACTTCTCAACTAAAACTGCTCTCTCCAAAGTGATCTCTTTATTGCTGGATCTGAATATTTCTTTTTAGGCCTTATCTTTCTTTACCTATCTGCAGCATTTAACACTAATGATAACTTTTCTTTTCAGATCCTCTCCTCCCTATGTTTATATGAAATTATTTTGTTATTCTCTTCTTGTCTGTCAGACCATTTTTCTGTGTCTTTAGTAAGTTAATTCTTCACAACTTGCCAGGTAATCATGGGCGTAACCCCAGGCTCTGTTCTGGACTCTCTTCATTTCTAGCTACTATTTGTTATCTCCCAGGGATTCAACTCTCTATGCAGATAACTCCTAAATCTACAGATGAGGTGTTCAAGTTTTTTCTGAGTTCTATTCTTGCATTTCTAATTGTTTGTTTAGCATGTCAACCAAAATTTTCCTTATACATTTTAAAGTTGGACATTAAAAGGAGAACTAATTATATTTTCCTTTAAACCTTACTATCCTTCTGACTTTCCTATTTCTGTTGAGGATACCACCATTCTTCCAGTCACCTATCTTTACAACTTTTGAGTCATCTTTGAAACTTTTTTTCTGTCCCTTACCACCCCCCATCCAATTAGTTGACAAATCTTGTTAGTTCTTTTTCCTTAACATCTTTCTATTCTATACCTTATAACAACTCACACCACAACCACCTTTGAACAGACCTCTTATTACCTCCTGCCTACATTATTTCAGTAGATTCCTATTTGATCTTCCTGGGTTCAGTCTCTTTGATCTCAGCTCCATCACCTGCTTTATCTTTCTCTGGATTAGGTGTCAGGACAATATTTCTTTTAGGAGCTGGTAGGAGTGCTTCTTTCCTAATTTTTTCAAGTAACTTTGGAATTTTGGAATTAATTGTTCTTTAAAAGTTTGATAAACTTCAATTGTAAATCCATCTGTTCCCAGGTTAGTTGTTTTTAAACTTTGATGGTTCTTTTCTGGCTTGTTAATTTTTCTTTTTCTGATATTGAGTTATTTAAAATTTTCATTTCTTGTTCTTTTAAGTATGTTTTAAAAACATTTGTCCATTTTATTTGTTACCAAGACAACAAACATTTACTAAGATTTTAATATATACTAGGCACTGTGCTAAACTTTATCATCATTATTGAGGCATGTAGGTGGTATTAGTGGATGCTAAATTGGGATCAAAATTGGAAGAGGGTTTAAATATGAAATGAGGAGGTTTGGAGATGCTAATTGTCAGAGATCAGAGAGGACAACGTGTAGTATCTCAGCTAGCGGGGAAGGACATTCCAGACAGTAAGTGCCATACACAAAGCTGTGGAAGTAGGAAAGTCTATTTGCTCAGAATGGGGTCAGTAGTTAAGTTGGGCAGAAGCATAAAGCAGGACAAAAGGGAATATTTTTCAGATAAGGTCTAGCAGAAGGTAGTATGGTACAGTGAAAAGAGCACTGACTTGGGAGTCCCGTGATCTTAACCAAGTTGCTGCCTGTCAGGGGAAAGAATTTCCTCATCTGTTAAATGAGAGGATTTGACTAGATAACAGATATCAGAATCCTTTGACCCTAATATAAATGGTAGTGATTAATGTTTTTCATTCCTGGTTTCAACCTTTTGGAGCCTAGGAATGATGCAAAGATGGTTAAGAAATGATCCTTTCCCTCCAGGACTTAAAATCTAGCTGGAGGATGCCTGACTTTGTAAAAGAATGTGTTTTCTTTAGGAAATTCTCACATATAAAAACTACCTCTACCAACCCAGACCACAGTCTCTCATTTACTTAGTAGATAAATCCTAGGCTCATAAGAGATTAAGTGAATTGTCATATAGCTATTAAAAGTTTGAGGCAATATTTGAACTAAGTCTTCCTGCCCTCAAAAACTTCATCTTTTACTCCAGTGGCCCACATTCCTGATAGTGGCCTGAACCAGATTAAAAAGTAATTGGGAAATATTTAACAAAGTAAATAAAGATAACAATAAAATTTAGATAATGTTACTGTGTAATTTTCTAAGTCAATATGTGGCCCATAGGTATCCTTATGTATGTTTTAGTGGCCTGTTTCTATTCAAATTTGACACCATTGCTTTATACTGTACTGCTTCTATAATCAGAGGGATACAGTATGCAAAAAAGCATGCAGTACTATACAAAATGATACATATATATCACGACTCTGTAATTTTGCTACTAGAGGTACTCCTTTCACTATTGCACGGTATAATTTTGATATTACATAGTGGATGATATTCAGGAGTAGCTGTGGCCCCTGAAGTCATTGTCCTGGCGTCATCCTCAGATGACAGACATACAGTCCATCATTGGGCCTATGGTTGAAGCATTTTAGGACCTCTGTGAGCTTATACTCTTCATGGTATAGGGTTTAGGGACCCAGGGGGTCATCACCATACCATGGTGAAACATTAGAGAAAAAACTTTAGTGGAACATAATGTACAGTAACTAATGAAGAAGGTAATATGATCACAAAAGTACAAAGTACTGTGCAGGAACAGAGAAAGGAAATATCATTTCTGTTTGGGGAGATCAGGAAAGACTTTTCTAGAGGAATTGGCATTTGACCTGGGTTTTGAAAAGATATCAGAATTTGGGGGCAGTGTGGGATGAAAAGGGCAAGGAATAGTAGTTTAGCTGTTGGGAATGTCATAAGCCATTATAAAGTCAGCAAAGCCCTAAGTATATTTGAGGTAGTAGGTGAGTTTGGCTACTGATAGGCATTGTGGTATTACTCTTCTCTTCTGTCTTTTCAGGTTAGATACCTCACTTTTATTATAACTGTGAAAACGCTTAAATAAAGCTTGATATAAAAAAACCAAAAATCTTGGACTGGGGCAAGTTGAAGCAGGGAGACCACTTAGGAGACCATTGTAATAGTTGGGTCCAAACCATTGTAATAGTTGGGTCCAATATCATGTTTTAGGCTCATGCCAAGAAGCTGGAAATGGACCAGACAGAATAACAATAATTAATAAGATCTTTTAAACTTAACCCTCCAATCACACCCTTCCCCATCCCCCTCACAAATCCCCAAACAAACAACACAGTTGTTATATACCTTGAGAGGCCTTCTCTTTACTTCAGGCCTGTCAGGTAGCAGGGTTAAAGGACAGGGCCCTATTTTCCTCCCTTTCCCCTGAAGCATAAGAGGACTCGATCCATCGAATAAGAACTGGACCCAGGTGCTGTAAATGTGGAAAATAAGGTTAAGAACTAGAAGGGATTTTAGGCCTTATGTAAGTCCAACCCCTTCATTTAATAAGTAGCAGAATCTGAATTTGAGCCTTAGTCCTATGGCTTCAGATCCAGGGCTGTTCCCATTATACTAACCTGCCTGTCTGCCTTACTTCCCTCACCTAGGCACTAGCCTTGATTGTAGCTTCAGGTACCCAGGAAAGGGAAATGTTAGTGAGTAATGGGGGTAGTTCACAATTCCTCTTTTGAGTTCTAGACTTGCATATAGGTATACATCACGTATCTGTTTATAGTAAGTTTTTCTTCAGAATATCAGTTACTTAATGTTCATAGGCTGATTTTTTGTTTTTTGATTTTTTGGGAGTGAAGGAATTCATTAGAATTTGTGAATACTGCTGCTGTGTATTTCAACCATCCAGCAGGGGGAGCGGTTCCCATGTGGAATATGATAAATGAGCTATGTGCTTAGTACTTCTAATAGTGACCGATCACTAACAGTTTGTGTCACATCGTACAACAGTCATCACTGAGATTTATGTGCCATATGTAAGGTAGAAAGTCTCTGATCACTGGAAGTTTTAAAAAAATTGATTAATTTTGGTTTCTACTGGTTATACATCTTCAAAAATATTAATATTAAATATACCATACAGAGTCATTAGCAAGAACAGCAACAAAAACAGCAACCCCCCCCCCCAATCATAAAATAAACACAATAGCAAAAATCTCAAAGCTCCATCAATAAGCAAAATAGCATAAGAAAATGTTATTGAACACTTGTAAATACAACTAACCTTTGTTATTTACTGACTGATGTTTGAACTAAGGTAGTACTGACCTTATTCATTGCCTTTATCCTGGACTTTGCCAACATTTTATTTCTTTACATAGTTGAAGTCTCAGTGTATTTTTCTTCTGGTTCTTTTTTTTCTTACTCTACATCACTTATATTTGCTTTTTTTAAATATTAGTTACTCCTTATGGCTCAGTAATATTCTGTAATAGTTACATGCCACAATTTATTTAGCCGTTGTTTAGTTACTAGGCACAAAGTTTGTTTCTAATGTTTTCCTCTTCATATGGCAATGCTATGACTTTTTGTATAGATCATGCCCACACAACGTGAGGCATGACACAGGACCCCAGAATCCTTTGGCATGCCTTGGGTTATGCAGGCCTGGTACAAATGGACCCCTTCTTCCTATTATTAAGTGTAAATTTGTCCCTCAATTCCCTTACAATTTTGTCACCTCCAGTATGGATCACCCTTGTGTTCTCTTAGTCTAATCCACCTGCTTTCTGCCTTTGTTCTCTTTTTGTGCCATTTCTACTTAATCTATAAGTAGAGCTAGTACTGGGAAATAGTGTCTGAGAGGTGACTCTACTGTTCTTGTTGGTGAAAAAAATTTATTATAACAATATTTGCAGATCTTTTCTATTTTTCATCTACTTATTGTTCTCCCAGTTTTATTCTTAAATGTGCTCTGGGGGAGCTTGGTGGTGTAGACTGAGTCAAAAAGATCCTGAGTTCAAATGTGGCCTCAGACAATTACTAGTTTGGTGACTCTGGGCAAGTCATTTAACCTCTTTATATCTTAGCTTCCTCATCTATAAAATGGGCATTATAATAGCATCTACCTCCCAGCGTTCTTGTGAGTATCTAATGATTTGTATTTGTAAAGCACTTAGCACAGTGCCTAGTCTGTAGTAGGTGCTATGTAAATGTAAATTATATTATTATTGTAATTTTTATGAAGACTTAGTTGAATATATCAAGGTGCCCTTCAACTGGCTTTTACCTACCACTGATACTCTGTTTTATAAAGCAATACCTCTAATTTTCTTCCACACAGTCAATCAGTAAGCATTTATTAAGTGTCTGCTGTATGCCAGAGACTGTGTTAGGCACTAGGGATACAAATAGGAAAAAAATGTAGAAATTCCATTTCTCAGAGAGCTTACATTCTCTCATGGGAGAAATCTATCTCTAAATATGTGTATATGCAATATACACATATATATCTATATACATACATACATACATACATACATATTCAAGGTAGTTATGATAGTTAAATAGAGGGTAATTAGGGGGAGAATACATTAACAGACTGAGGGACTCAGGAAAGAATTCCTGTAGGAGGCAATGCTTGAGCTGTGACCTAAAGGAAGAGAACGATTCTCTCGAGATTGAAAGGAGGAAGGAATACATTCCAAGCCTTTGGAAAGACTAATGAAAAGTCATGGAATGGGACATAGAGTGCTGGTTTTGAGGAACAGAGAAGAGTACAGTTTAGCTGAGCTATAGAGAGTGAAAAGGGGGTGATGTATACTATAAAGAAGTTGGATTGAAAGGTTGAAGCTAGAAGTTTAATTGAGGAATCTCTTTTAGAGGCAATAGCGAGTTTATTGAGTAGGGGAGTGATGGTCAGATCTGTGCTTAAGGAAAATCACTTTGGCAGCTGTGTGAAGGATGGATTGGAATGGAACAAGATGAAACAGGAATACCAATTAGAAACCATTGCAGTAGTTTAAGAGAGAGGTGATAAGGGCCTGAACTATGATGGTGGCTGTGTGAATAGGAAAAAAGAGGTCAGATGAAGATTGTTGTAGGGTTAGAAATAACAATGTTTGACAATTGATTGGATATGTGGGGCAAGGGAGAGTGAGAAATTAGAGGGTAATTCTAAGACTATGAACCTGAGAGACAACTTCTGTAAGATTTTACAAATTAGTTTATATTCTAAACCAGTGTTGTTATTGGCTACCTCCTCTTTCAGTTTGGCAAGTAGATCAAGTATTTGCTAGTTGAGGCATTTTTAGGTTCTTCTTGTTATGGTAGCTGGTTTATTATCAGTTAAAATTCTATTGGAAATTATCTTCTGTGTCAGTATCTCATCTGTCTGTATCTCATTCTACATTTTCAGTAGGTTTTTTTGAATAGATTAGGATTGGGTTGTTTCCGTTGTACACCATAGTTTTTTCTCATTTTTTTTCCTTCTTCTACCATTGTACTAATTTTGATCTTTGCTCTAACAAATCAATTCTCTGACTTTTAAGTTCCAGTTTAAATCCCACCTTCTACAGTAGGTTTTCTCTAATCTTCTATTTAAAAAGTATCTTCCTTCTGTTCATTATTTTGCTTGTTTTCATGTTATAAACCCTGTTAATTCATGAATTCTTTGAGGGCAAGTAATGCTTTTTGTGTTTCTTTGCATCCCAGTACTTAGCACAGTGCCTAGCATATAATACATCCTTAATAAATATCCATTGATTCATAGATAATTAGTTCAGGTATAACCCTGCTATCAGTAATTAGTCTTTTTCTTTCTGTCCAGATATATTCATTCTTGGTGATGTTTAGTGCTTCCCCATACTCACATTTGGCTTTTCTATGTCCTACAGGCATTTGAATTATCCTCCAGTTTACATATTTATTTATTTTTTTGATCCTCACATATTGCCACCAAAGTTGCTGAAAGTGTTGAGTTTTTTTTTTTTTAATATGAAGGGTCCTATCTGGTTGGTGGTTGTTGTGTTTTTTTTTTTTTTGAGGGGGAAGGCAAGCAGTTGGGGTTAAGTGACTTGCCTAAGGTCACATGACTAGTAAGTGTGTCTGGATTGAGGCTGGATTTGAACTCAGGTCCTCCTGACTCCAGGGCTGGTGCTCTATTCACTGTGCCACCTAGCTATCCTGTCCTATCTGGTTCTTCACAGAATTTCTTTACCTCTTTATTCTCTGAAGCAGCTAGTACGTGAGCTGCAGTTTTTTTTGATGAGTCTTTTTGCAAATGCTTTTCATAAGAACTGCAATAAGAAATGAACAAAATATCCTATCAAATGTTTCTTTTTGACTTTGAGAGCCCAATAAAAACCAACCATGACACCTTTGTCTTTCTGAAGGAGAACCTATGAACTAACTATATTTTCAGTTTTGCTAAAACTTCTTTCTTTTGGTTTCATTTATTTTTCCTTTTTATTATGAAATTAAAAATCATCAACAAACAACTATTTGTAATATATAAAGAATAATAAAAAGATGATGGCAGATGAAATAACTTTTTTTACATAGCATTTTTTAAAAAGTTAATGTTTTTAAAGTGTGTATATTAAATTTAGCAAAGCTGTAACACAATTTCCATTTGTCTCCTTCTGAATTTCCTTTTATTTTGTGTCTTTTAAGTATTTCCTTTATGGCTTTTTAATTTCTTTAACATTTTTTTGTATCTCTATTACTCCCCAATAATTCTTTCCTCCATACCCTATGACAAATAACTATAGTCAAGCAAAACTAAGTAACATACTGGCAATGTCTGAAACTTTCTCATTCGGCATTCTAGTTTCATTTATAACAAAAGTGTCAGGAATAACATGACTCAATTCTTCTAGTATGTCTGCTTGTTGGTTGTTAGACAAGGATCTTCTGTTGAGTACTAAAAACTAAATTAAAGTTTATAGATAATCTAAAACCCATGTGCTATTTAGCATCCTCTGCCCTCTTTTTCACCGTTCTGCCCCTCTTACTGTAGAAGCTTGTTATAGTTGATATTTTTCAGTTGTGTCTGACTCTTTGTGACCCTGTTTGGGGTTTTCTTGCCAAAGCTACTGGAGTGGTTTTCCATTTCCTTCTGTAACTCATCGTACAGATGAGAGAACTGAGGCAAAGAGGGTTAAGTGACTTGGCCAGGGCCACATGGCTCGTAAGTATCTGAAGCCAGATTTTGATTCAGGAAGATGAGTCTTCCTGACTCCAAGTCTGGCACTCTATTTAATGTGCCACCTAGTTGCCCCACTGGAGAAGCAGAAGGGGCCACGTTGGACTGAGGGCTTTTTAAACATTTTGTCTTGTTCTGTGGCTTGCCATGGCCCAAAAATTCATCACTGAGTGCCCAGACTAATGGTGATGAGCCTCTCCTTACTTAGGTTGGTCCTTAGGAAGCAAACAGTCTGTTGATGTAACTGTACTGCAAGCTTTTCCATTGTGGTGGAGCCTGTCCAAAGTTATGCTTCATTGACATAGCCTTTGAGAATCCAGGGTCACCTTCATGTCCAGTGAAGTGTTAGAACAGGACTTTGTGGAGAATTAATGTTTTACCAGTATGAATTTTAGTGGTATTTTTCTCACAGTGGGCAGAAGACTCAAGTATGCTGAAACGTTGTGAAAGGGAAGATCTTGTAAATAAACCTTTCCCCTGTTTCCTCTGCTCTGTCTTCTTGGAATTCTCTGCCTACTCATGAGCAGTTTTCTACCCAGGAGATACCTCTGCTCAGAGGCCTGCTCTCTTGATTGTTATCTAGGCCAGATCATCATTTCATGAGGGGCTCATAGAGGGGAAGTGGCTTGACCAGCGTTCCATTTTACTCCTGGTTCAGTTCACACTCTGGACTCCTGTGTCTTCTTTATAGTAGCCTTGTATCCCCAACCCCCCACTTTCCAGCTCCCCTTTATTCATTGTCTTTCCCATTAATTTATTGTAATATAAGCTTCTTGAGGGTAGGGACTATCTTCTTTGCTTACATTTCTATCCTAGCACTTAGCACAGTTCCTGGCACATAAAGTACTTAATAAATGCTGCCCCCCTTTTCTCTGTTTCGCCCTCCTCCATCTCCCTATCTTTTCCTCCCTGTCCTTCTCCCTTCTTTACCCTCCCTCTTTCTCCCTCCCTCTATTCCTTTCCTTCACCTTCCTTTTCCTTCTCCTTCTCTCCTCTCTCTCCCTCCCATTCTGCACTCTGAGTCCTTTACCTTTTTATCAGATGGAGGTGGGTAGCATGCTCTATCATTAGTCCTTTGGAACCATTATTCTGGTCATTATTCTGATTAAAATTCCTAGCTCTTTCAAATTTATTTGTCTTTACCATACTATTGTTATTGTATAAATTGTTCTGATTTTGTTCACTTTGAATCAATTTGTACAAATTTTTCCAAGTTTCTGGGAAACCATTCCCTTCATCATTTCTTATAGCACAATAGTATTCCATCATTATTTATATATACTATGTCTTGTTCTTCCATTCCCCAATTTATAGGCACCCCCTCAGATTCCCATTCTTTGCCACTTTAAAAAGAGCTATGAATGTTTTTATACCTTTAGAGTTTGTTTTGCTAAGGACTTAATCTGCCTTAATCTACCCACTTTCTAATTACTCCTCCTCCCTTTTCCCTTCTGTCTTCTTGTTGAGTGAAATTTCTGTAAAGTAGCCAGCTCTGTGTGTTTGTGTGTGTGTGTGTGTTCCCTCTTTTGTCCAGTTCAGATGATAGGTTCATATGTAAGCCATTCTTCTCCACCAGTACTCTTGGTTTTTTTTTTTTTTTGGAGGGTAAACTGGGGTTAAATAACCTGCCCAAGGTCACACGGCTAGGTTTTTTTTGTTTGTGTGTGTTAAGTGTCTGATGCCAGATCCGAACTCATCTAGCCACCCCTCCACCAGTACTCTTGGGATAGATTTCTGCTTGTGCACCTTGATTATTTGAGATAATTTCCCCTAACTTTCCTTTCCTCCTTTTCCTCTTCTCCCAATGTATTCTTTTTTCTCATCTCCATTTTTTTCTTAAGATTATTAAGACATAAGAAAACCATTCCTAGACACTGTCTAATTAAACTCCCTCTCTGATCCCTGATAATGATAGGGTTAAGAGGGGATACATGTATCATCTCTCCAATTAGAGTATGTTATTAATCCTTGTTTATTGCTTTATAATATTATTCATTATTCATTATTTCACCTTTTTATGTTTCTCTTCGTTCCTGTGTTTGAACTTCAGAGTTTCCACACAGCTCTATTCTTTTCATTAGGAATGCTTATTCCATTTTTTCCCTTGTAGAATTATACTCAGTTTTGCTAGGTTAATAATTTTTGACTTATAAGCCCACATCCTTTGCCTTCTGGAATTGTATTCCAATTTCTCCACTTCATTAAATCATACTACTAAATCATGTATGATCTTACTGTGGTTGAATTTTTTCTTTCTGGTTGTTTGCAGTATTTTTTCTTTGAATAGAAACTCTAGATTTTGTCCATGTTGTTCCTAGAAGTTTTCATTTTCAAGTTTTTTTCTCCAGGAGTTGATAATTGGATCCTTTCTGTTTCCTCTTTGCCCTCTAGTTCTAATAGATCTTGGCAGTTTTCTTTTAAGATTTCTTGAAATATGGTGTTTAAGTTCATTTTTTGGTCATGGAGCTCAGATGATCCAAAATTTCTCCTTGATCTGTTTTCCAAATCAGTGTTTTTGCTGTGAGATGCCTAAATTTTCTAATTCTTTTTTCCAGTCTTCTGACTTTTTTTCCTTGATATTTCTTGTTATGGTGTTGTTGGCTTTTAATTGGTCTAGTCTAATTTTCAGGGAGTTTGTGACTTGGGCAAGATTTTGTACCTCTTGTGCCAAACTGTTAATTCCTTTCCAATTCTTTTTTACAATACTTTCATTTCTTTTCCTATTTTTCCTCTGTTGCTCTCGTTTAGTTTTCACAATAACTTTTGACACTTTACAAAAAAAGAAAAGAAAACCAAAAACTTCTATTTCATCTTTTCCAGAAATTTTCATTGAATTTGTGCCCAAGCTGTGTTTTGTTTTGAGACTTTTCTTGTAGATGTTTTGGAGTCATTCCCTTTTTCTGATTTTTGTCTTGAGCATCCCTTTCACCACAACAGCTTCTTATGGTGGGATTGTTTTTTTCTTTTGTTTGGTCATTCTTCTAGCCTCCTTCCTGACTTTGAATTTGATATTAGGACTGGGTTCTGCATGCTTCTGGAGGGAAGGTCTGGGTTCTGTTGCTGCTTTCTTAGGGTACTGAGTGTTATTTTTTTCCCCAGGATCTCGGAGACAGCTCTGTCTGGGGACCTGTAGCCTTTCAGTGCTCCCAAAGTCTAGGGCAAATCTGATCACTCCAACCTCCCACCCCTTTACCCTGGTCTGAGCTCTGCAAGTTCCTGCCCTGGGTTTGGATCTGAGCAACAGTAGACTGATGCTAGATACAGTCATTATCAGTCAGCTGGAAAGTCTGCTGGTTCAAGACGATTATGACTTTTAAGCAGACTTTAAGCTTCCTTTGTTCTGAGATTCCTGCCATAGTTCTCTTTTTGCAACCTTGTGATTGAACTAGAAGCTAGAACTGAGACCTTGCTTTGCTGGCTTCAGAGTCACATGGAACCTATTTACTTCTTAACTTGTTCCTCTCTAGGTACACAGAGCCTAGAGCCTGAAGCCACTTGCTACCTTGTAAGCATCACCCTGGTTGTAGGTGCTCTTTTCCTTCTGCTTTGGGTTTGTTACCTAGAACTGGGTAGTGGGCACCAAAATTGCCAGTTGATGCTTCTTCCTGCATACTGTCCCTCTTTAGGTCTGGGACTCTTCTTGCCCTGCTGCACAGCCTTTCACTGGGCGCTGGAATTCTCCACCGTAGCATGCTACTGACCAGACCCCATTCCCAGTGTCCAGAGTTCTCTGTCTCCCTTGTTGATCTGGGGAAAGGACTTATTTCCCCATCAGAATTCATTCTGATGTGCTTTCTCTATCTATTCAGAGAAGTTTTTTTGGGGGGAGCTCATTGAATTGATTCCTGCTATGCTTCTTTCTTGACTTTGCCTCAGCCCATGAAAACTATGCAGTACTTTTAATGATGCTGTTTGTTGTTCATTTGTTGTAGTCACGTCTGACTCTTTGTGACCTCATTTGGGGTTTTCTTGGCAAAAATACTGGAATGGTTTGCCATTTCCTTCTCCAGTTCAGTTTTTACAGATGAGGAATTGAGGGAAAAAGTAAGGTTAAGTGACTTGCCCAGGGTCACACAGCTAATAAGTATTTGAAGCTGCATTTGGTCTCACAAAGATGACTCTTTTTGATTCCAAGCGCAGTATTGTATACACTGTGCCATTTAGCTGCCCCAATGATGCTGTGCTTCCCACAATTTTACTTCCTCTGGGCTAGACATTTATATTGAAAATATACCTCTTTTAAGTGGGAAACAATGATGCTATCCTCCTCACATAATAAAAAACCTATATTTTCAATACAAATTTTTGACCTTGAGGAAGTAAAATTGTGGGTGAACCAAAGGATGTTGGAAAGAAATATTTTGGGCACAAGTTAGCTGTGGTATATATCCATTGAAGACCTGTCCTCAAGAAGACAAGTAAGAAGCCTTTTTGAGAAAATGTATGATGGGAAAAGGAAGGTGTGCTATTAGTGATGTTGCATGAGCAAAAGCTAACAGTTGGAGCCTAAGAGCTCCATTGGTACTCTCAGAATGTAAAAGGAACGAGAGGAAAGCTTTGAGTCCATTTGGTAGATACTTTATGGAGAATCTTTGGAAGAATATTGGCAAGAATTTCTCAGGGGGAGAAGGCAACCATTGATGGAAGGAACACGTTATACAATGAATTTCACTTTTAGTCAGTAGGAACTCATACTTGAGGTTTCCATGGAAATCTGTAATTTTAGCAGGTCATTTTCTGGAGAGAATCTTTATAAGAACAGTTTCAAAAAAGAGAAGGCAATGGAATCTACAGACTATTATTGAACACTGAGCTTGACTTTGATTCTGGACAGTATTTTAGGATGTATCATTAAAGGGATGGTTAGGGAACATGTAGAAAATGAATTGATGATCACAGATCATTTTGTTGGCTTCATCAAGAGTAAATCGTGCATATACTTTATAGAAAAAAAGTCTTAAATAATTGGAAAGTCATTGTTCATGGTTGGACTAGGCCAATTAAATAAAATTTTTTTAAAAATTAAATTAAAATAAATTTAAAAAATTAAATATTTTTATTTAATAAAATAAAAATAAATAAAATAAAAAATTAAATTAAATAAAACTTTAATTTACAGATCTAATGTATTATCACACTAACAAGCAGTTACTTTATAGAACTAGATAAAATGATCAAATTTATTTGGAGGAACAAAAGATCTTAAGGGGAATAATGAAATCTTAAGGGGAATAATGAAATAAAAAATAGGAATGAAATCACATCACTGCCCTTTACTCCCCCTCCCCAGCAATATGTTATAAAGCAGTAATTATCAGACTAATTTATTATTACTTAAGAAAATAGAAAAATATACCAGTGGAACAGGATAGATAAGCTGGATCTAGAATCAGTTGAACATAGTAGCCTAGTGTTTGTTAAATGGAACACAAACTATAGAGGGAGAGACTTCATATTTGACAAGAACAAGAACATATGCTCTGAAATGGAGGACTGGGCTCCAACATTATGAATGATTAGGCTCTTCCAGAAACAGGCTTTCAAGATTGCAGGACTTCTCATTGTCCAGTGTCCCATTTCAGCAGAAAAGTGGGGGAACAAAACATTGCATATGCTACCTATCATTCAATGGATTTTTCTTTGGGAATTTGCCTGTTTGGCAAAATAAAAAAATAGTTTGACAAAAAAAATTGATTAGCATTTTATATTTTATGCCACAGTAAACACAGCGGTTTCATAACCTAAATATAAAGGGCATATTAAAAAAAAATAGAGAATAGGAGATACCATCCAAACCTGTGGTAAGTGGGTGAAGTCTTAAAGCATAGAGGTGATCACAAAAGAGAGACTATACAATACTGATTGCAAAAAATTAAGCTTTTGTCTTGCACTTTATTTATTTGGAATAAGAAGAAATGGCTGAGTGAAAAAATCAACTTTGCACCAAATATTTTGATAACATTCTGATTTCCAAAATATAAAAAAAAATTAACAGATATCAAGAGCCATTTCTCAATGGATAATGGAAAGTTATAAACAGTTAAAAAAGAAATAGAAACTATCAATATCTATATGAAAAAGATTCCCAAATCACTCATAACAAGATAAATATTCATTTAAACAACTTTGAATTTTCACCTGACAACACTCAAATTAAAAACATATTGAAAACTCAACTCTGATTCCTAACAGTATTTGAAAAGAAAAGCAGATGAAAACTCCATAATACCCACATGAGAAAAATCCCCAAATCACTAATAATAGGAGAAATATTAACTTAAACAACTTTGAGTTATTACCTTATGAGATTCAAATGGAAAATATAAGAAATAGAAGCAATCAGTGTTGGAGAAGAGGAATTCTAGAAAGGCAGACATATTAATGTTCTGTTAGCGGAGCTATGATTTGTTCCAACCATTCTGATGAACAATTTAGGGTTACATGAGAAAAAAGTCACAAAACTGTTCACATCTCTTTTATCCAGTGATCCAACTATTGGGCTTGAAGAGGTCAAAAGGAGAAAGACCCTATACCTACAAAACATTCATAGCAGCACTTTTTTCAGAAAATCAAAGTAGATGTCAATTAACTGAAGAATGGCTGAATAAATTGTAAGATATGAACGGATGTAATATACCATAAGAATTTATAATATGATTTCTGAGGAACATGGGAAGGACTTGTATGAACTGATGCAGAGTGAAGGAAGCAGACCCAGGAGACCAATATACATGTTGACTCAAATATCAGAATGGATCTGTGATCTTACCAGTGAGGATGTTCCTTAAATAATACTCACAGCCTATCTATATATGCCAGTCTTTTTTGTGACTCATGTCTTCCCATACATTCACCATGGGGGTCTATCCAGTATGTTGGAAGCCTTTGTCATTTCTTACTGGCTTTAAGAATATGCTACTGAAACATAGGGCTGTCCAAGTTATTCCTTGTTCTCACAATGTTTATATTTTTTGTTAATACATTTCCCCTTATGACACAAATGAGTGCAATAATGTAAATGATGACAACACGAAAATACAATAGTATTCAGATTAATTGCAATAACTGTCTGAGGGCCTAGAGAATAGATGATGAAACGCATTTCTTTACTTTTTACTGTATTCTTTACAGAGTTTACTCTTCCAAACTACATATATGCTGGCAAACTTGATTCCCAGACTGCAGCAGGCTACTTCTTCCCCTCCAGGGTTCTAGGGATACCATTGAAAGACAGTGGAATTATTCTAATGCTGTTGGTTCTCGCTCTCTTTCCAGTATATTCTTCCCACTATCAATCACCCAATGACAGTATTTCTTCAATATGATTTATTGTCCAGTGATTAGCATTCCATTATCAGTTTATCTAGCTAGCTACTTGATATCTTTGAGAAGCAATTAACATCAGCTTTTGCAAAACAGTATTTTCTTTTTTTTTTTTTTTTGAGAGGGGAAAGTAGGGCAATTGGGGTTAAGTGACTTGCCCATGGTCACACGGCTAGTTTTTTGTGTGTGTATGTTAAGTGTCTGAGGCCGTATTTGAACTCTGGTCCTCCTGACTCCAGAGCCAGTGCTGTATTCACTGCCCTACCTAGCTGCCCCCAAAACAATATTTACTAAGAAGATATAACTAGCAAAAACATAAATTATACTATCTACTGGACTGGGTGTCACATTTTCCCTTCTACCAATTTAAGTCCCTGGGGAGAATGGCCTCATACATAATGTAGCTTCTATGAACATCCACCGCTCCCCACCACATTCACTTCTGATTTGTGGTCAGAAGGCATTGGACAACTTGAAGGACAGGGCGTCTTGCTGCAGTTTTGATCCTGAAGCTTGCCATGGATTAATTTGGTGTCCCATCTGGTTTGGCTACTGACATTCTCTTATATGGACTTTCATTTCAGGGCCTTTGGTGCTCTTCCATTCTTTTAATGCTTGCAAGGTCATAGTCTAGTCTGTTCCATCCTCAAAACTCATCTAAGATTAGGAAAGAATAAAACATAAAAAGGTAGAAAAACATCCATGTCATGTGTTCATGGCATTATGTTGACCCTGATGGGGAGAATAGGCCACTGATGATACTCTCCCTACCTGAAGGCTTACAGCATTTATTGCTTCACTCATCAACAGGGAAATAGATGTCTTTTGTATGAACATGCAGTCCTAGCTCAGCAGTAAACCAAAAGGCCTTTGCTTTATCATATGGTAAGCAAATAGGAAGTAATTACACAATGCCTGCACATGCTCCGAAATGGAGAGCGGTGCTCCTCCATTATGAATTATTAGGCTCTTCTAGAAACAGGCTCATCAGATATGCGTGTTCCCAAGATCATAGGACTTATTCCTCATTTTCCAGTGTCCTATTTCAACAGAAAAGTGGAGGAGCAAAATGTTGCATATCCTACCATTCAGTGGATTTTCCTGTTAGTTTTGCTTAACGATTTTTCTTTGTTATAAGGGAGCTATATCAGTGGGGGGAAGGAGTTCATTTGAGTAGTGACCGTGGTATAAAAAAGAAATAGTATCAATAAAACTTCAAAAAGAGAAAAGTTTATACCTGCCTAAGTTCTTTTTTTTGACAGGGTTTCTAGACTGGTAAATCAGGAAAATGTTGTAGAAATAGTGTGCTTAGATTTCAGCAAAGCATCTTATGTTATCCTTATAGATAAGGTGGAGAGATGAGTGTTAGAGAATGACCAATTAGGTGAATTTAGAGTTGAATGAATGGTGCAAACCAAAGAGTAACCATTAATGGATAGAAGTCATACTGAAGGACATCTCTAGTGGAATATCCTAGTGATTTGTCTTTGACTCTGTATTGTTCAGTATTTTAACTAATAACTTAGATGAAGACATAGAAAATATGTTAAATATAGATGATATGAAACTAGGAGGATAGGTGAGTCATTAGATGATAATCATGATTTAAAAAGGATCTTGACAGACTAGAACCATATTCTGAATTAAATAATATGAAATTTAATAGGGATAAAGTTGTATGCTTCAGTTTAAAAAATCAGCTTCACAAATACAAGATTGGGGATATATGATTAGATAACAGTTCCTATGTAAAAGATCTGGAGGTTTTAGTAGATTATAGCCTTCCTGTGAGCTAACAGTGAGATACATCATTCAAAAACAAAACAAAACAAAAAACTAATACTGTCTGGCTACAGTAAGAAAAGCAGTGTCCAGAATGAGCAGGTGATAATTTGAATGTTGTTCTAGTCAGACTCTGGAGTATTGTGTTCAGGTCTAGAGCTTAGAGACAAGTTAGATGATAGTGACTAGCTAGAAGAGGGTGAGTAGGATGTAAGAGGACTGGGAAACATGCTACATTAGTATTGTTGAAAGAACCAATGGTGCTCGGAGAAGAAAACAATTGGGAGGCCCTTGGGGACATATAATAGTAGTCTTCAGGTACTTGAAAAGTAGACATGTGGAAAAGGGATTAGACTTATTTTGCCTGGCCCTCGAGGGCAGAAACACAATGAATAGAAGTCAGAGGTGAATTTCAACTTTATGTGAGGACAAACTTCCTAACAATTAGAGCCATCCAAAAGAGAAATGGGCTCCTTGAGGTGTCAGTGGGTTTTAAACATCTACTAGATAACAGCTTGTCAGAAATATCAACCAATGAAATAAGTATTTAATAACCATGTATCATATACCAGACACTACACCAGATTTGCGGGATATAAATATAAAGAATAAAATAATCCGTACTTTTAAGGAGTTTACCTCTTCTAAGGAGTTTACCATTCTAATGAGGGAGATGATAATTACATCTGTAAATCTAGCATAAATAGTGAATAAACACAAACATACAAAGTAGTTAAATATGAAGGTGGTAGCAGCTAGGGGGAATCAGGAAATGCTTCATGCAGAAGATGGTGTTTAAGCTGCATCTTAAAGAAAGATCAGGACTTTAAGGTGGAAGGAAGGAAAGACTGGGACAGACAGTAAAAAAGTGATGGGAGGGTGGCTAGGTGGCGCTGTGAATAGAGCACTGGCCTTGGAGTCAGGAGGACCTGGGTTCAAGTGCAGCCTCAGACACTTAACACACAAAATCTTGTATTTGTGAAGCTGATGGGCTGATGAGATTATTGAGAATGTAGAAGAAAAGGCCCAGGACAGAGGGGATTCTTGTTCAACCTTTGGCTGGACCAGTTAGCCATGGACGACTCTTAAAACTTTTAGATTTTTTGATTCTGCAGTTTTTGTTGCTTATAGTAGTACATATCCAACCAAATATCAGTTGAAATGCCAAAACCCCAAACCCTCAAGTGCTTTTTCATGAGATCCTGTGATCTGACAGCTGGTTATACTCTTTTTTGTGGTTTAATATTATCTGGATCAAAGTTTTCTATACTAGCTTTGTCAGTAAAAGAGCCTGTTTAGCTGGAGATTCTTGAATGTCAGAAGTAGCATTGCTGAGTATTTTCAAAGCTTATTACTGAAAATGGTATCTTAAATTTCTAAGACTTGAAGTATCTCTCCCCAGATTGAGAGATGCAGGGAAGTACAATTGAGTTGGATTCCCAAAATAATATTACCTCATTGCAGGAAGTACTTTGGTTAGTTTTCTGCCAATACTAATTTTGTCTGTAAATGAAACTCATAGAAAATATATTTAGAAATGTAATTTGGCAATAAAGGAGAAGACAGAACTTGATTTAAACCATTTCCACTTCTGTGTCCAGAAACCTATGTGTCATTTGGGTTCTGGCTCTTTACACAGGGGACCTCAATACAATTTTGGTGGGTCTCTAAAAAAAAATCCCAACTTGCACCCACAACCAGAGAAACCAAGATGTGTAAAGAAAGCTAAATTTGGAGCCTGAAGGACCTGGGTTTGAATTTTATTTTGTGTCTGCTACTTATTGTTGTATCTTGCAAACCATTTGGTCCTCAGTTTCTTAATCTGTAAAACAAGAGATTAAGATGACTTCTAAGGCCTCTTGTAGCCCTAAACCTATGAATCTTCAGGATGCCAGTGTCTGTGGCACCTTCCAAATCTCTGACTCATGATTCCATCTTGAAAAACTCAGAACATCATCATCTGACTCATTTTACTCTTTCAGAAAAGGCTTTCAGCTCTTCTTCAAGAACTTTGCAAGTATCACATATAAAATAGGTTTTGATTATATAATAAAAGTACTGAAAAGACTTATACTTGAGCCTGAAGACAATCAAGACACATTTCATACTTTCCTGTGAGGAAAGAGTTTAGGGATCCTAGAATCTACCTATATCTCCATTTGCCTTGAACTTCTGTAGTCTACAAGATTCACATACCAATGAAGCAATATATCCAAGTTACTTTTCAGAGCATATGGTTGCCTGCTGTTCCAGGCACATATTTCCTGGTTCCCCACTGCATGATTACTTGTTAAGGGTCCATCTCCCTTACCTCTTCTGTTCTGTGGCTTTATTTTCCTTGCTTCTTTCTATTGTTTTAAGACTTTTTGTTTTTGCCTCTTCTTCAAGGCTCTATCTCTTTAGAAGGTCTCCATAGATACAAGTATGCTTTTTGTCCCTTTTCCTGCTTCCATTTCTGCAAAGTGTTAGTACTCTTCGTCTGTGTTGTTCTTGCCATTAAATATCTCTGCTCCTGGTGTCCATGATTCTTTGTATGATACCGTCTCTTTTAAAGGTCAAGCTGAAAAGTCAGTGCAAGTATGTGAACTCTCTTATTATTGAGATTTCAATCAGTGATCCTCAGTGCTCTTACAACTTCAAAACTGTGAATTTGAGTCAGTGCCAGAACAAAGGCCGTATCAGTGGACTAAGAAGCGGAGCAATAAAAACCTAGTGGAGATTCACCTCTTGTTCAGGAGACTAGAGTAGGGTAGAGGTGGGAGAGACAGCAGGGCATAGTGGATAGAGTGCTGGACTTGGAATTAGGTAGACCTGAATTTGGATTGTACAAGCTGTATGACCTTAGGCAAGTTATTTAACCTTTCTTAGCTTTCGGTTTCCTTACCTGTAAAATATAGAAAACACCATCTATTTCATAGCTACTATGAGGATCAAATAAGAAAATATATGTCAAGCACTTCACAAACCCTTAAAATGCTACATAATTATTATCTGTGATGATGATGATGATGATGATGATGATGATGATGATGATGATGATGATGATTCCATGACTTATCTTGTTCTATGTCCAGGCATGCTCATTACCAATGGTTAACATGTTTTCATATTCCTTTTCTCTATTTTTCTTTCTTAGGATCACATAATATTTAATGTACTTTTTCAAGGTTGTCTGGAAGGTACTATAGAGATCATTTTCCTATTACTTTATAGTCAAGAAAACTGAAGGCTAAAGAGTTTGTGACTTGACCATGGTCATATAATTTCCACAGATTTTAAGACCTAGATTAGACTTGATGGGTATTTAGTCCAATTTTTATCTGACCAAGAATCTTTTTTTACAGTATTCCCAACAAGTGGTTGTCCAGCCTTCCTTTGAAGACCATGAGTAGATTGCCTATTTCACTTTGGGGTAGGGCTAATTGTTACTAATTTTTTTTTTATGTTAAACCTAGATCTGCTTTCCTGCAACTAATGCCCTTGACCCTAGCTCTGCCCTTTTGGATCAGGCAAAACATGTGAATCATGCTTCTATGTGAAAACTCTTCAAATACTAGAAGAAAGCTATCTTGGCCCTCCAAAGACTTTTCTTCTCCAGGCTAAACATTCTTGGTTCCTTCAACTAGTACATAACAGAAATGGCATTTGAAATGAGTTTATCTGAGTCACAGTCCACTCCTTTTTCTACCATACTACCTCTTCTTATGTGAATTAAAGGGTACTTTTAGGCTTTGTTCTGCCATTCAAATGACTCTATCTTAGCCTTAGCCTCCTCTAACCCTCTTTGTAAATGTGCAGCCTCAAAATACAACTTGTCAATTCAACTCATCATTTATTATTCCTGTGTAATAGAAACTATTGTTGAAACTGAATTAGAAAATTTAGGTTTAAATTATGGCTTCGATGCCTATAAATAAATTCTCGTAGGAATGTTATTTACTCTAGGATTATCAGATCATAGATTTAGCACTAAAAGGGCTGACCTGAGAGGTCATATTGTCCAACGTCCACATTTTATAGATATGACTAAGAAGGGTTAAGTGGCTTGCTCAAGGTCCAAGCAAATAGTAGAGTCAAGGTTTGAACACTGGTCCTCTGACTCCAAATCTATAACTCACTTTGAGTCTGAGTTACTTCATGCATCTTCCAAAAGGAGAGAATAATACACACTTGTATTGCTTACCTCACTGGGCTATTGTGACTAAAGCACTTTTATAAGCCTTGACATTATAGAAATGTGAGTTATTATTAGCTATAACCTGAGACCCTATTGTTTGTTTTACTAGCATAAGACAAGGGTGATGTAGCTGTTGTTTGTGGAACTTATGTAATATTTATTATGCCTGTGCTTAAATAACAAGGAAGGCCTTGGAGAATGAGGAAAAAGTAGAGAAAAAATATTTTTCCTATTATCTAGTTTTTGATCTGTTTGCTTAACAATTGCAGCTTTAAGCTGAGTAAAGGTGAATGCCTGCAGAATTGATAGGGCTGTTCATATGTTAATATAGCATGTGTGTCTATGCCATATTTGACTTCTGAAGAGTGCAAGGAAAATCCCTCCCTAGCCCAAGGAGAGAAAACACTTCTAAAATGCCTTCTTAATCCTCAACAACATAGTTTAATCATGCCCCTTTAAAAGCAACTCCAGAAAGCTGTAATCCACATGGACATTTTAGTTACTAAAAAAGGCAGGAAAAGACAATACAGAGGGGTGATATCTTGAAGAGAACATAGAACACTATCTTTCATATATAAATATTTGAAGAGAGAAAAAGACTGAGAGGATCTGAGTGAAAGCATGGCTCTCCAATGTACAAGTACTGACTGAAGGTGGGGATGGCTGCAAAGTATTGATAACTTATTTATACATGATTGTTTTCAGAGTTTTAAATATTATATATCATTATATTCTGAAAAATTATTATTAAAAATAATAAACAAAAGTACTATTTTGAGAATGTTGTATAATAGTTTTGTCTTATAGACATGTGAATTTTGGGTCTCTTAATCTATATTAGAGGTGGGTATCCACTCATGAGGAGGGAGCCCTGATCCCATCTACAGTTTGAGAGCTAAGGGCAGATGAGCCTTGAGGCTGATCCAGGAGTTGTTTTGATTGGAAGTGAGTTCTGTAGCTCCTGGAAGCTTACTGGAGAAAGTAGGATCCTATACAGACAGTTCTCAGTTTATGTAAGTGGACCATTGTGCAGACCCCCTCTGTAAAGCTATATGTAAGTAATTCACATTTGCCTGCAGACATGGGGAAGGTCAGGAGGAAAGGAGACAGGAAGAGGACCTAGTTCCTGTGGAGGGAGGAGACTGGCACATG
Organism: Gymnobelideus leadbeateri; assembly: GCA_011680675.1. Classification (NCBI taxonomy): domain Eukaryota; kingdom Metazoa; phylum Chordata; class Mammalia; order Diprotodontia; family Petauridae; genus Gymnobelideus; species Gymnobelideus leadbeateri. Next base: position 1,169,732 of record WOXC01010390.1, on the reverse strand, counting down.
GGACGCTGGAGGTGAAACAGAGAAATGAGAGCAGGAGGAGGAACATATGGTTTCTGGGCCGACCATGTAAGGGTTTGGCTGGGACTGAGAGGAAGGGTGGGACAGCAAACATGGGTACCATGCACAGATAGAAGACAGCCACACTGGGCAGGAAACACTGATGGTTGGACTGAGTGGGGCAATGATCTCTCGCGGCAGGGCTCGAGCCAAGGCCCATCCACCATGGAGGTCTCTGTCATCTCTTCTACTTTCACTTAGACGGGTTTTTTTTGTTTTTGTTTTTGTTTTTCAGTAGGTGGGGTGGGAAGCCATGTAGGGCTCAGCCAAGGGCAGGAGCAGAGAGAGTACAGTACTGTATGGTAAAGTTAGCATCGGTGATTTTTGGAATGCAGATTTCTTTTAGAATTCTTTATGTAAAGTCAAATTTGTGTAAAGTGAGAACTATATAGAAAGTTGTCTGGACTTTTCAGCGTTGCTGTTTAATATAATTTGAAAGCTAACTGAGGACAAGTAAGTCCTGATTTGGGGGATTCAGAGTCCACTGGCTTAAGGAACTATTTGTTACTGAAGGAGCTTAATGCCACTTCAGTACCCAGCTCAGGGAGAATATCTGGAAAGTTGCAGACCCAGATTTAGGGCTGCTCTTTCACTGAAAGAGAGTAATGTTGCATTACTAAAAGCGTTCAATACTGCTTTAGCAACCCAGGAGGAGCAGAAAAGTGGCTTTATCTATCAGGAGAGTGAAGAGGCCCAGAAGAGGAGTTTTCCCACCTAGTAGGTTATTCAGTACAAACTTCTTCAAAAGACAGAGGGCATCTAGGCTTATAGGCCGTGATTATGCTTTGCCCTGGTCATATGGGTCATTACTGTGCTTCTCTGTGTGTTTACAAGACACTGAACACATGTATGTCCCAGGTTTAGAGGTGGACTGTGTTAATTTGATTTTTTCTGCTATTGTCTTCTGTTGAGTAAATGTTATTATTACTTTTGCCTTTTTGTTTAGTAAATGTTTCATGTTTAAAAGTCAATGTTGTCATTGAGACTTATTTGTGGAAATGTAAAGCACTTCTCAGAAGGGACTCAAGTTACAATGGTGGGTAGTAGGATTGTATTCCCTGCCCCACCCTCCTCTTTACCAGAATTACCCCTAGAATCCTGAGAGTTGAGTAGCAGCAGTATGGTCACCCCTCTGGGAAACTACCTTAAACCTGCCAGAGTGAATGCAGATTGGAATAACTGAGTTAGCCTTACCCAAGGAAGAGACAGCACCTGGAGAGAATAGGGTTTGAGGTCATCCCCATTTACGCTTGCATTGACAACTGTCTGAATTTTTATTTGTTAGTTTGTTTATAGGCTTCTAGGATTTAAAGCTGGAAAGGACCATAGAGATTATTTAAGTTGACCCCCTCATTTTAAGGAAGAGGATGCTGAGTACCAACAGGTCTCTTTGTGCCTTTCTTCCAATGAGCAAACAGTATAGATACTCTTAACTACTTTAATACTTTAAGGGAGTGTGATTTCACTGGTCTGAGTATTTCTTTGAAAAATACAGATTGCAACTTCTTTAGTAGATGGGCTTTATGAGTTTCTGAGACTTAAAAAAAATTCATCATCTAGAGGACAAACTTCTGTTAATGAGCCCCTTCGAACTTATCTAGGTTGGTCCTTGGAAGGCAGACATGCAATGTGTCACCCAGTGTACTTGGAGTCTTTCCAGGTTGGATAGGACCTGCCAGGCTTGGGCTCCCTTGGCATAGCTTTTGAGAACAAAGGGTCAGTTACCTCTATGTCATGATGAGTCATCAGAGGAGGGCTTTAGGATGTTACATCTAATAGAATAAAATTTGAAAATAAAGGGACAAATATAAAACCTGGTTGGGAATCAAGGGAGGGGGCTTTGACTGCCTTTAAATTTTTTCAATAAAATTTCTCACTGTATCTCTTTCTTGCCCCACCCCCTTCCATAATTATAATAAAGAAAAAAAAAAGAAAAGAGAAAGGGAAAAAATGTCAGCAAAACTAACCAACTTTAAAAAAAAATGACTTTATCCATGATACTCGGCAAAAAAGTGGGAGGAGATGTCTTCTTGTATCTCTTATTTGGTGACTCCTCTTTTTATATAGCTACATCTAGGTTAATTAGAGTCAGAGTGTGTTTACTAGTTTGACTTTAGAAAAATGGAGCTCAATGAAATTCACATGGTGAAACAAAAGGTCAAGAATCTCCAGAAGAAAGTGGAAAGGAAGGGTATCTCTCTGTACCAGATCTCAAATTGTACTACAAAACAGTAATCATTAAAACAATTTGCTATTGGGGAGAGAGAGAGAGAGACAGAGATAGACAGAGACAGACAGAGAAAATTGGTGGAACAAATTATGTAGTCAACATACAGAAGCAAACACAAAGATCCCAGTTGGGGGTAGGGAATTCATTATTTAACAAAAACTAGGAAAACTGGACTGCAGTCTTATAGAAATTAAGTTTAGAGTAATACTTCCCACTGTACATCAAGATAAACTCCAAATGGATACATGAACTAGATAGAAAAGGTCACATCATTAAAAACAATTAGAGAAGAAAGAAAGAAATTATCCGTTAGATTTATGGAAATGGGAAGAGTTTATGAATAAAAAAGTGATAGAGAGAATCACACAAGATAGCATGGACAAATTTAATTATATAATTAAATTTTTTTTTGCACAGATTGCTAATATAGTAAAAATTAGAAGGGAAATAGATTGCTGGGGAAAAATTTTGCATCAGATTTCTCTGATAATGATTGTATATCCAAGATATCTAAGGAACTGATTCAAATTTATAAGATTTAAGAGCCTTTCCCCAATAGATAAAGCATAAAAAGATGTGAACATAAAGTTTTTACAAGAACAAATCCAAGGTATCAACAACCTTATGAAGAAATGATGTACATCAGCAATATTTGAGAAATACAAATTAAAGCAAATTTAAGGTTCTTCCAACGCTCAACAGATTGGTGAGGTAACAAAAGAGGAAAATGTCAGCTTCTAATGGGACTGTGAAAAAGCAGGTACACTAGTGCCCTGTTGGTGGAGCCATGAGTTAGTGTAGTCATTCCGGAAAGTAATTTGGAACTATGCCCCTAAAGTTACAGAACTCTGCATACTCTTTGATCCAGATTTTTGATCTATCTTTTTACCCTTTACCTTTTGGGGAATGGCTCTTAAATCTTATAAATTTGAATCAGTTCCTTACATATCTTGAATATAAAACCTTTATCAGAGAAATCTGATGTAAATTTTTTCCCCAGCAATTTATTTCCTTTCTAATTTTTACTATGTTATCGATCTGTTTGTAAAAAAAAAAAATATTCTTTTAATTATATAATCAAATTTGTCCATGCTATCTTGTGCGATCCTTTCTGTCACTTTTTTAGTCATGAACTCTTTCCATTTCCATAAATCTGAAAGGTAATTTCTTCCTTAGCCCTTATGATATGTCCTTTTATATCTGTTCCATGTATAATAGGCCTATATCTCAAAGAAGGAAAGGATTTAAATGTACGAAAGTGTTCTTATTTTTTCCAATTTATTTATGTTTAGTTGTCAACATTCATTTCCACAAGATTTTGAGTTACAATTTTTTCTCCCCATCTTTTCCCTACCCCACCCCAAAATAGCTAGCCTACTGAATATCCCTTTTTCTACTCTGTTCTCTCATATCTTCCCCCCTTTCCCCTCACCCCTAACTTTCTAGAAAGACAAGATGAATTTCTATACCCCAGTGCCTATATATCTTATTTCCCAGTTGCATGTTAAAAAATTGTTATACACTTTTGTTTTTAAAACTTTTGAGTTCTAGATTTTTTTCCCTTCTTCCCTCCTCACCTAACCCCCACACAAAAATATTTATAATAGAACTTTTCATGGTAGCCAGAAATTGGAAACTTAAGAGGTGAGGAATATTGAGAAATGTCTAAACAAAATATTAGTGCTTACTTTCCTCTACAAGACACTGAACACATTTATGTCCCAGGTTTAGAGGTGGATTATTTTAATTTGATTTTTCTACTCTTGCCTTCTATTGAATAAATGTTATTATTATTACTTTTGACTTTTTGTTTAGTAAATGTTTCTTGTTTAAAAGTTTAAAAAATGGCAAAACAAAGTAAAAATATTAGAAGGTGAGGATATTGAAGAATGACTAAACAAGTTGTTGTATATGGATGTAATGGAATATTATTATAATTTTTTTTTTTTTTTGCTTTTTGGAGGGGGAAAGGTAGGACATTTAGGGTTAGGGGACTTGCCCAACGTCACATGGCTAGTTTTTTGTGTTAAGTGTCTGAGGCTGGATTTGAACTCACGTCTTCCTGACTCCAGTGCTGGTGCTGTATTCACTGCGCCACCTAGCTGCCTACAAATGGAATATTGTTTCATAAGAAATGATGAAATGGACACTTTGAGAGGAAATCTCTGAAAGGCATTCATGAAGTGATGCAGAACAAAGAAAGCAAAACCAAGAGGACAGTTTGTGCAATGATTATAACATTAAAGAAAAAGGCAACTTTGAAACACTTTAGTACTCCAATCAATGCAATATTATTAAATTGCATTGAGCCCAAAAGAATGAAGATGAAACATGTTACTCACCTCCCGACAGAGCAGGGATGTACCAAAAATCCAGAAAGGGGCATATAGTTTGGACATGACCAATGTGGGCATTTGTTTGGCTGGTCTATGCAGCTATGTATTGAGGGCTTCATTTTTATTTTATTTTTTTATTTGCCAGAGGGAGAGTACCGTAGGACTGATATTAAAAAGAAAAGAAAAAAATTTAGGTCACAAAATATCAGAGTAAACAGGTTGTAAAATAAATAGACAAAACAAGATGCTACTTGCACTTAGATTTTGTTTCCTTTGTTATATAATTTAGAATTATTGGAAGTGGATTTTTTAAAATAAATATTTGCTTTTTTAAAATAAAAAAATAAATGAAACAGCATCTGGGCAAGAAGAAAAGGCACCAAGCACAAGTCCTGGTTGGGAATATAGGAAATCATAAGTGAGTTTTCAGGCTGGGGTCACAAATAGGAGATTTGGGATAGGAATAGGGAAGGCATTGAGGTTCTTTTTAGGACAGGGTAGGTTAGGAGGAACATCATAAGCAGAGAGGGGGGCATCTGGGGGCTTATTTGTCCTTGGACAAGTCATTTAGTCACTGTTTGGGCATCAGTTTTCTTATTGGTAAAATGAGAGGGTTGGATCTTCTAAATACACTGCTATACTTGATTACATATACTTCCTTCTCAGGGAACCCCTATCTTAAATCACAGAATCACATACTTTTAGAATTGGAAGGAAGTTCAGCAACCATTCTGTTCAAAACATCAAAAAAAGTTGTTGACTATAAAATAGTCAGCAAGTGGTCATTCAGCCTCTGATTGAAGGAGCCCAGTGAGGGAGATGCCACTATTTATTGAGACAGTCCATAATGCTTCCATACAACTTTAATTTTTAGGAAGATTTCAACCTATTACTCCTGATTTAGCTCCTTGGGGCCAGGCAGTTAAATAATATTAACTCCTCTTTGACCTTATCACTCTTAAATATATGTGGAATCCATTATCCCAAGTCAAAGGCTAACTCTTCCAATGCCCTCACATCTTCACTCCCTACTAGGCTAGGACAGAGGGGTAATAGACATGGAAGGAGGAAGAATTTACAGCTAAATAAAACCTCAGATGCTTCTCACACATTTTCAGGCTATATATGTCTTCTCTATAGTTTTATGATGTGTAGTGCTCCTCTGTAGCTTTCCACTGCCATTTAACATCCTTTTCCAATAAATGCATGTAGGAAAAGGTCCAAATGATTTCTTCTCAGTTTTGTTGTTCAGTCCTGTTTGACTCTTTGTGACCATAACACAACAGGCACTTCTATCTTTCCCTATCTCCTGAAGTCTATCCAAGCTCATGTTCATTGTTTCTGTGATACTATCTATCCATTTCATCCTCGGCTGCCCCGTTTTTCTTTTGCCTTCAATCTTTCCCAACATGATGGTCTTTTCCAGTGAGTCCTGTCTTCTCATTATGTGGTCAAAACATTTAAGCTTCAACTTTAGTATTTCACCTTCCAGTGAATAGTCTGAATTAAGTCCTTTTTTTTCTTTTTGAAGTAATTTTCCTTTTTTTTCCTTTTGGATCTTAACTGACATTTTTTATTTTAAAATTTAATTTTAATTAAATTATTTAAATCACCATTTAAATTTTTTTTCATATAGATTCAATTTTACAGACATATTGAGCATCTGTTATATTTGAAGGACTGAAAGTGATGTTTCAAAGGACCTAGATTATATCATATGTTGCTCTATTGTGATTTTCTTTTTTTAATTCCAGAATTTATTTATTTTTAGTTTTCAACCTTTATTTCCACAAGATTTTTAGTCCAAAATTTTCTCCCCATCTCTCCCCTACCCTTACCCCAAGATGGCAAGCATACTGATTACCACTTCCCCCAATCTGCCCTCTCTTCTATTCTCTCCATCCCTCTCCCATCTTGTAGGGCAAGATAGATTTCAATACCTCATTGCCTATATATCTTATTTCTCATTTGCATACAAAAACATTTTTTAGCATTTGTTTTTAAAACTTTGAGTTCTAGATTCTCTCACTTCTTCCCTCCTTATCTCCTTCCCCATTGAGAAGACAAGCAATTCAATATAGGTTATACATGTGTAGTTAGACAAAACATTTCCATAGTTGTCATGTTGTGAAAAACTATATTCCCCTCCATCCTATTCCACTCCCCATTTATTCTTTTTTCTCCTTTGACCCTGTCCCTTTTTCTTTTTTTTGCCTTTTGGAGGGCAATTGGGGTTAAGTAACTTGCCCAAGGTCACACGGCTAGGTTTTTGTTTGTGTGTTAAGTGTCTGAGGCCCGATCCAAACTCAGGTCCTTCTGACTCCAGGGCCGACGCTCTACTCACCACGCCACCTAGCTGCCCCCAACCCTGTCCCTTTTCAAAAGTATTTGCTTCTGACTACCCCCTCCCCCAGTCTACCCTCCCTTCTATCATCCCCCCTCTTATCCTCTTCCCCTCTACTTTCCTGTAGGGTAAGATACCCAATTGAGTGTGTATGTTACTTAATTAATTTCTCTAAATATTGACTGATTTGATCTCCTTGATGTCCAAATGACTCTCAAAAGTCTTCTCTGCACTGTAATTTGAAAGTGTCAATTCTGTGGCACTCAGCTTTCCTTATAGTCCAACTCACAGTCATACATTGCTCCTGGAAAAACCATAGCGTTGACTACATGGACCTTTGTTGGCAAGGTGATATCTCTTGCTTTTTAGTATACTGTCCATATTTACCATAACTTTCCTTCCAAAGAGCAAGTGTCTTTTAATTTCATGCTTGCAGTTACTGTCTACCATGATCTTTGAACCCAAGGATAGGAAATCTGTCACTACTTCCATTTATTCTTTCTATATTTGCTAGGAAGTACTGGGATTAGTTGCCAAGATCTTAGTTTTTTTTTTTTTTTTAATGTTAAGCTTCAAGGCAGATGTTACACTTTCCTTTTTTACCCTCAAGAGGCTTCTTAGTTCTTCTTCACTTTCTGCCATCAGAGTGGTGTCATCTGCATATCTGAGGTTGTTGATATTTCTCCTGGCAACCTTAATTCCTACTTTTGATTGATCCAGCATGGCATTTCATATAGTGTACTCTGCATATAAATTAAACAAATAAGGTGACAATATGCAGCCTTGTCATACTTCTTTTCCAATCTTAAACTAATCAGTTGTCCCATGTTTGGTTCTAACTGTTGCTTCTTGATTCACATACAGGTTCCTCAGGAGACAAGTAAGATGATCTAGTACTCCTGTCTCTTTGAGGACTTGCCACATTTTGTTGTGATCCACACAGCGAGAGGGTTTAGTGTAGTCAATGAAGCAAAAGTAGATTTTTTTTTTCTGGAACTTTCTTGCTTTCTCCATAATCCAGTGAATGTTGGTGATTTGGTTTCTAGTTCCTCTGCCTCTTTGAAAACCAGCCTTCTCTTCTGCTAATTCTCAGTTCACATATTTCCTAGCCTGCAGAATTTTAAGCATAACCTTGCTGGCATGTGAAATAAGTGCAGTTGTTTGGTAATTTGAACATTCTTTGGCATTGCCCCTTCTTTATGATTAGAATGTAAACTGATCTTTTCCAATCCAGTGGCCACTGTTGAGTTTTCCAAATTTGCTGGCATATTGAGTGTAGCACTTTAACAGCATCACCTTTTAGGATTTTAAATAGCTCAGTTGGAATTCTGTCACCTCCATTAGCCTTATTAACAATGCTTCTTAAGGTCCACTTGACTTCATTCTCCAGGTTTCTGGCTCTAGATCAGTAATCACACCATCATGGTTATCAGTGATGTTAATATCTTTCTTGTATAGGTCTTCTGTATATTCTTGACACATCTTCATAATCTTTTTTGCTTCTGTTAAGTCCCTATTTTAATCTTTTATTATGCCCATTTTTGCATGAAACACTCCCTTGATATTTCTAATGTTCCAGGTATTGTGTTAAACACCTGGGATACAAAAAAAGTCAAAAGGCAATCCTTGTTTTTAAGGAACTTATAGTCCTCTCCACTATAACAAATGTGAATCCAAAACAGTGGGTTGGGTGCATATTGTAGAGCATATCTAGAACATATAATTCTGAGGGTTCTGGGAAGATGATGGAATAGGTCAGAAAATTCCAGGCTCTCCAAATATCCTTCACAAACAACTAAAACATCACCTCAGATGTTTTACTTCTGTTTACAGCAGAAATAAATAAAAGTTAGGTAAAGCAGTTGTCCTCCTAAGACAACTTGAGAGGACTTGAGGAAACATTTATACTGAAGGGTTTGGCCCAAGCAAAGTGCAGACACCTCCAGCCAGACTCTAATGAATCAGCTAACAACAAATACTGGGGGCAGCTGGGTCAGGAGGTAGCTTTGGCCTTAGGAACTTTCTCCTCATGGACTGTGTGGGGGGCTGGATAACTGAGTAGGGGAAAATCGAAGGATCCTCTGCTCTAGTGGGATGCCAGGCCCAGCCATTGCTGACCTGTCATGATCCTGGGCTGCCAGGGTGGGCAAGTAGTGAGCACATACCTGGTAAGTGTGGTAGCCAAGGGATGGGACCCTGCTGACTGTGGGCACTTTCAGGAGAGCAAAGTCCCTGGTTTCAGTTCCAGGTCAGAGGGAGAGCTGGTTTGCAGCCACAGGAGGGACCACTGGGATCAAGAGTATTTGTGGGATAGGGTGGCTGGCGGGGAAGGGTGGGGTTTAGCCATGGCTTAGGGGTGCCTAAGATTTGGCACTGGACAGAGCTCAGGAAATAACAGTAAGAAGTACCTGAGACCTGAGGCACCATTCTTCATACCTCAGGACTACCACCTGACTACAATAATAAGCCACTAAAAACAAAACAAAATAAAAATGAGTAAACAAAGGAGAAAGAATCTGACCATAGACAGCTACTGTTGGGATAGAGAAGATCTGGGTTCATATTCGAAGGAAAATAGTGAAGTTAAAAAAGCCACTCCTACTTCAAAGGTCAATGTCAAATGGTCACAGATCCAAAAAGAGTTCTTGGAAGAAGGACTTCAAAAATCAAATAAGAAACATTAAGGAAGAGTTAGGAAAAGAGAATCAAGAAAATTTTGAAAAAGTCGATGAATTAGAAGAAGAGACTCAAAAACTTAAGGAAGAAAATAACTCCTTGAAAATTAGAATTGGGCAAGGGGAAGCTAATAACATTATAACACACCAAGAAATAATAAAACCAAATCAAAAGAGTCAAAATATAGATGAGAATGTGAAACATCTCATTAGAAAAACAACTAATCTAGAGAACAGATTGAGGAGAGATAATATAAGAATTGTTAGACTACCTGAAAGTTATGTTAAAAAAAGATTATGCAATATCTTTAATACAAAATTACAAGAAATTAGTAAGGAAAATTTCCCTGAAATTCTAGAACAAAAGGGTAAAGTAGAAATTGAAAAAAATACACTGACCACCACCTGAAAGAGATCCTAGGTTGAAAACTTACAGGAATATCATAGCCAACTATCAAAGCTCCAAGGTTAAGGAGTAAATATTACAAGCATCAAGAAAAAAAGTTTAAATACTGTGGAGCCACAATCAGGCTTACACAAGGCCTGGCAGCTTTTATATTAAAAAACTGTAGGTCTTCTTTCTTTCTTTTCCCTTCCTTTCCATCTGTCCACATAGGGTATCATACCTTTAACAGCGGGTGCTCTGCCTAAAGGAAGGTAAATTTTTATTTATTATCTTGTGAAACTTCACAAGATATCTTGGGGTTTGCAGGCTAGATTTTTTTTCTTAAGTACCATGCCCAAATCACTCTGGCTCTCATTGATGGGCCAACAGTAGGTCACAGGCCAAGCCCCACTTTGTCATTATTTGGGTCCTGATTGGCTCAGAATGAATGTAAATAACAATTGTTTCTGTTTTGGCCAGACACCCTGAGGATCTTCCCCTCCCAGATTGATTTTTTTTTACTAGGTAAGAGAGGCCATTCTCTCCCTCATTTCTTACCTAGCTTTAATCACTGAATGGCCATTACCTCAGTCAAACTGAGACCTGTTAAAGACCTTAGCTTAAAGACCAAGGTCTCACACTGCATCCAAGTCCATCTCCAGCCATTCTGATCTATATCTTGCCACTGGTTTTATAGTGAATTCTTTTTTTTGGTTGTGGTATGTACATGGAAATATTTTTTGTCTTTTATGTATTTAAGTTTAAATTAATAAAAAATAAAATATACAATTTTGCTTCCTAGGATTTTTATTAAAACCCTAAATAAAACAATTGGGTTAATCCAAACCACAAGATAAAAGTTATAATTTTTCCATAAGAGAATTATTTTCAGCTCCGACCACTTCCAATACCTGTAAAAAATGACTCTAAACAAATTTTAGAGCTACAGAACCCACAAAGTGACAGAGAGGAACAAATCTCCCATTGAAGGCAGCCTGGCAGGCTGACAGGAAGGGTATATTGCACTAAGCTGGGAGCTGAGCCAGTCCTGTGTGAGCCACACAATTCCAGCCCCAGGGTAGCCCCGATTCAGTAGCACAAACCAGCCTGAGCAGACTTCACCAGCAGCTGTGGTGGTTTCCAGACTTTTCAACTCCAAAATGCCACAGACAAAGTAAAAGGTCAGTGTGGAACTCTGTTGGAACTGGGTGACATAAGAGAGCAGTCTGGCCTCTGCCCATGGAGTGAGAAGTGGTGGAGCCTCAGTGGCTGCCTCCAGAGCTCCTGGCCTGCAGACTGTAGGAGGAACAAGTGAACATTCAAAGGGTAATTGCTTTTACTTTGACCTGCTTGGATCTGGATCACTTTCTTGGGTGGTGGTCCTGAGCTGTGTGGCCAGTGTGCCAGAGCTTGTGGGGGCTGTAGAGAGGGTGCCCTCCTAATAGCTCTGGTAGCTGCAAAAACCCAAGCAATTTGGGACACAGCTCTCTCCACTCTGGAAGCAGAGTTCTACTGTGGCACAGAGCTCAAAAGTCAAGTAATTGGCTGGCAAGATGAGAAAGCAGAGGAAGCATAATCAGACCATAGAATCCTTTTTTGGGGATCAAAATATGGAACCAGAAGAAGTCAACAAAGGCAAAACTCCTGCATCAAAAGCTTCCAAGAAAAATATGAATTGGTTATAGGCCATGGAGGAGCTCAAGAAGGATTTTGAAAATGAAGTAAGAGAAGTGGAGGAAAAACTGGGAAGAGAAATGAGAATGATGCAAGAAAATAATGAAAAGAGAGTCAATGACCCGACTGAAGAAAATAACACCTTAAAAAATAGACTAACTCAAATGGCAAAAGAGGCCCAAAAAGCCAAATGAGGAGAAGAATGACCTAAAAAGCCAAATTTGCCAGATGGGAAAGGAATTTCAAAAACTCACTGAAGAGAATAATTCCTTCAAAATTAGGAAGAAATGGCAGCTAATGACTTTATGAGAAACCAAGATACTATAAAACAGATCTAAACAAATGATTGATTCCCCTACTAAAGATAAACATGCATGGTTCTGGGGAGGGTTATCAGTATAGTGAAGATACTTTTTCACCTTGTGGTTGTTTAGTTATATCTTACTCTTCATGATCCCATTTGGGGTTTTCTTGGCAGATATACTGGAGTTGCTTGTCATTTCCTTCTCCAATTCATTTTATAGATGAACTGAGGCAAATACAGTTAAGTGACTTTCTTAGGGCCACACAGATAGTAAGTGTCTAAGGCTAGATTTGAACTCAGGAAAATGAGTCTTCCTGACTTCAGGTCTAGTACTCTATCCACTTTGCTACCTAGCTACCCATTCACCATCTGAACTTTAGACACTGTCAAACAAATATGGGTTGAAGGCATTAGGGCTAGTTAGCCAATGAAAAAAGAAGATTCATGGCGGACATGACACCTGTTTTCAAGTGTTTAAAGAACTGCGCTATCATCAGTCAACAAGTATTTATTCAGCAGTCACTATATGCTAGGCTTGGTGCTAAGCTCCTGGGATACAAACAATGAAAAAATACTGTCCCTGCCTTTAAACTTACATCTTAATTTATAACATGTAAACGATTATGTATGTACAAGAAACATACAAAATTGATGGAAGGTAATCCCAGAAGGAAGGATCTAGCAGAAGTGGGGGAGAGCAAGGATCTGGGAAAGGGGTTCTATCTACACAGGTAGGATTTGAGCTGTCATGAAGGAAGTCAAGGATGCTGAGTGGCAGAAATGAAGAGAGAGAACATGCCAAACATTGGGGACAGCCCCTGGAAAGGGATGTCACATGGTGGAATTCCTGGAGGAAAATATAGTATAAAAAGACTGAAAAGGTAAGAGCAGGCAGGCCAGATTATGAAGGGTTCTAAATGCCAGACATTACATTTGGTCCTGTTTGGTAACAGGGAGCCACTAGAGTTTATTGAGTAGTGGGGAGGGATGATGTGTACTTTAGAAAAATCATTTTTGGCAGCAGTAGAACAAACTGGAGTGGGAAAGACTTGAGTCAGAGAGACCAATCAGAAGCCTATTGCAGTAGTCTAGATGAGAGGTGGCAAACTTGTACCAAGGTTGTGACTGAGTGGGAGAAAAGTGGAAATGTATGAGAGATGTGAAGGTAGAAATGATAATAGATTGAATATGTAGGGGAAGCATAAGTGAAGAATTGAGGAGTTCATTGATGTTGGGAGCCAGGGTGACTGGGAAGAGAATATGGTGATGTCTTTGACGATAATGAGGAAGTTTGGAATAGGGGAGGGGTTTGGAGAGGAATGATAATGAGTTCTTTTTGGGATTTGTTGAGTTTGAGTGCCCATGAGACATTCAGTTTGAGATACTCTTTTTTTTGGTGGGGGAGGGGGAAAACAAGGTAATTGGGGTTAGGTGATTTGCCTAAGGTCACACAGCTAGTTTTTTGTGTTGTGTCTGAGGCTGGATTTGAACTCAGATCCTCCTGACTCCAGGGCTGGTGCTCTATTCGCTGTGCCACCTAGCCACCCCAGTTTGAGATATTCAAAAGGAGGTTTGTGACTGGACCTAAGGAGGGAGTGTAAAACTGGATAAATCTGGATATCATCTAGGTAGAGATAATAATTGAACTTGTGGAGGTTGGTAAGGTAGTATAACACCAGAAAAGATAAAGGAAGATGACAAGAGGCCCTTGGGCAGAGCTGGAGATAGGAAGGAGGGATTCATGAATTTGTGAGTGTGACCTGGATGAAGCTCCAGTAAAGGAGACTGAAAAGTAACCAGACAGGTAGGAGGAGAACCATTTGGGAGGAGAAGATGATCAGAATGTCATAGGCTGTGAAGAGGTCAAGAAGGATGACAAACAAGAGGAGGCTGTGAAGCAGTCCTTGCTAATTTTGCAGAGGGCAATTTATAATGAGTGATGAGGTTGGAAATCAGACATGGGGCTGATTTCAGCATCAGACATGGGGAAGAGGAATTAAACTTTTTCTGCTTGACTTTAGAGGAAGAGCTAGGAACAGTGGGTGGAAGCTGTGGAGAAGCAAATGTAAAGCCATCCAAAAGTAGAGTGGGATGGGCTGCTTCCCTTAGAAAGTAATCAGTTTCCCCTCACTGGAGCACTTCAGGTAGAGGTTGGATAAGAGCAATAGCTGACATTTACATATCATTCTAAAACCTTCTGAACACTTTGCATATATGATATCATTTGACCCTAATAGCAATCTTTTGAGGTAGATACAAAAGATTATGCTATCTCTGTTTTACAGTTAAGAAAACTGATGTTCTTAAAGTGTGTGACTCACCCAAGGTCATGAGCTTGTTAAGTGTCGGAAACAAGCTGCAGACTGAGATCTTCCTGAGTCCCGGTCCAGCATTCTATGTACAACACCATGTTGCCCCTCAACTGACCTCTCTGTGGTATAGAGAGGATTCTTGTTCAGTTATGTGTTGGACTTGATCCATTCTGAGGATTTTTTCTAGCTCAGTTTCTGTGATCTGAGGGCTTTCAACTGTGCCCTGTACAAAGATACCTAATTATTCGTTGTTGTATCAAATGAAGATTGAAGAGAAGGCTTTAGGGGTACATTATAGCTGTCTTCAAGCATTTGGAAGGCTGCCATGAGAAATGAGACTTATTCTGTGTGGTCCCGGAAGAGGACAGAATGAGGAGCAATGTGTAGAAGGTACAGGAGGCAAATTTAGTTTTGCTTGATGTTAGAAGAAGCTTCCTAACAATTAGAGCTGTCCAAAAAAAAGGAATGGATTACCTAGCAAGGTAGAGAGTTCCCATCACTGGAGATCTTCAAGCAGAGGCTGGATGGCCACTTGTTGAGTATGTTGCAATGGGGTCTTCTTATGGAATGAGTTGGCTTAGATCCCTTCTAATTCTGAAGTTCTGTTAATTTTTCTCTCAGAGTTTTAAGACTTAAGATTTCTTAGTCCTACCCTTCTCTCAGTAACCTAAACCAGAGATGGATCGCTACCAAGAGTGTTTACAAAGCAGAGGTTATAACTTAATAGAAAGCCTAGCTAGTATTTACAGAGGAACTTAATAAAGGCAGGAGAAAACAGATGAGAGAGAGAGAAAAAAGAATCCAAATACTACATAACTACTATTGTATCAACATATCATCTTGTGTTATTAGTCTGGCAGTTTAATGTCTACCTTAGAAACTTAAAGTACAGGGTAGCTATATTATTGTTACTAAGAGAAGCCATCACAAGAAATTTCCTAGCATCTCTTTTACAATCTGCTACTTTGAGCATTATATTAGATATAGCATATGGGAAAGGTCTTCCTTGGAAATCCTAATGTTTTTCAGTCTTTCTTTTGACAGAGCATCTTCACAAGGCTCCTATCTGTATAGAAAGCTTCACTAAAATTGTTGTATTTCAAAATAGCCGTTGTGTAGAAGAAGGTAGAAACCTACAATCTTTCTTTCACCACCACATTTCATATTTAAACCTTCTATTTTTAACCCAATGGTGAGATCCATGGCTAATGCTCCTTAGATTGGTGTCTAGACAGTTGAGCAAAACAGGAAATGAGTTACTTTATTGTATGATAGGAGAATTTAACCTTTTGTCTTCTAGCTACAGACTGTGCCTGCTTTTAAAAAAACATTCCTTCCCTCTTGAGAATTTCAGAGATTTTAAGGAACTATAAAAACTTGGGTCCTCCACAGGGGAAAAAAGATCACTATTTAGAAAAAAAAAGTAAAGGGGACATTGTGTGTGCGCGCGCGCGCGTGTGTGTGTGTGTGTGTGTGTGTGTGTGTGTGTGTGTGTGTGTGTGAGAGAGAGAGAGAGAGAGAGAGAGAGAGAGAGAGAGAGAGAGTGTATAACACAGCCAACTGGAGGGATAGGTTCATCCCTCTTGTATTTCAGTATAGGCATAGCCAACTAACATTAAAATTGCTGAGCTAAAAGATGAAGCTATAAAGAGAGGCAGCCTGGTGTTGTAGGAAGAGTGCTCACTTTGGAATCAGAGGTACATGGGGATGAATACCTCTTAAAGACATTGTGGGGAAAACAGTTTATAAAGCTTAAAGAATCATATACATTTGAGATCAAAGGACCACATATTCATGGTGGGTTGGGACCTTTAGAGATCGTTTAGTCTAATGCTCTTATATGAAAGATTATAGGGAAACAGCTTATCCAACCACATGCAGGTAGTAAGTAGCAGAACAAGAATTAAAAACCAGACCAAATGCTACTACATATCACTTTCTTTTCCTCCCTCCCTCCTTTCCTTTTTTCTTCCCTCTTTTCCTCCCTCCTTCCCTTCCTTCTTTCCTTCCATCCTTATAGGGTTAAGATTGTTCTGAGGATCAAATTATATATGTAAAAGTTATATAAAGTTCTTTGTAAACTTTAAAGTGCTATGAAAGATATTACTACTACTGCTATACTATTATTACCACCACTACCACCACCATCACCACCCACTACTGCTACTACTTCTACAACTACAAATATTATTCAAAGAATTCCCTAGATAATGAGGGTTTAATGGAGTTGGAAGAATGGATTCAGCCCATACATGGTTAGGTTTATAATTTAAATGTGTTTGTATAGCCTTTGGGTGCAACAAACTCCATTCACATTCTGTTTCTGGTTCACCCCTCCATCTGTTTGGTACTATATACTTAGAGACTGGAACATAGACCTTGACTTTTCTCTTGGATCTTGTAAATTTATGATTTTGACTCTGATTCATTACTGCCTTTAATTTTTCCACAAATTGACTTGTCCACCCATTCCTTGGTATTGAGTAATTTCTTCACAAACTCAAGCAAGCTTCATCTCCGTTGGAATGTTTACATTTTTCTTCCCTCCTTGTCCATGGACAAGAGAGTATTCAATCCCCCACTTTTGATCCTGCTGGGGACCCAACACGTATGCAAATTACATAAATGTAATTAGTACTACTGACTCTCTCATTATAAGGCATACAGTAGATATTTAATACTCATAAATACTTTGTGAATTGAATTGTAGTGGTGGTAGATTTGTGCATTTATATGCTAATATATATTTTTTTTCTGTAATCAGAGACAGATGGCCAGGGTTGGAGATACAGTCTGTTGTCATAAAACAGAGCAAATTTTACTGGCTTACACGTCAATAACCCTATCCTCATTGGTCTCTGTTTCATAAGACCTAAGAAATCACTTCTGATTAATTAAATATTATTTAATAATTATCAATGAAACTTGAGGTGATGATATCTCTTATTTTGCTT
Source organism: Gymnobelideus leadbeateri (assembly GCA_011680675.1). NCBI lineage: Eukaryota > Metazoa > Chordata > Mammalia > Diprotodontia > Petauridae > Gymnobelideus > Gymnobelideus leadbeateri. The sequence goes on along the minus strand of WOXC01010390.1, from coordinate 1,152,461 downwards.
CTGTTTTCTCTTTCAAGAGGAGTGATCTTCAAACTAGAAAGAGCAGGACAAATTCTTTAGGGGGATATGAAACAGAAGGTGGATGAGAGGAGAATAAAAGGATGCCTAATTGTTATAAATGGATTCCTGTCTCTTGGCCCAGATAAATTACACCCATAATGCCAGAAAGAGCTTGCAGCCGGGATTATTAGTGATCTTTGAAGAATGTTTTAGAAGAGCTAGAAGGGGCAGGAAGCTGTATGAAACAGCAGAATAGGTATTAGATTTGGAGTTAGAAGACCTGGGTTCTACTATTACAGAATCTTGGAATCTCAGAGTTGGGAGGAACCTCAGTGGTTATCTATCTAATACAACTTATAAGAATCACTCTGGAAATATCACTGAAAGGTGCTTGTCCTGCACTTTGCTTTGAAAATCTCTGATGAAAGGGAACCTTCATAATATCACCTGAGGAAGTCCATTCCACTTTTGGGTAGCTCTAGTCATTAAGATGTTTTTCCTCACGTTAAGCCAAAATCAACTTTTCCAAAACTTATCATAGTTTTAGAGCTGGAAAGAACCAAATCTAGTTCAATACTCTCATTTATGTATTAGAAAACCGAAGCTCAAAGAACTAAAATAATTTGCCCAATGTCACACTAGTCAATGGAGAGATTTGAATTTAAGGTATCTGACCCCAGAATTAATGCTGTTTTCCCTGTACCTTTTGCATGCTTGAGCTAAGTAGAATAAGTTTAATTCCTTTTCTACATTGAAAATCCTTCAAATATGTGAAGGCAATTATGTTCTCATTGTCTTCTATTCTCTAGGCTAAACACCCCCAGTTTCTTTCTTTCTTTCTTTTTTTTTTTGCTCTCTTTTGGTGGGGAGGGGAGAAGGTAGGCCAATTGGGGTTAAGTGACTTGCCTAAGGTCACATGGCTAGCTTGTGTGTGTGTGTGTGTGTGTGTGTGTGTGTGTGTGTGTGTGTGTGTGTGTCTTAAGTGTCCGAGACCGGATTTGAACTCAGGTCCTCCTTACTCCAGGATTGGTGCACTATTCACTGCACCAACTAGCCGCCCCAACACCCCAAGTTTCTTAAACTCTGCTAGTTTATGGGGTATCAACTTGGGTGTAAGTATTTGTTTATTGCAATATTTTGTCCCCCACCATGTTCTTGTCCACATTTTCACTAATGACTTGGATAAAGACATGTCTATGATATACTTATCATATTTGTGAAGGCTGTGAAGCTGAGAGGAATAGTTATATCACCGAATGATAAAATCTGTATCCCATGTCTCTCTGTCTCTTCCAGTAGATTCCCTCTTTTGTCATCCTCACCCTCAGACACTTCGATTTCTCCCACTGCCTATAAACATGTTTCCCCCATTCTCAAAAAGCCCTCACTTGACTCATCCATTCCTCTTCGCTATTGTCCCATATTTTTTCTACCTTTTGTGTTTAAACTCCTTGAGAAGGCTGTCTACAGTAGATGCCTCCATCTGCCTCTCTGACTTTCTTCTTAGTCTCTGATGGATCTTCATCCTGGTCATACCCACTAATTGTGAGTCCCACAGGGGTCAATACTGTTTCACTTGGTGATATCATCAGTTTCTATGGATTAAATTATAATCTTTATGCTAATGATTCTCAAATCTATCTCTTCAAACCTAATCTCTCTGCTATTGGACATCTCAAACTGGATATCCCATAGAAAGCTTGTGTCTCCCAAACTGAATTCATTACCTATTCCACCTCTTCCAGACTTCTCTGTTACTGTTGAGGATGCTACCATCCTCTCAGTCCCCTAGGTTCAAACCTAGGTGATATCCTTGATTTCTCACTCTCACTCCAATCTGTTGCCAAATCCTGTCAATTTTACCTTCATGACATCTCTTATATGCTTCCCCTTCTCTCAGATGCTGCCACCACCCTGGTACAAACCTTCATGATCTCGTGCCTGGGCTAGTGCAATAGCCTTCTAGTTGGTCTCCATGCCATAAATTCCTATGCATTCTAGTCTGTCCATCAAATTGATTTTCCTAAAGTGATCAGTCTATCAAACATCCCCTATTCAATAAATTCCAGTGGCTGTCTGTCATCTACAGGATCAAATATAAAATCTTCTGGCATTCAAGTCCCTTCATAATCTCCCCTTCCTGTCCCCTCCCAACTCTTCTGTGCTTCCACTTCTTCCACTCCCCTCCACCTACTCTAGCATATACACTGGCCTCCTCTCCTTTGATCCTCTATCTCTTGGCTTCAGACATCTTCTATGATGGCCCCACATGCCTGGAATGTTCTCCCTCCTCATCTCTGCCTCCTGGTTTTCCTGGCTTCCTTTAACTTTCAGCTAAAGTTCTGCCTTCTATAGAAAGTCTTTCCTGATTCCTCTGAATTCTAGACCCTTTCTTCTGTTGATTATTTCCTATATATCTTGTTTGTACATAATAATTTGCATGTTGTCTCCTCCATTAGACTGTGAGCTCTTTGAGAGATAGAACCATTTTTAAAAATCGTTTGCTTATTTTTAGTTTCCAACATTCACTTCTGTAAGATTTTGAGTTCCAAATTATGGCTGTTACTATATTCAATGTTCTCCTGTTCTACTCACTTCACTCAGCATCAGTTCATGCAAGTCTTTCCAGGTTTTTCTGAGGTTTGCCTGCTCATCATTTCTGATTGTACAATAGTATTCCATTGCATTTATATACCACAACTTGTTCAGCCATTTGCCAGCTGGTGGGTATGCCCTCACTTTATAATTCTTTGCCACCACAAAAAGAGCTATAAATGTTTTTGTATATGTAAATTCTTTTCTTATTTGTATGATCCCTTTGGGATGTAGACCTAGAAGTGGTATTTCTGGGTCAAGGGGTATGCAAATTTTTATAGCCCTTTGGGCATAGGATGGAACCATCTTTTGCTTTTCTTTGTATCCCTGGCACAGTGCCTGGAACATAGTAGACATTGATAAATGTTTATTGACTAACTAAAGAGCTCAGTGAACTGAACTGAGTTAACTCTAATTACATGATTTTTAACAAGAATAAGTGTAAAATGCTCTATTTAGATCTAAAAATGAACTTTGAAAGTACAGGAAAAGGGTGACTAAAGTAGTTAATAGTTCATGTAATCAGGACCTTAGAATTTCAGTGGAATGTGTGCTCAATATGAGTCAAACTAGTACTCATTCTACATCAAGGAAGGTCAGTAGGATTGTTGAGTTAGGGCTGGAAGAGACCCTCGAGGCCACTGAATGTAACCCCCTCCTCATTTTGCAGATGAGGAAACTGAGGAACAGAGAAGTTAAATGACTTGCTTAGGATCACATAGCTTGAAAGCATTTGAGGCAGAATTTGAATCCAGGTCTTAATCTAAATCTAGGGCCCTTTCCCCTATACCACGCTTGTGATCTGGGCTAGCTAACCTACAGCTAGAGTTTAGTTCTTGGTGTCACACTTTAAGAGAGATACTGACAAGCTGGAACGTTTCAGAAGATGTTCAAGAGGCTAGGAATGCACCTGTTGGCCTTCTTAGACCTGGAGAATCCTCCACTTCACTGGGGCAAACCAGCTACCATGCCTTTCTTGGTGGGAGGAAGGTTGACTAATGGAGCGTAACCAGTTTAGAATCAGGGCTATGAATAGGTATCCGTATTCAGTGTTTGACAGAGGTATCCTTACAAGCTAAGTCAATCTTATATTCCCCTTTCTTGTGTGTTAGTCATTTAAGTATTGTAATACTTGGATTTAGGACACTGCCAGCAGTTCCTTCAAGGGGGTAAGGGGAACATAGCTCTGTCTTCAAATGTTTGTGAGGCTATCATGTGGAAGAAGTAATACATTTATTTTTTATGGCTCTAGTAGACAGAATTAGGAACAGTAGGTAGAAAATAGAGACAGATTTCAGGGAGAATACAGGAACAGAGCTTTTGAATGTAGAGTAGACTATCCCATGAAGTCATGAAGGGCTCTGGAGGCATTCATGCTGAGGTCATATGAATATTTGTATGGATATTGTAGAGAGGATACAGTTATAAGGTTTCTTTATCTTTTTTTCTGTCATAGATCCCTTTGGAAGTCTGGTTAAATGCAAGGACATCTCAGAATAGTGTTTTTCAGTGCACAAAATGAAATACATAAGATTATAAAGGAAACCAATCATATTGAAATAAAGTTATAAAGATATTTTAAAAAGTGAGTTCATAGACCCTAAGTAAAGAATCCTTGGGCTGAAGGATGTCTAATTTCCTTCCAAACCTGGGATTTTATTATTCATATTTGTATATGAGAATGAATACACTATAAAACTGTATACAGATATGTAATTATATAAGTCTATATAGTTAGATTGATGGATCAGGCATTTATCAAGTGTTTATGAGGTATTTATAGAATTATGTTTGTCTTTGATTATACATTTATCTTACTTATACCAGCTGCTGTTCCTGATACTGGGTGATTCAAAGTGATGAAAATTCGAGGTCTAAGTTTTGGCCCAGAAATCAGTTTATATAGAAAGGGAGAGAAATCTAAGTGAAAAAGAATGAGACCTAGTGCACTCACCAAATCCCAGCCATCAAATATTAATAATATTAAAGGGAAAGGGATCATTATTGATGAGTTCTAAATAATGTCATTTAGCCAAGCTAGGATTAAAAAGTCACAAGAAGATAGTTGGATGAAGACAGGTTCCATGGAGTGAGCAGCCATTACATATGTTGCTTTGGAAGCTTAGGGAATACTATTTGTAGCAAGTTTTTCCAAGATTATTTCACCAATTCAGTATTGGTCAATCAACAAGTATGAGTTGGTGCTGGCACTGTCAGGTCTAAAGTCTGCAGCCTAATTATTAGAATCCTTCAGTAGTTTATATAGTCTACAATTTCATCCATGTGGTCCTATCACCGTGGACATAACAGATCCATATCCCTCTCTAATTTAGACAGTCTTATGATTTACTTTGGCCAGCCTTTTGGGGATGTTCATAGGATCATGGATTTAGATCAGGAAGGGACCTTAGAGGGCATCAAGTCCAATACTCTCATTTTGAAGATGAGGAAACTAAGAAAACTTATACAAAGTCATACAGATATTAAGTGGAACAGTTAAGATTTAAATATGGAACCTTTGGCTCCCAATCCCAGGCTCTTTCTAGTGTGCCACAGTGCCTGTGATGAGGAGAGCTGCTGAGATGGACCAAGTACACATAGAGAAGGTACATATGGGAGGTGATATAACTTTAAGGGTCCTGAGGGATTGATTCTCAAAATATCTGAAAGAGGAAAAGATGAGAAATGCATGGAAAACATTCAGAAGGTATGAATGAAGGGGACCTAGAAGAATTAGGTCTCAAACTATGGGGCAAAACAATAATCCTCAAGACTATTTGATCCTTCTTAAAAAAAATTAGGACAGTTGAACAGTAGAACAGATTAAGTACACAAAACCTAGAAGCAATTGAACATAGGAATGTTCAATAAATTCATCAACACTTATTACTGGGTAAAGGATCCCTTATCTGACAGAAACTACTGAGAAAACTGGAAAGCAGACTGGCAGAATTAGCTTTAGACCAATATCTCACACCATTTATCATATTATATTCCAAATGTATATGTGATCTAAATATGAAGGGTTATATCATAAGCATATTACAAGAGAAAGGAATGAGAAACCTTTTACCACTATGAATAGGGAGAGTATTTTTACCAAAGAAGGTATAGAGATTATGATAAAAAAGAGATGATGATAAAAGATAAAATAGGTAATTTTTATTGCATAAAATTCAAAAGCTTTTGCACAAATGAAATTCAGTTAAATTTAGAAAGGAGACTGTGAAGTAGGAAAAAAATCATTGCAACAAATTTCTCTGCCAAAGGTCTTATTTCCAAACTACATAGGGAATACACACACACACACACACACACACACACACACACACACAGTATAATATATACATAAACACATTATGTACAAGAGCCATTCCCAATACAAAAATGGCAAAAAGGTATAAACAGGCATTTTCAAAAAAGAAATGCAAACCATCAACAATATATGAAAAAATTTCAAATCACTAATAATAAGAGAAATCTAAATTAAAGCAACACTGAGATTCTTCCTTACATGAACAGGTTGGCAGATGACAAAAAAGGAGAATAATATTTATTAAAGGGTCTATGGGAGGATGGAGACCCTGATGCATTGTTGATGGAGCTTTTGATTGTTCCAGTCATTCTGGAAAGCAACATGTAATTACCCTTTCCCCCCTCCAAAATCTCCTGATTGTTCATACCTTTGGACTCAGCAATACCACTACTAGGTGCTCAAAGAGGTCAAAGACAGAGGGAAAGGACTAATATGTAAAAAATATTTATAGCAGCACTTTCTGTTGTAGTAAAGAACTGGAAACAAAGTGAGTATCCATCAGTTGGGGAATGGTACAGGAATAGAATAGAATATTGTTAAGCCGTAAAAATGATGAATGAGAAACCTGAGGAGACCTATATGAATTAGTAGATTGGTTGTTTACTGTCCTTGAAAGTTCTTGAAAAGGATCAAAATGACATCACTATGCTAGAGTCAAGTTACACCGTGTCGGACTATGGCTGATCAGACCAATATGAGCTCAGAAGGCTCTCCCACAGGTCGGGCACAAATAGTTCATGTGAACTTTTGGGGTGGATTCTCTAAATTGTGTATCTTACGTTTTTTCTGAGCTACTTCAATTCTGCTTTGCTTATAGAGCACAGTGCCTTCTCTGATGAGGGCATGCCATGGTGGTTCTGTGCCAGTGTCTCACATGGCAAATCAATTCCAAAGTTCTTAGGAGAGATATTAGGAGTGTCCTTCTTCTGACCACCATGTAAACACCTGCCCCTGTGTAAGCTCTCCATAAAATAATCTTTTTGTCAAGTCTATGTTTTGCATTTGAGCAATGTGGCCAGCCCATCAGCATTGCACTCTGTGAAGCAGTGTTTGAATGACTGGCAGTTTAGGTTGAGAAGGGATCTCAGTGTCTGGTATCTTATCCTGCCAGGTGATCTTGAGAATCTTCCTAAGACAATTCAAATGGAAGCAATTCAGTTTCCTGGTATGGTGCTGGTAATCCTGTCCAGGTTTCACAGGCACACAACAATGAGGTCAGCATGACTCTGTAGACCTTCAGTTTGGTAGTCAGGCTGATACCTCTTCTCTCTCACACTTTTCCTTCGGTGTTTCCCAAACACTGAGCTAGCTCTGGCAATGTGTGCTTCAACCTCATCATCAATATGTAATTCCTGGAAAGTACACTATCAGGGTAAGTGGACTTATCCACAGCATTCAAAACCTCTCCATTAATGGAGAGTGAATACTAAGATAACAATCTATACAGTGACTGCAATAACCACAAGGCAAATAACTCTGAAACACTTAAGAACTCCAATGATGATAACAACAATAATAAAAACTCACATTAAAATAACTCTCTCAGGTTTATAGAGCTCCTTATGTTATCTTATGTGATTCTCACAACAATCCTGTGTGGTAGGTGCTCTTATTAGGCTCATTTTGAAGATGAATAAACTAAGATGTGGAGAGGTGGTCACTTGCCCAGGGTCACATAGTTAGCAATATCTAAGCCAAGATTTGAACTCTTGACTTTCTGATTCCAAACCCAGCACATTATTTACCGCACCAGCTACTACTCACAATAAGCAATCATGACTGAGAAGACCAATGACCTCTTGGCAGAGAGATGATGGACTAGATTTGCAGAACAAGATATACATTTTCAGACATAGCTAATGTGTCCATTTATTTTGCTGGATTATACCTATTTATTGTTGGGAAGAGTTTCTCTTTTAGGAAAGAGAGGCATTGTAAGGTGACAAGGAATTAGTGAGTGGTGAATGTGATAAAGAAAAGAACATTAATGAAACATTTAAAAAACATAGAAGGGAGCAGAAGGATGTTTAGAAGGGGACAACAACCAGCAAGGCAGTCGAGTGACTATTATGTCAAATTTAACATATACCTTAAAAAGCTATAGTAGTTCAGTTTTACAAATGATCTTTTTTTGTTCTTTGTATATTGAAATATTCATGTTTGTTGACATTTATTGAGTTGAAAATGAAAACAGAATTTTAAAAAATAATGGAATTAATTACACGTAAAGAATCAAGTGGATGTCAGTAACTTCCAAACCATATAGCTACCTTCTTCAAGACTGATGAATCAAGAAAATTCCAAAGGACTTAAGATGGAAAAATGCTGTTCACATCCAGAGAAAGAATTGCTGAAGTCTGAATGCAGATTGAAACATACTATTTTCATTTTCTTCATTTTTAAATGTTTTTTCTTTCTTTTGGTCTGTTTCTTCTTTTGCAACATGACTAATATGGAAATATGTTTTCCATGATTACACATATATAATTTATATCAAATTGCTTACACTCATAAGGGAGGGTGCAAGAAAAGTTGGAGCTCAAATTAAAAAACATTAATAGAAATTTGTCTTTACATGTAACTGGAAAAAATAAAATAGTATTTTAAAAAAAGACTGATGGGTCTGGAATCTCACCTCTGGGGACGTAGCTATATTGTAACTGAACTCATATTTATATTATACTTTAATTCTTGCAAATTACCTTCCACATAAGGAAGGTAGTGCAAATATTATTTTCATTTTACAAGGAGGGAAACTGAAGCTCTGAATGACTTGCCCATGGGCATGAAGCTAGTAAGTGTCAGAAGTAGGATTTATACCAACATAACTTAAGTCCAGATCTTCGTTGACTATGCCATATTGCCTCCGAGATCCTCTGAACTTGGGGGAACTTGCCAGAGTTTGTGCCTTCCTGGCATAGTCTTTGAATACTAAGGTTCACCTCCACACTGAAGGGAGGTATGAAAGTGTTGTGGACAACATCAGTGTGTTATGGGTAAGCAAAACAGCAACATTTGATGTATTATGTGAAATAAAGGAACAGGTTTGACATTTTAACATCCCAATTTGAACTATGGCTGTTCCCTATTAAAATGAATGTCTTAAGAGGAATTTGTGGGATTGTAAGCTTTAAAAGAACTTCTGGGTTTAATGAAAAGCTACCCAGATGTTGTGATGCTAGTAAAAAGATAGAATTTGTGGCTAACCCATGGCTGTTTACTCAAAATGGACATGGAGAAAACAGGGCTCCCAGAACGTAATCCCCTGAAGATTTGGCCTAATAGAATATTTCATTCTGGAAAAAAATACCCATCCAGTGGTTTTTTTCAGGAAAAAAGTTTCTTTTTCACTACCAGGTGGGAATATTCCTCATTAGTTTCTGAGGCAGACATGACCCTAATGTCTTATAACCATAGGACTGTCAACATTTACTTCTTTCCTAAGAAAATAATAGAAAATGGCCAAAAGTATAGACTGTACCAACACACAAGAGAGTCAATTTCTGTAGCTCTATATCCCAGGAGGTTATGTATAAAACTAAATCAAATCTGGAAGGGACAAGATGGACTTCATAGAGCTAATACCTAGCACTTTAAGCTCACAATTTCAAGGTAGTCTAAAATTTAGTGAATAGATAGCTTAAGAAGGTGGTATCTGAGCCTAGGATATGAATTTCTGAACTATATCATAAATATAGGAGTGACAGACAGGCTCCTAACCAGGAATGGAGTGTTGCTGATGCCTTGTAAATCAAATAAAAATGACAACAACAAAAAGAGTAAGGAGAAAAAAAAATATATATATATATATATAAATATATGCTAGATACTATAAAGAGCAACTATAATGTAGGAAGAAGAATTGTACTGAAATCTAAGAAGACAAAATAGATAAAGTATTTATTAGGCACTTACTAAGTTAGTTTGGTTACAAAATATAATAAAGTAGCTAGTAGCAAATCTCTGGATTCAAATTTATATATGGAATTGTATGAAGTTTAAGCAAAATAAAATAGAAGTTTTATCACAAGGAAATAAATTTGATCTCAAAATTATCACTGAGACTTGGTGGGATAAGAGCCATGACTGGATCATGGCTCTGGATGGATATTTAATTTAAAAAATCCCAAAACAAAACAGGATAGGTAAATGATAGGGTAGGGTAGCACTGCATTTTAAGAAGATGTATTCATATAAGTGTAACTCTTGGCCTAAAGGGCTGTTTGCATGGGACTGTCCTTATTGGTGAAGATCGATTAATCAATGCTTGTAGGTAGAATTGTAGGTAGAGAGAAAAGAGATCTTTTGGCTTTCAGCTTTGAGAGAAAAGATGTGGTTCCAGATTTTCCTCAGGTCCTTGAAGGGAGAGAAAGAATCTAGGGAGAAGCAGGAATGTAGAGGAGTTGGAAACTTTGATCATGTGCCTATCTCTAGCTTTCTACACTAGACACTTTGGAGAATTTCCTCTTGAATGAGATCTAAGATTCTATGTCCCTTGGCTGATCTGAGATAATCTCACTCCCAATGGGAGAGTTCATTCCCTTTATCTGTTGTCTGGTATGTATTCTCACAAGGATACTTTCTCTGATTCTGTTTTGCTATCAATTTGTGTAAATGAGTTTATAGCTATTTGCTATATGTGTTCATTGTGGAATTGGCACCTGGTGGGAAGGGAGTCAAGTCTTGAATATATTGCTTAGTGTATGACTTCCCCATTAAAGGATAATGACTGGGAATGGAGCTTGAATTTAAAATCCATTTCCCCTAGACTAATAACATTTAAAGGATCAGATAGATATAATTCTAGCCCAGTCACCACTCTCTATGAAGAAAGCAAAGTGGCCAGCCTGTTGTCCCAACCTCCTGCTTCTCTTCCTGGCAGGAGTCATAGTCTCCCTTGGAGAAGAGTGGGAGGAGGAAACTCTATGATATTTATTCATGTCTCCCTTTTAGCTTCATCTAGATAGACTTGTATGAATGCACATCACCTATGTGGGTAAAATACAGAAGTAGCTCACGTCACATTTTATATAAGAAAAGTGAGGAACTAGAGGAGGAAAGAATGATGGAAAATATTTAGATGAAGAATAATGAAAGAAGAAACAGAAGTGCTTTTGTCCCTGGAGTATACTACAAGCACTTGAACAGGAAGAGGAAAGAGAAGCATTTGGGAAATGGATGACAAGCCTTATATACACATATTATATAGTGGTGATTGGAGACTTCCATTGTCTAGACATCTCTTGGAGCTCTCTCTCTGCTAAAAGAAGAACTTCTAGATTGTTTTGATGACAATTTCATCCTTCTAACCATACAAAGGGAAATTCTATTCTGCATCTGATTTTCACTAATAAGTTGTTGCTGACATAGAAATGATAGGAACCTTGTGGAGATGTTGGTTGCTGCCTCTTAAGAGTTTGTAATAGAGGAAAGCTTCAGACTGGGCAGTGAAGTGGTGAAGTGGATAGAGTGCCAAGCCTAGAGTCAGAGAGACTCATCTACCTGAGTTTAAAATATCTGACCCTGGGCAAGTCACTTAACCCTGTTTACCTCAGTTTTCTCATTTATAAAATGAGCTGGAGAAGGAAATGTCAAACTTCTCCAGTATCTTTACCAAGAAAACCCCACATGAGGCCATGAAGAGTCAGACATGACTGAAAACAACTGAACAACAAAACAGACATAGTCTCCTATGCAACCTAGATTTTGGGAGAGCAGGTTTCAAAAACTTCAGAGGAAACAGCTAGGATCACATGGCTAAAATTTTACACAGAAATCAATGCAGGAGGAAAAGAAAACTCAAGAACAAAAATCTGAAGACATGAAGGGAAACAATTCCAGTGGAGGAAAAGCAGAAATTGTCTAGAGACCAATGTGGATGTATAGAACTCATCAGCTCACTTAGATTTTTTTCAAAGAAAGATATATTTGGAAGATGAAAATAAGGGCAGTTAACAAAGAATAAATACAGAAGCAGGGAAGGGTCCTGAAAAATAATGTCAAGAGTACTCAAGCTGGGAATGAGCTGAGTTTGACAAAAGAAGCTAAAGACAAAAATGAAAATATATTCTAGTTTTATTTGGGGGAAAAAGGATCAAATAAGAGACAGGATCACTGTTTGGGGATGAATCGGATGATGATAATAGAGAAAAATAAGACTGTTCAATTCTCAATTTGATTTTATTTTCTCTGCCAAGGAAAATGGTCTTTGGACAGGAAAAGTAAGAACAAAAACGAATAATAGGGAGTTGATAGCAAATATAAGTAATAAGACAGTAAGAGAGAACCTAGCTGTCCTTTATGAGTTCCAGTCACCCAGCGCAAATGAACTGCAGTAACTGAAAGAACTGTCATGTGATCACTGAATGACAGTTGAAAGGTCCTGGAGAAGTTCTAGGAGAGGTGGAGGAGAAAGGCAAATGTTCCAATTTTCAAAAAGGGAAAAAATTGAGTATATAAACTATAGCCTATGAGTTTAACTTCTATTCCTGGAATATTAAGGAAGGGGGAAGGGAATAAGCATTTATATAGTACCTACGGTGTTCCAGGCACTAGGCTAAGTGTTTTTTAAAAAGCAAATTTCATCTCATTTGAGATTCATAATTTATGCAAAGTAGGTGCTAACATTGTCCCTATTTTACAATTGAGGAAACTAAGGCAAATAGGGATTAAGTGACTTGCCCAGGGTCACAAAGCTAATAAGTATCTAAGATCAGATTTGAACTCAGGTCTTCCTGCCTCCAGGCCCAGGCTCTGTCTACTGTGACAATTGCTCAGCTTTAGTGAACATTTAGAAAATGAAGTAGTAATTAGAAAGAGCCAGCTGAAACCAACATAGGTCATGCAAAATTAACTTTTACTTATTTTTTGAAAGGGTTATCAAACTGGTAAACTAAGAGAATGCTGCAGCTGTGGTTAACCTGAATTTTGGCAAAGTATTTGATATAGTATCTCATGCTATGCCTATGGAAAAGATGAAGGGATACAGACTGTATGACAGAACAATTAGATGAATCTAACTGGTTAAACATCAGTACTTAAAGAGTTAATGGTTCATTGTCAGCTTTCAAGGACATCCCCAGGTGGTCTGTGCTCTACCCTGCATTATTATTATTTTTTCCAAATGCTTTATTAACTTCTGGTTTACATCATTCATTTCCATCAGATTTTGAGTTACAATTTTTCCCCCATTTTCCCCCTACCCACCACCATAGAATAACAATCATACAGGATATCCCCTCAACCAATCTGCTTTCTCCCATCTCTTCTCCCATACCCCCTTCGACTTTTCCAGCAGGGCAAGGTGAATCCCCATTGCCTGCACATCTTATCTCCCAATCATATGCAAAATAGTATTAATCATAGTATTTATATATTTAAAAATTTTGATTTTAAAAGGAAGATAAGCAAGTCAGTATATGCTGTACATGTGTAGCTATGCAAAACATTACCACAGTAGATATATTGTAAAAGACTGACTATATTTCCCTCCCTCCCATCCCACCTTCCACCTGGTCCACTCCCCACCTTGATCCTGTCCCTTTTCAAAAGTGGGTGCTTCCAACTTCCCTTCCCCTCAGCCTGCCCTAACCTTCACCACCTTCCCCCATACCCCTTCCCACCATGCTCCTGTAGGGTGGAACACCCTATTTGGTATGCATGTCATTCTCTCCCTGGTCCAAATTCAATGAGAATAAGGTTTTACATTTTTGCCTTCCTGTTCCTCCCCTCCCCTGCAACCACCTTCCCCTGCCTCCTCTACACAAGACAGTTCACCCCATTGTCTCTCCTCATTCCCCCTCACCACATTATTCTCTCACCTCTTAACCTCACCTTTTAAGTATCATCCCTTCCTATTAAATTCTACCTGTGCCCTCTATCTATGTATAACTGAAAACATATATACACACATTCACATATGTATTCATATGCCTATACACCCTTCTTCAATTATTTTCATACTGAAAAAAGTTTCATCAGTTACAGTTATTGTTTTTCCCTGTAGGAATGTAAATAGTTCAACTTTGGTAAGTTCATAGTGATTTCTTTTCCCTGTTTACCTTCTTAAGCATCTCTTGCTTCTTGTATCTGAATGTCAAATTTTCTATTCAACTCTGGATTTTTCATCAAGAATGCTTGAAAGTCCTCCATTCCACTGAATGACCAAATTTTCCCCTGAAACATGATGCTCAGTTTTGCTGGGTAGGTGATTCTTGGTTTTAATTCCAAGTCCTTTGCCCTGGGGAATATCATATTCCATGCCCTTCGATGCCTCAGTGTAGAAGCTGCCAGATCCTGTGTTATCCTGGTTGTGTTTCCTCAATATTGAAATTGTTTCTTCCTGGCTGCTTGTAATATTCTCTCCTTGATCTGGGAATTCTGGAACCTGGATACAATATTCCTAGGAGTTTTCTTTTTTTTTCCGATAAAATTTTATTTTATTAAATTCAACTGATTATTAAAGACTCAGATATTTTATGGCCTCTGATTTCATCATCCAATTTATTAACTAATCCTACTAGTTTTGTGTCTTAAAAGGTGTACTATAGTAGTAGTAATACCAACCAAGTTCCTGGCCAGTAAGCTAAGCTAGTTAACATTTTTTTCCCCAGAAGACTGGAAATCTATTGAAACAAGTAGAGGGTAGTAGTCAGACTCTGGCACAGTACAGCAGTAGCATCATCCACAGGCCCTAACACAGAGTGGTAGTCTTTAGCCCTGGCACTGTGGTAGGCCTCAGCATTGGCAGGAAGTGGAGAAAGTAATGATGAAATCATTGGCAACAGAGTGGTCAGCTACCTAGGTGAACCAGTCTAGTGGATTCTGGCATATGTACAGTAACAAAGCACTCTTTCAGGTAGATGCAGCCCTTCTTATGTCCACAAGGAAATGTACCTGGTCAAGAGGATTTGCTAGATCAGTGTCAGTGTGTCCTGCTTTCCTCATGGAATTAGTCCCTTAATTATCAGAATCACTTTGGATCGTTACTCAGTTGGTGTTACCTGGCTTACCAGACAAGTTTTTCCTTTCCCTGAGACCTCTGAATTTTTTCCCCCTTTGAATAGTTCATGGGATTAATGTGTGAGCTATTGATAGGTCTTCTTGATAACCTAGGGAATAAAAAGACCAGTCTATAAGGAGCCAGTGTCCCATGTTACATGTCCCATTGAGATGCAAGTCACCATATCCATTTGACCCAATACACATTACTAATCAGACACACTTCCATAAGGAGATGAGAGGATCTATATCTAACTGAAATAATGGTGTAGCTTGGCTGAGTATCCTTTCCATGCTATTGTAAAGCAAATATTGACTGGTCTATGAGTGTCTCATTTCATCTCAATCCTGAGCATTAACCACCATTCTGACCAGAGTTAGGCCTGGCTACAATACATACTGCTTATTCTTTACCCAAAATAACTGATAAAAATGTTGCACAGAGCATAGTCAAGAACAGTTCTTTAATTATTCACTCCAGTAGTAATCTTTTTCCAAGTGGACATTGAGCCATTAATGACTACTCATTCAGGTATTTCTGTCTACATTGTCAACTTGGAGAACATGAGAAGACTCTCAGATTCCTAGGAGAAATCTAGGTAAGCCCTACTCCCCTGATCAGACAAGTAACCCTGTCAAAAACAGAAATTAGACTAGCCTGGAATAATTTGTTCTTGATAAAGCTATTATGACTGTTTAAGAATCGTCATTGTCATTCAGTCATTCCAGTTATGTCCAACTCTTCATGACCCTCTTAGGGGTTTCTTGGCAGAGATACTGGAACAGTTTGCCATTTCCTTATCCAACTCATTTTATTTTTTATTTTTAATAATAGTATTTATATATATTTGAAACATTTAATCTTAAGACCTCGAATTTCAGATCCATTTCCTTCCTCCCTTGTCACCCATTCCCTCTTGGGAGATAAGTAATTCAGTATATGTTGTACATGTCTAGCTATGCAAAACATTATCATAGTAGATATATTGTACAAGGCTGCTTATAATTCCCTCCCACTCATCCCACCCCCCACCTGGTCCATTCCCTACATGATCCTGTCCCTCTTCTATAGTGGGTACTTCCAACCTCCCCTCCCCCCAAGGATGCCCCCCCATCAATCATCCCTCCTCTCATCCCCCTTCCCCCTATTCTGCTGCAGGTTGAGATATCCCATTTAGTATGTATGTCATTCTCTCCCTGAACCAAATTCAATGAGAATGTGGATTTGCCTTTTTTCCCTTCCTACTCTCCCCCTCCCTTGCAACCACTTCCCCTTGCTTCTTCTACATGAGATAGTTTACCCTACCCTGTCTTTCCCCATCTCCTCTTGCCACTTTCCTCTCTCACCTCATAATTTCATCCCTTGAGTATTCTCCCTTCCCAACAAATTCAACCTATGCCCTCTATCCATATACACACACATTCACATATGTATTCATATGACCACACACCCTTCCATTATTTTCATAGTGAGAAAGATATCATCACTCACGGTTATTGTTTTTCCATATAGGAATGTAAATAGTTCCACTTTGATAAGTTCCTTTTGATTTCTTTTCCCTGATTACCTTCTCAGGCATCTCTTGCTTCTTGTGTCTGGATGTCAAATTTTCTATTCAATTCTGGTTTTTTCCTCAAGAATGCTTGAAAGTCCTCTATTCCACTGAATGACCATATTTTCCCCTGAAACGAAATACTCACTTTTGCTGGGTAGGTGACCCTTGGGTTCATTCTCAGTTCTTTTGCCCTCTGGAACATCATATTCCATGCCCTTCGATCCCTCAGTGTAGAAGCTGCCAGGTCCTGGGTTATTCTGATTGTGTTTCCACAATATTGAAATTGTTTCTTCCTGGCTGCTTATAGTATTTTCTCCTTGATCTGGGGATTCTGGAACCTGGCTATAATATTCCTGGGAGTTTTCTTTTTGGGATCTTTTCAGGAGGTGATCTGTGGATTCTTTCAACCTCTATTTTGCCCTCTGGATCTAAAACATCAGGGCAGTTTTCCTTGAGAATTTCTTGAAGGGTGATTTCTAGGTTCTTTCTTTGATCATGGCTTTCAGGTAGTCCAATAATTTTTAAATTGTCTCTCCTGGATCTATTTTCCAGGTCAGTGGTTTTTCCCATGAGATATTTCACATTGCTTTCTAATCTTTCATTTGTTTGGATCTGCTTAACAGCATCTTGATTTCTCATAAAGTCATTAGCTTCCATTTGCTCCAGTCTAACTCTGAAGGAATGAATCTCCTCAGTGAACTTTTGAGATTCTTTTTCCATCAGCACAGCTTGTACCACGTTGCCACAATGCAGCTCCAGCTCTTGGCCTGCAATTAATTGTAGGGAGATCCAGCAATCAGTCTTGGGGGGTAATCGCTCACGCAGACCTGGGCTCCGCTTGGCTCTGCTTCCTGTGCTCTTCGTTGCATGCTGCCGGCTCCCAGACCTCTGTGCTGGTCCTTCCTGCAGGGCTGCTGGGCTGTCCTCAGTGGGAAGTTAGCTTCTCTGCCCCCCATACGTTCGGGACGAAAATTCCTCTATCTGGCCTTAAAGCCACAGTGTGGCAACAAGCCCAAAAGTCAGGTAATCAAGTGGCAACATGCCAAGGCAAAGGAAACAGAAAAATGCAACCCTAGACTCCTATTTTGGGGGCATAGAGCGGGAAAAGGACTGTGAGGTCAGAAGTCCTGCTCCAAAAGCCCCAGGGGAAAACATGAGCGGGGTGCAGACCATAGAGGACCTTAAGAAGGACTTTAAAACTCAAATAAGAGAAGTGGAGGAAAAATTGGAAAGAGAAATGAGAAGGATGCAGGAAAAGTATGAAATGAGGGTCAACAGCCTGACTGAGGAAAACAACACCTTAAAAAATAGACTGACTCAAATGGCAAAGGAGGCCCAAAAGGGCAACGAGGAGAAGAACACCTTAAAAAGTCGAATTTGCCAGATGGAAAAAGAATCTCAAAAGCTCACTGAGGAGATTCATTCCTTCAGAGTTAGACTGGAGCAAATGGAAGCTAGTGACTTTATGAGACTTTTTAAGGCATTCTTCTCCTCATTGCCTTTCTGAGCCTCTTTTGCCATTTGAGTTAGTCTGTTTTTTAAGGTGTTATTTTCCTCAGTCAGGCTGTTGACTGTCATTTCATACTTTTCTTGCATATTTCTCATTTCTCTTCCCAATTTCCCCCCAACTTCTCTTATCTGCTTCTTAAGGTCCTCTATGGCCTGTAGCCAGTTAGTATTTTCATTTGGAGCTTTTGGTGCAGGAGTTCTGACCTCACAGTCCTCCTCCTGTTCCATGCTTTGATCCTCTTTGCCCCCCAAATAGGAGTCTAATGTTGCATTTTTCTGTTTATTTTGTTTCCTTTGCCTAGGCATGTTGCCACTCAATTACTTGACTTTTGGACTTGTTGCCACAGTAGTACTTTGCCACCAGCCAGGGGAACTTCTGTCCCAAACGTTGGGGTTTTCTCAACTTCCGGAGGTATTAGTTGGGTGGCCTCTGTTGAAGCCTCCACACACTCTGGCAAGCTGGTCACACACCCCAAGACCTTCACCCCAGACCGCAATCCAGATCCAAGAAGGGAAAAGCAAGAGCGTTTACCCCCCAGACTGATGGCTGGATCCCTCTACAATTTGCAGGCCCAGAGCTGAAGCTGCATTGTGGCAACGTGGTGCAAGCTGTGCTGGCTCCTCAGCAGCTTCTTGCCCCCAGGGGAAGAAGCTGATGCATTCTCCCAACTAGTCCCAAAGTCCATAGGGCACTGACCTCTCACTTTGTCCTAGGCATCTATGTGTTGATAATTTTGGAAACTCCACAACTGCTGGTGTTCTGGGATCCCTCCAGCCAGCTGCTGGTCTGGCCACCCTCGGGCTAAAACCTTGACTCACACGGAACTGGGCTTGGCTTCCAGAGCTCTGCACTGGCCGTTCCTTGCCAGGCTGCAGGACTGTCCTCAGTGGGAGGTTAGCTTCTCTGTGTCATTTTGTGGGTTCTGGAGCTCCAGAGGTTGTTCATGGTCCCCCTTTTACATAATTTTGAAGTGGTATGGGCTGGAGCTCCATGAAAGTGCTGTTTCTACTCTTCCATCTTGACTCCTCACCCTCTACCCTGCATTATTGGACATTTTTATCAATGATTTGAATAAAGTCATGGGTGACAAACTGATCAAATTTTTGAATGACAGAAGGTTCACTCACAATCACTGCCACAAAACTAATGAATTGGTAAAAATTCCAATACATGTATTGGCCAGAGGTTAAAGTTGAGAATATGGGATATTTTTTCATGTGTTGAACGTTTTCTTTTTCTTTTTTAATAAATAAATTATATACTGTGTAGCATCAAGGCTGAGCCCTAGTTTGTAATAGAATTTTCACAGTGAAAATGCTTGCTATTTGGAAGAATTCTGTCTACTGACTTGCAGTAAGTATTTCAATTTTAGACATTATTTTGAGTTTATATAGCATTGACTTCTGACTTTTACACTTCTCAGTTGTATTGTGATGACTTTAAACTGTGTTTTTATAGAGTGCTAAACATTTTGAACTTTAGTTAAAACTTATCATGCTAAACAGTTAAAAGATTTGGGATCCTTTGATTTTGTAGGACTTCCCTTCCCCTTCTATTTGACCTTTTACACATAAAGCAACCTTCACAAAAATTTTAAGTTGCATTTAGTGTTTTAAAATTGTACTTACTCTTTGTAATTTTTGATCCAATAAAGAGCTTGTGAACTGATTTGAAAAAAAAAATCTGCCTCTGAAACTTACTACCTGTGTGATGTTGGGTAAGTTAATGTAACCTCCCTCGACCTCAATTTCCTCATGTGTGTTCTTTTGAGATCTAGGACCCTAACTCTGAAATTCTGTGCTTCAGGAGAAGAGAGCATATTTTCCACCTTTTTTGGAATTTTTGAAGCAAAAAATGCATGTGTGTCAAAGTACCTCTGTACTCTGTAAGACATCACATGGAGAAAGATTGGCAAATCTCAACACAGTTAGGACTATGCATGAGAAGAATGAAAACAAAGCCTCATTCTATGTATAATCCATTTCTATTCTGCAAATGTCAGGGCAATGAGAAAGAACAACTCAAATATTCTTTTCCAGTTACTCATTGGCATTGCTCTCATCTTAACTACTAAGAGGCTATCGTAGACCAAAGCAAAAAGCCTTTTTGCATGAAAAATATGATTAAGTTATAGCCTAGTTCAATAACTTAATCATCCAACTAATATTTATTGACCACCTATTATCAGTCAATCAATCAACAAGCATTTATTAAGCAGTTACTGAGTGCCATTAAATCGTGAGCTCCTTAAGAGCAGGGATTGAGGTTTGTTTTAACCTTTTTTGTATCCCCAGTACATATTCCTGGCACATAGGAAGTTGACTGACTGTACTAGATGTTGGGGTTCCTTACAATTTCTTTGTTTCTGTAAGGGGTACTAGCATCCTTCCAGTTGCCCAAATTTGGAACCTTGGAATCATCCTTGAATTTTCACTGTTCCCTCCCCTTCCTCCATCTGTTTAGGCCTTCATCACTTATTACCTGGACTGTTGCAATAGCTCCCTCTCTAGTCCTTCTCCCTTCTTCAATCCTCTTGACACACAGCTGTCAAATTGTCCCTGTCCATTAAGAAACACTGCATCTAATGATATATACAAAGTAGGTACAAGGTAGTTTGAGTGAGAGAGATGAAGGCCTTAGAAACTTCAAAGAATCAGGAAAGTTCTCATGTAGGAGTTGAGCTTTGGACCAAGTTTGTGATCCTAAGAGGTTAGATGTTGGGGGGGAGGGGAGTGTATTCCAGCAGCTTGTGCAAAAGCATGGATAGAGATGGGAGATGAAGTATTGTGTGTAAAGTTCAGCAAGTAGCCTAGTTTGGCCTGACCTTGAACTAAAGTAATATGTAATAAGACTGGAAAGGTAAGCTGTGGCCAGATTCTTTGGTTTTAAAAGCCAAATAGATCTTTGTTTTTGATCTTAGAGGCAATAGGGCGTCACTGACATTTTTGAGCAGGGGAATGATATAGCCAGCCTTGAGCTTTAGAAATGTCACTTTGGCATCTGGGTGGAGGATGAATTGGAAAAGGAAGAGAATTGCCTATCTACTTTTTTTTGCTGTCACTCACTGTCCCTGTGTTTTTCCAAAACCTCCTCCTTGGGAGGTTATATATATATTTTTTTCTTCCTTTATTAGAATACCCCCTCTTGGGGTCAGGAAGTGTTTCACTTTTGTATTTACATCCCCAATTTGACTTGACACACAGTGAGTGATTAATAGATTCTTTTTCCATTGATATATTCATTGAAGCAGGGAGCCTAATTAAGAATATACTTAAAAAAACAAAAAGAAAACTCAAACCTTTTTCCCTTTTGGTCCTGTTCATGACTTCTGGATTTCAAAACTATGCCTCTGACGCTATTGCATTATCCAGTGTCTGAGGTCTTCTCCTGAAACATCCAACCATTCCTGTGGCCTAACTGCATATTTCCCTCTAAACTATTTTCTTCTATTTATTCTTCAGTTTCTCTTTTTATCCTGTCCTTCCTCAAAAGTCTGTTTTGCTTCTGACCATTGCCTCTCTTAATCCACCCTCCCTTTTGTCACTCTTCCCTATATCTCTTATCCCCTTCCCCTCTTATTTTCCTGTTGGTTAAGAGAGATTTCTATACCCAGCCAAATGTGTATGTATGTATATATCTAGATCTATATTTATATCTATATCTATCTGTCTATCTATCTATCTATCTATCTATCTATCTATCTATCTATCTATATCTTCTCTCTTTGAACCAATTCTGATGAGAGTGAGGTTCAAGCATTATCTACACCCCTCTCCCTCCATTTTCCTTCCACTAAAAAGCTCTTCTGGTGTGCCTCTTTTATGTGAGAAAAAGTTTCTCCATTCTACTTCCTATGCATTCATCTTTCTTACCCATTCATTTTTTGGGGGGATAATCCCAACATAATCAACTAATACTCATGTCCTCTGGCTATGTAGACTCCTTCTAAATACCCCAATAATGATAAAGTTCTTAGGAGTTATATGTATCATCTTCCCATATAGAAATGTAAACAGTTTAATTTTATTGAGTTCCTAATGATTACTCATTTATATTTAGCTTTTTATGCTTCTCTTGAGTCCTGTATTTGAATGTCAAATTTTCTATCCATCTCTGGTCTTTTGACTTGAAAGTCCTCTATTTCTTTAAATACCCATTTTTTCCCCCAGGAAGAATTAGACTCTTTCTTTTCTGGGTAGGTTATTCTTAGTTGTAATCCCAGCTCCTTTGCCTTCTGTAATATCATATTCCAAGCCTTTTGCTCCTTTAACTTGGAAGCTGCTAAACCTTGTGTGATCCTGACTGCAACTCTGGGTTTCCTCTTTTTTCATCAGAGGTTTGGGGAGTTCTTCCTTCTGCCTTCCAATCAGAGGGAGGGAGGGAGGGAGGAAGGGAGGGGCCCCATGGCAGAGGACACTGATGAGGTATTGTAAAGGTTACGCGATTTAAAGATCTTCCATGCCCCACTGGACTTGCTGACATAGCAGGAAGGGGCGGGGCAAGAGGAAGAGGAAAAAAAAGCTGGAGTTCCGGTGGGGACTGTTGGTGGCCTCGGCTATAGCAGTAGCAGCAGTAACGGCCGAGGTGGAGGTGGAGGTGCAAACCCCTTTTTGAGCCAGCCAGAATTTCTGCTAAGGACTCTTGTTGGAGACTGCCAGGGACTGGAACTGGGGGTGGGGTGGGGCGGAGCTGTTGTGAGCATGCTTCCTGGATGCTGAGCAGTTGCTGTGAGTGGGGAGAGAAGGACCTTTGCCTGAGGTAGCCTGTTCTGTTTTGAAGGCTTAAGAATGTGGTTGGTTACTACATTAACTACTTGTGCCAATTTCATAACTACTCTGATGGCTTTGACTTTCTGGTTTTGGGACTCAGTTATTTGGTATTTTAATAAATGTTCTGGCTTTATCTCCCATATAGAGAGCCTGATATATTTTGTGATTAATAACCACATAAGCCCATTTATAATTGCCATAGGCATAGTGAATATTGCATTGTTAATACAGGTATGAATACCAAGAGGGAGAGAAAAGTTTTGGTTCTGGTGCTGTGGGGAGTGAGATAGAAAATCAGAATAGAATAGAGTAGAAGTATTGCCTTCTAATGGTGTCTTAATGGCCAAATCTAATGAATTCTTAACCTCTTTGCAGCCTTTGACACTGTTGATCGCCCTTTTCTGAATACATTTTTACCTCTGTTTTCACGATACAGAAAATTCTCCTCCTATCAGTCTGACTTTTCCTTCTGGGTCTCCTTTGCTGTATTTTCATCCAGGTCATACCCATTGTGACTATGGGTGTTCCCAAAAGCTCTGTTCTGGGCCCTAGCTTCTCTTTCTTCTCTATAATTTTTCACTTAGTGATCTCATCAGTTGCTCTGGATTCAACCATGATCTCCATGCAGTTGATTCTCAGATTTATTTGTCCATCCCTAACCTCTCTACCAAGCTCCAGATTCCCATCTTCAACTGCCTATTGGATATCTTGAACTGGATGTCCCATAGACATCTTAAAGACACCTTGTACAAAAACTGTATCTTTTCCCCCAAACCCTCCCCTTTCCAAATTTTGCTATTACTGTGGAGGGCACCACTATCCTTCCAGTCCTTCAGACTCACAACCTAGGTGTCATTATTGACTGCTGACTCCCTCTCACCCTTCATACCCAATCAGCTGCCAAGTTCTGTTGTTTGTACCTTCTCAACATCTCTCATCTTCACCCTCTTCTATCCTTTGACACTGCCCCTACCCTGGTGCAGGACCTCATCCCTTCTTGCCTGGACTATTGCCATAGCCTTTTAATTAATAGCCATCAGTGTAATTTTCCTAAAACACAAATCTGACATTCATGAAGAAACTCAAGGGAGATAAGTATTTAAAGGACTTTCATAGGGAGGATGAGTTAAACTTGTTCTGTTTGACCCTAGAGGGCAGAAACAGAAACACTGAGTCACCAAAAGCCAAATGTAGGCTTGATGTCAGGAAACATTTTCTATCAATTAGAGCTATTCAAAAGTTGAATGGTTATCCTGGAGAGGTGGCAGTTTCCCTCTCCTTGGGGATTCTTTTCATGTAAGACATTAGATGTCAATTGAGGTCCCTTCTGACTCTTAAATTCACTGACTCTATATCAATGTTCCCCTACTCAATAAACTTTGTCATCTCTTGAATAAAAAACAAACCCTCGTTTGTCATTTAAAGCTTTTCATAAAACTGAACTGTCCTCCCTTTCCAACCTCCTTCTCTTCTATGTCTTGAGTGTCTGTCCTTCTCACTTACACCTCTTGGAATCCCTTTAAGATCAAGTGCTGCCTCAGCAGGAGACCTTTCTTAGTCCTTGCTCCCTCCCTCAAGCTGCTCCTGTCTTGTTCCAACAAGGTTACCTTAGATCTACTTTGTACATGCTCTGTATATACCCATACATGTACCTGCTGTCTCCTTTGTTAGAATGTGAACTCTGGTTGGGATGTTTTTCATTACCTTATGTCTCTGGTGCCTAAAGTGAATAAGCACTCTATAAGTGCTTACTATTAGGAAGGAAAGGAACAAGTATTTTTTAAAGCGTCTACTATGTGCTAGGCATTGTGTCAAGTGCTTTACCAATGTTATCTCATTTGATGCTTGCAACAGTCCTTGGAAGTAAGTAGTATTATCATCTTCATTTTACAGATAAAGAAATTGAGGCAAAGAGAAGTTAAATGACTTGTCCTGGGTCATACAGCTAGTAAGTGTCTGAGTCTGGATTGAACTCAGCTCTTCCTGACTCTGTCTATTGCTCTATCCACTGTTCTACATAGCTTCTATTATTATTGTTATTATTATTAAAATATACTTGATTGAATTTGATTATTACTGTATTTGATTGAATGTTATTACTATATTTGATTGATTAATATGGTTGATTGAATTTGATTGAATATATGATATTATTATTAATATATTTGAATTTTATTAAATCATGGGAGCACAGGTGTAGAGCTAGAATGGATCTGAGAGATCATTTAATCTATCTCCTTTCATTTTACAACTGTTTGCTGATACCAGTTAATTTAAATATTAGCATATGGTTTGGGGTTGCCAGTCTCCTAGTTAATCTAGTAACTTCCCAGTGCTCTCCCCATTCTGTTGTTCTGACTGTACTTCCCTGGTTATCCAGTAGAGGTGATACTTGCCAAATTGATATTTGATAGGAAATATCCTGCTATTTTTGGGCACATTATAATTCCTCATGTTCTCAGTTGCCTGTAAAAAGAGGATTAAACCCACAGGAGTTCTCTGATCCCCCTTCAAGCTTCTCTGAATTCTAGACATGTGTAGTCAAATTAAACCATAAAGATTTTGTGATCAGGCTGGCTCCGAATTCTTGTCCCATTTCAAGTGGCAAACTGGGTTTTCAGAGATATAACTTCTTATAGCAAGAGGAGAGAGAGACAGAGAGAGAGAGAGACAGAGAGAGAGACAGAGAGAGAGAGAGACAGAGAGAGACAGAGAGAGAGAGAGAGAGACAGACAGAGAGAGAGAGAGAGAGAGAGAGAGAGAGAGAGAGAGAGAGAGAGAGAGAGAGACGGACAGAAAGACAGAGAGACAGAGACAGAGACACACACAGAGACAGAGACAGACAGACAGATGACTTTTGAGCTGCATAGATTTTGGATACTCTTCAAATTATACCACTCACAGGTGAAAGCCTAATTTGGTCTTATGTAGTAGAAAGAGCCTTGAACGTGGAGTCACATGAGCAAGGACGGAATCCTGGTTTTGCTTCTTACTGCTTGTGTGACCACAGGCAAGTCAATTCATCTCTCTGTGGTTGAGTTTTTTCATCCCTAAATCATAGGGTTGGACCCAAAACTTCTAAGGTCCCTTCCAAATCCAGATGTGTGAGCCTATTCATGTGGTGAAGTATGAAGCCCCAGTGAGGGAGAAATGGCTCTCATTCAGCTTGGTAAGAGCCCTTTTCCTCCCTTGGTTATGTCCTTTAGCCTATTGGGATCATAGGTTTAGAGCTCAGGAAGGAGCCTGAGAGTCCATCTGGACCATCCCTCCCAATTTATATATGAGATAATTGAGACCCAAGCTTATACAGGTAGTCACCATCAGAGGTGAGATTTGAATACAGATCTTCTGACTCCAGAACCAATGTTCTTTCCAGTGTGCCATGATGTCTTTTTTATTTTCTTTACTCCCAAAAGCCTTTAATGTGTGTTTGGGAGAGGCAGCATGGTTCACCTTTGCAAAATCAAGTACTAAGCAAAATCTAAAGGACTAAGATTTGAATTCTTATTCTGTTGCTCACTATCTGGGTAGATCTGAGGAACTTGTAACTTTGGGTCTTTAACAGTATCAATCACACAGCCTGCTGGGTTGGCCCAACCAAGTAAAAATGTAAGGGGGAAATGTTTAATGAGATCACACACACATGTATATGTATACACACACATACACACATATACAATGTATATATGCATACATATGTATATATATTATATACCAAATGCAGATAATTTTAATTTGTGGTTTTCTGAGTCAATCTATAGGACATGCAGGGATCCATTTCTATTTGAGTTTGACACACAGGGGATAGATTGCCAGGCCGGGAGTCAGGAACACTTGAGTTCAAATCCAGCCTTGGACACTTATTAGCTATGTGACCCTGGTCACTTCACTCTGTTTGCCTCAATTTTCCCATCTGTAAAATGATCTGGAAGAGGAAATGGAAAACCACTCCAGTATCTCGATATCTCCACTATCTCTGCCACAAAAAGTCAAATGGGGTCACAAAGAATCGGACAACAGCAAAATGTACAACAGCAAAAAAAGGTCCCTTTGTGTTCTAGATCATAGATTGAAAGAGAATCACAAAATTTAGAGCTGGAAGGGTCCTTAAAGAGCATCTGATAAAACTGATATGTTAGAAAGTGCTAGATTTGGAGTCAGAGGACCTTGTGTGACCACAGGTAAGTCACTTTACCTCTCTGGGCATCAGATGAAGAAACTTTTTCTTCATCTACAAAATGAGAAAGTGGGGCTGGACAACCTCTCAAGTCCCTTCCAGCTCTTTGTCAGTGGCACTCTGATTCTGATATCTGGAGTAATCTGCCCCACCTCACACCAATATTCTCACCAGAGTCCAGCTTTCTTGCCATCCTTCTAGTAAGCTGCTGCCTTCTGGACCAAGACGGCTTAGATAGACCTAAGAGTCACACCCTAATCAAGGACAACATTTCTTGGTCCACATGTGTGCACAGCTGTAAACTCCCTCTTCTGATCATTTATTTACATATGAATAGTAACATAATGGTGACACATTCATGGGAGAAGAAACAGAAACCTTTATGACCAATTAGAGCACAGCCCAAAGCAGAACCAAAAATGAAACCACACCCCCAATCCAGGCATATGTACAACCTGACTTGAAGTTCACAAAGAACACACCAAGGTTGTTGTTGAAACATTTATTGTAGCTCAGTGTCAAAATATTTTTTACAAAAATATGCCACTGTTTGTACCAAACAGCTATAAAAATCAGTTCTACATGCAAGGAAAGTGTGCAAATAACTTACTCAGAAGGACTCAGCTCACACAATAGTATTAAGGAGGAGGCATAGTACATGGCTGGGCTAACCTCACACTTTTGTTTATAATTTTCAACTCCTCTAAAAGTTTTCTCATACTACATTGTCTTTGCATTGGAGAAAAGCTGCCTATGCTAGAATGTTCGCTGCAAGAAACATTACCTTTCGAGGAGGCTGGTTGGCACTCTGGGGGAAAATAATGCTATCTGTCCAAGGATTCCCAAGTTTAGAGGAATGATTTGAGTCCTCCCTTTAGAAGACTTACATGCCACACAGTGGGAACAGGAACGAAAAGGGCCATGATCTCATCTAAGCCACTCAGGACATTGTGGTGGGGGATAGAATTCCAAGGAAGTCTAAGGATCAAAAGCCCAAAAAAGGCAAAACATCCTTAAATTGGCAGTCTCAGGTATAAACTGGATTTTGAAAGCTTTCCACTATCATTCTTCACTCCTGTTTTCAAAGTAAGTTAACACTTTCAGGGACCTAGACAACTGACTACTTCCAAGATGATCACCTTACTGCCTGAGATGGGAGAACAGATAAGTTCCTAGAAGTTAATTTCTTTGTAATCAAAAAAGATTATATGGCGGGTAGCCCAAAGATCAGGCTTAAAATCAGGGTGAAGTTCCCAGGATCTTAGAGCTGGTAACTATTTGGAAGGAAAGGAAGGACTGATCAATCGAACCACAGTTAGTTTGGGAAGAAAATTACACTTGGGTATCATAGCCTTGGAAGTTGGTCTGCCTCATAACACAGACTCTGAAAATTAACTAGAAGAATTAAGGGGGAAATAAGCATTGCTTTATTTTGCAGCAAATTGTGCTGGGGGTGCCATTCAAAACATGAAAGCATCTAGGAGGCTGCAGCAGAAGATCTATTTAGTCTCCTTATTAAGAAAAGGTGACCAATACAGGAAAGCATCTATAGTAAGAAATAAGCTCAAGGTTACTAATTTCTCTTTCCCTTTCCTTTAAAATGCAGGCTTATTTTAGAACATAAAACATAGGCTGTAGAAATTTTACCAATGTGTTTCTGATAATTTTAGTTAAAGACAACGGAATTCAAAGGTGAGTAACCTTATGCATTCTGAGCAGTGCTGTGGAGTATCTAATGACAGACATTCTTTCTGGGCAAAAAGCTGGAGTGGAGGGCATTGTTTCCTGTTGCAGATCTTCCAAAAGAGGAATCAACAGCAGGAGATGGGATACACGACAATGATGTGGTGCATTAAAAAAATGTATATCACACATAAAAAAGGTCATTTGCACAAAGCAAAGACGTCATCTCCCTAAAGCCTGGCAGAAAAATATAAATTCTGGTACACATTTTATAATAAACATAGTTATACTGAAACCACTAAAAATTACATGTTATTGAACAAAATCTACCTTGAAATGAGTGATTTACATCATTGCAAATCGTCATCCCCTCTCTCCTTGACAAATTAAACACAAATTTCTCCTATGTTAAAAAGAACCAAACACACATTAACACAGAGGACTTGCAAATTCTCTATATGAAATACCCACAAATCTACAAAGTTGAGAATTGTAGTAATACAGTAATCACTGTTTTACTGCATAAGCACAAACCAAAAACACAAAACAAAACAAAACACTATCCTCTTTTTAGGATGGTCTTACTCAATAAACTAATATCTATTGAAAAGATCAGTTTTACATGCCACGCCACCTCAGTAGAAAACAAATCCCCATCAGGCAAATGGAATCATATTAACAACCAATGCAAGGAAGCCTAGTGGAGCCTTCCTAGTTTGGGTGAAAGATTATCACTCTGTGCTTCTTGGGTCTGCTCAGTTCTTCCTACCATGTCAATTGGGTACAGGGATCTTCTTATGGAATGCCACATCTAATTAAAGCCAGAGTGGTACTGTGAAGTAATCCTGTGTAAAAGTAACTTTGGACTCAGTCTAACTCATTTTAAGATCTCCTTCCTGGCTATAGTATATCTCATTGGGCAGATCTCCCAAATGTAAGTGCCGGCATCCTCAAAGATGGGCATTCATCTCTGCAGAAGCCCAGCTAACAGAGGAGCAATGAACTTATGAGTCCCAGCTCCTCTTCATCCTAGAGAGAAGGGCTCTGGCCAAATTGTTTCATATCTGAAACTCAGTTTTCCCATCTGCAAAGTTAGGACAAGAACTCTTCTAGTACCATCCTCCTAGGACTGTTTTGAAGAAATGACCTCGTAAACTTATTTGCCACTAACAACTCATATTTACTTTATGTTTTAATGTTTACAAAGTCCTTTCCTCACAATGGCCTTGTGCGAGGTAGGTATTATTTATTATTTGCTTACACCTTTGGATTTGACCACATTGTGCTAGATTTGTTAATAGGCTCATGGTATGCAGGACATGACCATATTTCCCCTGATAGTCTGTGTTAAGTATAGAGCTCTAGTAAATTCAGTTTCTTGCAGGTGTAAGCATGGGGAAGAGGGCTGGAGCTGAGGCAGAGGTGTGTACCATTCCCTGCTTTGCTCCTCATTCTGACCAAAAGCTTCTAGCTGCTAGACCAGAAGGTCTCCAACACTTTTTTTTCTTTTTGGCCAAAGCTGCTCTTTGATGCATTTGTAAAAATGAAAAAAAAATTTAATACTGTAAACTCACAGAATCACAGAATCTCAGAGCAAGATGGGACCTTGGAAGTCATTTAATTTAACCTTTATCTGAAACATTAATTTCCTACGACATCTCTGATGAGGAGTCATCAGCCTTTGAGTGGATTCCTATAGAGATGTTCATCACCTTAAAAGGCAGCTCACTCTACTGATAGCTCCAATTTTTAGGAAGCTCTTCCTCAAAGGGAGCTGAAATCCATCTCTGTACTCCTAAAGAATATGGATTGTGTCCCATTTATGTTTTGTAGGGTTCTCAGGCCAGCAGGCATGGAATATTAAGCACATTTCTGATGAAGCTCAATTTGTGATATTTTGAATTCTTGCACTCATGCTTCTGCTCCCCTGATGTCCTATACCTAGTACAGGATTTTTAAAATGCCCCTTTAGTTCCTACTTACCCCTCACCAACAACCTGCCAATCCCTTGCCTGCTCCTTTTCCATCAGAACATTGCCTGGTTTCTTCTCTTGTTTTGCTTTATACAATTCAGCCCCTGACTCCTGCACTCTTCACTTGCATGCTTTTTTCTAGGATGACCAAATAAGCCAGAGAGTGGGACCCTTAACCAAATTTGGCAAATATCTCAGACTCAGTTCTGAGATTTCTTGGTGAGTTTAAACATACATCCAAATGTCCTAATAATTTTAGAGTTTGCTGTATGTTTGCCCATTACCATTCTTGAGGTGAGGTGGTTGTAAAGGCAGCATGGACTGGTGAAATGAGCACTAGATTTGGAATTAGAAGACTTGGGTTTAAATCTCAATTCTATCACTAACTACCTAGGTGACCGTGAGCAGGCCATTTTTCCCTCTGGGTCATAGTTTCTTCTTCTGTAAAATGAGCAAGTTGAGCTCAATGATCAATAAGGTCCCTCCTTGCTCCCAATTCTGTGATTTTATGAGATACCTAATTGCTGATAGGAGCAATGCATCAGAGTGTTTTTGCTATTTGTAAATTAACAGGGAACTTGGGAATTGCATCCATTTCATATGGGGAAAGAAATAAAGGCAAGGATATACCCTCAACCTAAACATACACATCCAGTTTCTGAAACACACTGCAATAGACCATCTTCTTCAAGGAACCTGAGAAAGCTAAAGGCAGTATTGAATTATAAGAATCTAGGTATGAATATTTCAAATAGATGGAAACCCACATGCTCCATTTTACAACACAGTGGTGCTTGGCTTGTGTATTATTAAAGAGAAAGGGTAAAGAGATTACCCTTTTGCTATATACCTCCTTACCATACCTTTCTAGCTATCTTTACATACACTAGATTATAACTAGCATTTTACCTTCAAAGAACAAATTGTCCAGTAACACAAATGCCAAATCCAAACTATTTCTATTTTTCATTTTTTTTTGCCAAAGCTAGACAAGATGGTGTTTGCATTTGCAAAAATGCAAATGTAATGGCAAATGGCAAAAGTACAGAGTTGCTGTTGAAATGCAAGATCTCATAAAAAGTAAACACACACACATACACACACACACACACTTACACCAAAAAGTCCAAAAATTAACTCATATAAAGTCCTGAGATTCCTCATTCTTCACTGTATACCCACTTATAATTGCCTTTCAAAAATCCCTTTGTGTATACCAGTTCCAGCACTGAGAAACATTCAACAAAACTCTGGGTTTTATATGAGGAAATACAGTATTTTTCTCTACTCTTTCCCAACTTTTTCTAATGATCCCTTTCAATATCAGTGCCTTCCCTCTGTTTGTTATCTCCAGCCTATCCTATTTGCACATAGTTGCTTGCATATTGTCTCCATTAGATTGTGAGCTCCTTGAGAGCAAGGTCTGTCTTTTGCCTTTTTTGTAGCCCCAGTACTTAGCATAGTGCCTGGCACCAAGTGGGGCACTTAATACATGCTTACTGATTGGAGAAATTATGGACTTCTATTGACTTTGCCTTAGAAATGTTTAGTTAGGGTTGACAAAAAATTCATATTGGACAAATAGAGGAGAAGCTTGATTTAATGATCAACATATTTCCAAGGGCAAGGGAACTGGTCATATATCTGAATCAGCCCACATATTTGGGACTTGGTTGGTAAGGCCACAGGAACACAACCCCTCCAGGTTCAGCTTATCAATTAGACTATGCTGTTTTGTGAAAGTACTTGGGGTGGAAGAAGCATAAGAAATACCCTGAAGACAAATAGGAATAAGTTTTTTCCTGGACATAGATAATTACTGGGCCCTCTTAACTTCTTTCAGCCTCAGTTTCTTCATCAGTAATTCTCCAGTTTCTACAGCTGAGCTGTAGAAGCAGATTTCTGTCCTGCCATTTTCTCCACAGTGAGTGGCATGAAAAAAAAAAGCATTCTGAACCTAGTATTTTAGGGTTCCCAGTCAAGAGGCAACTCCAAAGACTACCTTACTCCTTTGGATAAGTAAGCTCAAAATAAGAAAAAACTTTGTGGTTAGTATTTTCTCCTTTAAGTCACTTTTACAGTGATTAAAAATAGACATGAAAATTTACAAAGTGCACTAGAGAATGTGCTGTGTATGTGTGTGTGCTGAAAGAAAGCATTTTATGATGTCAGAGGTAGAAAGTGGTGTGGTGTATTTCACGTTGCAGGATATGGCCCTTTATACAATATAGGCTTAAGAAAGTTCAGATCTGTTACATGGGTTTTTCCATTGCTTTAAGACAATGACAGTTAATAACAACAACAAAGGACCGAAAACCAAACTAGAAAACCAAAACATCGACTTTTTCATCTGGATATGCTGTTTCTTCCCAAATTTCCATCTTGTAAACAGGTCAAGGTTGTTCTATTGTGAATTCAACTTTGCTGCTTTCCCAATCTTTGGAAATCAGATAGGGGTTTCAGAGCACATAAGGCAAATTCAACGTGACTTCTGAAATATAGCATTGATGCTGCTATAGCCTTGCTGGCTAATCATTTTTTTTTAAAGTTTATTTACAGTCTGACTGTTCTTCCACACTAGTTCTATTAAGAAAGTCCATGTTCCTAAATAGCCAGTCAGCAATTTCATCTTTCTCCTCCAGGGTCCTGTCATTTAGTCAACTTAGGAATTTCAAAAACAACATAAAAATATACACTATTTACAATGGAAGTGTCCATATTGGGTATTCCAAAGCATGCCATGAGAACTGGACATTCTCAAGGGCTGTCCCACATGAGGGCTCAGAACTTGAACAAGTTGATAAAGTCCTGGGGCGACAGAGAGACAGAGCAACTCTCTGGATTATTGGCTGTACATGGATGATCGGTTCCCTGTAAAAAGAACATAGAAGTTGAGCTTGGGTTCTCAGAGGTATCCTGTTCTTATCATTGCAAAGCATTGGCTAATGTATGAACAATAGCCCTCTCTAGAGAATACCACTGGAGAGTGCCACATGGGACTGGAAAAGCAAGAAACTTGAGGAAACAGTAAACCCAATTAATAGCGTGTCAACCTTAGAATCAGGAGGACCTAAGTTCACATCTTGGGTAAATCCAAGGTGTGTAGTCATAAGCAATTCATTTAAACTCTTAGTGCCTCAGACAAGTCTTAACTCTACATTAGAGTCTTAGATGCCTGAGGCTATCTAGAGGCCAGTCCTTGTTTTTTCAGGTCCATGGGACAGAGGAGTTGTACAAATGCATTGGTGGAGGGAGTTTCCATACCTGGGAACTCATGAAACCTCTAAAACCACAAGTCTAAGACCAAAAAAAAAGAAGGAAGAAAAGAAGGAGGAAGGAAGGAAAATAGAAAGAAGGAAGAGAGAAAGGAAGAAAGGAAAAAGAAAAAGGAAAGGAAGAAGGAGGGAAGGGAGAAGGGAAGAAAAAGAAAAAAAGGAAAAGAGAAAGAAAGCAGAAAAGTATATGTGTATGTTTAGGCTCATATTGGGAAAGAACGTCTTCATTATACACAATAAGGAAGGAGCTCTTATGGGGCATTCCTAGGGATTCGGGATTTTTTCTTCATAGGGACCAAATGCAGTCAGTTCCAGATTAGTATGAATAAGAAATCCCCTGAAGTGGCCACATTATTTGAATTCAACTGTTTATTTCCACTGAGCTCAAACCAATGATCAAATTTTACATAATCATAACTTAAAATAGTACAAAATCAAATATATGCAACTACTTCAGGGAATTCTTTATTTGTGCTAATAAGCTCACCCCTATGATTTCATTCCCTCATCATTACATTTCAGTCCATTGCAGAATTTTAAAAGCTTTAGTTTTATGTTAA
The DNA here is from genome assembly GCA_011680675.1 of Gymnobelideus leadbeateri. Lineage (NCBI taxonomy): Eukaryota > Metazoa > Chordata > Mammalia > Diprotodontia > Petauridae > Gymnobelideus > Gymnobelideus leadbeateri. The sequence goes on along the minus strand of WOXC01010390.1, from coordinate 1,118,047 downwards.
GCATGTGACTAAAAATATAATTTACACAGTCTCTATGAGAGGACAGAATCTTCCTGGGCCTCTGTCAGGGTCATTTTTTCAACTAACCTTCCAAGAAAGGATGTGGCAATGTTTGCAGAGCTGCAGGGTATCTCCATATTGCTCTCTCCTTGGGTAACATCGGATAAGCTTAAAATACATCTTCTTCCAATCCAGTTGTCCTTTGTCAGATAAAATTAATCGCTTTCGAATCTAAAATTAAAGTATTGACAATGGCGTAAGTAGGAGCCTGGGATTATGATTTGAGGGATTCTGGAAATGCTTTCTCCAACTTTTCCATAGCACCCTCTCCTTGTTACCCAAAAATTTGCCACAGAAGACACTTGAAAACCAGAAAACTTCCTTCTTCAGGCTACACCTGCTGTACTGTGTTGAGTTTTAGCTGGCTTAGAGTAAGGAAGATGTTGGAAAACAAGCTCCAGACTGTGCAGAGAAGGCAAATGGGAAGGGATGGGGGACCAGAAATCATGTTATGTAAGAGTAATAATAATATTTGGCATTCTCTAGTGCTTTGAAGTTTAAAAATAGCCTTACATACTTTACTAATTTAATCCTTACAACAGCTCCATGAAGTTAGTGCTGCAGGTCTTACTGCTGCCTTTTTACAGATGAGGAAACTGAGGCTTGGAGAGGTGGTTTGCCTGAGGTCACACATACTTGAAGTATCACAGGCAGGCCCTGAACCTAATTGGTGATAGTCAGCCTCAAGAAAAGTAGCAGTTGTGCTGGTAGTGGCAGGTGGGTGGGGATGATAGCTGTATTTGAAGGGTTGTCATGTGGAAGGTGGAGAAAATTTGTTTTGTTTGGTTCTAAAAAGCAGAACTCAGAACAATGGGGAGAAGTACTAGAGGGACAGATTTCAACTCAGTGAAAGGAACAAGTTGATGAATACATAGTTCTCCCTATGTGGAATAGGCTGCCTCGAGTGATAGTGAGTTCTCCATCACTGGAGCTATTCAAGTGGAGTTGTTCCTGTGGAAGCTCAGTGACTGACCACTCTTCAAGATGCTGTAGGGGGAAACCCTTTGTTCAAGTACAGGTTGGACTAGTTAGCCTTGAAAATCTCTTCCAACTTTCAGAATCTATGATTCTATGATTTGAGAGTCAGAATGGAGCAGGGAACCAACTTTGGGTATTATGCATGTGTACCTTAGAGAATAAACTGATGTAATTCTGCAGTGGGGGGAGGGGTGGATATAAAGAATGGAGAGGTGGAGGAAATAGGGACGTGAAGACGAAGGAAACGAAAACCTGTTGTTTAGTTACCTGTCGCTCTGTGAAATGATATTGGCAGAGTTTCTTCCATAGCAACCGGTCTTCACTGAGCAGGTGCAGGTCTGGAGCCACCTGGCCCAAGCTGACAAGGTCCCTTCCATCTGTTAACCTCTGCATGATGTTCAGTTGTAAACACAAAGGCAGGTCTGTGAAGGTGAGGCCTTTGAAGGCAGGCTAGAACCAAGGAAGATTCAGTTACATGGAGAAGGAAGGGAAAACCAACCAACCAATTAAGAGGCAAAAGCATTACTTACCACCACCCACTCTCCCCTCTCCAGCTGCTTTATTCTACAGAGAGTGAATCAAAAATTCTCTTCATTCTGAACACTTTAATTGGCCCCAGCTGTGGAGGCCAAGGGAGAAGACTACAGACCACCTTGAATTGATTAGTGCCTATGACGTTTCCCTCAATTTTATAAAACTCTCCCGTTGTTTTCTTGGGAAGTGTGGCATATTTCAGAAAGCACACCCTGGGATTAGGACAGGGCATCTCAGAACAGCTTCAAAAGGTCTACCTGGATTTGGGGTATATACATTTTTTAGAGTCCCTCCATCCATAATGGTGTCTGTTGCCTAAGAGCAGACAGATTAGGAAAAATCTGTCATGACCTCTGTGGTTTTGTGGTTAGCCCTTCGGGCTTGGCAGTCACATACAACCCTTTGCCCTACTGTTTACAAATTGTGTGACCTTGGGCAAGTGCTGAGATATAGTTTTTCTCATCTGCAAAACAGAAAAAAAGATGTGTGCTACAAGGCTTTTCAAAAGCATTATGTGAATACATAGGAGGCAGTGTAGTGTGCTAGATAAAGAATAGGCCTCAGAATCAAGACTATATGGGTTTAAGTACACCCCACAGCTGCTGTAAGAACCTGGGTACAACACTTCATTAACTTCTAAGTCCTTTGGTCAATATTCTGAGCATATAAGGGTCAGCAGTGGGGGAGAGGGCTGAGGAGGGGAGAGGAGTACTAGGGGTCTCCCCCATACCAATGAACTCACAAATATGGACAAAAACAAACAAACCAACAAAGAAATAAATAAATTTGGCTAGATTTTTCCCCCTTTCCCTATAGAAATAGGCCAGCTAAGTGGCACAATGGATAGAGTGCTAGACTGGGAATCAGGAAGACCTGAGTTCAAATCCTACCTCAAGACACTTGTTGACTGTGTAACCCTAGGCAAGTCACTTCGCTTATTTCAGTTTCCTTATCTCTGAAATGGGGAAAATAATAGCACCTATCTCCCAGGTTTGTTGTAAAGGATCAAATATAATATGTTAAGCTGCAAATCTGAAGAAATGATGATGGTGATAGTGATGATGATGAAGGTGGTGATGGTGATGATGGTATGATTTGCCTAAAGTCACATAGTAATCAACTAGAAGAACCAGGGCTTGAATCGAGGTTCTGTGACTTCATATCAGGGCTCTTTCTAGGGCACCCCATTGTTTGCTAACTCAACTCAGACCCTCTTTCCATTACATTGAGACCATGCCTTCTCTAAGCTTTGGGCCTCCTTGCTCAGCTTGGTGCCCTGCACACTGAAGGCATTAACCAGTGTTTGTAGGTTGACTGACTGGCTAATCTGTTCCCCCTTGGTCTGTAGAGGAGAACGTTTAGTTGTTTACCACAGTAAGGGCTTTGCAGGCCTGCAGAAGGCTGAAAGCCCATTTGTCATTTATTATCTGCAACAGATCGAATGAGCTCATAAAACTGCCCGGGGATTTTTTTTTTTAACTTCCAAGTGAGCTTCAAAGTATCTACTTTTTTTGGATAAAACCCACTGGCCATAGACATTTGCTTCTGTTAGGAGGGGAACACAGCAGGCAGCCAGAGTGAGTGTACTCTCAGCTTTTCAAACCTGACCTTTTAACCAGATCTCTGAATCCCCTAAAGAGCCCTGCGTCCTTATCAACAGTGAAAAACTCACATACTCATCATCTTCTGCTGAATATAAACATGAACCAAGGAAACGAGAGCCATTCTTTTTCTTCTCTAAGCCAGAACCTGGCTAGAAGCCATGCTGGTCCAGTCCTTGACCCCTCCACCCCCCTCCACAATGTAATTCTGCTTTTGGCAGTATGTGGAAGTATGGGGCAGAACCCTGCCTTACTGCAAACATCCCAGGTGGCTTGCATTTCTTTGTCCAGAAAACAAGAGCAACAACCCTCCCAGGGCGTGTGTGTGTGTGTGTGTGTGTGTGTGTGTGTGTGTGTGTGTGTGTGTGTGTGTGTGTGTGTGTGTGTGTGTGTGTGTGTTGGGGGGTCATTCATGCAATAAACCTAGCTTTGCTAGTCTGTATACTTACCTTTCTCTTCATCATCCTCTGGAGCTTGGGAGCTGCAGGGCTGCAAGCTGGGTGGAGCTGTGATGTTGCTTTCACAGCAATTTACGACAAAAGCCAGGGGAGGGCAAGGTAAAGTACATGAGGGATTGTGTTGAGAGGAAACATGCTGGAGTAGGCTTTAGGAGCCGTGGGGTTCAGATCCTAAATCACAGGCACCATGGATATAGTGGAAATCCAGAACTGATATAAATAAGAACCCCACGAGTTACATATATGAGTTATAGAGGATACTGAGCAAGCCATTCTATTTCTCTGAGTCTTATTTTTCTCCTCTGTAAAATGGGTCTAATTTTTCACTCCCTATCTCAGAGGGTTGTTAGAAAAAAGGAGCTTCACAAGCTTTCAAGTATTTAATAGAATTACGCTATTGTTAGGATCACAGATCCAGAGCCAAAAGGGATCTCAGAGGTTGTCTAGTCCAACTCGAGTTTTCACAGTTGAGGGAACTGAGGCCCAGGGAGGTTAAGGGATTTGCCTAAGCTCACACAGGTTATTTGTAGCAGAGCTGAGACTTGAAATGAGGTCCTCTTACTATAAAATCAAGTGCTCTTTCTATGGTTTATTAACCTTTCTTTGGTTATTATTGATAATGAATTAGGGCCATTATTAATGATGATTGTAGACATTTAATTCTAGGAAGGACCTCAAAGGTCATTTAGTAAGTAAGGGGCTGACCACTCCGAGCCTGTTCCCTCTTCTATAAAAACGAAATAATGATACAAACATCCTCACAGGGTTATTATAAAGCTTAAATAAGATCACATATATACAGATTTTTGTAAACCTTACCAGGTCATGTAATGGCAACAGGGAATCTAGCTTCCCCAAGAATGCACCAAGGCTGTCTTTGAGAGCAAGATCACAATTCCACCCAGCTTGCATCCCCACAGTCTCCAAGCTCCAGGGGACACTGAGGAGAGAGGGAAGTACTCCTTACCTAATTCTGAACTGGACTGGGAAAGCTAGATTTAGTGCACGAGAAAGGAAGAATGGGAAAATAAAAAATGGCAATTCACACCAAAGTAATAAAAATCCCTAAGAACTTTCCCCTAAAATATTCAGATAATTAAGCCAAATGCCTTAAGAAAAATTCGAATAGTATCCATTCTCCACTTGCCTTTGTAGGTGGCAGAATTATTCTTTCCCTTTTAGGGATTCAGAAATTAAGCCTCAGAAACACTGTGACAAGATAACAGAACAACACACACGTGGCATTTTGAATTCTCCACACAGTTACTTCAGTGATTAGTTGTTATTTCTATAACAATTATTTGTAGAGGCACAGGAAGTCTCTTTACACCACTTATGGCCAGTATGAAATAGACAATACTTTCTTTGATCCAGTAAACCACTGTAAGCAATCTTATTCCAATGATTTACATGCTAAAAATAAAAAAAAGAAGATGCCAATATAAGTGCTTTGTTTGTTTGTGTCTAGACTTGCATTTTCATCAATGTAGGGAACTCTAGGGTAGAAATCCTTTACATATGAAAATCAGCAACTTGTGGTAATGTATAGTTTTAGAGAGTGACCTGGGCTTAAGTGACTTATCTCTAGTTTTAGAGAGTGACCTGGGGTTAAGTGACTTATCTAAAGTCACACAGTTAAAAAGCAGGCAGGACTTCAACCCATGTCTTCCTGAGTCCACTATACCACAATGAATTCACCAATTTCTTTTTCATATATTTTTCTGACAACACTTGCTAGCTATCAACCATGTTGGCAATGGGTGACATATTATGTTTGAGTTTTCTTTAATAAATTTATTACTTATAAATATTATACATATTTATTTTTTAAAAATCATTGATATCTTTAGTTTTTATATTGCATATATTTCTTAATAGATTTCTCCTTAATATATTTCTCAATAGATATTCTCCTCCTTCCCCTACCAGAGGGCCATGTTTTATAACAAATAAAAAGAGCAAAAAAATTTTTTAGCAAAACTAACCAACACACCAACCTAATTTGACATTATATATAGTGTTCCACACCCAAAGTTTTATCTTAAAATAGAAAATGAACCTACAGATGTGGACTCAGTTCCCTTGTGCCCTCTCTGATCTACATTTGTGTCTGAACCCTGTACTGAAAGATTCTTTTGTTTTTACGATGAATACATAGACTACACCATTCCCAAACCCTACTTCAGGAAAAAGTCAATAGAATCCCAGCTTTATTGTATTAACAGTATCTTGAGGCTGAGAATAAGAAGTTCATTAGAAAAGGGACAGAAAAAAGAGGAGACCACCTCAAAGCCTTCTCAAGGACTTCAGTGATTACAAACGGGAGAAATTTCAATTTTCTCATCATGATTTTCTTGCCCTTTCCCTCAGATCATTCACTCCCCCCTTTCTTGGCTCTCCCTCCCTAGCCTACTCTATCAGAGAATGTTTTGGCTGTTTTCTTTTTCTTGTTGAGGGCCCTGTTAACATATCAAGTCATAACAATAGAGATCCTGCCATAAGAAGAGGCTTCTGAAGCCATAGAGTGCCCCCCTTCCTCAGCCCCAGCTGTGCTCAGGCACCCGTATTTAGGAACTACAATGGCCCTTTTCCCCCTTAGCCTTCCTACTCACCCTGGTGATTTGGATGTTGTTCAGCTGCTGCTGCCAATGTAGAATGGTCTCCATTCGGTACACCCACATGTTAATGTTCCCAACCAGAACAGACTTGCCTACCCTTTGGACCAGGGTACACAAGGATGTGTAGAGAGTCTGCAGCAACTCTCTTATCAATCTGATGTTTTGTTGGTCTTCAAGGACTTGGGAGGAAAAAAAAGTAAGCAATTAACTAGTGTTTTCTTCTTTTTCCTCTTTTCTGTATTTTGCATGACCCTTGAGTTTTCATTTTTCCAGGAAGCTCCGTTTTCAATCAGTCAATTAATAACCAACAAGGGTTTATTAAGTGAATTATATGCTAGATACTTTGCTAAGTGCTGGGATATAAAAAAAAGGGAAACAAACAGTTCCTGCCCTCAAGGAACTTACATTAAAGTTTGGAGAAGCCGTTCACAAACTAAGGTTGTGATATACGCTAGCAATAAGAACAGATTGGACCACGGTGTTTAAAGGGGAAGGAGATGGTTCCTTATGGAATGGAACCTGCTAGAGGCTTTAGAAAATTCAAAGAATTGGGTCCTGACAAGTTTCATATAATAGCAATTCTTTGAGCTTTTCAGTGTGGTATTATTTTTTATCATCCACCTTTAAAAAAATTAAACAATTTTAATACTTCATTGGTACCCTCCTTATGCCTTTTAAAATAGACACATGCATGTATATATACATGTGTACATACAAATAAAACATATAAATGTATATATATAAATGTATATATGTATATGTATATGTACGTATATGTATATGTATTAAAATAGGTTTACCTTTCAGCACAACTTTTTCCAGAATGTTCATGAAGTTCTTTTGGGCGATGCCACTCAGGGAAGTGAGCTGTGATTTTGCTATCAGTTCCAACAGCTGTGGATAAAAATAGAAGTTGCCAGGCTTAGAATACAGAAGTCACCCCCCGCCCCAATCTGTACTTTGAGTCATGTGACACAATACAGACCCACACTGACGACTAAAGAGATAAATGGCTGGCAGAACCAGCCACAGTGAGAAACAGATGCTCAAAATAATAGATAAATGGAGTAATTAAAAATGCTTAGCACAGGAAGTAGGCTGAAGAATCAGATGCTTTTCTTTGAAAATATAAAGAATTTTGGCTTTAAGTTGGGACCACCCCACCCTATTTGTCCTCCTTTTGTTGCACCCCATGAAGTTCATGCCTTTTGAAAAGAGACAAGCTTGTTGGGACCTGTTGCTAATGTTTTACTTCTGCATAATCACCTCCCAAGTAGCTAAAGAAACAGCCTTGAATTTTGCCTTTTCTCTTGGTCCCAGCCTTAATGTTACAAAGAACTAGCAATGAACATTGAAAGGTTCAAAATATGAACAGAGGAAGATGATGGGGGAGAATCAAGGTTTCTGGGAACCAGCCCCAAATAACTAAGTGAATTATACTTTCATTATATAATTTAAACCTTTGTTAAATATTTTTAGAGTTTACCAAAATAGGTATACTTTTTCAGTGGAGTCTGAATATTATTACATTTGGGATTAGAAGAATAAAAGGTACTAACTAATGAAAATTTTCCTTTCCCAAAGTTCAAAGTAGCTAATGTTGTAATGTTATTACTGGGAATGGAGTAAGGAGGGCTATGAAAGGAATTTTTACATAATTTTGAGAACTAAAATAGACTTTAGAGATCATTTAGTTCAATCTCTATAATTTTTTTCTTACAGATAAGGGAAGGAAGGGCTAAAAGAATTTAAACAACTTGCCCAAGGTCATGCAACAAATTATTGGCAAGTAGCACTCATACCAGGTCTCCTCTCATTCTCCTTGTTTGCTACCCTTTTAACCAGACCTTGCTGTCTCCCTAATTTTTGCAGTATTTGATTCACCTAAAGCAAAAACTCATAACCTTTTTGGTGTCCTGGACCCCTTGGGCAATTCTGTGAAGCTTGTGGACCTCTTCTCAGAATAATGTGTTTAAATGCATAAAGAGAAATACACAAGATTACAAAGAAAACAATTAGATTGAAATTGTCATAAAAAAGTTGAGGTTAAGTTGAGGCTTGAGGTTAAGAACCTTCTGACTACTCTAGATCACCACTCAAGTTATGGGTTTTACACGCAACAAAGAATGACCAGCATGTATAAACATTGGGTTTGTACATGGCTGTGTGCTGTGAGCTCACAACAAAGAAACTTATTTCTGTTACTTGCCTATTTTGCTCAGCATTCTTCCCCAGGCATGTGACTGTCAACTGGGGAGCTGGAGTGGTTAAAAGTGACTGATCAACCCTTCTACTTACTGGCTGGGCCAATACCCTGGACCAGAAGGCTGAAGTTCTATTAATATCCTGCACCTCATATGACTCTCACAAAGATGAAAGAAAACAAAAACCTAGATCATGGCTCAGAAGGGCAGGCTGCCTTGTACTATGACTCATCATTAAGGGGAAAAAATCCCTAACACCAAGACAGATTCTGACTGAGAAGCCCATCCCAAATCCAAGGTCCATTGTAACCATCAGCCACTTAACAGTAATAGGCTATTTTAAACTGTCTAAAAATGCTCCTAGTCACAAGGTGCAGGTGGGTGGGGTGTGGGGACTGTGCAATCGAGGAAGGGGTTATGCACTCAGGCCTTTGGTCTGAGAGGTTGTTCTGAAAGGAGGAAGAATAGAATGAAAAAGTATTTGGTGGCTAAAGCAGAAGACTGGCAAATCAAACTATAACAAACTTCTAGGTCTCCAGGGCCAGAAAGGGCTTTGGAGATCAATCTGTCCAGCCTCCTCATTTTATAGATGAGTACGCCGAGGCTCAGACAGTTATTTACCCAAGATCACACAGGTAGTGTGATAGTTCATTCATTCATTCACTCAGTCATTCATTCAACATTTTATTAAGCAGCTACTCTTTACAAGTTGAAAAACCTGAGTCTCCTGACTAAATTCAGTGTTCTTTTCACTCTATCAAGCTTCTTCACTTTATGTTTTATATGTCTTTGTATCTATCCTTTTATCTCTTACCCAATATGATACATTACATATAGTAGTTGCTTAATAAATAAATAAAATATATTTGCTTTCTGGAGGGGGGAAGGCTGGGCAATTGGGGTTAAATGACTTGCCCAAGGTCACAATCTAGTTTTTTTGTGTTAAGTGTCTGAGGCCAGGTTTGAACTCAGGTCCTCCTGACTCTAGGGCCAGTGCTCTATTCTCTGTGCCACCTAGCTGCCCCTTAATAAATATTTTTTTGAATGACTCAGTAATGGGTAGAAATTATAGGAGGAGGACTTTGGTTCAATATAAGGCATGACCTAAATTATCAAAACTTCCCAATAATGGAATGGGTAATGATTCCCTTTCACTGGAGGTGTTCAGAGACTAGATGACTAGTCAGGAATACAGAAAAGGGGATTCATGCATCAGGTGGGGGTTAAGCTAGATGATATTTAAGGTCCCTTTAAACTCCAGGGTGTTAGGATTCACCAGCTCTGTATTTTAATCCTAATAATTTCTAGGCAAAGCAATTTTCCTTCCTGTACTTCAGTTTCCCCACCCTACAAAATAAGAATATTAACACAGAGACTAAAATATGTGGAAATTTAAGCACCCCCATTGACACACAGAATACTAATAAACTTGGATGGTTTAGAGTGCAAATCACTTGATTTGTCCCAGTAATACTAGAGTTACTAAAAGTCTTCTTGCTGTCTCATTCTGAACACTGCTCTAATAGCCCCCTCTAACATTGTTTCAGGTATTTGTGGAAGCAGTTAATGCCCTTAGGTGGCCTCTTTTACCTGTAGGTGGTGCTATTACAGATCACCTTGCTAACAATGATACTGTTAGGTTTTAAAGGACTGGAAGAATTTTTCCCTTCTATAAAATGTGCATCTGTACAGGTGTTTGCTGTCATCTTTAAATCAGATGGTTAAGAGCTAGCAAAATTTAACGATCACTTCTGTCATTTGCTTTGATGCCGTGTCCTAGTATATATAACCTATGCAGGCTTAAGCAGAGTTTTTTCTGGTTTTGAGGAGGACCATTGAGAAAACCGCCACCAAAGTCCTACCCCAGCGTCTCTTCATCATGGCATGGAGGTGACCCTGGGTTCTCAAAGGCAATGCCAGGGGAACTCTAGTTCTGGCAAGTCCAACTAGGATGTAAGGCTGGTGATGAGCTCTGTTACCATCATCTGAGAAGCCCAGCATAGCAGAGTTCAGGACAGACTCATTACCAAAAGGTTGGTTCTCAGATGATTTTTTTTTTGCTTTGGGGATTGAGAGGGAGAGCACTGGTGCACAGCATCTCAGGAAGAATTTTAATTAAGCTGTGCATGGTTTATGATGTGCATTCCTCGAAGTATTGCCCATACGGGTGAAAACATGAAGTTCCTAAGGAATGAAGTTAGTGGAAAGAAACTAACATGAATATTGTTTGGGTCTTGTAGTGTTGATATTTTCCTGCACCATCACTGTCATGCATATTAAGGATTTATATATATATTTATATATATATATATCTTGCCAACTAGGAGCCCCTTGGTACAACAGAGAGGAGAGAGTGCTGACCTAAAGTAAAGAAGACGGGAGTTTAAATCCTGTTTCAGATACAATGATCCAGTCAAGTCATTTAATTTCTCCTTAACTCAGTTTCCCTCATCTATAAAATGGTGATAACAACATAATCTCCCTCACAGGTTGTTGTGAGATAATAAAAGTGCTACATAAAAGTAGTTTTACTATTAGAAAAAGAACTGGATTTGCATCCTGGCCCTCTGCTGCCTATGGTTTATGTGACCTTTGGTGAGTTATTGAAACTCTCTGTGCCCTAATTTCCTCATCACTAAAATACGGTGTCTTGGGAAACTGCATTTGAACTGCATTGAAATACCAGGTAATCTCTAAGGTTCCTTTCCAGTGATAAAACCTGTGACCTGGGAACCGTTAGTGTTGGCTTGATACTTGAGCTGGTTCAAACCCTTTGCTCATTTTATAGATGTGGAAACTGTCTGCCATGTATCTTGCCGTGACACATTCTAAAGCTATGACAACCCTCAGTCCCATCAACATGGAATTTGATAGGATGAAATACGGGTCATGTCTTTTCCCTTTCATTATCCAGGATCAATTTACATTCTGAAAATAGGAAGCTAATTATGTATTGACGCTTTCAGGAAAAACACAATTTGAAAGCTTATATTAACAGTATGCTGTGAACAGCAGTCGTTGGGGTTATCAGATTTCACAGCATAATAGGGCAACAGTTACAAGGGCTTGGTTGGCCCATTGGTGTTACAGGCCTGTGCACACATGAGCTTCTCTTGAAATGTTTGCTGAATGAAAGAAGGAACGAAAGAAGGAAGGAAAGCAGGAAGGAAGGAAAGGATGAGTTGGCTACTGTGGGTACCTTTTTAAAAATGGTGAATGAGAGAGAAAATGTTTCTGATTGCTTTGGACAGCAATAAAAGTGGTCCAAAGCTTTAAAAGCACAATAATTTCATCAGTATTGGTAATCAGCTAACATAGCAGTAGGGTATATGGAATGAACAGAGTGCTAGACTTGGAGTCAGGTATACCTGAGTTCCAATCCTGCCTCTGATAATAACATGTGGGTTCATGGGCAAGTCAACTGACCTCTCTGAGCCTCAGTTCCCTCTTCTGTAAAAGGATATTGCTAATGCCTATTGTGAGTCTCAAATGAGATCATGTGTAAACTCCTTTAAAAATTTTAAAGCACTTAAATACATTTCAGTTATTACTATTCCTATCCCTATCATTGGAACAACAACAACCACAACACCCCCACCAACCTTCACTTGACGTCTAACCCTCTGGACATGAGCCTCTCTGAACTGAACCAGGCTATTCCTTGACAGCGCAGGGTAGGGAGTACTGGGTCTTTCCCAGCTGGGAAGAGCCTGCCTGCGTTTGTATTTCTCTGGCACTGCCTTCAAGAGCGCAGGAGCATTTCCACACCAAAAATGAGGCACTAGAGGAGAACTTTGATGGAAGTTTTAACATTAAGAAAGAAAGAATGTCCAGGAAGCACCCATCTTGAGACTATTATGTTGGACAAAAGCTGTTAAGCTCCACCTTTGTGTACATACACAAGCTAGTAAGAATATTTTATTGAGGACCAGCTGAAAAGAGATGCAACTTTCATTTTTACTCTCCATATAACTCTGGCTGTGTATATGCTTGAGTACACACTCAGGGTGAATGTTAATTTGTTATACATTAGCTTACCAAGCTGATTTAATATCTAAGACTATGTGTCGTCTTTCTCCCCTCCTTGTGGGCGTAAAGGAGAAGAGAAAAGAATTTGTCATGTAGGAGCTAGAAGAATTTACCAGTAAGGGTTGAGCAATTACTCTGAAGACAAAAATAAAACAGATAAACATTTTCTGCTAAACAGATTTTAGTAATTACTAAGTTTAATGATACCCATGGCAGGAAGAGGAAAGAGAGAGAAGTGAAGGAGAGGGGGAATAAAAGGAGGAATGAGGGAGGATGTAGAAAAAAGGGAAGGGAATGAATTGAGGAGGGAGGGAAGGTAGCAGGAATGGGACAGGGAAGAAGGAAATTCAAAGTAGAAAGGAGAGAGATTTGAGAGGAAGAAAAGGAGGGGAGGAAGGAGAGAAGACAGGAGAGGAGGGAAGGAAGAAAGAAAAGGAAGAATGAGGAGAAGAAAGGGAAGATAGGAGGGAAGAAAAGACGGAAGGTGAGGAAGGAAGAGAAGGAGGTATGGTCACAGCTCCTGAATTCTATGTTGCTATTACCACCTGTCTTTATTGTCTATTCATCATAATCAGCAGTGACTAATTTTTTTTCAGTAAGATAAATGCTTCTGAGAAACAGGATGAAGGAATGATAGTTACCACTAACTAAAACCACATCCTGCCCTTGAGCCTCGGGTGTTGCTGCTGCTGTGCCATTGAAGATCTGTAGCAAATCTCAGCAAAGAGACCACCAGGGTTTGAAACAGCTTCCAAGATTAATGGGTCGGAGTGAGATCTTGTCCCTACAGAAGGGAACTGGTGTGTCCACCACTAAGCACATAGGCTAAACGGCATGTCATCATTTATCTTTTCTTGTGTTAAAATATTAGATCTGGAAGGATGTGTTAGAAGTAATATAGTCCAACACTTTAATTTTTTAAATGAAGAAAGAGGTCCACCGGCATTGTACAAGGTCACACAGCTAGTAAGTGGAAGAACTGAGATTCAAACCCTGTTTTCTTACTCATAAGAAAGTGCTCTTTCTAGGAGGCTATATGGCCTCCTCATGAAGTATCCCTTTAAAAGAGATTGATAGCAGCCCACTGAAATATTATTCTACCAATTCTTGAAGCCAGTTGATGTCCTTGCATGGCTATACCTAGTTACTTGTCATTAAAAGATGTGACAAAACCAGGTAGGAAAAGGAGACCCAAGTTTGATGAGACTAGAGCAGCAAATGTCTGTCTGTCTATCTGTCTATCTATCTATCTATCTATCTATCTATCTATCTATCTATCTATCTATCTTTCTGACTGTCTGTCTATCTATCTATCTACTTGCTTATCTATCTATCTTTCTTTTAAACAGTCACAGAAAGGCTTATGGGATCTTAGGAAGGAGGGGGAGGCACAAACATTGCGGGAGGCTCCTATTAAGTGCCAGGCACCTTGCTAAGTGCTTCAAATATTATCTCATTTGATTCTCACAACGACCCTGGGAGGTGGGTGCTATTATTATCGTCATTTTACAGTTGAGGAAACTGAGATGTGGGGAGTTAAATAACTTGTCCAGGGTCACAGAGTGTGAACTCAGGTTCTCCTGACTCTGGGACATTGCACTATCCCCTGCACTACTTAGCCAAAATGTTAGAGCTGGAAAGAACCTTACAGTTCATCTAGTTCAATCTCTTCATTTTAGAAATGGTGAAAATGAGGCTCAGAGGGTAAGTGACTTAACCTAACGTCACATCCTAGTAAGTGGCAGTCATTTGAACCCTATGCCATATACAAAGTCCAAGTCGAATGCTTTTTATCCAACAGTGACCCTAGAAGTAGTTTCCTAAGCATGTTCTATGCACAAGATATACTGTTAGGAACCAGAATAGATTCATTCCCAAATTCCTCTCATGTGACAGTGAGATTTTTCTAGCCTCTATTATGCATGTGGTTGATTAGAGAACATTTCATAATGATATCAAAGGCTTGACATCATCCAGCTTTGAGAAGCTTCACTTTATTTGTATGTAATTTCTCACACTTCTGGCTTTTCTGTTAATATCAGTGTTAAACACCCTTCTTAAGAAGTCTTTGTATTTTAAAAAATAAACCCCCACTTTTATTTTGCTCTGTTCTCTCTCCATCAGACTCTGTTCTTTCAAAACCCTTATTTACTCAATGGATGACACAAATTAAAACCGTGGAAAGTTCTGGGCTGACTTCGAGCCCAAACACTGACAGGTTGGATAAGAATCATTTTCAACCACATTAATAATCGTAGGGTATGTCAAGATTGGGTAAATATTATTTGCAAGTAAAATATCCCTTTGACTTTCTTTCTTTCTTTCTTTCTTTCTTTTTTTTTAAGAACAGTCAAGTCTAGAAGAATTAATTGTACTTTCAACATAGCCAAAGTTAACCCTGGCCCCTTTGATTCATCCTGCATGCTGCTATAGATGAAAACACATTTCCATCCTCTCAATTAACAGACTAAAATGGTTGTCTTTGGTCAAATACTGAAAATCTCCTCTCCTCCAGTTGGTTTTTAAGACCCTTCATAATTCCATTCACTTGATTTCAATTCTACTTAACAGACAGTTATTAAGCACTTATCCTGTGTAGAACACTGTGCTGGGTACTGGGAGAGATACAAGGTTTAGATGAGACAAAGTTCCTGCCCTCCTAAAGCTTTTAGTCTAGTAATGTGGAATATGATACACAGAGATACAAAATAACAAGAGACACTTAAACAAAATATTATGTGAGCTTCTGGGGGAGAGGCTGAACCTCACTGTAGTGGTCAGGGAAGACTTCTTGGAGGTATATTCTTCCCATACACAACAGAAGAAGACTTGAAAACCTATAGGACAATCCTAAAGTGAAGGGGGAAGGGAACTGCATTGGCAGAACTGCCCAACTTATTCAAGGTCATTCTAGGGGAAGTACCTGCCTCAGGGTGGCAAAATACACAAGCAGGCCACCATCTACCAAAAACTTGGCCTGTGAGTGGCTTTAATTGAAGGCATTGAGTTTAAATTTTGGATCACAGGACCATATTTTAGCAATTCATTTGCCAAACCGCTGGTCAATTTAAGCTAAAACATTTCTTGTTTTGAGAAATGCATTCTTAGGAGGAGGAATGCGGCAACTTGTTGGAAGAATTAGGAAAAAAAAAGAATACAAGGGTGGCAATTTAGGAGAAAAAAAACCACCCCAAGAATATGCAGTGGTTACAGCTCTCACACAAAAGGCTCAGCTTCAGGGTACTGGTGGGAAGGTATCGACAAGCTTCCTTGCTTGTCTATCTTGATCCATCAGTATCTCTGGATAGGAATAAGCTGGGGCAAAAGCCTCCAAGAACTTGGATGGTTATGGACACAGCTGTAAAACAGTAGCCTCATTTTCATTCCACAGGGAACAATGGGTGGGGCAGGGTGGTAATTTGGGTCAAAAAAACCCAGATCCCACAGGCCTTCAAATCTGCTGTTGGGGTATGTACATTTCAGGATCCTTGCATCATCCCTGTTCCTCCCCAGGTGCCCCCCTCTAATGCCTTCCTGGGCATGGAGGTGACCCTGGGTGCTCAAAGACCATGCCAGAGAAACATAAACTTTGGCAGTTTCTTTCAGTCTGGAAGGGCTTCAAGTTTAGGCCTGGCAGAGGACTCTGGATCTGGTGTCCAAGGACCAGCCCAGCTAAACTCAGAGAGGCTCATCATCACAGGGTTGGCCACTAGGCAATCTTTTTTTTCCCCTTGGCCATGATAACTTCTGAAACCGTCCATTAAATCATGAAGGGGCTGGGATCTGTTTCAGTGGAGGAAGGACCCACAGTGAAGAAATACCAGAGCTTTGAAGTAAAACTGAACAAAGTATTTCCCTTTATTTAACAGGTAAATCAAGGGAACCAGGAACAAAAGAGAACAGTTCTGGACTCCAGTATCATAAGGAGCCAGCAGTCAACCCTGCAGATAGACCTCCACCAGATCTGTTTTTCCTACATTGTTACTTTTATCCGACCCCTCCCTTGCTCAGAAAACTTCCATAACTCATTGTTTGCAGGATAAAGCCCAATTAATTGACTTGGCATCTGAGCCCCTATATAAGGTCCCATCTATTGGACTACTCCCCTAGGACAAGCCTGAGCTTCAGTCAGACACCAGCCTGGTGATGATTCCTGAGTCCACCCTGAATGTTTGCTCATGTGTCCTCTGCCCCAGGATGCTCTCTTCCTTCTTTGACTTAAGCCTAGTCTTCTTCCAAGACCTAGCTCAGACCTCACCTCTGTGAAGGCTCCTCTGACCACCACAGCCCACCGGATTCCCTTCCTTCTTAATAGGAATTCCTGTTTATCCTTACTGCATACTGGCCACTGAAAGTTACTGGCAGCTATGTCTTAAAATACGTATGTCGGTTCCTTCCTCAACTCTGCCTCCCATCTCTGCTCCCTATCTTTGTATCCCCTTCCAGTCCCATGCCTTCTACATAGCAGGTGTAGAATAAACAATCGAGATCTGGGTTCAAGTCTCACATCAGATACTTATTGACTATGTGAGGATGAACAAGTCACTTAAGCTTTCATAGCCTAATCTTCCTCATCTGCAAAGTAATACTTATACTGCCTAACTCAACATCAGGAGAGAAGCATTTTACACTTCTATCTCTCCCCCCACACTCTCTAATTTAAGGCTCCATATAAATATGAGTGATCATTATTTGTGGAGCAGTTTGTTATCGGAAGTCTCAACTAGAGCAGAACACCATGATTCAACTACAGCTGTCAAACTGTTCTTCCTAAAGCACAGGTCTGCCCATGTCATTCACCTATTTAGTAAAATCCAATGGATCACTGTTATTTCCAGGATCAAGTATAAAATCCTGTGCTCGGCTTTTAAAGCCCTTTATAACCTGGACCTGTCCTATGCATCCGGTCTTCTTACACCTTACTCCCCTCCACATACTCTTCAATACAATGACACTGGTCTCCTGGCTGCTTCTTGAGTTAAATTCTCCAATTCCAGACACTAGGTATTTTCTTTGTCTGTCTCCCATGCCTGGAATGCCCCCCCTCTTCATCTCTGCCTCCTGGCTTTCCTAGACTCCTTTACTTCCCAAATAAAATCCCACCTTCTACAAGAAGCCTTTCCTGATCCTCCTTAAGGTTAGTGCCTTCCCTCTATTAATTATCTTTAGTTAATTCTATCTCTTGGTTGCATATTGTCTCCTTTGTTAAATTGTAAACTCTTTGAGGGCAGGGGCTGTCTTTTGCCTCTTTTTGTATCTGGAGCACTTAGCACAATGCCTGGCATATAGTAAGGGCTTAATAAATGATGACTGATTGATATCTTGTTTGTATGACTGAGGTCATTCAAAGCAGGGACCATTTCTTTTGCCTTTCTTTCTATCCTTAGTGGTTAGCACAGTCTGGCACATAGCAGAAGCTTAACAAATGCTTGTTGGTTTACTGGTGTTTGTGGATAGCTCTCTGTGAATTACAAAGTTCTTTATGAACATTAATATTATTGTTGTTCACAGCAACCCCACGAGGAAGGCAGTGAAATCATTTGATTACCTTTGAGATAATGTGTCTCCTATGTGCCCTTATGACAGCTGGGATATCTCAGGGAACTCCTAATGGTAACTACATTCCAACTCCAGGAAAGGTCCCAGCCTTTGAAACTTCTCCATCTCTTGAGTGGCAGAACCCAAATGCATTGACCTTTAGGACGTGGTACAAACCTACTCTTTTCAGACTGTTACACCAATAGGTAGACTGTATTCTGATTTTTCTTAACATTCTAAATAACTGTGAAATGATCTGGGAAATTCATGGTTAAAGATAATTCACTTTCAAAGGAAGTGAGCACATTCAGAGGCCAAAAAATGCTGGGGTCAAGTCCTAGACAATCTTTCTTATAAACAATGAAATGATCTCATGAAAGTTTGCAAAATATTCTTTTAAGTCTTAAAGGCACTACAAGATGACCACCTTGTCCCTAAGGATATAAAAGGGATTCTTATCCTCCCTTTGAGGGACCTCCAAGGCCATTTATTCCAACCTCCTCATTTTATAGATAAGCTTGATAAGGCCCTGGAGGTTAAGTGACTTGCCCAAGGTCACATAGGCACTAAGATCAGATGAGGGATTTGAATAGATTGTACTAGATGGTAACAGAGGTCTCCCTCTCAGTCAATCAAGCCTTTATTAAGTGCATACTATCTGCAAGGCATTGTGCTAAGGATTACGCATACAAAGAAAGGCCAAAATATGGTCCTTGCCTTCTAGGAACTTCCATCCTAATGGGAGAGACAACAGGCAAATAACATGTAGTACAAAATATATTCTGTGATTCTGTAATATTTGCTTTTTCATGTGCTTTTTGTATGTGACACTTTTGTTGCAATATGGATTTTTGAAAAAATGGAAAATTTTAAAAGCTGCAGAATTTCTTATTTGTTAGGCTTAGTAAATAGGTTTTTGGAGTAGAGTCATATTTTTAAAAAAAATGTATGATTTTTAGAGGCACAAACTTTTCTCTTTTAAATGAACTAGAAGTTGGTTAGACCTTTTTAATAGTTTAGAACTAAGGATTAACTGTAGCAGAAAAGCTTAGAGGATTAAAATCTTTTGGATTAGACAATGGGGCATTAGAGTGGCTGGCATGGCAACATGCTAAGTCTCTAATACACTAAGAGATCTGGGATCTCTCCGATGCAGCTGTTCCTTCCAGTGATGAAGATCTCAACCCATCCCTGGCTGTCCCTCTAGCTGGACACTTGTTTGGGCTTATTCATAACAAGGGTCCATCCCACCTGCTGATGGCCTTCTTGAGGGTACTCTTCATAGCATGTAAGATGTCCACTGGTTATCAGTGGAGCAGAGGTCCGAGAGTGGCAAGGAACCTTCGAGGCCACCCATTCTAACTTTCCCATTTTACAGATAAGGTCGCTGAGGCCCAGGAGGGCGTCTTTCCCAAGGTCACACAGGCTCCAGGTGTCAGAAGAGGGATTTGAACTTATATCTCTAGTGAAAGAGTCGATGCCTCTTCCTTTGTTTTCACTATATGATCAACTGGCCCTCGTTTTTCCCCAGTCTGATGACATCCTGAGTGGAATGTTCAGCTGGTTCACACCTCCCATTAGCCTCTCCATTGCCTTTTAAGTGATTTAGTGCATTTCAGAATCTTTAACTCAGAAAACTGATGATATTATAGGAATAATGAAAATCTTATAGTTCTACAGCCCTTAAATGTTGAAAAAGGAATTAGGTAGATTCCCTTAGAGATAGGTAGTAAAATATTACAGACAAGGAAACTGAGGCTCTGAGAAGTTGACCTGCTCAGACTGACATAACTCTCAGCCTCTGAGGCAGGATTTGAATCTAGTTCTCTTAATTCCAAGTCTGACACTCTTTCTACTGTGCTGTACCCTAGTGATAGCCTATGGTAAGGAAGGGGAACAAGCATTTATACAGCACCTCCTTTAAGTTTCAGTTTATGTGCTACCCCTCTACTCAAAGCCTTTCCTAAGGCCCACTCTCCTTCTTCAAATCATCACGAATATACTCGTCTGTGTAAATGTTAAATCTCCCTCAGTAGAATGTGAGCTTCCTAAGGGAAGAAAAGATTTGTTCTGCTATCTATCCACAGTGCTTTGCAATAAGATAAATGCTTGTGGGATTTTAATATCAGGGGAAAATCCACGGCATTTGTAACAACGATAGATGTGCTTAACAACGATAGACAGGTGCTTTAAAGTTTTGCAAAGTGCTTTATATATTTTATTTAATTATCCCTGGGAGATAGATGCTATTATTTTTATCGCTATTTTACAGATGAGGAAACTGAGGCAAATGGAGATTAAGCAGCTTGCCCAGGGTCACAGAGCTAGTAAATGTCTGAAGCAAGATTCCAACTTAGGCCTTCCTGATGATGTCTAACTCTGTATACTGTGCCCTTAGCTGCCCTGCTGAAACAGGGATGACAGCAGGGATGAGAAGAAAATTTCATTTTGTTCAGGCTAAGTATTCTTCCCTTTCATGATAAAGCAGAAAGAATTTCTGTAGCATAAGCAGTGAACAATTGGGATGCCCAAGCCTGAAATCCAAGCTAGTCTTTAAACCAATGTTGGAGTTAGTATGAAATAAGTTCAATCTTGTATATGAGTTCTAGTCCTAAATTGGTCACTAATTGTGTGATATCAGGCAAATCAGTGAACTTCCTTTTCTGAGCTTCAGTTTCTTCATCTATAAAATGTGGATATTAACATCTTCATTACCTATTGCACAGGGTTGTTATAAGGATCAAATGAGATGATGGATTTAAAGAATTCCCCCTTTTTCTCTCTCATGTAACCTGTGATTATTTTCTTCTATACATTTTCTTCTATACAGGGCCTGTGGTGGCAAAAGCATGAATGTGCAATTATATGATTATTTGTGTGTGTGTGTGTGTGTGTGTGTGTGTGTGTGTGTGATGGCAAAAGTGTGTGTATGGAAGGGAGGAAGAGATATGAAATGTGATGCTGATAAGATACTAATTTTCTTGACAGCCACACTTCCAGTATTATAGGGAAGAACTTTTTGTGGTTGGATGTCCTCATGTAATAACCAGAAAGGAGGTACTATCACCCCCTAAGCCACAAAGGACATTGGATTGTCATAAAACTGCTCCAAACCAATCCTCTAGGCTAGACTCCAGACTACCCTGAGCACTGTGGCCACACCTCCCTCACTGTCCTATGCCTGGCCCAACAACATTCATGTTCAGTTTTGCAACTCTCTGGGCTTGAGAAGGTGTCTTGTGTTAGTCACCTACACTGAAAAAAACAGCAATTTAATGACTCAAATAGAGAGAATTATTTGCCCAAGAGCACATCTTATGTTAATCACTTGTGTTGGGAGAATGATGTCTGAGTGAGTCAAACAGAGAGAATTATTTGGCCAAACCGTGGGGCCAAACCAAAGAGCCTATACCTAAAGTGGAAAGCCAGGTTTGATCAGATTTGTGCAGGAGGCCTGGCTTGCATCTGTTTAGACAACAGGTGAGTGATCCAAGGCTGAACTCTCTTGAATGTCATCTCTTTGGCTGTCTGTTTGGAATCATTTGACTCAATGAGCTTGCCCTGGGAAGCATGATGAGCTGGCCAAAAAATCCTCCCAGAACCTAAAACCCAAACAGCTGCAACTTCCCAGGTTGAACCACTGACAAAAATGCAAAAGGGAGCTTAGGGGGAAAAAAGACCCAAACAAAAACAGAAATTGCCACCAACAGAAAACAACCTAGCTTGGAGGCTGCTCAGTGAAACGTTCTTGCTTTCTTCCACCCATCATTCACTCTGATTTGGGCAAATCATGTCCTTAGTATTCTGTATTATTGCAAATGGGAGTTTGAAGTGGAAAGCAGCAGATGAAAACAGGTAATTTCAGCTTTAGGAAACCTGGTATTGGATATAGCATCACATGGGGTGGAGGTGAAGAAACACTCATATGATTTGGACTCTGATATAATTCTTCTGCCCCAGCCAAGAATGTATCTAGGACAGCTGAGAGTAGAAATTGAAGAGGGGACTAGAGGGAGGGCAGAGAAAGTCATTGGGGGTACATAAGGTTTTATAACCAATGGTGGTACTTTACCAACTTGGTTACCCTTGAATCCCCTCTTTGGTTAACTTCACAGAACACTGGACTTGGAAGAGGCCTTGGGACCATCTAGACCGGCCTTCTCATCTTCTACCTGAGGAAACTGGGACTCGATGTTAAGTGACCTGTCTAAGGTCATACAGTTAATTAGTGGAAGAAATGTTACTAGATCCCAATCTTCACACTACACTATGCTGTGTGTTTCCAGTCACTATGTTTTTGAATATAAGTCTAGTTATCTAGCCATTATGTCAACTAGCTCATCATAGACTACATTCAAATAGAGGTAAGTATGGAAATTAAATTTTAAAAAGACTAGATATTGTTTAATGTTATTGCATAACTCTTTGGAAATAATACTAATCTCCATTTATACAGCACTTTATGGTTTGCAAAAGAAAACCTCACAATAAACTAGGTACTCTATTATCTCCATTTGACAGATTAGGAATTGATCAGGTGAGAGGAATTAAGTGACTTGAACAGGGTCACTTAGCTAGAAAGTTTCGAAGGAGGTATTTGAACCCAGGTCTCTCTGGCTCTGAGATCAGCACTCTGTTCACTAAGCTTTGCTGAAAAACTGTCTTTGGAGTGGTTGATTCATTTTTACTAAAGGGATCTTTGCCTCTCCTCTTTTCCTCAGTGTTATCTTTGGCTTAGGACCTGTTGCCATGAGTTTTGGGCTGCCTGCTCTGTGTTTTCCATTTATCCGTGTGACAGATTTAGTATGAAAAAGAGTGGAAATTTTTTTAAAAAGCTCTCATTAAAAAGAGTAGCTTAGGTAAGTTTTGTGTTGGACCCAACCTTCTGAGCCTGACCTAAGCAATGTTCTATCAGAGAGGCATAAAAGTGTTTAAGCTATTGGTTTATATGTCACATGCATTCACAGCCAGTTAGAACATTCTAACCCAGCAGGTTGGGGCAGTTACATGGCACAGTGGATAGAGTGCCTGGCCTGGAGTCATCTTTGTGAGCTCAAATCTGGTCTTAGATACTTACTAGCTATGTGACCTGACCTAAGTCACTTAATCCTATTTGCTTCAGTTTTCTCATCTGTAAAATGAACTGGAGAAAGAAATGGCAAATCATTCCACTAACTTTGCCAAAGGAAACCCCAAAATGGGGTCCTGAAGAGTCAGACTTGTCTGAAAAATGACAGAACAACAGCAGTAGATCAATGGGCAAGACCTTTTGCCATGGATGCCTACCCGTACAACGTAGTTGAACCGTCTGGAATCCAGAATAGCAGTCGAGAAGTCAAGCCGGTTGAAAGCTTCTCCCAATGTACAGTATCCATGGCGCTGAGAGTGAGAGAGGCAGAATGGAATCATTTTTTGGTTAGACAGAGCTTATTCTGATCAGCAATCTATTGAGAATCAATTTCTGATCAACCTTCAAATAGCCTGGGACCACCCCCCTCCTCTGTTGTTAGAAGAGGTCTCCAGCAAAGGGAAGACTATAGGTAACAGAGGCATGTTAGTCTTCAAATATCAGCTGGATCATCTTATGGGAACGTAACCTGAAAGGTTGTAGCCTTGTCTCCTTTTCTGTGTACCCTAAATCACAGAATTTCAATTAGAAGGGAACTCACTTGACTATCTAGTCCAGTCTATATCCTATAAAGGATCCCAACTACAACCCACTCAGAAAGTGGCCATCCCACCCCTTCCTAAGGCTCCCAGTAAGGGGAGACCTATCGCCACTTGGAACAGGCCATTCTGCTTTTGGATAGTGCTCATTTTTACCCAGCTCTTAGACAGGAAAAAGCCAGTTGTCCAATTCTGCAGAGTTTACTAAGCAGACCTAATCAGCTCTTTCGAGGGGCACTTACTTCCTTAGTGCTTCCTTTGTGAACATAGATCCATTTTTCCTGGTGGAAATCTGAAAAAGGGACACACCATTAGTACTTAATCGAATTACCCAACATCTTAGGTGCATTTCTTTTGCATCTGTTCCCAGGTTTAACAAAAGTTTTGAAAGAAAAGCCAGGGTTCTAAGCAGTGGCATGTGCTCTACTGACTCAGTCCACGACTATGTAAATGTTTAATCTCTAGAGTATATAAATACAGTGAAGAATTTCAATTTACTTGGGTCACAGGCACCAAGTATGGCTGATAGCCAGCTTTAGTATACAAAAGGGCAGAACTGTTATTGAATTAAAAACAAAACGAAACACCTCTTCCACTAGGTAGGGTGTTTGTGTTAAGTGCCAAACGTGAAGCTTTTCCAAGGGCCACAAGAAAGAAGATATAAAACAGATGAGATTATGAAGTACAAAACCTCACAGCAAAGATTAAACTAGAGATTTTATATTTAGTGTTTAGGATCTGAGACTCAAAACCCTTTCTCGTATTCACATATAATATCTAGGAACGTAAATAACAATTCCACAAGAAAGAAGAAAGAAGGGAATATGTTTTTTCAAAACTTTCAAACCACAACTCAAAACAAAAACATTAGAGTGGTCTTTATTGAATGTGCCCTAGGAAAAATGATTTGAGTTCTGCCAAATACAAATGACATGGAGGACAAAAGAAAAAGGAGCAAAAAGGGAAAAAAAGAAAAAAAACCCCAACAATATAAGGAGCAGGAAGGCTGACAGAAATGAATAGCAAAAATGGGTCTACAGCTCCTTATCAGACACATAGTCTGGTTCCTCACTTAGATTAAGCCTGAATACAGAGACAGAAATGACCTCTGAAGAGCATCCAAATAAATATGAAAAAAGGTGCAACTAAATTCATCTTAATCAGCAATTTTTTTTGCTTTTTGGAATGCAATTAGGGTTAAGTGACTTGCCCAAGGTCACATGGCTAGTTTTTGTGTTAAGTGTCTAGGGCTGGATTTGAACTCAGGTACTTCCAGGGCTGGTGCTCTATTCACTGAACCACCTAGCTGCCCCTAAATCAGCAAATATTAAGTGCCATTTGTGTTCCAAGCACTGTGCTTGGTGCCCCAGATACAAAGGCAAACAACAAAATAGTCTTTGCCCTCAAGGAACTTAAACATTCCATTAGGGAAGGAGAAATGAAGAAATGTATGTTGTTGTTGTTGTTCACTCATTGCAGTTGTGTCCAATGCTTTATGACCCCATTTGTGGTTTCTTTGGCAAACATAATGGAGTGGTTTGCCATTTCCTTTTCTGGCTCATTTTACAAATGAGGAACTGAGGCAAACAGGGTTAAATGACTTGACCAGGGTCACATAGCTAGTAAGTTGTCTGAGTCCAGATTTGAACTCAGGAAGATGAGTTTTCCTGACTCCAGGCCTGGCACTCTATCCATTGTGACACCAACTGCCCCCCAAAATGTATAAAGACAAGTAAATTCAAAGTAATTTTCTGGGTTGGGGGAAAAACACTAACAATTGTGGGGATAATGAATATATTAGTCAACTAATCATTAATAAATATGTCAAGAACTATTATGCTCTCTTTGTGATGAGTTCTTAAAACCTTCTCCTAACTGTTCAAACCCATTATTCCCCAAGTCCAAAGATAATGCCTTACACTGAATTTTGGTTTTGCTGTTCATCAGGTCCTTCTTTCTTTTCTTGGCCACAACATCATAGTTCAGACTGCTGAAAAGATTCTCCTTGTTGTGCACATCTTTGGGGCAGTAACTATGAATAATGGAAGACGAGAAAGTATGATTTCAGGGACAGTATAAACAATTATCCTTTTTCAAGGTAAGCTGTTCTTAGAAATGACTGGCTCTGGTATAAAACATATGCATGGAACAGAAAAAAAGGCAAATTGTCCCTCCTCCCCCCACCCTTGAATTCCATACATTCACAGACTAATCTCTTTTTAGAGCATTTATATTTGTACAGAAAGCAGAGTCAAGAGATTTACTTTCTTTTTTAATTAAAGTTTTGACTTTAATTAAAATAAAATGCAATGATGCATTTTGTTTTTATATCAGAAGCCTTTTAGGATTTATTCATCCCTGAACTTGTAAATAAAGAAACACCAACAGTGGCCACCATGTGTATGAAACACTCAATTTCCAATGGAAGAAGGTGGAATGGATTTCCTCATCTCTTGTCTGGGGTCAAGATTGCTTATGAATTTTTTTTCTTCTTTTAGCCCACAGTAACCCTTTGTTCTGTATTCAGCAAATGCTCCTTTAATGAGAAAATGGTGGACTATGACATTGCTCCTTGATTCAAAGAAAGATCATAGGATTACGTACTTAGAGGTGGCAGGGACCTCAGACATCATCCAATCCAATGATTTTCTTTTCCAGATGAAGAAACAAAGACTTAGCAATGTAAACTGACTTGCTTAAGGTCACACAGGTAGCAAGTGTCAGAATTAGGATTTCAGTACAGTTCTTTAACACTAAATCCTGCATTCTTTTCACTACACCTGGAGGGTGGCTTGCTCCTACCAGTGAAGGGTCTGTTGTTTTAGTTGTGGGAGTTCCCTTCAACCATGCAAGCTCCACCTTAGTCCAAATAAGTCTTAGAGTATATTTCTTGCTTAGAGTCACTGGGTTACTAAGTATAGGAGTCAAGATTTGAATCCAGATCTTATTAACTCCAAGGCTAGCATACTGTCCTCTGTTCCTCACTGTCTCTAACATTTGAAGGGAATTGGGGGAAAGGGGAGGAAGGAGTGGGGAGGGACAGTCTGGACCTGTGATATGAGAAACTCCATTCATCTGTGGAGATCTATAGCTCATTTATAATTTATAGTTTTAGGGAGCCACCTGGGGGTACTGAGAGGTTAAGTAATATAGCCATAGTTGCATGGTTACCACGTCCACGTTACAGGCAACACCTGAACCCAGGTCCTCCCAATTTCAAGGTTAGCCCTCCATCCATAATGCTACTCCCCCTCTCCCAAGACAAGGAAAAATGGCTTTACTTTACAAAAGACTTCACCACAGGGCTACTTAAATGGTCCACATGGCATTCATCTAAAAGATGACTTAATTTGCAAAAATTTGGTTTGTTCACAACTTTTGAATAACAAAGCTGTGGAATACAGTACGGGAGTGGGGTCTCCAAAGGGGAAGGGTATTACATTATTAAACAATTAAACATAGCAAGCAGGTGCCAGTTCAGATCTGGGACCTTGGTGCATGTTGACAAGATAATTCCAATAAGGCCTGGGAAGAGAAAGAATATTGTGCACTACCCTACATATCACTTAGTGATGGCAGGTTCATCTTGGCCACGTTCACGGATATCTCTCAATAGTTTTAGCCGTCATCTGGTGACTAGATATTAATGTTTTATTTCCAGAGACAAGATAGATTTACCATACAATAAGGAAGTCACAGGGCAGCTTTGATGATTGAGACAAAATAATAGTGGATAGTATTTACACAAGGTTTGCTATGTTTTGTGCACGTTATCACATTTGATCCTCACAGTGCTGATGTAGGTACTATATGAAACGTTATTTAAAAAAAATATATTTTAAAATGTAACAGAAGTCCATTTTCTTCCTTCAACCTCCCTCTCCCCACCATTAAAAAAAATAAAAACAAAACCCTTGTAACAGATATGGATAGTTAAACAAAACAAACTCCTGAACTGTCCATGTGCAAAAAGAAATCCATCTATCCATCCGGCTATCTATCTATCTATTCAGCTATCTATCTATCTAATTCTGTATCCAGAGTCTATCACTTCTTATGGGAGGTAGGTAGGTAGCACATTTTATCACTGTTCCTCTGGAATCATGGCTGGTCATTGGACGGTTCAGAGCTCTTCTGTCTTTCAAAGTTGTTTGTTTTTATAGTGCTTTGTTACTGTATAAATTGTTCCCTATAGGTAATATTATCCCTGTTTTATAGAAGAAGAAACTGAGGCTCAGGGAATTTTCTACAATTAGTAGGTAGTTGTGGCAGGATTTGAAGACAAGTTTTTCTGACTGCAAGTTCAGCACTCATTCCTCTAGCACATTACTTCCCTAAAGACAGATGAAGGCATGATGATCTACT
Source organism: Gymnobelideus leadbeateri (assembly GCA_011680675.1). Taxonomy (NCBI): domain Eukaryota; kingdom Metazoa; phylum Chordata; class Mammalia; order Diprotodontia; family Petauridae; genus Gymnobelideus; species Gymnobelideus leadbeateri. Next base: position 1,089,995 of record WOXC01010390.1, on the reverse strand, counting down.
ATTGTCAGTATGCTCTATAACAAAATAACAGAATATAGAGAAGTTCAGACTTGCAAAAAAGATGAATTGGGGTGTGACTGGTCATGTTACAAAAGGATTACACACAGAATTCCTTAATGTTCAAGTTCCCCAAATGAATTTGATACTTTCAATATTTAAAAGGATTTGTAGATTTTGTCTGTGTGGTTACTCCCTCCATCATTTGGCCTCAAGTCTTGAGAGAAGTGAACTTGGGAGTCTGAAGACATAATTACTAGATAGATGAGTGTATATCACATCCTCATAGAGCTTCACCTTTCTCATCTGTACAGTGGGGATAATTATATTCACACGACTTACCTCATAGGGTTGTTTTGAGGGGAAAAAATCTTTGTAAACCTTAAAGTGCTACATAAATGAAAGTTTAAAAAATACTGTTCAAGAATTGTTATGGCTCCAGACCCTACCCAGCTGTTACCCCCAAAATGTTCACCTGGTGGCTGGCCAGTCCTTTGGCAAGGAGCCTCTCTGAATTTGTTAACCAGGCTGGTTTTTGGATAGCCAAAACACAACCTGTCAGCAGTTCTGTTTTCTGAGACCGTCCAGCTTGGCAGGTCCTGACAGAATTTGGACTGTTAGGTCATTGAAATGGGACTTGGTTCAAAAAAGAAACTTCACAGGAGCAAGACAGAAGAAGCAAAGCTAGACAGCAGTTCACATGAGAAAGATCTGGGGATTTTAGTGGTCCTTAAGCTTAATTAGAGTCAACAATGTAGCACAGCAGCCTTAGGCTCCATTCAGAGAGCCCTATTAGAAACAAGGAGAGTAATTCTACTTGTACTGCTCTCTGATCAGAATACATTTGGAATGTTGGATTCAGCTCCAGGTACCACAGTGTAAGTCAGGCACTGATAAGCTGGAGGGTTTCCAGAGGAGAGAGGAACTGCATGGAAGGCTCCTGTGTATCCCATCTGAGGATCACCAGAAGGACCTGGGAATGTTTAGCACAGAGAAGAGTAGACTCAGGGGACACAAAGTTATCTGTAAGTATTTAAAGTGCAGTCACCAAGAATAGGAATTCAGAATTTTCTTTCTGGTCTGAGAGAGCAGAACTAAAACTCAAAGGGCTGAAAATTAGACTTGATAAGAACAGGGACCTGTGATTTTATGAGTATAGGGAACTCTCAGGTGAGGAAACTTTCTCCATTGTCGCAGTTCAACATCTCTGCACCTTAGAGTCTCAGACACATGCCTGGGGGTCAGAGAGGTCAAGAGATTTGCCCAGGGTTATGTATTAGAGGCAGACTTAAACTCAAGTCTTCCAAGTTTTGAGGCCAGTTTAATTAGATGCTAATGATTAGAGCTATTCAAAAGTGGACGGGCATCCCTTGGGAGGTAATGGGGTCCTAGTCCTCCTCATTGGCGGTCTGTAGGCAAAATGTGGATGACCACTTGCTGGACATGTTGAACAGGGATTTTTTTTTCTTGGTTAATATGAGTAATACTAGACAGCCACTGAAGCCCTTTACAACTCTGAGATTCTGTGAGTCTGTGACTTTAGTGAAAGATTCTAAAATATGATGTGATTTAAAGAGAATCTGTCACTTCAATTGTTGAGTTACATGTGTTGTACTTGTCCTGTGAAGGGCACCTCAGACCAGAGGGGTGCTCGTAAATGTTTAAAAGCCAGCTGTTTTTAAAAAGTTCAGTATGCATTATTAACATTTTTCTATCAGTTTCTTGAGTCTAGAAATCAATAAAACAATAAATTAAGTCATACTTTATAGTAATTACTGATTTCTGAGGTGGAAATGATCACACTGAAAATTTAACAATTGGCTTTCTCAATTCAATACAAACTGACTTCAGCACACCTCTATCGTAGACTCTATATACTATATATATTGCAGAGAAAGAAACACAAATATGTATTTCAAAATAAATGATTCTTTCTTGTACCCATTCCTTTCAGTGACTTTCAGCCACATCAATTAATATAATAGGTATCCGACCTTGTCAGCTGATACATTTTCTTTTCCTTTTTTTGTACAGGCTCGACTGTAATCTCTTTTTGCGAAGCCACTCAAATACACTTTGTTAAGCCTCCTAATCTTTTCAGCTCCTTTCCTTTCATCTAGGATGGAAAGGTTATTTTTAGGTTGCAGGTGGACAGCTAGGTGGAGACCTGTTCCTTCAGTTTGCTCTCTTATAGGCCTATCACTCAAGTGAAACTGGCATGAATTTTGTTTCCTGCATTGCTGTTGACTCTGTTCTCACAGAAAGAATAGTAGCAGCTCAGGGATGCTCATAGACTCATAGATTTAGAGCACAAAGGGACCTTGGAGATCTCATTTTATTGAGGAGGGAACTGAGGTGAGCCTAGAGTCATGAAATCACTTGCCCAAAGTCTCACTGGTAGTGACAGAGCTGTGATCTGAAGCCAGGTCTTTGACTCCAAATGCAGTATTCTTTCTACAGTGCCTCTCTTGTTTTTGCTATCCAGCCAATATGGCATAGGGGTTAGAGGGCTAGGCTTGTAGTCAAGAAGAGCTGGGCTCAAGTCCTCTCTCTCACATATACTAGTTGTGTGACCAACTAGGTCTCTTAGCTTCTCAGTACCCAAGGCAACTGCCTAGGACAATACTTTCTACAGGACTAGAGTTATAGACGACCAGTGGGGAGTGAATTGTTTCCATAATAGCTCATATTAATCTAGTGCTTTACATAACATTATCTCATTTGATTCCTACAAACACCTGACTAAGTTAGGGGCTATTATCCCCATTTTACAAAAGAGAAAACTGAGGCTTGGAGAGGTAAAGTGACTGGCGTGTGGCTTGCATAAACGGTGTCTCAAACAGGATCTGAACCCAGGTCTTCCTGACTTTAACAAAACCCTCCATCCAGACCAATAAACAAGTGAATAAATACATAGACAATAATGCAGAAGGAAAGACTAGGGGAGTGTGTGTGTGTGTGTGTGTGTGTGTGTGTGAGGGTCTGTAGGGAGGGGAATTAGAACTCTGAGTCCTAGGCAGTAACCTGGGGCACCCCATACAAAGCTAAGAAAATGGAAAGAGATGGAAGGTCACTTGGCTGTCCATACTGTCCCAAGCATGGTCCATGGATTGCTTTCGAAAGCTGAGAACGCCGTGTATGCAAAGATACTACACCAAGTCCTATTATTCGATAACAAACCCACAGTGCACATTCCACCCCTATGAAGAGCACCATAAAACTAAGCTGTCATCTTCTCCATCACAGAAACACCCAGGCGAAGACTAACAAAGCATTTTCATAAGCTTAGGACATAGCTTGTTACTATTCTTTGGAAATTTTAAATATTTATATTTCATTTTATTCCTTCCTAATTTAAAACAGCCCCCAAAGGAATTTGAGTCTTCTCCCTCACAGAAAATACAATAACCTGCTGTAAGACAGAGTGACTCATTATAAAAGCAAGTTTAAGAATACAATCGATTATGATCTTCCTTTGCAGAGCATAGAAGAGACTGAACCAACCCTGCAATTTTCACTCAGTATTAGCTTTCAGACTCCAGGGGGTAGGGACAGGATGGGAAAAGCGATGAGGTTTATTTGTCTTGCCTGCTTATATTTTAAGCAATAATATATTCAGCTCTATGCTATTTTAAGAGTTCAATTATGTCCGTTTCAGGCAAATTGAAAGCCAATGGAAAATTACAAAAGGATTTCCCTCCCTGCACCCCCCCCCCCCCAGGAAAAGACACCATACTTTAAGAACCACAGTATTTTTATTTGTTTTTCCAAAATCTGAAATCAGCAAAACCATTGTCTAGAAGGCTTCTTTCTCCATGTACTGTAAATGAAGGCACGGCAGACTTAGTGGCTATTTTACTGCTAGCAGTTGGCACTAGTTAATCCCAACCTTTATGGGCACTGACCTAGTATAAGGGCAAAAGGCTTTTTTTTACATGATGGGATAATTTAAGGAGACTGGAAAAAAGTGGGAAGGATATCTAGATTATGGCTGTAGAGGTAAAGGGGGATGAGTAAGGGGAAAAAAAACAACAAAGCCTGATGAAAGCCCCAGTTCTCCTTTGTCTATTTGCTCTGTCATTTTAGAAACTCCTAGTGTGATTTTAAAATGTACTTAGATATGTAATTGTCCAGGCCAGGCTATAACCTATTAGGCCTAACTCCACTAAGCACTGCTAACAAATTTATCCAAATACCACCATGCAGCCCAGCTAAAAAATGAAGCAACGATCACAGAGAAATCCAATCCAATCAATCTAATTAATAATTATTAAACTGAAGAAATAGAAAGACATAGAAGGTCACTTGAATACTGACAGTATCTGTGGCATGGACAGCATAGACAAAGAACCATGTTACTTCTTGTATATACCTCTCACAAAGATCCAACATCATATTGGGCATATAACTGGTATATAAACATAATAGTAACACACATTTATAAAAAATGTTTCTCTCAACAACTCTATGAGGCAGGTCATGTCAATATTATCATCCCTATATCACAAATGAGGAAACTGAGGCACGGATTTGTTTAGTGATATGAAGCAGTATGGTAATGTGGAAAAAAAAAAACCTATTTGGAGTCAGGGGACCTAGGTTTGAAAGACTTTGTCACTTTCTAAAGTATGTCCTAGGGCATGTGACTTGACATCTCTGAGACTAAAGTTTCCTCATTTATAAATTGATATGGTCGGTTCTGATGCCCTTTAAGTTTCCTTCCCAATGCTCAAATAATGTCACATGTCTATAAAGGAGTCAGAGCCACCTCTTCTTACTCCAAGTAAGAGGGCTCTTTCTATTCACTATTTCTCACGACCACCCCATGAGTCAGTACAACGACTTAAGTCCCATTTTAAGTGATAAGGAGACTGAGGCTCAGTCTTTAAAAGGCTGTACCAGAAGCCAAGTCCTCTGACTCCAAATTCAGTGTTCTTTCCCCCACACCAAACCGCTTGTAAGTTGACGGACTGGCATTTGGCTGTTGGAGTGAGACTGGGCCCCTGGAACACTGTCAGAATGCTTGACCGGAGTCCAGAAAATCTGCACTGTTACCACATCAACCGTGCATGGCCTCTTACTTCAGCTGCTCATCGAAAATTTAGGTAGAATTAGGGAAGTATGTAAGGCTTTTGTATCACCCTACTTATAGTTTTTTTTTTAAGGGATTACCTTCTGTTTCCTCTCTACAGGAGCTGGAGGCAGCTATCACCGGCCTAGGCACTCAGCCCAAACCTGACATCACAGATAACTCAGTCAGTAGGACCCTGAAAACAGAGGGGACATTTGAGATCCCAAAGCCTGGCCCCTAAAGGCCAAATATGCCTTTAAGAGGCTGGCAGTCTTTGCATTCTGAGCAGGGAGGACTGGAGTTGTTTACAGATGGAAAAAAAAGAAGTAAAAACAATCACCAAAGTGCTAATAGCCAGCTGCTTTAGGGCTACCAAAGGATCCCAGGCTCTGACTCACGGGGACCTTCAGCAGGGTCACCAGATCACCTTCGGCTGTCATGATCAGGCTCGGACAGGCCAATGGGAAAGGTTCTGGTCGGGGACATGGAAGATGGGAGAGAGGGATGGCTAAAAACAAAGTGGGCTAAAGGTGACCAAAGAAGGGGCAGCCATTTGATCCTGGCCTGGATCTGAGCTTTTCTGGTAAACTGAAACTCCCTTCAGGCTCCTCCACAGCAATAGGAGAGAGGCACCCACTGTTTTCTAAGGGAGACTGATACCAACTTATCTTCCCGATGAGGCACAGTAAGAACATTCACAAGAACCACAGGGGGTGGAGGTGGGGGTGGGGGTGGAGAAAAACTGGAGAGGTTTCACTTGGGGCAATTCAATCGGAGGCTAGAAACCTACCCAGCACACCAATGCAAGTACAGGTGAACCCAATAGTCTCCCCACAGAAGGGTAGATATAGGCAGAGTGATGAGGAAGCCCAAGGGTACCGCTTGAAGAATGTTTTACTCCTCTAGAAAGAGTCAATTTCCATACTCTTCAGAAATGAAGCAAGTGCTAAAACAATGGACAAAGAGAAAGTTTCCTAGGTCGGAGGGAAGCATCCAATTAGAAAAAAATTATGAGACAGAACACACATTTTGTAACTTGAGTTCCTATAAGATGGACTTTGGCATCAGAGAAAGAGGACACCAGCTAGGATAGTTTTCCTTGTAATTAAATTGTTATCGGATCTTTTATAAACAAGAGATTTCTTAATAGTGCTCCCAAGCAGACTTCCTTCGTGACTGCCCCCATGTATTTTTACAAAATAAAAATCAGTATAGCTTGTGCCTCTTGATCTCTCTGACTAACCCCTGAGATTAAATAACTTGTCTTTATTGCAAGACAAAGAGAGGTTGATCTGTTACAAACAACAAACAGATGGGGGGCTCTGGAGGTTAAGCCTTCAAAATAACCACATTTTCCTGATAGTTTTCTTAGGATTGGGTGCCAAGCACTCGTCCAAAACAACCATTTCAAAGGCTTGAATAATTAGAAACCTGGCTCAGAGACAGAACTCCCCATCTCCACTGATGGGGAAGGGACTGAGGATGGTGGGTTTAATTGAACATAAGGGCAAAGGGAAATAATAATAATTAGCTAGCATTCACAGAACACTTTAAGGTTTTCAGAGTGTTTTGCAAAGATCTCACTTTATCCTCACAACCATCCTGAAAGGTAGGTGAAAACAGAATCAAAGAATTTACGAGTTGCAGAGTTCCTTGGAGATCACCTAGTTTAACAACTCGGGCACTATATTGAGGCAGTACTTCTTCATAGGCAAAAGACCCAATTCCAACCTTCTTTTCCTTCAGTTCAATGGGACAGTTTGTGAGAACTGCTGAGACCCCGGGGCTCCCAAGATATTCTAGACCACATAATTGGGCTCTGCCATTACTTAACCTGTATGACCTAAGGCAAGTCATTCTTTCTCTGACTTAGTTTCCTCAGCATGGCATAATTGGAGAAAGGACCAGCCCTGAAGTTAGGAAGACCTCCTCATGGCATATGCTACCTTTGTGATCGTGGACAAGTCAGTTAACCTTTTAGTGACCCAGGAACCATGATTTAGTGACTAATGAGTGGGTAGATACTCATTGATGCAGGGAGTATGCACACTGGGAATTCCTCACCTGGTGAAATCATAGATCCAGCCTTCCACTCCCTTCTCCAAAGAGATAGCATGGTCTCTAAAATCCTTTCTAGTTGGAAATCTAAGATCTTATGATCCTTTTTTATTAACTATAACAGCAGGGGCGTCTGGACTCCAGAGTCTGAATCTCTGCAATTAAGTCCTAGTTCCTGCACTCACTAGCTGTGTGACCCTGAGAAAATCACTTCACTACTCTGTGCTCCTGATTTCTCATACCTACATTTCACATGAGAGAGAAAGGTGCGAAAAAGATGAGGAAAAGGAGCTATTTGAATATGATTTCTGGTTATTAGTATAACAAGGTCAGTCTTTTCAGCAGAAGACAGATGGTTAATTTTTCTCCCCAGAACAAATGAGGTGTGGACTTAGAATGAGAGAGATTTACAGACGGTTAGTTGGCTTTTATTTTTTTCTTCAGATGGGCTCACTTTGAAATACATTAAAAAATCACAATAGAGACATTAAACAAATACAAGAGGTTAACTGAGGAAGCAGGTGCAAATGCCGCCCCTCCCTCCAATCACCCCCTGCTTTACAAGCAAGGCCATTAAAAGCGCCCCTTCCCGTGGGACCAGCTGGCCATACCAGATTCCATCCTAGAGGCTGGAGGCTTCTTCCTGGCTGCCTCTCTCCTCCCCCTCCCCCGCCTCCTACACGACGCGGAAGAGCAGAAAGGACTGGAGAAGAGACAGGACGGGCGCGCTCCGCTAAGGCCAGCTCTGGTACCTGCCCGTGGTGTCACAGCCTCTTTGGGGACTGAACTCCCGGGAACGTTAGAACGCAAAGCACAGCCGAGCCGCCCGAGGCTGCTCTCTGCGCTTTGTACCTCGCAAACTGACAAAACCTGCGCGTCATCTAAACCAGCTCTTCAGACCATGAGAGTCAAGCTTTTCAAGCGAAAATGCTGTCTTTATGATTCCTATCTCGAGTCTTCCATGGGACACAGTTGACTCAAAACGCCCTTCTCCCCTCCAACCTTACAAGTTTCTTGCAAACACTTGTCCAGAGCTAAGCTGAGCCATGTTCCCCGCGCACACTTGCGTCCCCGCTGTCTCAGGTCCACCCCACATTTTCTCGCATCAGGAACGTACCTTCCTCCCCCCAGCTCCAATCTGGGACCAGGATCCTGGAGGGTGGACATAGCGGGGAAGGCAAGAGCCCTTGCACAGCAAAGTTCTGAGCACTGTCTGAGCTTGAGCCGGGACTGGACGGGACGGAACAGGACAGCACAGGGTAGGATAGGATAGGCGCTAGGGAGCTAGAGAAGACGAATTTCCCTCACCTGTTGATGTCGCTCACGAAGCCACTACTTTTCTCATCCAGGAACCGCTTCCAGCCATCCGCGGTCTTCACCCAATTCTGTCCCGGGGACCGCCAGTCCTGCCCAAGGAATGGCATTGCGCCAGTGAGCGGCGGCCGGGAGGACCGGACGGTACTAGACGCGACTAGATGGAACGGGATGCACTTGGACTTGCCCGGCGGCCTGCAGAGCGCGCGGCGCTCGGAGACTTCTGGGGCTGAGGGCACCCAGAGGATGCTGAAGACCGGGAGGCTAGGGATGAGCTAGGTCGTGCTGGACTGGGGATGGAGGGGGGTGTAGAAGGAGGAAGGATGCGGTGTGTTCCGGGACTGGGGTCCAGGGAAAGTTGTCTGCCCTCGGCCTGGTGGGCTTTCGGAAGACCGGGGACAGCAAGGGACGAAGAAGGAGGTAGGGCGCTTTGGTGTCTGTTGCTCCTTCCAGGGAGTCTGACTTGGACGCTGGGGCCGCTGTATTTATCCTGGGCCCGCTGGCGGCGGCTCTTTGTTGCCGGAAGAGCTGCCTGCCTTTTAGCCCTGCCTCCCGGCCTGGGAGGACACGTGGCTTTGTTTATGGGCTCGGCTTGTTTTGGTGGCTGCCACTGCTACAGCACCCTTCGCAGTTGCACAACCTCGAACCAGTGGAAACTTTAAACCAGGAAGGAAGATCTCTTCTCTTTTCTCCCCCATCCCACCCCCAGGTTCCTTCTCCTCCTCTTCTTCGGCCCTTCAAGGAGCAGCTGCTCAAGACGAGGCAGCTGCACCTATGGTCACTATGAAACTTGTCTCTCCCTCTCCTCTCCCTGTCCCTTTCCTCTCCTCTCCTTCCCCTCTCCTCTCTGCTCCTCTCTTCCCTGCTCTCTTCTTTCCTCTCTATCCCTTTCCTCTTCCCAGTCAAAAGATCATATTAAAGAAGTTTCCCAAATTGTCCAGATTTTTTTTTTTTGAGGGGGGCATTATTTGAAGGCAACAGTTAGGACACAGGGAACTCCTAGGGATTGGCAAACTCAAGTTCAGCACCCCTACTCATGGCCTATATTCAATATCAAGATCTTCCCTGTTCCCACTCTCTGGAGGCTAGGGAGAATTTTTCAATTTGATCAGTAACTAATGCCTTATCTTTTTTTTTTTTTAATTTTGAATTCCAAATTCTCCCCTTCTTCTCCCTCCCCCACCCATTGAGAATGCTAGCAATATGATATTCATTAAACATGTGAAGTCATGCAAAACATATTTCTGTATTAACCATTTTGGGAAAAAAGCTAGAAAAATAAAGTGCAAAACAATATGCTTCAATCTGCACTCAGAGTTCATCGGTTCTCCCTTTGGAGGGGGGTGGCATTTTTCATCATGAATTCTTTGGAATTATCTTGCATCAATGTATTGATCAGAGTAGCTAAATCTTTCACAGTTGATAATCATTACAGTATTGCTGTTACTATGTATAGTGTTCTTTTGGTTCTGCTCAGTTCACTTTGCATCAATTCATATAAGTCTTTCCAGGTTTTTCTGAAACCACCCCCTCGTCATTTCTTACAGTACAGTAGTATTCCATTGCAATTTTATCGAACCATTCCCCAATAATTGATGGACATTTCTCATAACACTATAATCTTATCAAGTTGATTGGAAAAGCCCTCTGTTTAATCAGGGGATTATCTTGATCTTCATCCATCCTCTTTACACATAGCTTCCCATAGTTGGAAGGGGCCTCAGAGGACACCTGATTATTTTGCCTCTCCTCTATTTCTTACTCCCCCTGTCTCTCAGGTAGAAAGGAAACAGTACTGGAAAAATGAAACAAAGGAGGAGAAGTTGGACCAGGAAGAGCCCTGTGCTGCTACTTAGCAGCTATGTGGAAGAGGGCCCTTTTCTCCTTCTCCCCTTCCCTGGAGCAATCAGAACCCACATTCAAGCACCTTTAAATGGGGTGGGGATGGGGGAATATGTTCTTTGCTAATTTGTGAAACTAAATCTTAAGGAAGCAACTCAGCCATAGACTTATTATCTACTTCAGGCCTACAGAACCCCCTTCTTTCCAGGGCACTTACAGGCTTTTCACTCTAATATCTTTTTTTTTTCTTTTGGTGAATGGGACAGGATTTTTATTATTTCTACTTCAGAAACTGCTTAATACCCTAAGGACTAAGAGACCTCAAGAACAAATACAGCAAACATATAATACTCAAATTATGCCTGACACTCAAAATCCTCCAGAGGTAGAGACAACTTTGTGCCACTGCTGAACAGTCCTTTCACATTTGCCTCAGATTGTCCTGTTAGAGAATCTCACAAGGTCCAGCTTTCCTAGCCAGCCAAGGCATGGCTTTTTTTTTTTTTTGTCGAGGGGGAGGAGGTGGTTTCCAATTAAACTTCAAGGTGACCCTGGTGGTGGTCTCCTCTCAAAAACATGCTGACAGAGGAACTTTCTTCTAGGCAATTGTTGCTCAACTTGGAAACCCTCTACTTATGAAGTAACTGTCCATTTCTCTGGATTGCTTGTTGCTAACTTGTGCTTCTAAAAGGAGATTTCAAGGCAGAAGGCAACTGGGGAATATGAGGTTAATTCAATTCAACAAGCATTTATTAAGATGATATTATTTGTAAGATGCACCTGGGAATATGAAAGCCATGGATCCAAGTTCCTCTTCTCATCAGAGCCTTCACTAGCATGGGCAACAGACAGTTTGTTTCCTGGCTCTGTTTTTGGAATGGCAATTTACTTACTCCTTCAGATCTCAGACTTCCTTCCTGCACTTTCTACAGTAAAAGGGCTTTCTACAGGAAAAGGGCTTCTCCTTAGTACAACTCAGTACAACTGCATAGGTAGTTGGAGTGCCTGCTGCCACACTCACCACAGTGTCCTTGACCCAGAGGAAATTCTTCCTAGTTCTGGGCCTGTTCATGGTCACCTGTGTGACCAGTCACTTAGCTTCTCAGTGGCCCAGGTAACTCTTAGGATTGTATATTTAGAATGGGAAGGGGTCTTAGAGACCATCTGGTCCAACACTCTTATTTTACAGGCAAGAAAACTTAGATTTAATGAAATTAAGTGATGGAGGCAGAATATGATCCTTTGACCCCCAAACCAACATCCTTTGCACCTTTAACTCTTTTTTTGTGCTTTTTTGGAGGGCAATTGGGGTTGTGACTTGCCCAAGATCACACAGCTAGTAAGTGTTTAAAAAGGACAGATTTAAACTCAGGTCCTCCTGACTCCAGGGCTGGTACTCTACTCACTTTGCCCAACTTTAACTATTTAAGAATATAAGTTCCAGTCAAGTTTCTGATTTGTACTGGTAGAGTTTCCATACCAGGTGTTCCCTATGCCAAAAAAAAAATAATAAGTATGGAATAAAAACAAGGAAAGAATGTCCTTGGCATTGTGCTAGGTGTTAGGGATTCAAAGACAGAAGTGAAAAACAGCCCCACCATCCTGGAGCTTGTATAATATTAAGGCATACAAATAAGTAAACAGATAAGAAAATACAAGACAGTATGAGAAGAGAGAAAACACTCACAACCAATGGAATCAGGAAAGGCTCCCTGTAGGAGGTTACAGCTGAGTTGTCTTTAAGGAAGCTATGAATTCTAAAATTCAAAGGTTGTGAAGGGAGTACACTCCAGACATAGGGGAAAGAGTCTGTACAAAGACCTGTGATACAGAAGATGAAATTCTGATTTGGGGACCAGTTTCCCTGGAGCAGAGTGTGTAAAAGAGAGTAATGCAGAAAGTCTAGAAAGGCTGGCTGAGGCAAGTTCATAAGAACTTTCAAAGCCAAACTGAAGAGGTTGCATTTTAATCAAGAGGCAAAAGTGAGCCATTAAAGGTTCTAGAGTAGGGAAGTGATATGGCTAGACCTATGCTTGTCCAACGTATACCTGAACAAGAATTTCCTCTGTATCACTGCTGTCAGACTCAAATGGAAACAGATGCCTGTGGGCCACCTACCGACTGAGAAAACCACAAAGCAAAATCACCTATGTCATATTGTATTTATTTTTGTCTTTTCTAGTTACATTTTAATCTGAGTCCTGAGGCACTGAGGGTTTTGCTGACTGCTTGAGGCAGCAGACATTGAGTTTGACACCCCTACATCATAACTAATAGAAACAGTCTAGCCTTTTACATGAAGTCCTCCAGTGGGAGGGATAACCCCCTACCTCCCAGAGGCAACCCCATCCACTTTGGGGTAGCTCTAACCATTAGGGAGTTTTTCCTTCATAAAGATTAGATTTTCCTTTTTTTTTCTTTTCCACACACTGCTGCTTATTCTAGACCTTGGAATAGAACTAGAATATATCCAATCCTTCTGGAACATGACAGTCTTTCGAGAAGAAAGACAGGGATCATGTGTGTCATCCCCCCTCCCCCCAAGGCATTTCTTTAGGCTAAATATGCCTAATTTCTTTAAGTGGTCTTCCTATGACTTGAATTTTGGCACCTTCACTCTCCTGCTTTCCCTTCTCTTGAGATGCTTTCAATCTCCCTAAACTCTGATGAGCAACACAGAACACAGGCCTCCAGATGTGTCCTGAGCAGGGCAAGGTACAGTTGTACTCTCACCTCCATATTCTGAGAAGCTATGATTCTCATAATGCAGCCTTTTGGATGAGGACTGTTTTCTGATAGCCGAAGTTTTCTGACCCAGCTTTCCCACAATAAATAATTTAATTGTGTAGGGACAGTAAAAATAACTCTTGAAAGCAATTTGCAAAGATAAGACATTCTAAATGCTGTGGACAAGATAACAAATGAGACCCTGCTAGATTAGTCTTTGTGGGAGATAGCAGTATTTATCTTTGAAGAAGTGTCATTGGGAGCTACATTTTTTAGAAAACCAGATGAGTTCCTGTTCATGCTTCCTATACCTTACCTTTAAGGTAACCTGGTACAGTGGAAAGAGGGTGGGATTCAGAATAAAATAAAAGGGTTGGGTTAAGTAGCCTCTCAGGTAGGTCCTTTCTAGCTCTAAATCTATGACTTCTTCCTTAAACCAGGTTTTTTTCTTTATCCTTTACCCTCAACTATTCAAATCTGACTCATCTTTAAAGACTTTTGCTTCCTAGGTTTTTATAGGGTAGCCTCAAGCTCCTACTATCTTGAACATCTAGGTGGCTGTTCATGGATGAGCTCCAGGCTTAGGGTCAGGAAGACCTGAGTTCAAATGTGACCTCAGATATACTTACTACATATATGACCCTGGGAAAGTCACTTAACCTCTGTCTACCTCAGTTTCCTCAACTATAAAATGGGGATCATAATAGCATCTGCTTCCCAGGGTTTTTGTGAAGATTAAATGAGATAATACTGGCACATAATAGATGCTTAAGAAGTGGTTGTTCCTTTTCCCTTTCTATCAGGAGACCTTGTAATATCTATCCCTTCAAAATAATTAACATGCCCCATCATGTTTCTAGGCAATAACTCCTATGTCACAAGTTGGCAATTTTGCAAAGCTTTTGCTAGGAGGAGGAGGTTGCCATTGGGGACTGATCTTGTATCTACAGTATTTCTGAATTGCTCTGAAGACAACAGAGCAGTGAAATATGTTTCAGGGTAAAGATACAGAGACTGGCAGTCAAAATATACTTCATAAGGTAGGTGAGAACCCATCAGAGAGTTTGCCTGAAGCTAGAGAGGTGGATAATGGCCCATGGTCTTAGAGCTAGGGAGTCTCAAAGGCTTCCTGTCCCTAAGTCTAAACATTATTTACTAGGCCAAGTCCTCTCTGGACCTTAGAGTAATATAACAAGGGCAGGATAAAATTGTCAAATATTCTGCTCAGGGTCTTGTATGACCTAACTGTTCAAACAACAGTTGCATATTAGAAGTTGCTAAGAGTTCTCATTCTCATAGCTATATTTTCTGATGCCTGACCTTGGGCAGTTTTCATGTTGTTATTTGTTATTTATTGAGTAGTCTATTTCTTCTTGCTTGGAATAATTGCTCACAGACATGATTATGATGTCCCCCTGTAGAATGTAAGCTCTTTGAGGGCAAGAACAACTTTGTTTTTTGTCTTTGTACCTCCAGTATCTTGCACAATTTTTTTTGAGGGCAGTGTCTAGATCTATGATTTTGCTGATTTGGAGAATTCCCAATATGACAAAAGCAGACTTGCATTTTATCTGAAACTTATAATTTTAGAAAATTATGAGGGCACTGGGAAGTTGAATGACTTGCCCATGGTCACCCTGCTAGTATGTTTCACAGATGAGACTTTAACCCAGCTCCTCCTGATGCCAAGGATGAACTTTTGTCCACTTTACCAGGCTGCCTTGCAGGTTGTAACTGCAAAATAAATGTTTGCTGGATTGAATGGTGAAAAATGTGTGTAGCAGGGTGAATGTTGGGTCCATGCCCTTTACTGAGGAGTGTCCAACTCGATGGGAGGTCCCCAGGCCAGTAAATCAGGGATTCCTCTAATCTCCCCTAATTGTGCTATACTTGGTTGTGAAGTGTGAAGGGATATGTCAGTCAGTAAAGAAAAGTATTTATTAGGCATTTACCTACTTACCAGATACTGTACTATGTTCTGGAGATAAAAATGAAGCAAAAACATAGTTCTTGACCTAAAGGAGCTCATATTCTAATGGAAGAGGCCACAGATGGATACAAAATGTATTGTGCATTTATAACTAGCATTTACTTATTAAGCACTTACTATGTTCCAGACACTGTACTAAGTGCGATAAAAAGAAATAATAATAATAATAATAGCACTGACCATGTGCCTAGCACTGTGCTAAATGTAATAATAATCATCATAAATAATAATAACAACATTTCTATATTGCTTATGGTGTACCAGGCACTATATATATACTAAGTGCTACAATAATAAAGGTTACTATTATAGTTATTACTAGTATGATAGCTAACATCTATATATTGTTACTATGTACCAATCACTGTGCAAAGTGCTATAATAATAAAGAATAATAATTAACATTTTTGTAGCACTTCCTGTGGGCCAGACCATGTGCTAAGTGCTATAATAAAGATAGTAATAGTAAGAATAATTCCATTTATGTAGCACTATGTGCTGACACTGTTTAAGAATTTTATGATGATTATTTCACTTGACCCATGCATGATCTATAATCTCAGAGGAGAAGCACCAGCAGCAGAGGGTAGGGGGATGGGGACTGGGAAAGGCCTTCAGAAGGTATGATTTAAGCTGTTGAAGGAAGCCAGGAAAGCCAGGAGGCAGAGGTGAGGAGGAAGAGCTTGTCAGGCATGGGGGACAGCCATTGCAAAGGCCTGGAGTGTGGAGATAACAAGTTGCATGTCAGGAACAGCAAAAAGTCCCATGTAGCTGGATCACAGAGCACATGAAGGGAAGTAAGGTATAAAAAGACTGGAAAGGGGGTGGCTAAGTGGTGTAGTGAATAGAGCACCGGACCTGGAGTCAGGAGGACCTGAGTGCAAATCTGTCCTCAGACACTTAATACTTACTAGCTGTGTGACCTTGGGCAAGTCACTTAACCCCAATTGCCCTGCTCTCCAAAAAAAAAAAAAAAAAAAAAAAAGATTGGAGAGGTAGGAAGGGACCAGGCTGTGAAGGGCTTTAAATTCCATAAAGAACATTTTATACTGGATTCTGTTGGAGTAGCTTTGGGGGTCTTTTATGTGTAGCTAGGTTGAAGAACAGTGAAATGCAGTGTTATGTTACTTTACTTGATTTCTTTTTTTCCCCAAAGGGTATTTTATTATGAAAATATTTAATGGTGGTAGTAGTAGGTTAAAAATAACTTTAGCATGAGTGTGTGTGGGAGGAGGGGGAGGGGTGGACCAAATCCATCATCTCCCTCAGTTCTAACAGGCTGCATTTGAGAAAGGAGGAACTGAAGTGAGTAAATAGATTACGTCCAGACACTTCAGAGCACTTACAGGGAATGTATGTTTAATGTCACAACAATTTGCAACTGACCTTATCCCCTGTCCTGGGCGGGGCATCCTGGAACTAGTGCCCAGGGTGTTTGCTAGGTGTGGGTGAGCACAGCCTGCCAGCTGAGTGTTATTTTTGGACCTTTGGCTCCAAGTCCCGCCAACTAAATTAAAGTTGGTCAGACACATGTCACTGAAAATCTGCTCATTCTTTTAATGAGAATCATTTGGCATTCCTGATGTGTGGGCCTGATCTGTTCTCTAGAGAGGGCCAAGGGCATTTTGCTATAATCCTTATTTCTAAAGGGAATCATTCAGTTTGTAAGAAAATTCTTCTCTCTGTGGCCTTTGCATGCACTGAACGAACAGTCTTCCTCTGACACAAGTTTGTAAATTTTCACATAAAGGAGATAAGCAGACAAAAGCCAACATCGATGTTCCCAGCTCCCATTGGTCTCTTTACTGGGGATTTAAAAACTTGTCTGTTAGATTTTTTTGTGCCTCTGAAACTGATGGGTTTAGTTTAAAACTCTGTGCACAGGTCTTTAAGACAGACCTGGAGGCTACCCTCTGTACTTGGGATGGGCTAATTATAGATTTGAGCATTTTCACATGTTGTGTCCCAAGATTCAAAAATTGCCTGGGACAAAATAAAAGGCGGCCTTTCTGCTTTATTCATTGGGGAGCAATGGAAAGAGGGCAGGTTTTGGAGTCAGAAAATCTGAGTTTGAATCATAGTTCTTGCTAGGATGTTCCTGTGTGACTTTGGGGAAATCACTCAACCTCTCTGGGACTCAGTTTCCTCATATGGAAACTGAGGTGGAAGAATATATAAAAACTACTATATGGTCTATGGCAGCAATTGTTTTAACCTTTTTGTGTGTGTGTGTCTTGGATACCTTTGACAGTCTGGTAGAGTCAATGGACCCCTCCTCAGAATAATTTTTTGTTTCTTTTCTTTTTTTTTTTTGCTTTTTGGAGGGCAATTGGGGTTGACTTGCCCAAGGTCACACGGCTAGTTTTTGTGTTAAGTGTCTGAGACCAGATTTGAACTCAGGTACTCCTGACTCCAGGGCTGGTGCTCTATTCACTGTGCCACCTAGCTACCCCCTCAGAATAATTTTTAAGTACATGGGATTGCCAATGAAATAATTTTTATTAAAATACAGCTATCCAAATATATATATGTTTATACATATATATACACATGCATATATGTATACATGAAAAAAAACAAAACCCACATTCATGGGTTAAGGCCTCCGGTTAAGATCCCTTAACCTGTATGTTTTCATGATCTAACTCAAATCACATTTAAAGAACACTAAAGGAGTTTCTATTTAAGACATTCTATTGTACACCCTTTTGAAAATCAATAATTCAACAAGCTTTTATTAAGGCCTACTATGTGTTAGGCATTGTGCTAGTTTTGGGGATCCAAGAATGAAATTGTAACAATTCCTGCCCCCAAGGAGCTCATATTCTATAAGGGGAGAAAATATGTGTGAAAAATCCTTTTGCAAAACGAATATCATTCACTATTTTATTTTTTATGCCAATCCAGATGTTTACATGGCACTGTTTAAAGTGTGGTATGGCTCTATTAATTGGGTTACTTGTTATTCAGATGAGATAAACACTATCAAAATAATTATGTTACTTCAATAAAAATGTTAAAACTCTAATTTCCCCTATAAATCTGGGTTTCAAATTTAGCCTATTCATGGAATTTTAGAGGTAGAAAATTCTAAACTCTGGCCCCGTTCTATTACAAATGAGGAAACTGAGGTCCTGTCCTCAGAGGTTATGTGACACAAAGAGCTGGGTCTCCTAATTTGCAATTCAGGGCTGTTTCTAATGCACAGGCAAGGCATATGGTCATGGAACTGAGTAGGGTAAGAAGGGTGTGAAGAAAAGATTTGGACAATGTTGTTGCTGACAGATTTGTGTTTAATTTACAGTAAGAAGTTATTTAAATTCCATAGAAATATTAAAGATTATTAGGTAGAAATTAAAATGAGCTTATCTTTGTATAAGAGAAAAAATAGTTGAGTTTCTGTAGAGATTTTTCTTTAAAAGTAAAGATAGAATAACAAATTTGAAATGTCAGGCACAAATTAGACCTTTTTCATCAGATCAAACTCTTATTCCTTCCTTTTCATTTATTCAATTAGTCAATAAACATTTATTAAACGTCTACTATGTGCCAGCTAGCATGCTAAGCGCTATCACTACCTTAATATAGACACTGGACTATTGATTGAGCCTGTTAACCAATCTTTCCATCTCCTCTCCAATTTTTACTTCCAATCCTCTCTTTAATTCTCATTCTCCCTCCCTCCCTCTCTCTCTCTCTCTCTCTCCCTCTCTCCCTTTCTCTTTCTCTCCCCTGTCTTCTCACCCTCCTTCCACCTGCCCTTGTCCAAAATCCCTCAGTGGCTCCCAATAGCACTGTCAAAACAGTTCAGACTTCTTAGGTCGGCATTTGATGCCATTACTACTCTGAGATTACCTTCCTTTTGAGCCTTATGTTACCAGAATCTTGGAGAAAGAGCAGTTGTGGGGGCAGAAATGCACCAGCATTTCTTTAGCCTTAGCTAAACCTTAGCCTTTCTCCTACTCCAAGGATGCTTATATGCCACAGATAAAAACTGGGAGAGATAGAGTCTTTGTGCTAGTGTCTGTTGTAGGTTGACTCATTACACATCATAGTTGGAGAACCTATTCCCTGAAAAGCAGGGGGATGAATGAGACAGGGCAGTGGGATAACCAAGGCCTAGTATTTCTGGGTGACTTTCCCTTTCTGTGTCTGTGTTCCCCTGTGCCATGTGTCCCAGGTGAAGTCCAGTGTACTAAGCTGTGAGCTTCATCCCCAAGTCTTGGGTGTAGACAATGCTGAAGGGTTGGGCTATGACTGTCACACAGTCACAGCTGTGTCCTAGACAATAAGCTTTTGAGCCTTCCCTGTTCTTGTGTCAGAGGTCATGGGAGCCTGACTCTTTATCTTATACTACTCCCTCTCATGCACTCTGCACTCCAGCTAAACTAGACTAAACACTACCTTTTGTGCACAATTTTAGGAAGCATTCTGGCCATGCTTTGCCTCAGTCCCTCCTAGACTCTTTCAAATTCCTTGCCTACCACCTTGCCATTTGAGTACCCTTTCTTCTGTACCCCCTCTCCTTTATGTTTTGTCTTCCTCCATTAGAATATAAACTCCTTGAGGGCAGGGGTGTTCTAACTAGCTTGTATTTGTATCCCTAGAACTTAACACAGCCCCTGGTACATCACAGGTGCTTTATAAATGCTATAAATCTGTCTCTCTGTCTCTCTCTGTCTCTCTGTCTCTATCTCTCTGTCTCTGTCTGTCTATCTGTCTGTCTCTCTCTTTCTAACATCTATCTATAATTTATGTATCTATCGCATCTACATGCCTGTTATCTCTTTGTCTTTGTCTGTCTGTCTCTCATCTTGAACCTTTCCTACCTCCAAGTCTTTTGCTATTGTTTTTTCTTATCCCATAATTACCAGTGGTACCTAGGTGGTGCAGTGGATAGATTTTGAGGCCTGGAGTCAGGAAAACTTGATGTCCTGAGTTCAAGTCTCTCCTCAGACACTTATGAGCAGTGTGACCCTGAGTGAGTCACTTCACCCCATTTGCCTCAGTTTCTTCATCTGTAAAATGAACTAGAGAAGGAAAGGACAAACCACTCCAGTATCTTTGCCCAAGAAAAACCCAAATGGGGACATGGAGAGTAAGACACATAGAGCTGTGCATGATTGAACCACAGCAATTTTTATGAAATTCTTCCTGATATCCAGCCTAAATTTCACTCTTTGAGATGCCCCTTTATGGTTCAGAACAAGTTTAAACATTCTTTCATAAAGCTGTTCTCTAAATATTTGAATACAGATATTCTGTCTCCCCTGCTCCTCTTATTCCGGCTTTACATCTTTAGTACTTTCAACTGATCCTCATGTGATATGGACTCAAGGTCCTTTGCCATCCTAGTTTTACTCTTTTCAATGCTTTTCAGCTTAAAATAACTAATAACACTAATAATAGAAAGAGCTTATATAACACCTTAAGGTTTTCAAAGTCCTTTACAAATATTATCTCAATTGATTCTTGTAATAACTCTGTGAAGTTACTATTATTGTCCCTATTTTACAGATGAAGAAGTTGAGGCAAACAGAGGTTAGATGACACTCCCAGGATCACACCTCCCTTCCTCTCAACCCCAGGGCAGATGTCTGAGCTTGGATTTATACTCAGGTCTTCCTAACACTTCGCTCCACGTTCTGTTGTTGTCATTGCTGTTCACTAGTGTCTGACTCTTTGTGACCCTGTATGAGGTTTTCTTGGTGAAGACACTGGAATGGCTTGCCATTTCCTTCTCCAATGGATTAGGCAAAAAGAGGTAAAATTACTCAACGCAGTTGTTGAGTGTCTGAAGCCAGACTTGAACTCAGGTCTTCCTGATTCCAGGCCTAATACTCTATCCACTGTGCCAAATAGCTACTACTATGCTTACTAGTGTAAGCTTATCAGCATCCTTCTTAAACTTATGATGTTTTATCAGATGAGGTCTGATAAGGGCAGAGTACAATGGGGCCACCATTTCTCTGTTTTTGAAGGTTGTACTTCTCTTAATGCAGCCCAAGACCTCCTTAGCTCTTTTGGCTTATCTATAGAACTGGGCTAATTAAAACCTATCTCACACAAGTTTGCTCTGAGGCTTAAGTGAGCTGGTACACATACAATGTTTTGCAAGCCTTAAGGTGCTATAGAAATGTCAACTTTTATTATTGTTGTTGTTGACATGGCCTCCCTTAATAAGTGTAGAATGGTGATTTATCTTGATGCCCACAACACGAGCTTAGCACCAGGAAGGGCAGCAGAGATTGCTAGGAGGGCATTTCCCAAGGCAAGAATGAGACATCATATGCTCTACACCTCTTCCATCATCAGTAGAGATGCTCACATCTAGAGCTACTCTTCCCAGACTCACTCCCTATGGATAGTCTTAACTCACCCTATTGTTTTCCCCATTCCAGTGATCCTGAACCCTCAGCTGCTAAAGAACATCCCCTGCCCCCAGCCCCATCTGTCTGATATCACATTCCCATCCACTTCAGCCATTGCCTTTAAAATAAACCAATGCAGATCTGCCTACATCTTCATCTGTGCCTTCTCAGCCTCCCACTCTGTATTTAACAAATTTTGTTTCATTCTAGTTCCTGGATGAGCCCCTATGTTTAGGGAAACAGAGAGCCCCACATGTAGAGAAGGTCCACCTGGGGCAAAGGATGTCATTGTGTGGCATAAAGGGAGGCAAAATAGACATCTCTAGCCCCTTCTTCTCCTACCTTTTCAAGGGAGACTTTCATTCCTGCCTGGAGCAGAAGCAGGAAGTTGGGGTTGGAGGCTGCTCTGTTCTCCTTAGAGAGAAGGGGGTACCAGGCCATAATTTTATCTGATCCCTTAAATATTGTTAGTTTAGGAGATGTGATTTGGTTCACTTAAACTTCTGATTGCTTTGTCACTTTTTTGGGGGGAAGCAGCACCCAAAGGCTTAACGCGTTTACTGCCAAAAACCATTTCCATGAACACAGAGAACAGCAAAGAAACCCATTTAAAAGAAAAGAAACCCCAAAGAAACCCCCAGAAACAAGGGGAGGTATACATAGGAAAATACGTAATGGCCAATGTTGAGTAGAGCCAATGGGAATGAGAGAACTCAGCTCAAGTGAGAGTGTCCTGGCTCTCACCCAATGGGAAACTCCCCGAAGTCTCTAGAGTAGCAAGCTGGGGGGTGGCTAGGTGGTGCAGTGAGTAGAGCGCCGGCCCTGGAGTCAGAAGGACCTGAGTTCAGATCCGGCCTCAGACACAACACACAAACAAAAAAACCTAGCCGTGTGACCTTGGGCAAGTTACTTAACCCCAATAGCCCTCCAAAAAAGCAAAAATTAAAAAAATTTAAAAAATAGAGTAGCAAGCTGGGAACAGGGATATACTGTAGACTTCTGGCTCCTCTTGTGTCTTCTCAGAGTCTTTTCCTTCAGCAAACTGAAGTAGGTTGGCCTCTTTTATCTTCTCTCTCAAAGCTGGAAGTCAGATAAATGCCCAAAGCAACTTGACTTGAAGCTTGATGAGTCCCAAAGGGGATTGGCAAAGATTGGAGCCTTTGGTTGCCTCTCATCAACTATACCTTGACCCTCCCAAGAGCCTTCAGAATTTCCACCAATGAGAGAGTTTCATACCAATGAGGTTTGGGCTTCCTTTCTTGCTCCTTCTATCCTTTGGCATTCACAGAGTTTGAACTTCCAGGAGATAATGCATCACTGGCCATCCTTTTCAGGACTGGTTATGACTTTTTTTGTACCTCACTTCACCAGTGAATTAGTCTTAGAAGGGGCCAGAATACTTCTTGCTCCCCATTGCCCCCTCCAGACATTCCATCTGCCACAATTACTCAGCAATCTTTTCTCTTTTGTGGTTTACTCTATCCAAATTTGTCACCTTATCCAGATCTTTGGTGGTGGTTGTCTACTGTTCTCTCAAATCTCTTGACCTTTAATTTCCTCAGTTTCCTCAACTCCACCCCAGCTGCAGGCAGGGATGGTCATACTTTTGATCTTGCCATTATTCACACACATTTCACTTCTTCAAACACAAATTTTGAAATTACTCTACACATTTATAACCTATCATTCCAATTCTTCCTATACCTTACTTCTCCTAAAATATTCTTTCTCACCATGACCACTAATCCTAACCCTAAATCTATCCTTATGTTCTTTCTCCACCATCCTTTCCTCATCTATGCCCCTCCCCCCAAGTACTTTTCCATATTGTCACCCTTCCTTTGGCTTTATTTTCTTTCCTCTACAATCTTGAAAAAAAAAATGGACATTTGACAAACTGAAAGATTTTCAGGTATTTGTAACAACAACAACAACAAAAATCACACTAGAACTCAATGGAAAATTCAATATAAAAGATACAGCATATATACATACATACATACATACATACATATATATATATATATATATATATATATATATATATGGAAAGCCAATAAAATTCTACATTGTTCTCTCTTCTCAAATCCTTTGCCATTTATTACTTCTACTATCCTCCTTCCTCCTTTACTCTTAATTAAATGTTGTTCAATGGAACTGGAGGAGTCACACAACTGGGTTGACTGGGTCCATGACAGATTTATATTATCTAAGCTTTCGATTAGCCAATCCTTTTACTCCTTCCTACTTATCTATCACTTCCCACAGCAGCCGTTGCCAATCTTTTTTTCTGTCCTCAATCCTTCCACACACAACTCTCTCCTGTCCTCATCTTAGTTGAGGACCTTGCCTCATATATTACTGGGAAAATAAAGGCTATTTGCCATGAGTTTCTTCATCTTCCTTTCTCTCCATCTCAAGATCCTTTGACATCATCTCTTGTTTTCTCCTCACTAGTCTTTGATGAAGACATGGCCCATCTCTTGCCATATATACAACCCTTGATTTTATCTTCTCCAGTCTTCTTTAGCAGATTGCTCTCACAATCATCCCACTCTCTCTAATCTTCATTCCTTATCTACTAGTTAATTACCTGCTTCCTACAAACATACCAGATCTCCTCAATCTCTAAAAAAATGCTCATTAGACTCTACCTTTCCTTAAGATATTATTCTATATCTCTAGTACTTTTTTCAGCCAACCCCCCAGAAAAAGGTATCTACACTCATTGGACTCCACCTCTCTTTTCCCTTTTATTTCTTAACCCTTTGCAATCTGGCTTTTGACCTTATTGTTCAACTAAAATAACTCCTTCCAAAATTATCAATGATCTCATAATTTCCAAATCTGATGCACTTTTCTTAAGTCTCATCCTGCTTGGTGTTCTATACACTTTGATACTTTGACCACTGTCTCCCCTTGTGCATCCTCTCCTTTCAAGGTTTTTGTGACACATGGTTTTTGTTCTCTTTTGGATATTTTCCTATCTGTTTGAATTCTCCTTCTTAGATTCCTTTATTGGATAATCATCTATTTCCTTCTTCCTAATTGTGGGCATACTCCAGGACTCTCGTCCTAGCCCTTTTGTCCTCTCTCTACTCTTCTCCTTATCAACCTCATTGACTATCATTGGTTTAATTATAATCTCTGTTTTTGGCTTTCAGATCTCAATAACCAGTCTAATCTCCTGAACCTGTGTCCCAGAATTGCCAATTGCCTCTTAGAGATTTTAAACTAGATTTCCAGTATATGGCCATATCAAATACAACATATGTAAAACAAAACTTTTTTTTTTGCCCCCACACACCAAACATCCTTTAAACTCCTTTATTTCTGTGGAGACTACCCATAGCCTTTCTATCATCCAGGTTCCCAAGGTTGGTATGATCCTTGATTCTCATTGTCACTCACCTCATATATCCAATAAATTGCCAGGTCTTGTCAATCTTATTTGGAACCTGTCCCCTTCTTTCTGCTCACACAATTGCTTAGCCCTCTACAGATCCTCATCACCTCTCACTCGAGCTGTTTCAATTGCTATCTCTGCTTCAGCATTCTCCTCTCTCTGATTGAACCTCACAGTGGCCAAAATGACTTCCCTAAAGCAAAGGTCTAATTATGTCAGTTCTACTCTATAAACTCCATTGATTCCCTATTACCTCTAAAATCAAATAAAAATCAATCAACCAACAAGCAGTTATTGCCTAGTATATGCCATGCATTATTCAGGGCACTGGGGATATGAATATAAACAATGATACTCTGTCATTTAAAGTCCTTCACAACCTGATTCCATTATACCTTCCCAACCTTATTATACATTAGTTCCCTTCACTAATTCTATTTTAGCCAAATCGGCATTCCCATTGTTCTTCACACATGACATAGCAGCTCTGGTCTTTATATCTTTGTGCTAGCTGTCCCTCTTGCCTGAAATATTCTCCCTCTTTCCCTCTGTTTCTTAGAATACTTCTTCTTGCTTAGTCATATCTGACTCTTTGTGACCCCTTTGGGAGTTTTCTTGACAAAGATACTGAAGTAGTTCACCATTTCTTTCTCCTGATCAGTTTACAGATGAGGAAACTGAGGTAAACAAGATGGAGTGACTTGCCCAGGGTCACATGACTAGTAAGTATTTGAGGCCAGATTTGAACTCAGGAAGATTAGTTGTTTTTTTTTTTTAACTCTAAACCCCAAACTCTTTCCACTGAGCCACATGGTTGCCCTTAGGATACTTAGTTTCTTTCAAAATTCATCTCTCATGGAACTTTCTATTATAGCTTTTCTTCATCTCCCTAGCTGCCAGTGCCTAGAATCAGGAAGACCTGGGTTTGAATTCTGCCTCTGCTTTGTGATCATCAGCAAGTCATTTAACATTTTCTGAGTGTTAGGCAGTGCTTTAACACTATGCATCATAGACTGCTTGATGGAAGGAATTCCAACATCAACAAAATCAGAGGTCAGGCAGCAAGCATTTATTAAGCATTTACTATGTATGTAGCAGGAACAGTTTTAACCACTGGGGATATAAAAAAAAGGCAGGAGCCAGCCCTTGTTCTCAAGGAGCTCATAGTCTAGTGGAGGAGACACCATTTAAATGATTAGCAACAAACAGCAAAACTAGAAGGGAAGTAGATGGAAACTAACTTCAGAAGGGAAGGCACCAGCAACCGGGGGAGGGAGAAGTAGGTAGACTGGGAAAGGCTCCCACAGAAAAGGGCATTTGAACTAAGTCCTGAAGAAAGCCAGAGAAACTAAGAGGTTGGGATGAGGAGGAAGAGCATATCAAGCATTGGCCACAGCTTGCATATGATTAGTATCTTGCCTGATTTGTTTATTGAATGACTGATTGATAACCCCAGGAAGATTGTGTCTCTTCCTAGGTGGTTGGAGTGGCTTTGCCTCTCTTGGTTTTCCCCACCAGGTCACCAGCGTACATCAGGTTCTAGACCAGAGCTGGGTTTTTGTCAGTCTTCTCCATGAATAGTGTTCGGTGCCACACTTAAGGCCTCTCCAGCAAAAACAAAACAATTCAGTCAATTCAGTAGGAAGAAACTAATTTTGCAAAGAAGTACAGAATGTTCATCTTCCTTCCCATTCCATCAAGTACAGAATAAGAAACTTAGTCCCTTGAGGGACATATTATTTTTCAACCAGGCTTTATTGTTGATCGTAATTTAAGGAATACTTTGGTCTTTTAAACATCTGTTCCACTGGAAATGCTGTTTTATAAAAAGCTTTTGCCAAACACCTTCAAATAAAGTGCTTTATAGAAAACCCACATTTTGGATCCCCCCATATGATTAAGGAAGGAAAAAAAAACTTTTAAAAATGGTGTTTTAGTTTGAGTCATGGTTTCATACCAGAGGTAGTGGGGGTATAGCTTAAAGAATGCTAGGGTTGGCATCAGAAGACCCTGGTTTGACTACTGACTATGCTAGTTTGCCCTTAGGTAAGTCCATCCACGCCTTTGTGACTCAGTTTCCTCATAAATAGAATGAAGAGATTGTACTTGATCTCTAAGGACCCCTTCCAGCTCTAAATCCTTGTAGATATTATTAACTAATTGGCACTTGATTGAGAGGCTTCTCCATGACTCTCTTGTGACCATGGGCAAGTACCAAGTTTGCCTCAGTTTCCCCATCTATAAAATGGGGATAATGATAGCACCTACCTCTTAGGGTTGTTGTGAAGATCAAATGAAATAATAATTGTAAAATACTTAGCACAAGGCCTGACACATAGTGAGTACTATATAAATGTTATTATTATTGTTATTATATCAAATGAGAGAGTATATGTAAAACATTTTGTAAACTTTAAAGTGTTTTATGCATAAACATATATTTATACATTATAATAATTTTTAGTTGTTATCCTTAGTAATAATAGTTAATTATTGGGACACTGACTGAATGGAAGGGTGTCTTAATTCCAAGCATATTGACGGAGTGAGATTAGAATGCTCTGGCTATTGGTGTCTTTGAGGATAATAGGGGTATGGTTCTAGACACCTCAATTTATGCCAAGCAAAGAACTGAAGCCTTGCATAGGATGCTTCCTTTCCAGAAAGTCATCTACTAAGAAATACTTCTCCCATAACCCCCTTGGTTATGGTGCAAGATTTCTGGTTCTTTGTAGGGTAGGCCTATGCATCCTGGTTGAAGTGGTTGATGTTCACATTCTTCCAGTCCCATTTGAGAAGCCATGAGGGTGTCTGTTACTACTTAGAAGCAGCTGTCGCCATGGAGAGAAGTGAGGGTGGTTATTGTGGTGGTAGCTTGCTCACATGACATCCCTATATGCTCAGGGACTTCCCAGCTGTGGCATTACCCTACTTCCCCAAGCTGGGTTAGCTTTAATAAGCACTGTGGAATCCATGAAAGTCACATTCTAGAATGGATCTTAACCCTAAATAAAGTCAGGGTAAATGGTATGGAGGGAGGTGGATTTTTTTTGCTATTTACATTTTGCTATTTACACACCTTCTTGAATTCTCATTTTTTTAAAAGCAGAGTTTTTTAGAAATAACTTTCTGACTTATTTTGGGGACAATACCATCTTTCAGAATGTTGAGGGTGTCCTTAATTCTGACAAAGAACTGGGTGGTAAAGAAGAAGTGAAGGTAGAAAGCCTACACATTATCTTAGGAAGTGAAGGCTTGGCATACTCAGACATCAGTCCTAGATCTCAAGAAATCAGATTTTTAAAACCTCAGAAAAAGTAGATGACTTCTAGTGAAGATGAATTGAGAGTTTCAAAGCTCTTAAAAAGGAAAATCTGACAATATAACCCCAAACTATTCTGATGAAAAGAAATCCTCCAAAGGAATTAGAGACTGGATTTGATTTACTTGGCCTAAAAAGATATGAGTTGGAGTATTAAGTTGGGGAGATATGTGGTGAAATGGATAGAGTGCCAGGCCTGGAGTCAGGAAAACCCATCATCTTGAGTTCAAATCTGGCTACTTACTTAGTATACTTACTTATATAAGTAAGTACTTACTAACTTGGGCAAGTCACTTTGCCTGTTTGCCTCAGTTTCCTCATCTGTAAAATGAATAGGAGAAGAAAATGCAAATGAGTTCAATATCTTTGCCAAGAAGACCCCAAATGGGGTCATGAAGAGCTGGACACAACTGAAAATGACTGGACAACAACAACAAAATGAGTTGGAGCTATAGAGAGGTAAATTTCTGCTTGTTAGAAAGAACATCTTCCTAACAATTAAAGCTGTCCCAGTGTGGAATGGGCTGTCTTTAAAAGTAGTGAATTCGTCGTCACATAAGGTCCTCCAGCACATGTTAGATGCCCACTTACTGGAGATACAGTGAAGAGGATTAATTCCTGCTCAAGGATGGGCTTTGCAGCCCCTTCCAACTCTGATATTCTATGAAATGGATCTGATGAGAGGCTCAGATTTTGAAAGGCCACCCAAGAACAAAAGATTATGAACACAGTATATTTTCCCCACCCTGGCGCCATTTTTGCATCTGCCACTTATACTGGTGGGCCAAGTCTCCAGAGGGTAGCTCACTAGTATTTTCAGATTTTTAGGAGTAACTTTGAGGGACTGGGTTTCTAATAGTGTAATTCTCAATCCCCTTGAGGTGCTTCCATGGACAATTTGCCAATCAAACAATTCGCTTTCACAAAATTTGTTTACTAAAGTAGTATAGTAAGAAGAGTTGGTACAAAAATCTTCTCTTAATTGGGGATTCACTCTCCCTTGAATAACACAAGGTCCTTGAAGAGAATGAGTTCAGGTTTAAAGTAATGTACACATGTGGCACTCAATTGTCAACATTTATTAAGCTCTTTTAAGTGCCAGGTACTGTACTAAGTGCTGGGAATACAAATACAAGATGGAAAGAAGAACAATCTTTGCTCTCAAGGGGCAATTTTTATTGGGGGAGGACAACAAATAAAAGTGTTGGAAGGGAAAGGAAGACAGGGTAAATGGTGCAGAGGCATGAATGATAGAGGAAGTCTGGAGAGGAATGAGACATGTCTGTTCTCACACTCTACTGGACCTGAGGTTCTGGGAGGAGTCATCCAATCAGAGAGAGAGGCCTTAGGGGTGGCACTTCCAAGGTGTGAATTCCAGGGCTGGAGTGAGACTTCAGGATGAAAAGTGGCTGGAGAAGTCCTGAGTGAAGCCTATCAATGAAGTACCTCACAGTTTCTTTTCTTTTCTTTTCTTTCTTTTCTTTTCTTTCTTTCTTTCTTTCTTTCTTTCTTTCTTTCTTTCTTTCTTTCTTTCTTTCTTTCTTTCTTTCTTTCTTTCTTTCTTTCTTTCTTTCTTTCTCTTTTCTTTTTTTTTGCTTTTTGGAGGGGAGAAGGCAGGGCAATTGGGGTTAAGTGACTTGCCCAAGGTCACACAGCTAGTAAGTGTTAAATGTCTAAGGCCGCATCTGAACTCAAGTCCTCCTGACTCCAGGGCCTGTGCCCTATTCACTGCTCCACCTAGCCACCCTTACTTCACAGTTTCTGGTCACTAAAGTTCTTTTCTCCTTTTGTAGAATTCTCATGGAATTTCCTTTAGGTGTAGCTCTCTGCTGGGCTCTAAGGGCTGGTTCTTCCATTGACACAACTGGAATTTCTCTATGCCATGAGAGGTCTCCTTCCCTGAATCTGTCTTTGGGTGCTTGTCTTTCCCATATCTACCTATGGATACTTCATCTGTCTTTGGCCACTGCTACCACCTCTGAACTGACACCTGGATCTCCCAAATCCACCAGTTCACCAAGGAGCTCCCATTTCACGTTTTTCATTCACTTAAGATCAGAAAAAAGCAAATATAACCAAGGATGAACCAAAAGAATGGCATGGCCCTGTAAGAATAGCCATAAGGAGGCCAAAAATTCAGGATCTGAGAATTGTAAAAAACCTACTCCATGTCTTATGTTAAAACTATTTTATTCATACTATTTTTTATTCTTCCCTCTTCTTCACCTTCCAAGTTCTATGGAATCTACCTCACAGAATGATCACCTTTGTTTCCTACCATCACTGGCCTAGTCTAATCCAATAGTGTCCCACCAGGTTTTATTGCCTGTTTTCTCGATGCTTCAATCATCCTTTCATAGCTCAATCATCTTTCATAGCTCTATGTATCATGGTATCACCAGTTGTCTTGACTTTTGTCCTGCCACTGGACTTTGATGATTCTGGGTGAGTGAGGCTGATTACTTTGTGGAACTCTGACTCACTTAAATATAATTCATGCACTAGTTCAGGTGTCATCCCATGATGTCATTGGTCCTCTTCGAAAATGAAGGACAAAGATAAACAAACAACAAAAAACCAAAATGCTCCTCTACTCCAAAATTTTTTGGTTGTTCAATCATGTCTGACTCTTTGTGATCCTGTCTTTGGGTTTTTCTTGCCAAAGGTACTAGGGCATGAATGACCATTTCCTTCTTCAGGTCATTTTACAGATGAGGAAACTGAGGTAAACAGTTTGCCCAGGGTCACACAGCTAATAAGTGTCTGAGACTAGATTTGAGTTCAGGAAGATGAGACTTCCTGACTCCAGGCCCAGAACTCTAGCCATTGCAACACCTAGCTCCCTATTCCTTACTGAATGAAGCTGGAATTTAAGGACTTCTACATCTGGCACCACCCTTACCTCATATTCTTCTCCTCTTCATTTTCTATGCTTTAGCCAAATTGAACTATCTGAAGCCTCCTGAACATATCTTGTGTTTTCTCACCTGAATGTATTTTTCATGGTTTTCTCCCTGCCTGGACTTCCTACCTATCCTTATAGCCCAACTTTGACACTTAAGCTTAACTACCGACCTTCTTTCCTAGTAGTTTCCTGGTTTTATGGACATAAGAGTCTGAGACTGCAGGGGGAGAAAGGGACGAAGAAGAAATTTCAGAGAGCACCAGACATTAAAGATTTGGAAATGGAGCTGGGAGGGGAATGTGAATAAGGTAAATCAAGGAAGTTCATTTCTTAGATCTTAGATCTGGTTGCTTTTACCTCCACAAAATCTTTCACATCCAATCCTGTCTCTCTTTTCCTGAAGCCATCACCAGACCCACCTTTCCTCTTTCCTAGACTACCATAATAGTCTCTTAATTGTTTCCTCTTCCTCAAGGCTTCCCCCATTCCAATCCATCCTTTACATAGTTGCTAAAATGATTTTCTTAAAGTACAGTTTTGACTTTGTCACCTCCTCTACTCCAGTGGTACCCAAAGTGTGAGCTGGGAAATGAGCTTGAGGGTGCCATCTTAGTGTTTGGTCTTCCTGGGTTTCATTCCAAGCAGTATGCGATCAGCCAATTTGTGAGTTGAAGATGGGTCAAATCTATATTGTGGTCATATTTACAATAGAACTATTCAACTCTCTTGGAAGTTTCCACCCACTCCACTCTTCCTTATCCTTACTTCCTGTTCCCCATCTCCATAGCAGTGGGCTCCCTGTTGGCAATGAGTAAATTGAGTAAGCACACTGAATCTCCCTCGATTTTTTTGTAAGAAAGATTGAGTAGCCTAAGATGTATAGCATGTATGGGTTGTGATTACATTACACTTTTTCTTTCTCCCAAGGCAGGGTCGGGGGGGGGGGGGGATGGGGAATGTGTCTAACCCAAGCATGTGAAAACTTCTCTGGCTGAGTAGACAGATATGAACATTTTGTTTCATTGGGCCAAGAAGGAGGCAGAAGCAGGCACTTTGGAGTGCTTAGAGCTTGGTCAGACACCAAAGACGGCAAGGCCATCCACGATTGCCAGTCATCTAGACTTTTGCCTTCCCACCGGGCTCCAATGACTCTGGAAGAGAGAGTAAAGCTGTTAACTTTGAGCAGCTCTACCTCACTTAAATCCAATTTATGCACAAATCAAAAGGCATTATTCATACCATTTTTCTATTTCATTATTTTACTATTCAATTATTTTATCTGTGGTAGAGTCTTCTTAGCTAATATTGGTATGATCAGCCACAGCCAGATACACTGTCCATTGACCCCAATATCATGA
This sequence comes from Gymnobelideus leadbeateri, assembly GCA_011680675.1. Lineage (NCBI taxonomy): Eukaryota > Metazoa > Chordata > Mammalia > Diprotodontia > Petauridae > Gymnobelideus > Gymnobelideus leadbeateri. Next base: position 1,057,634 of record WOXC01010390.1, on the reverse strand, counting down.
TGTCATTTTAGTCCTCTTTGAGCACAAATGATAGACAACAAGATGTCCTCTGTCCCCAAACTACTTTCTTTATCTATGTGTTCTAAGTCTACCCCTACGTGTCCATGTTCCCTCCTTCATTAGAATGGATACTTTTTGAGGGCAAAGGAAGATTCACTTTTGTCTCTATATTCTTAGCACTTATCACATTACTTAATAAATGTTTGCTGATTGATCAGCAGTGTTTAGTAAGCCTTTATTAAGTGCCTTTTCATTCATTCATTTGTTATTCATTCAGTCTGTAATGAGGACATACAAAAAAGGAGTGGATCCCATATAGGGAGAGGGTTCTAGATTAGACCCGAGGAAGAACTGTTTAAATGTTAGAAGATTATGAGACTTTGAAATATATCACTAAAGGTGATGTCATATATTTTAGGGAGATGGTAGTTGGCTTTCCAGGGATGATCTAAGGGAAGTCTTTTTTGGATGCAAGGGGCATATTAGATGATTCAGGACCCTTCTAGTCCTACTCATATCCCTAGAAAAGAAAGAGCTCCACTAATTTGGGAGAAAGCTAGACTGGTTATGACTTTTCTGATTTTTTTAATTGTATGGGACTCTAATTAATATTTATCTTTATGTATAAACCAAACGGAAGAGACTCTGTGTGTCTATATGCTCTGGGTGTGTATCTTGGTCATTGTCCAGACCTGCCTGGAGATACAAACAGATACACTCCTCTTTGACCTCTCTAGGCTTGTTCCCTGCCTCCCAAAGGATCTGCATTATTTATTGCTTTGCTGGCTTTTATAGAATGATCAGGATATGATTTTGTGCGTACTCCATTTTTTTACATGCCGTGGTAAGTTTTGATCATTTCTTGCTAGTCAAAACTATGGAAAAGTTGTCATGGGCCCAAATCATGCCACTTATTAGTTGCATGATGTTGGACATCTCACTTCACCTCTGAGTCTTTCCTTTCTTTTTCATAAATAAGACGGTTATATCAGATGACCTCTAAGGCCTTTTCCAGCTCTAACAATTGCTGACAAGAAGGCCACTGAAGTTTTATGTATGAGAGTAGCATAGTGACTCCAAAAAAAGGAAAAGAAAGTCTTTGGTGGGTAGCCAGCTGTTGAATTAGATCTGTTAGGATGATTTGTAACTATTAAGGCTCATTCCTCCTCCCTTCCAGTCCTCAGTCCCCTAAAGAAAAATCATCTTCTGAACCAACTGGATTCTAGCCTAGAAATGGGATTTTAAGTTTGTGCAAAAGTGACAGATGTTGGAACACTGGAAAAGAGAACAAGAATGAAGATTGAATGCAAATGCTGGGCACTGTCAACTTGTCAGCTTCTTCAAGGATGAAAGATGACGGAGTTAATATGGTTTGAAACATAGGTCTTTTCTATAAATCTGTGGCACGTGCAGAAAAGTGGTCAGGTTGAACTTCAGAGAATTTTTATCCAGTGAAATTTTTATAAATTTACTTAAGGCCTAGGGTTAAAATGATTGGGAGGCAATGAAGTGGAGTAGAAAGAACACTAGACTGGAGTCTCAAGACCTGGGTTTGAGTACTGCCTTTGCCACTAACTAGCTGTGTGACCTTGGGCAAGTCACTTGACTTTTTGGCACATCAATTTCCTTCTCATAAAATGGTGGCAGGGAGTATTGGATTATGTTTGGAATTGTCTTTTCCCCCCTCTCCTCCTGGAGTTTTGTTCTATTCTTTAAAGTTCTTATCACAGCTCCTTTCCCTTAAAGCCTTTTTTGGTCAGCCATAGCTTTTCCCCTTGGATCAAAAAACAGAGTACATATAGTTTCCCTAATGTACCTATCATGAAAGATTGGATGTCATAGTTTTTATTTTTTGGGGGGTAAGGGAATTCAGACCCAAGGTGTGGCACAGTGAGTGACCTGTCTACCAGTTGGAGGCTTATATACCAATGCAGATGAATAACTATTTTTCAGTAACTTTATAGTTTTAGAGAGTTACCTGGGACCCAGAGATGTTGAGAGAGTTGTCTTGGGTCACACAGTCATTATGTGTTAGAGTGAAACTTAGCTGGGTCTCCCTGGCTCTGAGGCCTGCTATCTGTCCACTCTGATGTCCTGCTACCTATATTATAGTTATTAGTTCTAATATGTTCTCTCCATACTAGATTGCAAGCTCCATGAAGTCAAAGGGTGTCTTATCTATGTTTTCTGTTATCCTTAGAATCTAGTACAGTGCTCTACAAACAGTAAATACTGCTTTTGAATGAATAATCACTAAGGTCCAATCTAACTCTAATAGCCTATGAAAGGGAAGAGGTAATAATTTTAATTTCTGAAATTGTGATGCATCAGAGAGGAATTTAGCTAGAGGTAGTGTAGGAATGATGGACAGTTGTTAGGATGGGGAATTGAACCAACACTGAGGAAAAACTTCTTCCTTAAAATTAGAAATGGAACCAGCAGAATACCTAGCACCTCCCCTGCAACTTTTTTGACTATGAAATTGATATACTCCTATTTCATGGTACTACTGGAAGAGCTGATTTTTTTCTTAAAGAAATTAAATTTTTGTCTTTTGTTTTTGTATTATGTCATTTCTAGATATCCCCTGTACCCACCAATTGAACTCTACTCTCTGTATGTTGGAACATTCTTTTAAAAAAATTCCTTGGAGTATAAGACAAGCTGTGGAATCTCGAATAAAGGGTTTGAACAGGTTAATGATATTTTTCTTTATTTTTTTTGCATAATTCCAAATTGTTTTCTTGAATGGTTGGACCAATTCACAGTTCATGAACAGCACTTTAGTGTATCATTGTAGGAGGGACCCTTATAAAATACTTTTAAAATAATTATATAACAAAGATACATTCTATTGCTAAAAATTATTCCAGTTAGTATCATACAGTTCCACGAGGATGCTTATCACTGTGTTTTAATCTAGTGCCATTCACATTAGTAGTTTTGAAAAGACAACACTGTAGTGTCAGTTATCACACCTTCTTCATAATCATAGAATCACAAAAAAAAATCTGAGGTAGAAGGGCTTAGGGAACACTAATATCAGAGAACACTGGAATATCAGAGCTGAGAGGCACCTTTGAACATAGAACATAGAATGTAAGAGTCAGAAGGAATCTTAGAAGCAATATCATCCTGAAAGTGACCTTGGAGCACAGAATGTAAGAACTGGAAAGGCCCTTAGAGATTCTCTAGCTTTGGAAAAAGGCAGTTTAGAACATAGAATACAGAATATAAAGACTAAAGGGCTCTTAGAAATTATCTAGTCCAACCCACTCATTCAAAGAAAGAATTAAGTACTTTAAAAGGGGAAATTGTTTCAATATGGCTGCCTCAAGGTAATACTTTCGAGTGGGTTAGAGTTGCCCAGAGCTGTTCAGGAGAATGGATGAGGGCCATCATGAAAAATGAACCTCTTCAAATCTGGGAATTGGTTCTAATGAACCAACAAGGAACTATTCTTTTCCTCTTGCTATATAGAATCAATCATTCAATCAATCAGTATTTCCTGAGGACCCAACTCGTAGGAGACTTTGTAGAGGATTCAGGGAAATGTTACTTTGCAGTTAGCAAGCATGGTAGAAACACCACGTTCCATTCCATGGATCAAATGAACAATTCATAAGCCAGTGGAAACGTACAACCAGAATTTATATAGAAGGCAGAAAAATGTGCTTTGAGTTCAGGGTCAGTCTCAAGCCAAGGGACTCTCCATAGTAGGGTCAGGAGGGAGTAGTGCTGTGTGTGGAATAATGGCTATTTGCTTCCTACAAAGAATCAGTCACATGCAGTCTCTCTTTACGGTTCCATGCTCAGCTGACAGCAATGGCAGCTGTAGGCTTAGATACATAATAGTAATAACGCATATTTAGATATTTATATTATACCTACTTATTTTAGTTATTTATATATTTGTGTGTTACAAATTCCTTTTCCTCCCAATAATTCTATGAGGTAGATAGTATACATACATATCTGTATGTATATGTGCATATATATGTAGATACAATAGTGCCCATTTTAAATAAGAGGAAACTAAAGCTCAGAGGGGTTGTACCTGGCTCAGGGTCACATAGTTAATAAGGATTCAAACACAGGTCTTCTGACACCATGTCCGTTGTTATTTCTGTTATTCCACATGGACTCCCGTGTGGTTTCCTGTGGCTACTTCTTGTAAACCCAGGATGCCTTCTATCTGGCATTCTTTTCAGGAAAGGAGGGAGTAAACCCTCAAATTTTAAACTCCAAGGGTATGTTTCTTGGCTTGCTTCTGTCCCTACAGAGTTCTTTGATGTGATTTTTTTCCCCAGATGGAAATTATCTTTCCTTCTTTGTATATTACGTAGGATTTTGTACCTTTTTAATGTTCCTACAATACTAGTATAGGGGTAGCTAGCTGGTACAGAGACAGACCTAAGGTCTGATTTAAACTCTTCCTGAGTTCAAATCTGACCTCAGACACTTACTAGCTGTGTGACCCTGGGCAAGTCACTTAACCCTGTTTGTCTCAGTTTCTTCAAATGTAAAATGAACTGGAGAAAGAAATGGCAAACCACTCCAGTATCTCTGCCAAGAAAACACCCAGAAGGGATCACAAAGAATCAGACATGACTAAAAAAATGACTGAACAATGAATCATAGTCTATGTTGTATTGTAGTAAAAGATTAAATATAATATCACAGCCCTCCTGCTTAGAAGCATCTTAGTATAGTGGATAGAACTGGAAGGGCCCATTGAGTAAAGACAACCTAGGTTCATCTCCTGTCCTTGACACACGCTGGGTGGGTTCCCCTGGACCAATCAGTCAACCTCTCAATCCTCCAGGAAAACTTTAAGACTATAAGTTGCAGACCAGATGCTGGGCTGTTGAGGAAGCTTCCACATAGTAGTGGTGATGGGGGAGGGCAGCTCCCTGAATAGATTGCCGCTTTTGCACAGTGTCTGGCACATAGTAGGTACTTCACAAATGTTTTTTCATTAATTGATTGATATTGATTGAGATGGTGTCACAGAGTGATCTCCCTCCTCCCATTGCCCCTTCTAGATTGTGACATGGCGGCAAAGGACTTGAATTAATTATCTGTATTCTTCTCTCCCTCCCTCCCCACTTAGTATGATGCTTTATATGTGATAACAGAATATGGTTATTGAATGAATGCTCCCCTGCTCTGTAATAGGTGGCTTTGAGCAGTGATGAAAAACCATTTTAAAATAGATTTGGGATCACTTGAGAGATGGAAGATTTATGAGCTGTATTATCCTGAGATAATAGGATATTATGGGTATTTTATTATCCTGGTAAAAATTACACGAAGAATTTAATAAAATATTAAAAAATAGTAATATGACACTGATTACACAGATAACATCAGCAATTTATTCATATTATACTATTCTTTACATGCATTATTTTGTCATTATCTTATTTGACATTTCAAATAACCCCATGAGGTAGGTGGTGCCAGCATTATTATCCTGCTTTTACAGATGAAGGCACAGACATTCAAGTAAGTGACTTGCCCAAGGTCACCCAGTTGCAGGATCTTGTGAAATGATTGCCACATATACGTTTGAACCATCTAGATGAATCGTGAGTGAAATGCTTTCAGTTCTTGGTTTGGCTGCCTTCTCAACTTGGCTTGGCAGAACTCAAGTTTTTAAAAATCTTGATGTCAATACTCAAGCTTCTTTTTTTTTGGTGGTGATGAGGAGGGGGCACAGCGTTGGTGGAGGGGAAGAGTGGGAGGAGGCCTTGGGGGGCACTTTTACCCCAGGAGCTGATGACAGAGTTGGAAGAATTAGGCTTAGATGACCTGGATTGCCGCTACTTTCAATCTTAGGATACTATATTAATAATGTTATCTAAGAGACAGCATGGAAATAATATTGAATTTGAAGTCAGGAAAGATATGGGTTCAAACATAAAATTTAGTTAAAAAAAAGAAAGATATGGGTTAAATCTAGATTTTGATACTTATTACCTGTGTGACCCCAGGAAAGTGGCTTTACATCTCTGGACCTTAATCCCCTTCTCTGTGAATAAGAGGGTTGAACAAAGTGATTTCTAAGCTTTCTTGTGAATCTAAATCTGTGATCTAAAACAGAGCAGTTTTGTAGGCATATTTTCTCATATGACAACAAGATCAATCAATAATAATAATAGCTGGCATTTATATAGCACTTTGTAAACTTCTTTACAAATATTATCTCACAACAACCATGGGATGTAGGTCCTATCATTATTCTCATTTTATAGGTAAGGAAACTGGATGATAGAAGTCAAATGACTTGCTCAGAGTCACGTAGCTGACAATGGCTGAGGCTAGATTTGAACTCGGGTCTTCCCGATTCCAAGCTCATCTCTCTATCCACAGTATCACCTAGCTGCTATTTGGAACCTGCACAATTCTCATTTTTCAGATGAAGAGACTGATTTTTGCAGAGGCGGTTAGATTTTATCTGTCTCTGACTTTGATATCAGACTTTAATGCAACTGCCTTCCTCCTGTCATTGGTGACTGTCTTTGGGGGTTTATAACTACTAATAAGATCATGGATGACCAAGAAACCACAAAAAGTTAGGGCTGAAAGAAGTCTTACAGATTGTTTTATCTGACCTCCTCAATTTATGGCTGAGGAGACTGAGGTCTAAAGAGTTTAAAGACCTCACCCAAGGTCATATAGCTAGTCAACGACAGAGCCAGGATTAGAATCCATTTCTAGGCATGTCCACACTTCCCTAGCAAGCTGGGACATTTTCCAGAGCTCCCAAAGCTTTGGAAACTGGAAACCATTACCTGTACTCACTTGTGGTTTCCCTCACATCTCTGGGGAGTGTTAGGGCTGCCATGTTTCCTGTACTTTGGGCCATTTTATTTCATTAATTCATTTATTTAACATTCATTTTTAAAAATAATATTTTGAGTTCCAATTTTTCCCTCCCTTCCTCTCCTCCCTTTTCTCCAAGACAGTAAGAAATTTGATATAGGTTATTATGTGCAATCATATAAAGCATTTCCATATTAGCCATGTTGTTAAAGAAGAAACAGGGAAAAAATGACCAAACTGAAAAAAAAAAATAAAGTGAAAATAGTATGCTTCAATTTGCATTCAGACTCCATCAGTTCTTTCTCTGGAAGTGGATAACATTTTCCATCAAGAATCTTTTGGAATTGTCTTGGATAATTGTATTGCTGAGAAGAGCTAAGTCAATCATAGCTGATTATCACACAATGTTGCTTACTGTGTACAATGTTCTCCTGGTGCTGCTCACATCACTCAGCATCAGTTCATGTAAGTCTTTCTAGTTTTCTCTGAAATACAACACTAGACTGTTTTAAAGGATAAAGCTGGTTTAAGAGCAATTGTCATGGAACCCATGTAAATTGAGAGGTCTGGGCATACTGTAGAAATCAGGAGACAGGAATTGATACCTGGCAGGAGTCTTCATTGATACCTGGCAGGAGTCTTCATATTATCTACAGCTCAATTTAGACAGATAGACAGATAAATAATGGACAGAAAGAAAATGGATTTATTAAGCACTATATGCCAGGCAGCAAGCAAGACAGTCTCTGCCCTCAGAGAACTTACATTCTTTTTTTTTTTTTTGGAGGGGGGAAGGCAGGGCAATTGGGGTTAAGTGACTTAGTAAGTGTGTCAAGTGTCTGAGGTCGGATTTGAATTCAGGTCCTTCTGACTCCAGGGCTGGTGCTCTATTCACTGCACCACCTAGCAGCCCCAAGAACTTACATTCTAATACAGGAAGATAATGAAAGGCAGCTCAAAAAGAGGGCGAGGAGAGAGGGTCCTTAAATTTCCTTTTGAGGTACACCTCAAGCACCTCCCACAAAATGCCTTTTTTGCAAAAAGCTCTGGACATGGAATCAAGAAGACCCAAGTTCAAATTCGACCTCAGACACTTATTAACTGCATAAAACTAAGCACGTCAGCTAGTCTCTCTCTCTCTCAGTTTGTATTGGAGGCCGTGCTTGGTCTTAGGTGCCACATTGTTAGAGGAATGGTGATAAGTTCTAAAGCAGGGGTTTTCAACCTGGGATCTATGAATTAGGATTTAAAAATATACTTTATACCTATTTCAGTAGAATTGGTTCCCTTTGTAATCTTGTGTATTTTAATTTAGGAATTTAAACATATTCTTCTGTTACAGGGTTCATAGGCTTCATCAGACTGCCAAAGTTGTCCAGGACCCCAAAATGTTAAAAAAAAAACCCAAACCCTGCCCTAGAGTGTCCAGAAGATGGTGAAAGGTTTTGAGTATAGTTCTTCCTATTTCTGAATCTATTAGTTGAAGCAACTTGGAGTGTTTAACCTACTTTTAGATTGGTCATTAACTGTAATGACATATAATGGAAAGATCATTGGATTTGAAAACTTGAGGCTTGTGGTTGAATTTTGCCTTTCCTCCTAATGACCTTTGAGACTATAGACAAGTACTTGACCTCTGTGGGTCTTAGTTTCCTTAACTGTAACATAAAAGAATTAGAGTAGATGTTTAAATCCCTTTCTGTTCCTAGGTCTTAATCAATCTGGACCTAATTTTCATTATCTTATAAAATGAGGGAGCTGATTCAGATGATGTTTAAAGTTTATTCCAGCTCCAAATGCTATGAAATTCTCCTATTATTTGCATTGCCATTTGGGGATAAAAAGGCAGGAGAAGGAGGAACACTTCACAGGTCATCAGATGAGGCAATGTATCTTAAGGAATATCTTATATTAGCAAGTTTTACCTAGATGAAATCAAGAAACTATTAAAATACCTGTTTATAACTTTTATGTGGATTGAGAAGGAACAGTTAGCATTAAACAGTATTTATTGTACTTGTTTTACTAAACAGTAAGATAGCCTATGAGAAACAGAGGCATGCTGCCCTGAAGAACTCCAGCAGGGCTCCTACTGACATTGACGGTTCTCAGGTTTGGAACTTGGCAGGAAAGCCAAAAGCAGGGTGTTTTCTTAGGGGGTGGTATGCTGGAATGGACAAAAGGCCTGGGAGTAAGGAAACCTGGGATTGAGCTCTGAGCTCTTCCTAGAATGTGCTATAGAAAGACTGCTGAATTGGAGTCAGAGAACTTTGAGTTCACATCCCAGCTTGGTGTCCATTCTATGGCCCTGAACTGGTGACTTCACCTTTCGGGTCCTCGGTTTCCTTTGCTGTCAAAGTGGATTGGACTAGATCCAGGAGTCTTTACCTGGAGTCTGTGGATAGATTTTAGCAGGTCTGGGAACCCATATGTGAAAAGAAATCATCTGTATATTAAACTGCACATAAGGCAGATAGCTTTGGATAGAGTAGTATCAGGAAGACCTGAGTTTAAATCTAGCCTCAGACACTTAATAGCTGTGTGACCCTGAACATTCTGTTTGCCTCAGTTTTCTTGACTGAAAAATGGGTATTGTAGTATGTGTGTGTGTGTGTGTGCATGTGTATACACACACATACACACCATACACACATTTATCTATCTATCATCTATCATCTCTCTCTCTTTCTTCTCTCTCTCTCTCTCTCTCTCTCTCTCTCTCTCTCTCTTTCTCTCTCTCTCTCTCTCTCTCTCCTAACTCCCAGAAGTGTTATGAGAATAAAATGAGATATTTGTAAAGCACTTAACATAGTCCCTGGCACATAGTAGGTGCCTAATAAATGCTTATTCCTTTCCCTCCCCTATTTCAAGATAGTTGTTTTCCTTTGGATTTGTAGTTATATATTCCTCTATATTAAACATGTATTTAAAAACTTTATTTTTTAGATAGGCTCCACTAGAATGGCAAAGAAACTTACAACGCAAAAAGATTAAGAGCCCCTGGTGTAGATGATCTCTAAAAAAAAAGAGAAAAAGAAGTTATGGTCTAGAGGCGCAAATGCTGAAGGGAAGAAGGAAGGATATGGGTATACTATAGGTCTAGAGGAAAACATCTGTACTCTGGCAGCTGAGGCAATGAAGAACCAGTAGCCCTAGAGCCTTTCTAGCTGAAACACCCTCTGACTCAATGGATGGCCCAGTGTTTTGGAATTTCCTTCTCACAGGTAGGTTGGCCTTTATTAGTTGTGGATAATTTTGCAACCTAATTACCCATATGCCCAAAGGCTAAGACGAGTGGGTACATTTTTATACTGATTTAATCAAACAGTGCCTAATTCAATATGAGCATTCTTATGGTGCAACCAGTCTGTTTTCTTAGGTGCTCATAAAAAAGATCTATGTACAGAAGAGGTCTTTGGGAAAGTAATAAAGTACTTTCCCTCATCAGGCTTCTTGAGTTAAGGAGTGGCCTTAGAAGTTTTCTAACCTAGACCTTTCTTGAAGCATGACTCCACTTGAAATTAATAATAACTAATATTACTAATTAGTATAGATAATTATTTAATTAGTGTAATAATATTAATTGGTATAATAACATTATAAGAGTATGATACTATTATTGTGTACTCATGTAGTAACACTATTCTATTACAGTATATTTATATAATAATATTATCTAATAATATATAATATTATATAAAATACTATGCTATATTATGTAATGTAAAATGTAATACTATACAATATAAAAATATGCTATGATAAAATATTGTACTTATATAACATAATAGACAATAATGCTATGCTATGATAATATACTGTGATTATATATTATATATACCTTTATATTACACTGTTATATTAGACTATACTTAATATAATAATATAATTTAACTGTAATATACTACATGATACCATATATAATATAATGTAATATAATATATACTATAGGATATATGTAATATGATATATAACATGTATCATATATAAAAACATATATGATATATACTATATATCATATAATATACTATAATTTTATGCTGTAACAATATAGTCAGCATAATTAATAATAATCATATATTAATAATGTTATTATTGATGATATATTTGCACAGCATTTTACATATGTTAACTCATTTGATCCTCATAGTAACCCTGTGAAGAAGATGCCATTATTATACCCATTTTATGGATGAAGGAACTGAGGTTGAGAGGGTTCAAGTGACCCGTCCACAGTTATTTGGCTAACAAATGTCTGAGGCAGGAATCACATTCATCTTCCTGACTCCAAGTTCCCTGCCTTATCTATTATTCCTCCTGGCTACCACTTGTGATTATCCTGCCCTTGCTAGAAAACCTCCAGAGAGGGAGAATTTCTGGACAGCTTGGACTGACAGGACACTTTTTCTCATATTGAGCTGAAATCTGCCTCACCAGAACTTTTACTCCCCTGGGCTCGTTTTGCCCTCTGGGGACAAGCAGACCAAACTGAATTCTTCTTCCATATGGCAAACCTTAAAATATTTGGAGGCTGAAGTCATAAATCTTCTCTTCTCCATGCTTACAGGTCCTTCTAAAGCATGGTTTCAGTATCCTTGGTTGTCTTCCTTTGAATATCCTCTAGTTTATCAATGCTTTTCCCATAAGGTGGCATTTGGAAATTAATATAGCTCTCAGGACATATGGTCTGATCAGGATAGCATACAGTGGCACAATGTGGCCTCAGCTTTTAGGGGAGCTGCCATGTTGCACTTCTGAAGGGAAGGAAATAAGCATTTATAGAGTGCCCACTATGGCTCAGGCACTATGCTAAGCGTTTTGCACATATTATCTTATTTCAGAAAATATCCTTGTGCTTGCAAGGCTGTAAAGAAATAACATATAGAAAACATTTTGTTTTCTGGTGGTGCAGCTAGGTGGTGCAGTGGATAGAGTGCCAGGAGACTCCTGGCCTGGAGTCAGGAAGATGAATCTTCCTGAGTTCAAATCACTCAGATACTTACTAGTTGTGTGATCCTGGGTGAGTCAGTTAACCCTGTTTGCCTCAGTTTCCTCATCTGTAAAATGACCTGGAGAAGGAAATGGCAAACCCCTCCAGTGTCTTTGCCAAGAAAACCCCAAATGCGGTCATGAAGAGTTGGACATGACTGAAACGACTGAACAACAGTAAAGGGCTGTCTTTGATGTCAGCTGGTTTCATGATTATTTCCACTTTCCCTTAATAGTCAAGTAGGGGTATGTGTTGGGGGGTGATTTCTGGTTAATCGGAGACAGTGGTTTGTTAAGTTTGGGTTGATTTATTATTTTTTTCTCTGTTCCCTTTTTATCTTGTATGTGTATTTAGAAGCAAGACCTGCCAGGCATCAGGTGGCTTTTGTCTTGAGCACATTCATTCAGAGAGAAGGAGATAACTGTGTTCCCACACAGAGGCCACCGCAGTCAAGCTGTTAAGTCAATCTGGCAGTCAGGAGACGAAGACTGGCAATTTGTTATCAGAAGCACAGCCAGGGTCTGGAGCAGAAGAATACTGAACTGAACTCGTCACATTTGAATGGACCAGGAAATAAACGTATAGGAGGTGGTGGGGGATGGGGGAAGGGAAGACACCCAAAGAGTCCACCTTTGACTTCCACACTCCCAATCCACCCCACCCTGCCTCATAAAAGCAGTAGTCATAAATTCCCATGGCGAACAACCCCTTCTTCATAATCTTGTACTAAGAACATTTGAATTCAAAGGAATGGCCAGGGCAATATTTGATGCATCACATAAAAATACAAAGAACGAGCAGAACTTGGTTATGAATTTATGACATGTTTATGGACCAGAATCTTTGCTTTTAAGAGGCTCCTTCCCATGACTCTGTAAGCAAAGGGACTCTGAGGAATGTCATCTTCCTAACGTGGATTCTTTGTAGAGAAGGAAAGGGGGGGAGGATGAAGTGCTGTTTGTCTAGGGGGACAATGGAAAATTGAGCTTGCTTAAGAGCTGTTGGCACTCCCACAGGATTTAGGAAGCTGGCCCCAGGCTTCTGGTCTGAGGCCAGCAAAGGAGAACTGCAGTGGCCTATGGAAACCTTCCCTTTGGAAAGAAGGCATTGGAGGGTCTGAAAAAATGGTAGCCTGCCGCTCCCCGGCTCTGGGCAAAGTTGTGAAACTGACTGAGGAACTCTCTTTTCCCTTCCCAACTCCCTCTCCAGTGCTGGGTCTTTCTCTATCTTTGATTCTTCCTCTCTTACTTTCCTGGCTGCCCAGTGTTGTCGTAGCACTCCAGTTATATCTACTTTTTCAAGTCAGCGACCTGGGCCCCCTGTCCTTCCCCTAAAGGTACTGTCATGCAGTATGGAACTGTAAGAGACCTTAGGGATTCTCTAGTTCAATGTTCTCTTCTAGGGACTAGGATGGCAGAAGGCTCGGAGACCATACTATGCCAGAAATGGTTGACTGCTGTAGCCTCTGTGTGGGAACTAAGGATATTTAGTCTGATGAAGAGAAGTTTTTGGGGGAGTGTAAAAATCACCTTTAAGTATTTGAAGAATTGCCATTGTGGAACAGATGCTAGAATTCTGCTTGGTCACAAATTATTAAGAACAATGCTCTAAAAATGAGTGGTCTAAGAGTAGAAAGGGCTTCCTCAAGAAGAAGTGAGTTCTCCATCCTTGGGATGGGAAATCTTCAAGTAAAGACTGGATGACCTTTCTGTAAAGTGTTGAGGAAAATTCTTGATTTAGGTTCTAATTGGACAAGTTGCCTTGGGAGGGCTTCTGTAACTCTGAGAAACTGATGCCAAGTGAGTTGCTAGACGGGTCTTAAGTAGCAGAAACAGTCTTTAAACCCAGTTCCTCTGATGGCAAATCTAGCATTCTTTTCTACTATACCATGCTGTCTTTTTCACATAGGATCTCAGAATTGGAAGAGACATGGGGTAAGAATGGTCCAGGCCCATTGTTCCATTCCAAGGATCAAGCAAACAAGCCCATAAGCCAGTTCAAAGATTCAAAATGTGTTGGACCTTTAGAGATCATAGTTTCACTCATTCCTTTTGCGACTCAGGAAACACAATACTAACTAGATGAGAGGTGACCATTCATTAAGTTATTCCACTAAGCTTTAGGCAAAACAGTCCACACCTAGGTATAAAAAAGGCTTAATGCTACGCTTCCAAAGGATACCTTAGTTTTGATGGGGACAATCAATACTAAATGAGTCAGACAAATTTCAGTATCTGTAAAATCCACTGGCACCTCCTCTCCAGTCTCTCTTCAGCCGAATTAATTCAGGCCTTCATCTCTTCTTTGTTAGTTAATGTAGTAGGTAGAGCACTGGACCTGGAGTCAGGGTGACCTGACTTCAAATTCAGCCTCTGACACTTGCTAGCTGTGTAACCCTGGACAAGTTACTTCACCTCTCTTTGCCCAATTTCCTCATTTGTAAAATGGGGATTATAATAGTATCTATCTTCCAGGGTTCTTGTGAAGATAAAATGAGATAGTATTTGTAAAACACTTGGCATAGTGCCTGGTATACACTAAGCACTTAATACATGCTTGTTTCTTTCCCTCTTAGACTATTTAAAAAACCCTCCTAACTGGTTTCCCAAACTCCTATCTATTTAGAATTATCTTCATCATTTATTGCTTTGGGCATGTCATTCCTTGACTTGAAAACTTTCAGTGACTTCTGTTTGCAAATGAATAAAGCAAAAACTCTGAAGCCTGTCATTCAAGGCTCTCCCAAATATTGATGCAATCTATCTGTTTAGTGTTAGCTCATACTATTTTTCAAATAATACATTAAAAGCTGGGAGGGATTGTAGATAAATCCAGTCATTTTGTTTTGCAGATGAGGAAACTGAGGCTCAGAAGTTTCAAATGACTTGTCTAATGACTCATGAATGATTAAGTACAAAACAGTTTTCAACCCAGGTTTTCTCACTCTAAATGCAGCATTCTTTCCATTGGTCCATGCTGTATTCCTGTTCACTAATTTTACATGTTCATAAAAATCATCTATAAAATAAGGAATTTCTTAATAGATGACTAATATTTCTTCTGGTTCTAAAATCTCTGAGTACACTGGGGTTGCCTGATACAGTCGAGGATTAAGTGCTTCAACCCCCCAGGAAAGTAGCTGTGATCCTCTGGGTTGAGTGTAACAGATAAAGGACAGCTGAGAGGGACCTTGACAATGCTGGTTTTAATTTAGCCTACACAGCTCACTGGATAAACCAGTTTTTCTTTCCTGTACTAAGAGGGTGTGGACAGTAATAGTGTGACTCTACAAGAATAATCCTGTGTCTCAGCTAAAATGTTAGCCCTGAAATTAAGAAAAAAGAAAAAAAATGCCTAATGATTTACGGTTAAATTAGATATTCCTTTTTTGGTTACTTTTCCAGCCTTATTAGAAATTTCTTCCCTTCATCTGCTTGACTTTTGAACCAAATTTTGCTATCCCATATACATAACGTTCCATCTCCCATCATATGCCTTACTTAGTACAAGCCATCCTCCATTCCTGGAATGTACTCCTTCCTAACCTCTACATTTTGGAATCTCTGGCTTCCTTCAAGCCTCAGCTAAAGTACCTCCTTTGACAATCAGCCTTCCCAGTTCTTAATCTTAGTGCCTTTCCTCTGCGACAACCCCCAACTTATCCCCTATATATTTTGTCTGTATATAGTTGTGAGAGCAGGGGTTATTTTTTGCCTTTCTTTGTATTCTCAGTGCTTAGCACAGTGATGAGCACACAGTAGGTGCTTTAAAGAAATACTTGGTGATTACTGCTCTGTAATACAGTTTGAAATCTGGTACTGCTAAGCTACCTTCCTTCACATTTTTTTTATTGATTCCTTTGTTCTTCCAAATGAATTTTTTATTATTTTTTCTAGCTCTAATAAAATTTTTTTGATAATTTGATTAATAGTGGACTAACTCCATCTCCACTATTACTTTTTACATATTTAATATTTACTTACCTGGGTATATGTTGTTTCTTCCTAGACTGCATACTTGTTGAAGACAGGAACTATTTAATATTTTTGGTCTTTGTATCCCCAGAATCCAATAGCACCTGGTACATAAATACTTAATAAAGAATGCATGTTTGGGGCATCTAGGTGGTGCAGTGAATAGAGCACTGGCCTAGGAGTCAGTAGGACCTCAGTTCAAATCCAGCCTCAGACACTTAACACTTAGTAGCCATGTGACCTTGGGCAAGTCACAACCCCAATTGCTCTGCCCTCCCCCTCCAAAAAGACAAAAAAAAAAGAGTGAATTTCTAAGGTTTGCAAAATGCTTGTGTCTTGTTTGAATTTTATAACAACCTTGTGAATTAGGTATTACAGGCCCTCCTCTACTAAATTTTACAGAATAAGAAACAGACTCAAAGATATTAAATGATTTGCCCATGGTCACTCAACTATTAAGCGTCAGAAGTGAGAATCTAACCCAGGTCTCTTCCAGGACCAGAATTCTTTCCACTGTGTCATCCAAAGGAGAGGCTATGCCTCTCAATTAGCCTTCTAGTCAGTCTTCCTGCTTCTAGTCTAACCCTTCTCTAACATACCTTTCGTACTGCTTCCCAAGCCATCTTTGAAAAACGTGTGTGTGTGTGTGTGTGTGTGTGTGTGTGTGTGTGTGTGTGTGTGTGTAGGGGAAGGATTTGGGTAGAAGTCTCCCTATTTTCTGTTGGCCTTGATTCTCCTTTCCTAATTCCATTCACTTTGCACAGGCATGAATTCTAATCACCACCACCATTGGCACAGAATCTGAAATGAGAATAAAGGAAAGAAGAAGCTGGGTAAAAATAGTATTTTGCAACAACCAGAATCACAGGTCTAATGACAGAATAGACTTTCAAGGTCATCTAACCCAACTCCCTCATCTTATGGATGAGAAAACGGAGGTCTAAAAAAACCCCAAAAGCCAAGCCCAAAGCACGACCTATCACAGGTGGGAAGAGAACCTATGTCCCCCAAAGACAGAACAAAAGGGCTCTTTCCACTGCACCATGTTGCTGCTCAAGCAAGGCTGTGCTGGAGCCAGCACAGGCAAGAGCTTAATGTTAAAATTTCAGTATGAGAATGGTTACGCTTTGGAAATCAGGAGCTGGATATATTGTTTTGCTGATGGTCTAGACTCAAGAAAGTGAAGCAGAAAACATTAACAATGCAGATGTAAAATTGGCACACTTTTGGGGGTTAAACATTTACTAGAAGCCTCCTCTCTTCTTTAAACACAATAATTAGGTTGATGTTTCTCCTCCAACTTTTCTGTCCCAAGCGAAGTTTAGCAAATCAATTTCCTACTTCCATTATGAGATTTTTCTGAAGTAGATGGGTCTCTTGCCGATTCAATTCAAAAGTTATTTTTTATGGGCAAGTCATGCACAAGACTTTGGTGTATGGGGAAGGGTGTAACATGTATATAAGTATGACACAGGGTAGGATTTAATAGGGGCAAAGGAGAGCCAGGCAAAGCACTCCAAGAAATTTGAGGAGAGAGGGATCATTTTCGAGGTCAGGGAAGGCTTCTTGGAGGAGATGGCATCTGAATTGGGCAATGGGACGGGAATCAATTCCAGGAGTGGGGGATGGAAAGCTCAGGTTCCATTCAGGACCCGTGGTCTTCCTCGGGAGAGGACAGATGGCTAACACTTATCTCGCTTAAACCTTTTCAAGTTCTTTACCTGTTCTCCCTACAGATAGGATCTTAGTTTCAGGCTGTATTTCATCCAGAGCTGAGTTTGATTCTTGGCCCAAGAGAAATGAATTCAGAAAACAAAAGAATTAGGGGGGTGTGTGGTGTGGTGGTGGTGAGGGCTGTTTGCAGATATTTAAACCTCTTTACAGCTGCCATTCTTCTTTCTTTTATCTCTTACTGATATAAATGTCTCTGCATACCATGGGTTTCTATAACTGGAAATTCTATAACTTGTGGTGTCTGAGCAGAGAACACAGAATATACATTCAGGGAACTTGGGTTCCAACTCTGACTCTGTTGCCTGTGTGATTTTGGGCTAAGTCACTGTCTTTTCTGCACCACCAATTTCCCCATTTCTAATATAAGGAGGCTGGATGGAATTCAATACAATTCTGAGGTTTCCCACACACTCATCAGATTGGCAAAGATGATTAAAAATGGGAAACAGTTAATGCTGGAGGGACTATGGTCAGACAAATGAGTACACTCTTGGTGGAGCCGTGCATTGGTCCTTCTATTCTGAAATCACCTGTTCTGGAATTATCTGAGAAAATTATTACCCTTGACCTCGTCAACTGTGATGATTAAAAAGACTCAAGAGACATAGTTTCTGGATAATTTAATCATTTTATTAATAAAGCCAGCACATTATTAATAAAAGGATGGTCATTTGACCATCTTTCTCAGACCAAAGGCCCCTCATGGTGGTGGGTTCACAGTTTATATCCCTTTTGAAGAGGAGGTGTTACTGAAGGGTTCCCACTCAATTTTAATTGGTTAACACAATGGAAGGTGGGCTATATTGGGGTATATGACTTAGGTCACTCAAATCTTGGTCAAAGAGACATCAATTTCCACATAACCTATCTTGATAATAGGAAAAATCAACACACTTCCCTAGACCTGTCTGAGCAAACATAACGAGCAGGAATATACCTACTAACCCAAACAGGATTTCTTTTGTCTGGTTAGATCTGGGCCTGGGTAAATCTCTAAGAGAAAACTTCTCATACTGGTTGGTTTCTGGATAAGGAAGTAGAAAAAGGGAAAAAAATCTTGGTCTTAATATAATAATTAATTAATTAATATAAGAGAAATATTATTTTCTTACACATCCCACTGTGGACCTATATTCCTAGGATGACAGAAAGAATGGCCCCAATATCGGGATAGTGATGGGGGCTGGAACTGTGATTTCATTGGCATAGGGAGTGCCTGGCGAGGAATCTCGTCTCCTAATTAAGATTGGCACTAACTCTATAACTTGTAGTCTGAGAGATTGTCCTAGGGCACTGAGAAGTTATGACTTTGCCAGGGTCATAGAGCCAGAAGGTATCAGAGGTAAGATTTGAATGTGCTGACTCTAAGGCTGGCTTCACTATATGGCATGCTATATATAGTAATAATAATAACTAACATTTATATAGTGCTTACTATATGCCAGAGGAGTGAGCTAAGCACTCTATAATTAGTATTAGATTTGATCCTCACAGCAATTCTGAATGATAGGTGCTATATTATCTCCATTTTATGGATGAGGAAACTGAGACTGACTGAAGTCAAATGACTTGCCTAGGATCACACAGCTAGTAAGTGTTTGAAGCTGGATTTGAATTCAGAACTCCCTGACTCCAGGCCCCAAATTTGTTTACTGATTTACCTAACTGCTGCCACTGCCATCATGATCATAATCAATAATAATAATAATAAGCTCATTAACATAACTCATTACTGTCCCAAAATGCTTTACATGTACTACTAAATTTGATCATCAAAAAAATTCTTTTAGATATGTCAGAGAAGTGTTATCTTTTCCATTTTTCACATAGAGGAAATGGAAGAACAGAAAGAGAAAATGATTTGCCCCAGGCACACTGCAAATTGGTGATAGAGCTGTGAATAGAATTCAGCTCTCCTAACTCCTACCTTTCTTTTTACTACACAAAAGAAGGATACATATGTCTAACCCCTCCTCTGTAATTAGCCCATAAGCTCTTGGAGGGCAGAAACCACTTTGTTTTTCTATGTATCGTAGCACTTAATACAGTGTGTTATTTACTTCGTGAATATTTACAGAATTACATTAGGTTGCATTGTATTGAAGTGTATTTTGAGGTCCTGTTCAAAAATATGAAAATTTTATTTTAGAACCATTTTTAGCTGGAAGAGACCTGCTCAAGGAGCACTTCACAGAACATCATGGTGGTAGTAGATGATGAACTGAGGAAATCATTATAGTAACAAGCTAAATAAGAATTGACTATATCTACAAAGGACTTTCTGCTTTTTGGAGACAGAATGCTAAGGTTTGGTGGAATTAAATGACCTGTCTACAACCAGTTATTTAGTTAACAAACATTAATTAAATGCTTAATGTGTACCTGTTGGTTATTGTGCTAATTTTTGAGGATGTAACATCAAAAACACAATTCCTGCTTTTAGGGAGATCATATTCTGATATAGGAGACAACACCAAAAGGTAGGTAAATACAAGATATATATGGTGTAAATGGAAAGTGATTGCAGGGAGGAGATGCTAGCTGTGAGGGAGAGAAGGAACTGGAAAAAGCCTCCTGCAGAAAGTGGGATTTGACTTGAAACCAAGCAAATGTGGAAACTCTGGTTCAGAGAGGTTAAGCCAGTTGTCTAAGGTCACACGGGTAGTAAATGGTAGCATAAATACCTCCTGAACCGAGTTTTTTGGACTCCAAGTTAGCTGAGTCTCATATTTGCACTTTATGTCACGTACTTTAAAGTCACATGACAGTGGGAAGTGTACGGCTTTTGAAATCAGAGGATCTGGATTTGAACTCCAGCTTAATCATTTATAGGGCAGCTAGGTAGTATAGTGGATAGAGTGCTGGGCCTGAAGTCAAGAAGATCTGAGTTCAAATCTAACCTCAGATACTTACTAGCTATGTGACCCTGAGCAAGTCACTTAACCCTGTTCACCTCTGCCAAATGAACTGGAGAAGGAAGTGGCAAACCACTCCAAATTTTTTGCCAAGAAAACCCCAAATGGGGTCACGAAAAATCAGACATGAATGAAATAAATGAAGAGCACTTGTCAATTCCTGATGGACTAAGTGAACTTGGTTCACTGTGCCTTGGTTTTCACATCTGTCCAGTGAGGGAGTTGGACTGGTGACCTCCAGCTCCTCTTTCCAGCTTTAGGACTTAATATTCAGCATAAGATGTTAGTTTTCTATCACATTTTGTCTTCCCCCATTAGACTGTAAACTCCTTGATGCCAAGGACTGATTTTTCTTTTTTGTATTTTTATCCCTAGTGCTTAACACAGTGCCTGGTGCGAAGTAGGTGCTTAATAAATATTTATTGACCATTGACCACAAGAAGTTCTATAAGTTTGCTGTCCCACATCATTTCCTGCAGTTTGTCCTAAACTTAACCTCTTTCAAGCTATGCAAATTCATGGTATGCAAGGAACTTCATGAATTAGTCACCTTCAGGGGATGACAGACAGCAGAGCCCCTATGGCATAAATGGAAGATAAACAGGCCCTGGCCTGAATCTTCTCCAACTTACAAAGGAAGGCATTTTTCTTTCTGAAAAATCATCTCAAGCATGGTCTGGGTAGGGGACACTTCTGGGCCCCTAAGGCACCATAACTCCTATCATCTGTATTTCTGGAACATAACTGTGTCTAAGGTACTGTTACTAGCAAGGAAAATTATGAAATGTGAGTAGCTCACAGCTGATAGAACAGCTGAATTACTAAGCCTCCAAACCCTTAGTAACAGAAACACAGAGTGACATAACACAAATTTCAAATCATCTTGACATCAAATGACATCAAATCATCCTGCACATTCTCTCAGACTTTTTTCTAACTTGGCTTTACATGTACCTAACTTTAATGAATACTTAAGATGGTGATGATGGTGAATTTGCCTGATACAATTTTGTCCCATCAGCTGTTCCCTCCCTTCAGAAACAATCAGTGTTATGTAGTCAAGTCATATGAATGGACAGTTCTTGAAGGAGATAGTAACCACATGAGAAGCTCAAATTCTATCATGAGAAAGATCCAAATCAAGAGAATTATAGATGCCACTTTAGACCTACT
Organism: Gymnobelideus leadbeateri; assembly: GCA_011680675.1. Classification (NCBI taxonomy): domain Eukaryota; kingdom Metazoa; phylum Chordata; class Mammalia; order Diprotodontia; family Petauridae; genus Gymnobelideus; species Gymnobelideus leadbeateri. The sequence goes on along the minus strand of WOXC01010390.1, from coordinate 1,036,020 downwards.
AAATTGGGAAAAAATAGCAAAGAGTGATAAAAATTCTATGCTATATTGTTTGCAGGGAAACAGGCAATCTATTACATTGTTTGTAGGACTATAGACTGTGGCACATGATTTGGAGAACAATTTGGCAATATATAATTAATTGAGAACTGGCTATACTCTTTGATCTGGTGATTCCATTGGTAATTTCTAACCTAAAAATATGATGATTTTGTGAAGCTGCATGATAAGTTGTTGTTTGTTCTTCATTTTTAAAGAGAATCAAATGTTGGTTATGTTTTGACTTGCCTGTGAATTGGATTTAGATGAGACAGAGTTGCACAGAGTTGTCAGCCTCACTCTCTCCTCCAGTCACTGAAGTCCAATGGCAGGACAAAAGTCATGATGACTGGTGCTGTTTGGGGAAGCAGTCAGTGACTTTGGTGTCTTTGATACCTGGCCAAACACTAAGAGCTTCAGAGTCCTGCTTCAGTCACCTTCATGGCTGTTGGAACTAATTGTTCTCATCCACCTATTCTGCCAAGGAAGTGTGCACATGCTTGATGTAGACACTCCCTTAACTCACTGATGGGTTTGTGGCCCTTCAGTTACCCTCAACCTGGTTTAGACTGTCTACCTTGACGGTTTTACTGGAGGGTGGCTACTGTGCATGCTACAGTTTCTTGGAGCCACAGGTGAGAGTGGTGTATATGATCTATAGTGAAGAGGTATCAGACTCAAATAGAAACTGGATCACTCACTAATTGGTACATAAGGATCCCTGCAGGACACATATTAGCTTGCTTTTAAAATATAATGTTATCTATGTTTTATTGTATTTTTGTTTATTTTGCTAAATATTTTCCAATTATATTTTAATCTGGTTCAAGCTGCACTTTGGAGTGTGAGGGATCACAGGCTACATATATGACACCTCTCATATAGTGGATAGAGAGCCAGCCTCATAATCAGAAAAACCTGGGTTCAAGTCTTACCTTGGATGCATTCCCTCATGTCCAAATCAGTTGTCAGGACTTGTTTCTACCTTCATAACATCTCTCCTTCTTTCCTCTGACCTTGCCACCAACCTGGTATAGTCCCTCATCACCTCCTGTCCAAACTATTACAAAAGCTTGCTGGTTGGTCTTCTTGCTTCAATTTTCTTCTCACTCCAGTCCAGCCTTCACTGAGCTAAGTGAACTTCCTAAAGCTCAAGCCTGGTCAGGTTATCTCCCTATTCAATAAATTCCAGTGACTTCCTATTGACTCCAGGATCACATATAAAGTCCTCTGCTGGGCTTTGATAACCTCTATAATGTAGTCCTTTCCTATCCTTTCCAATCTTCTTATACCTTACTTCCCTCCACATACCCTGCTATCCACTGACATTGGTCTTCCTGCTGTTCCTCTTACATGATATTCCATTTCTTGACTCTTGAGTGTTTTCCTTGTCTATCCCTCATGCCTGGAATCCTTTCCTTCCTCATTTCTTCCTCTTAGCCTCACTGACTTCCTTCCCACTTTATTCAAGAAGCTTTTCCCAGTCCTTCTTAATGATAGTATTTACGACTGTTGGATTATCTTCAATTTACACTGTATATATCTTGTTTGTACAGTTTGTATGTAGTTTTCCCCATTAGACTGTGAGATCCTTGAAAGCGGGGCCTGTTTTTTTTTTTCCTTTGGTATCCCCAGGACTTAGCACAGTACTTTGCACATAGTAGGTGATTAATAAATGCTAGCTGATTGATAATATTTCTGTGATGCTGGATGATTCACTTAATTTCTCCATGCCAGCAAGCAACTCTTTACTTATCTTTAAAACAATAAGTTACATAACTGTTGCCAATCTACTTTGGTCTAATAGAGAGCTTCTTCACTGGCAATTCCCAATATCAATGAAATCACGGACATAGACCAAAATGATAATAAGTGAAAAATGACTTATCTATACAAAAATTTGTTAGTTGCTCTATTTGTTAATGCAAGGAAAAAAAATGGAAACCACTTGTATGCTGGATAACTGGAAAATAGTCAAGTAAATTTTGTTCTACTGAATACTTGGATGGATACATGACCTTATGGATATTGGTACTCTCTCCAGTGATATGGATTTCAATCCAAAGATGTTTGCCTGTCCTGTATAATTTTTGTCTCTGACTTCTCATAAATCCTCCATGAGGGTCCATAAACAAGTATGGACCTTCCTCCAGCTATCCTGACATTACTCCATCTCCAATTTATTTCTTTCAGACTTAGACAAATCTAACAAATAGATTACAAGGAAGAAGTTGAGAAGCTTAATAAAATTTTGATAAATTTCTGATGTTTATTAAATAGGAATAAAATAGGAATAAAAACTCTGCATAGAACCTTCACAAAAATTGACCATGTATTATGGAATAAAAATCTCAAAAACAAATACACAAAAGCAGAAATACAAAAAAAATCCTTTACTGAACACCCCTCAATTAAAAATATATTCAATAAAGGGCCTTTAAATAAGAGATTAAAAATTAATTGTAGACCAAATATCTTACTCCTTAAGAATTCATAGGTCATAGGTCAAAGAATAAATTATAAGAACCATAGAAAATTTCCTCAATGAAAATGATAATAATGAAATAACATACCAAATTAATCCTAAGAGGAAAAATTTTATCTTGAAACTCTTTCATCAACAAAGGAGATAAATGATAGGTCAATAAATTTGGCATGCAATAAAAAACCTTTTGAAAACTATCAAATTTCAAAAATACAACTAAATATCAAAATAAAATTTCTGAAAATAAAGATAATAAAAAGTTTAAATTGATAAATAAGCTTCTTTTTTAAAGGTAGCAAAATAAAACATCGATCATTCTGATTTTAAAAAAAGATAGAGGAAAAGAAAATTGCTAGCAATAAAAATGAAAAAGAAGTTACAACAAATAAAGAAAATTATTAAAGCTTTTAAGCTTTAATAGCTTGAAACCACATTAAGACATTTGGGACACTTTGTACACCAATTAAATTGGCAACTTAAGTGAAATATATAAATATCTAGAAAAATATAAAATATCCAGATCAGCAGAACAAGAAATAGAGAATATAAATAATCCAGTTTCTCAAAAAGAAAATTAAACAAGCCATAAATAAGCTTTTAAAGGAAAAAAATCCCAGAACCAGATGGCTTTGCAAGTGAATTCTATCAAATATTCAAAGAACAATTAATACTATATAACCTGTCTGCAAAAAGAGGGAAATAGGAGCAACAAGGTGGTGGAGTTAATAGAACACCAGCCCTGGAGTCAGGAGGACGTGAGTTCAAATCTGGCCTCAGACACTTAACACTTACTAGCTGTGTGACCTTGGGCAAGTCACTTAACTCCAATTGCCCTGCCTTCCCCCTCCTCCCGACAAAAAAAGAGAATAAAGTATCCTAAAAAATTTCTTCTCTGATACAAATATGATCTTGATACTTAAACCTAGGAGAGGCAAATTGAGAAAGAAAACTATAAGTCAATGTCTCTAATGAAAGTTGACTCAAAAAAATTAAATAAAATATTAACAAAGAGAATATATCAAGGGATCAAGAAATTTATAGATTATGGCCATGTAGGATCTATACTAGGAAAACAAGGTTAAACCAATGGTAGGAAAACTATAAACATAATAGACCATGCTAATTACAAAATGATCAAAATCACATGGTCATATACATAGATGTAGAAAACGCTTTTGAACAAAAATTTAACATGCATTTTGTTCAGTAAGTTAGTCAATAAGCATTTGTCAAATGCTTATTATGTGCCAGTTACTGTATTAAGTGCTTGGGTTACAAAGAAAAGCAAAAACAGTCCCTGCCTTTAAGAATCCAACCTTGTTTTCCTGGCATAAATTTTGGGGTCAATATTCATTCTAATTCATTCTAAGGAGATGATATGTAAATGAATAGGCATATGCAAGATATATACAGAGTAAAAACATTAAAGACATCCAAATAAATGGGCCTTTCCTTAATGTGGTAGTGTCGCTATGTAAAGGTAACAAGCTAGAGGACTTTCCAGTTATATTAAGGATATCCATTGTCAGCATTGCTACTTAACAAGCTGCTAGAAATGCTTCCCATAACAATAAGATAAGAAAAAGAAATCAAGAATGAGAAAAGAAGAAACAAATAATTGTAATAATAACTTTTGCAAATGATATGATTATCTACACAGAGAATTCCTACAGAGACAACTTAAAATTAATTTAAAAAATAACTTAGACAAAATAGCAGAATGTAGACTAAACCCATACAAATCATTAGCTTTCGTGCATATTCCAATAAAATAGAGAAAGAGAAACAATGTGAAATTCTGTTCAAATTAACTACAAAATATGTAAAATATTTAAGAGCTCACTGCCAAGGCACACACAGAGGAATTATATAAAATTATATAACTTATAAATTCTAAAAATAGAAATAATGTCAGAATTAAATAAGCAGAGAGATATTAATTGCTCATGTTTAGGCCATGCCAATATAATAATAGAAATACTAGTTAAAATAATTTATTTATTCAGTACAATACCAACTAAACTATCAAGGAACTGCTTTAGAAAGTTAGGAAAAATGTGAAATTCATCTGGAAAAATAAAAGATCAAGTCTATTAAAGGAAATAATTTAAAATGTGTGAACAAAGGATACGTAGTACCATATTTCAAATTATACTGCAAATCAGTAATGATCAAAACTATTTAGTAGTGGTAAAAAACAAAAATTTAACCTGTAGAACAGAATAGCTATACAAAATATCCAGAAACAAATGGACATAGTAGCACAATGTTTGATAAACCCAGTGACTGCAACTACTGGGGGGTAAGGGCTTACTATTTGGCAAAAACTGTTGAAGAGAAATGGAAAGAAGTTTGCAAAAATTAGGTTTAGACCAATATCTCACACCATATGCTCAATAACCTAACACATACATGACTTAGATATAAAAGGTGACATAACAAACAAATTAGAAGGGCAAGAAACAAAATACCTTTTGTAACTCTACCTAGGGAAGGATGCCATGATCAGACAAAGGAAAAAGAGGATCATAAAAAGTAGAGATGAAGAGGAAGGGAATTCCTGGTTTACTGCATGATTTGCCCAAATACATAGAGTCAGGGAAATATTGCATAAATAAAGTAGAATGCTAACTTAGAGTCAGCAGATGTGAATTCAAGTTCCAACTCTGGCAATGCCAAGCAATGTTACTGTAACCAAGGTTTCTCTCCTCTCTGAGACTTAGTAAAAAGGGTGGAATGATACACTATCTTCATATACAGTTGTTGTAAGGGGAATATTGACATGCTCCATCATCCAGAAAAATTCTATTCTGATGCCTCAGACAATTAGTCAATCAATTATCATTTATTAAGCACCTACTATGTGCCAAACACTAGGAATAAAGAGAGAAGCAAAATAATTAAGCAAATAAAAAACAGAACAGCCCCAGACCTCAAGGATCTCACAGTCCACTGGAGGAGACAACATACAAGCAACTATATGCAAATAGATATATACAGGACACCCTGGGAGTAGTCTCACAGGAAAGGCACTAAGAAAATGAGTGGGAAAGGCTTATTGTAGAAGCCTTATATCTATCATGCTAAAGGGCCTTTGAGATTTAGCCCAGAGACAGACCTAAATTCCACTTTCTCTAGGAGGCCTTTCCTGGTCTATTTTGTATATATGTTGTTTACATGTTGTCTCCCCTATTAGAATGTATGCTCCTTGAGGTCAGGGACTATTTTTGCCCTTTTTTTATACCCAGCATTTAGCACAGTGTCTAATACATGGTAAACATTTCATAAATGCTTGTTGACTGACAATTTTAATAATTTCTTTTCCCAAAGACCAACCTAGTAAATTTAAGAGGCTCACAATCCGTAGTTTGGTCACTGGGTAATGGTTAGTTTGGTTATAACAACCCATGAAATGGATAAAAAAATTATCCTTGGGTCTGTACAGATCTCGTCTTCTTTACCATGATAGAGGAAGTGTGATTTAAAGGGGGCCTACAGTGTCACAAATCACAGTTTTTAGTCCACAAATAAATATCAATTTATTTATTGGTAGTAAATGTGATCTCTCTGTCCAATGACCAATAAGATAATACACGACTGGATGAACTGGACCATGTTGACATTTATAATTTCACTAGAAATGAAGCTCAGAATCAAGAAATTTCTGCCATATGAAAGAGGAGTTCTTATATCCTCCTTGGAGAGGAAAAATTAAGAAGCAGATTAAATTGGTTTCCTTGAGCTTCTCAACAGAACAAGAAACACAATCATTTCATAGGACACTTGGTCATTATACATTATAAGGATTGTGATGTGCCATTAACCAAAAGACCACAATGAAGGTGGTTTCATTTCTAATTGCAGCTTATACAATATCATCTCAAGATCTGTGAATATAGGCTCTTCTTCAAAGGGGGAAGAAATAGGGAAATTTTATGAAGACTTTGGCAAGATTCTCTAATCTAAGTCAGCATATACGTTGAAACTCAGTCATTTTAACGTGAAGGTTGGCACAAGTGAGGATGGTGAAAAATATGTCTTGGAATAAAGAGGTGAAAAAGGTCAGCATTTTATGGAGGATCCAGAACCCTCCCACCTTTATGGTATGTATACCTTCTCTAAGAAGAGATTCAAATACGGAACTGAAATTTTTTTTAAATGAAGAAAAAAAGAATGTTGGAAAGCACCAAACCTTCAATATTTCAGTAGATCTGTGATCTCATCAATGTGGTTACTTTTCCAAAGACACAGATCAAAATTCCTCTGTGCTCTCTCATCTTGTGTGGTTCTTGCCCATTTCTTTCCGCAAATCCTCCCTAGAGAGAGTCCTTCCCTTAGGCCTTTGAACACTAAGTGACTTAACAGAAATGAAATAGGTTTTATCTTAGCAGGCAGGAAATGACTAATTATGTTGTATATAGGCATCTAAGTGGCTTAGTAGATAGTGCTCTGGGCCTAGAGTCAGGAAGACCTGAGTTCAGATCTGGCCTTAGACACTAGCTGTGTGACTGTGGGATGGGGGTTACAGATGAAGATAGTGTGGCATATAGTTAGCCACTATACGCAGTACTATCCTCATTCATAAAATGGGAATTAAAAATAACAATACCTGCCTCACAGGGTCATTGTGAAGATTAAATGAGTTAACATGTGTAAAGAGTTTTACCCATTTTCAAGGATCTTAATTCTTATGTATCAGATTCATAGATTAGTTAAACTGAAAGTCATAATTAGCAACGAATTAGAAGAAAGGATAAAGGATAAAGATGGGAAGACATTGTCCAATTACTAGTCAAACCCGATTTTAATAAGGTAATTATCCTGAAACATAGGAAGTGACCAAAAATAAAGACATTAGCTTGCATTGTAGAGAAGCTTAATTTATATAAATGCTTATAAACTTATATAAACACATCACCATGGGGAGGCCCAAAGAGCCTAGAGAAAACCTTTATCTGCAAAACTTGCTGTTGTACCCCATGAGAGACACTTGGCAAGTGAAGACACTATCAGTCTGTCATATGAGCTCATTTATGACACCCTAGGCAGGAAAATGATAGACAATTATGAACAAGATTGATTCACAAGCTATAAAAAGCAATGGAGGGAAAAATAATCAGCAGAAAAACTTTTTTTTTGTTGTTATTCAGTTGTTTCAGTCATGTCTGACTCTTTGTGACCCCATTAAGGCTTTTTTTTTTTTTTTTGGCAAAGGTACTGGAGTGGTCTGCCATTTCCTTTTCCTCCTCATTTTCTAGATGAGGAAACTGAGGCAAACAGAGTTAAGTGACTTGCTCTGGGTCACACAGGCTAGATTTAAACTCAGGAAGAAGAGTCTTCCTGACTCCAAGCCTGGCACTCTATCTACCATACCACCTACCTGCCCAGAAAGCTAGTTATAACATCTAATTAAACCAGTTCATCCTAGGAGCATTTATAGATGAAACAAATTGGTGCAAAATAGAACAGATTTGAGGGTGGTCTATGCTTAGCATTGATAATAATGGGACTGCCACATTCAAACTTCGACCTCAAAACCTATATAAGTAAGTGAAAAAATTTTTTTAAAATGAGGTTGGGAATAGCAGCTGGATCTGACCAATACACATAAAAGAAATCTGGGGCTGAGTTTGATGCAATTTTAAAGGCCTACAAAGGAGTTAATTTTTCAAAATTTCTCCAAAAGGTGGAAGATTTCAGAAGGATGGGGAAAAGCCCACAAATAGCATTACCAAAAAGGGGGCAATTCTGAGACAATAGCAGATATTAACTAGTATGCCTACTTACCAATATAAAATCTTTATGAGAATTGTTTACCCTAGTGCCATATTGTGTTGATTGCATGGAAACCTTGAAAACTATGGATGGGGTCTCTTTAATGAGATCCATGACTACTCAAAGGAGATAAACCTAGCAATCCACACAGGAAAAGCCAAATGGATGGAAAATAAGTATTGCTTGGACTATAAAATGAGATTGGGTGGGCAGTCCAATGATTTATCCACCTCCATCCCAGCAGCCTTCTTATCCTAGAAGATCCTCTTTATCCTTCTGCCTTTTGACCATGGAAGATGCTTCTGTCCCCTGCTTCAATTGATGAATTCCTCTCAAGAACTTCATTTGAAGAAATGCCCAAGTCACCCATGATCACTTTTCTCTTAGCTATGATCCTGTATCTTTGGACTTCTCCATCTTGACCCCCTTGTTTCCTTTCCTTCCTGTTCTCCTTTCTATTTAGCTCTTTCCGTGTGTCTTGTCTTTAGAATTTAAACTTCTTAAAGGCAGGAACTGCCTATCTTTTTTGCATGTATCTGAATTCTCAGTGCTTTGCACAGTGTCTGACACATATTAAATAATTAATACATTCTCTATCTATCATCTATCTATCCATCGATCCATCCATCCATCTATCTATCTATCTAATCTATTTATCTATCTATCTAATCTATCTATATCTTGGAAGGCAGTATAGAGAGTGAATACACTATACTCAGAGTTAGAAAGGAGAAAGACAGCAGGCTGAATTGCATTTGGGAAATTGTGTAGTGCATTTAACACTTCCAAGCTGCAGTTAGACACAAAAATGTATCTTTTCAGCACTGAAGTTTTTCTGGTGTTGTTATAGGACCATGAATCATAAAGTACTAACGTCTGAAGAATTATAATTCTAAGGGACCCAGAGTGCAGTGGAGAGATATGTGTAGGTATAAACACATTGCAGCATTTTCACAATGCAGATATGTATGTAAGAAGTGGTATAAAAGATAACATCCAGGAAATGTGAGAAAAGGAGATGAGTCAGTCATATAAAGAGTAAAGAATGCTCAGCCTGGCTGCTTTACAGACACCCAGAGAATCCTGAAAGGCCTGGAAGAAGGCCTCCAGCTTGTGGGGTAGATGTCCAGTGAAGGGTTTATGGGAAGATATGAACAAATATGACAAAGGATACACATAGTATGGCTTCACACACTTATACATGTACATACATACACATATATACCCATTTGTGTTGAATGGTGGCCTTCTCTAGAGCTAGTGGGGAGGGAGGGGAAGTAGGAATGAGACAGTTTAGAACTTAAAATGTAACAAAAAAGAAATTAAATAGAAGAATCAGACACGGTAAGAAACCACAGATGAACTGCTATAATAATACCAGCTAACTTTTATGTAGCACTTTTAAGTTGAAAAGCATTGCACAAATATTATCTCAATTTATTCTTATAATCACCCCAGGAAGCAGGTGCTACAAATGAAGCAGATAGAGGTTAAGTAACTTTTCCAGAGTTCCCAGCTAGTAAGAGTCTGAGGCAGGATTTGAATTCAGGTCTTTCTGACTCCAAGTCCAGCATTCTATTCCTTGAATGACTTATTTGCTATCTGCATCATTGGAGAGAGTGCCCACCTATTTTGCCCTTCATAATATCCAATTAATCAAACGTTTATCGATCACTTACTTTGTTTGAGGCACTGTGCTAGGAGATCTGGGTGAAACAAAGAATTAGAAAATACAATTCTTCCCCTCAGTACTTACAATATTGTTGGGGAGACAAATTAGAGATACACAAAAAATTAAAAAAAAGAAAAATGCCTCAACCTAATACCAACGCAAGACAACAGTCCAAGATGTGTCTCAAGACAATGTGTGATTAATCACCAAATGAATGGGACAGACAATAAAAGCTCTGAGTTCAGAAGGAGGAGAGATCATCGTGGGCCTGGCTGGCTTCATATTCTATTTTATTTTTGAATATAAAAGTCATATGTGAGCCAACACATCCCAAAGTCATGGAAGATGGAATTCTTACTTGAGCTATTGCAAGCATAATTTAATTTTGACTTACAATAGTCTCCAGTTTAACCCCACCCTCAGTCACAGGGATAATACTTATCCCTCCAGATCATTCCCCACAGGGGTGACTTTTGCCTCCTACAGGCTTGCATCAATTTGAGGTTTGCACATGGAGGGGAGTTTTTGAGTCATGAGTAAATAGAGCAGTCTTCATTATTTCGTGACTCCTAAGCCCAGTTTACCTTTTGATGGGGACATTCTAGGGTCATATATTTAGAGCTGAAAGGGACGAGGATCGAGGGAGTGATTTGCAGATAAGTCCCAGAGAAGTTAAATGACTTGCACAGGTTATTACCATTAGTGCCTGTGGCAGAATTTGAACCTTGGTCCTGTTGAGTTCAATTCAACTCTCTATCTACCGCACCACACATATTGTTTTTCTTTTGGGGAGGTGTTATTTTTGTCCCTGCACAAAGCAAGACACATCAACAGATATTTCCAGCACCAGTTTGGAAGATGAAGGTTGTTTGAATGACCTTCCCTTGCTCCTAAGATGCTCTTTTCTCCCTCCAGAAGGAAAGCTGTGTTTCCATTGCTCTATGGGAGCCAACCTAGGCTGAGATACAGAATCAAAACAGAGATAAAGCTGTTTAGGAAGGAGAGCTGGTTTTCCTATAACTTCTCTGTTTCAAGAGAGGCTGACTGAGGAGGCCCCACCACTGCTTTCTGAAGAACTATGGGGAATCTGGCCAACTTTCTTAGGAAAGACTTAAGAGTTCCTTCCTGAACTATCAAGGTCCTCTGCTTCTAGGTAGGCATCAGGCTACCAGTCTGTACCTGCCAAATGCAGATGTCCAATGTATTTTTTTTTATCCATGCCTTTCTCTTGAGTCATTTTCCTTCCCCTTTGCCCCTTTCATTGGCTTCACACCATGTTTAGTTCTTTGCTGGCTCACCCAGTTTCACCAGATGCAATGCAACCTGATAGCCCAAGTTATCTAGAGTTACATTCCTAAAATATTTCAGTGTTTCCTAGGGGGAAGAAGGAGAACGGGGGTAGGGGAGGGCCTGGCAGGACCTATAGGACTAGTGAGCCATAATCACTTCTTTCCCTTTCATTCAGTTTACACAAAGGTTGTACAAAGGATTTTCCTGACCAGAGTCTGTCCTGTATGTAGGTGGATTTGAAGATCTCCTGCATAAAGGTCTTCTTGCTGCCCTTTATTGACCCCACTATCATGGCCCTCATTATCATTCATGCACAGTGCCTGGCACCTAAGAGAAATACACATTTATGCAGCATTTACTATATGCTGGGCACTTTACAATTATCTCATTTGATCCTCATAACAACCTTGGGAGGTAGGTGCTATTATTAATCCCCATTTTACAGAGGAGGAAACTGAGGCAAACAAGGGTTAAGGGACTTGCCCAGGGTTACACAGCTAGTAAGTGCTTAACAAGTGCCTTTGAGCCAATGAAGACCACATAGATCTAATGATAGTTACATCAGAAGGAGCATGATTGACTTTTGACTCCAAAGGTCAATTTATGCTGCATTAAGAGAGTCCTAGTTTCCAGGTATAAGAATGTGATCATGCCACTATATTCTGCCTAACACAGACCCCATCTGGAATACTGGGTACACTTTGTGTTTTAGGGAGGACATTGACAAACTGGAGAGTATTCAGAGGAAGGCAAACAGAATTTTGAAGGATTTCAAGACCATGCCACATGAGGATGAGCTGAAGAAATTAGAAATATTTAATCTGGAGGAGAGCATACTTAGGGGGCACATATTAGTTCCCTTTAGGTGTTTGCAGGGCTGCCGTGTAGAAGAGGAAATTAACTTTCTCTGCTTAATCCTTCTAGAACAGAAGTAGAAACAATGACTAGAAGTTGTAGAGGCACATTTAGGTTTGATATAAGGAAAATCTTAACATTCAGTGCTCTCCCAGAGTGGAGCAGGCTACCTCAGGAGGGAGTAGTTTTCTCTTGACTGAAGGTCTTCAAAGAAAGGCTGATTGGATGACTACTTGTCAGGTATGTTGTAGCTGGGAATAATTTTGCTGGTATGGGCTTGATTAGCTGACCACTGAGGTCCTTTCCAGCTGTGAAATTTTATGATTTTGTAACAGATTGGCTTTATTCCATTGGCAAGGTTATGATGGGTTGGGAATCCTGATAAGTTCTGATAGGAAGGCATTAGGAAAAATCCTGGAAGGAAGCATTATAGGAGACCTTGGGGAAAGAGAAAAGGGGGATGTAAAACAGATAGAAAGAGTTGGAAAATAAATTTTGGCTACTGTCTACTTTTGCTTTGAAAAATTCATGCTAACCTATATTTTTTCTTTAAAATTTTTATTGCTATTTTTTTTTACATCACCTTCATTTCTAAATATATCCCTCCCAACTCCCCACCTACTCATTGAGACAGCTCTTGTAACAAAGAGAAACAAAGAGAAAAGCTCAACAAAGTGAACATGTAACATAGTTCGATAGTATATGTAGTATTATATACCCACTGTCCCCTCTCTCTGCAAAGAATGGTAGAAACTACATTTTCTCATCTCTTTGCCTGGGCCAGGCTTGCAGATCATTATATTTAAAAGGTATTTTTAAAATTTAGATTTTTATTGATATCTTTTGTTTTGACCTTGCCTGAATTTCTCTCCATATCCCATTCACCTCTTAGAGAGCCATCCCTCGTAACAAAGAATTTTTAAAGAGAGAGCAAAAATTAGGAAAATACTCAATATATTTTTAAATTTATTTTGTTCTGAACTTAAGAAATAAAACAAGCATTTCCATAACATAGTAGAGTAGAAAAAAAGATGATCACACATGAAACTACAAATGTCTTATGTACAACTTGCTATGCCTTTTAAATATATAATAAACGTATCATGTAACATTTCCCCTTTTTTATCTTCCTTCTCCCCTCCCCATCTTCTACCATTAGACACAAATATATTAAATAAATATATGCAAAAATACAATAGATTAAAAAAATCTGTTTCACACTGTTGATACCTCACCTCCTCACAAAAGTGAGGTGAGTTATCCTCTACATATTTTTTAAAGTTTTTTTTAAGTTGGTATCTTATATATGTATACTCTGACTTAAGCCTGTGTCTTACATACTAATAGCTACCTGCAAAGTTACAGAAATTCTTATTCCTCATCCGTTGCATGCCTATAAGGTTTGTCTCTCCTTTTTCCTCATATGCCCTCCCTTAAGGTAGTTGCCTAACTACCTGGGACTCTCTGCTGTCTGTCCTATTTCATTGTACTTCTCTCTCTGAAGTGGTTGGATGGGCAGTAGCAAGAAGAATGTGGAGACAGGAGAGGGGGATAAACTCACGTGGCTGATCTTCCCTCTTATCTCATTGGCTCCTCAGTCCCAATATGGTCTCCCTGGGAGAATCCTCAGCCCTATCCTATCTCTTCCCTCTTTCCCCTTCTCACCAAAAGGACTTTTCTTGTTCTAGTTTCCAAGATGTCCTGAATTTGATTTTCCTTTGAAATGTAGGTAATTCTAACTTCAGTTTTTGTACCCACAAGTCCATTATGTAGTACCTGTATGAGACTTGGTCCTTTCCCAATAGCCTCTGTGAGAGAAAAGGGATTTGCCTGGTAGAAGATGCTAGAGAAAGCCTTACCAGTCCTATCTGGTTCTTTATTAGCAGAGTGGTACTGTTTCTCTCCTCCCCACTTAATTCTACTTCCCTCCTTCTAGCTACGACTAATAGAACAGGAACCGAGAGCTGGCAAATAAGAAGTGGAGAAAGAGAGATGGGGCATCAGAGATGCTGCTGAGGGAGCCTGATCGGCATGACCAGAATATAAACTTTGGAAATGAAGCAGCAAGGACACAGTGAGAGGAAAACATGGCATAATCACAATAGTTGTACTGCTACATCTTTCCTCTTAGCTGTTGCAGAGACCTGGGATGGTTATGTCCTAGCTGCTCTCTTTGCTGGAAGATGAACATGAAAAGAGGAGGAGGAGTATCAGGAACTGTTGAGGATCTAAAGTACAGAGGAATGTAGGACCCTCCTGTGCTCTGCAACCAGAAATCCTTCTTCTCATGCTTTTTTGCCTAGCTGCCCTTAGTTAAAAATCATAGGTGGCATAGTGGGTAGAGGGTTGGACCTGGAGTCAGGAAGACCTGAGTTCAAACCCAGTCACAGACACATACTAGCTATGTGACCTGTGGCAAGTCACTTGACCTCAGTCTGCCTCAGTTTCTCCATCTTTAAAATGTGGATAATAATAGCACTTACCTCCCAGGGGTATTGCAAGGATCAAATAAGATAATGTTTATAATGTGCTCTATAAACCTTAAAGTGCTTATATAAATGCTAGCTGCTATTAGCTTCCCTGAGACTCAGTGTTCTCATACATAACATAAGGAAGCTTAACTAGTTGTCTTTTGAAATCCCTCCTTCTTCTTAATCTATGATCCTATGAGTGGTTAGATTTTTCCCCTTCCACATAACAATGGGAGGAAGAGGTTTAATTGAAGTGTTTTTTATTTTAAATTCCTGGGTTTGGATGTATCTACAGACTGGTTTTGGGTGGCCTGGATTTAGAAGTAGCTGTGTGCCCATAGCCCATATGGTAGCTGTTTTAAAAATATATTAATCAATTAAAAACATTTATTAGGCACCTACTATGTTCTAGGCACTGTGATAAGCAATGGGATACATATAGTTTTATTCTTTTTGCTTTATTCATCATCAATAGAGAGTTAGATAAGTCAAATTGTATTTATGCAGATGATAACATTATGTCAGGTTTGCATGATTTGAGTCCACTGAAATGCATCAAGATTACAGAAGAGAGAGGAGTTATTCTGTGGGTTGGGACTGATCTAAGTGACTAATTAGATATATCCACATAGTGCTCACTTCTAGACTTAAACATTGAATATTTCCTTGAAGAAAGAGTCAGAGCTAGGGGATAGAGATAGCCAGCTTGCTGAGAACCATAGAGAACAGGGTATTTCCATGTTGGTTGGTGTGCATAACTGCTAGGATGAGACCATAACTGGGTCCTGGATCTTGCAATTGAACACGATCAGATTATAGGGTTGATGATATACCCTGGGGGTTAATGCAGTTTAAAAAACAACTCAGGATACCCAGAAATAAAATCATTAGGAAACTTTAGAAGTTCTATCTTGGGTCAGGGAATGTATGTGGTGGCAGTGGACAGGGAAGTGGCAGCGTCATATCCTATGATGGGCAAAAGAAAAGAAGGGTGAGTGGAAAGTTGGCCTTGGTCTCTGAAGGTTAACACCAGTAGCATCATCTGACGCCCATAACAACCCTATGAAGTAGTTACTATTTTTAACCTTATTTTACAGATGATAAGACTGAGGCAGACAGAGGTTAAGTGATTTGGCTAGGGTCACACAGCTCGTAAATGTCTGAAGCTGGATTTGAATTTAGATGTTCTTGATTCCAGGCCCAGGGCTATAACCACTTTGCAACCAAGCTGCCTAAGTGATATGATTTGCCCAAGGTTACATAGATACCACATGGTGAAGCCAAGACATAAATCCAGGTCTTCTGAGTCCAAACCTAACATATTTTTTTGCATTGTATTTACCTTGGTGAAGGATGCGAGAGCAGGCTTTAATTTGTGGAGAAGATAGATCCTGGGCAAAATGGAGAAAGGGTGGAATGGTGAGGGGAATCAGGAATGGCAAAGAAAAAGTGTTTGGCACAGAAAGGAGAACACATATCTCCCTCACAATTTTGGTACCACAGATAATATTCATGGTCAAGAAGTGGGGGCATCATGGCTATTTTCAAATAGGTAAAAGGTCATCATGAGGAAAAGGATTGGAACTGCCCTGCTTATTTCCAGAGAGCAGAACTATGACTAGTGGTTGGAAATTGCAGGGAGACATTTCAGTTCAATAATGAATAACAGTATTTTAACAACAGAGTTGTTGAAAAGTGGAATGGCCTGATGTAGGAAGGTAGTGAGTTTAGCATTATGGGAAATGGAGGGTGGTGTACCACTTGCTGTAGATGTTGGAGAGGAGCTCCACACTCCACACTGCACTGTGGTAGGCACTGAGAGGACAAAGACAAAGATGAAATAGGCCGCTTTCAAGGAACTTATATTCTATCAGGAAAATCAATGTATCTATATTTAAATATATATATATATATACATATATATATGTATACTATATTTAAAATAAATATAAAAATTTCTTTTGGTTGAGAGGGTACTAACTGAAGAGGGTCAGGTGAGGCTTCATGTAGAAGGTAACATGAACTGAGTTTTGAAGGAAACAAGGAATTCTAAGTAGAGGTGAAGAGGGAAGGCATTCTAGGAATTGAGGACAGTGAATGCAAAGACAGGGAGGTGGGAGATGGAGTATGATGTGTAAGGAACAAGAAGACTGGTCTGATTGGATTGTAGGGTATGGGAAAGATGGAAACTTATAACAAGGTTGAAGCAGTACTACTCCATCCCAATACCCCAGTTTCTTTGTATCCCCAAAAGAAATTAGCACATAATAGGTGCTCTTTCAGTATTCATTTATTGATCATAATTGGTTCTCTGGAATAGAGGCTTTCAAACTTGTTGAAATTATAAAACTTTTATATATAAAAAAGTTCAAGGTTATATGATGGTGTCTAGTAATCTTTTTTTTCCTTTTTGGAGGGAGGAAGGCTGGGCAATTGGGGTTAAGTGACTTACCCAAGGTCACACGGCTTAGTAACTGTTAAGTGTCTGAGGCCGGATTTGAACTCAGGTCCTCCTGACTCCAGGGCCAGTGCTCCACTTACTACACCATCTAGCCACCCCTAATAAATTTTAAATGATATGTTATGGCAGAGGATAATAAGACAAAATTTGTATTGATTTGTGGCCCATGGTCCATGTTAAGGGGAGGTCTGAAATACTAGTAAAATACTAATAAAGTGAATAAATCTTAAGGAAGTACAGGTTGGGGATGGAGTCTTTGGGGCTTGTAATAAATGCTTCTGTCCCTACTGTTTGGTTCAACCCTTTTCCTTCAGGGGAATCATAGATTTAGAACTGATGGGGACTGTGGAGTCTAACACCTCATTTTACAGATATTAAAACTCAGGCTGAGGGGCTAAGTGACTTTCCTAGAGTCACACAGTAAATGTCTGAGGAAAGATTTAAAATCAAGTCTCCTGGTGTCCATTCACAGCACTGTATTCATTGAATCAGCTAGCTCCCTCATGCCTCCATTTTGCAGTTAAGGAAATTGAAGTAAAGAAACTTAAGTAGCATAAGACTGAAGAGCTACAAGAGGCCATAGAGGTCACTGCACTGCCATTTTACAGTTAAGGAAACCGAAGGCCAAAAAAATAGAGTGTCTATTTCAAGGTTATCCAGGGGTCAGGTTTAGAGGTGAGATTCAAACCCAGATCTTCTGTCTATAAGCAATGTTCTCCCATTACACCAGATGATCATTTTCAAAGACCATTTATGGTCCTTTCTAGCTCTAAGAGCTATGATCATATGACTATATTATTCCAGACCCATGTTATAGTAAAACATACTTAATAGAATTTTTTTGACTGATGGGCTAACATTTGTACTGTGTGACAGGAAGAATGCTTTATCTTTTCAGTTTGTGTGATGTTGTTGCTGAATAAATTTATCAGGACACAGAAATTAGAGAGGTAAAAACGAGGTTTTGTTATGCTTAAGCACAGGTTCAGGATTCAGAAAAAAAAATAACCCTGAACAAAAATTGGAGATTCTGACAAGCCTTTGCAGGGAAAATTACATCAGAGTGACAGGGAAATAATTTTTAAAAACATATTACAATCTTTATCACACAGGCCTAGTCAAACAGATTCATTATCTCATGTTTCCTTCAATTAAGTTGAATAAGCTAAGTTAGGATAAATTAGTAAACAGATGTACAGATTTAATCCCTGAGTTTGCAAAATTCTATACTTTCAAAACTATAAGGCTGTATTTTAAAGAAGTCATAATAGTTTAATTTGAAGGGAAGGGATTTATATGTTACAAAGATAACCAAAAGTTTAGGCTTCAGGGAAATTCTTCCACAAATAGCTAGGAGATTTTATTGTTGTTCAATCATCCTCAGTTGTCTGTCTGTTTGTGACCCCATTTAAGGTTTTCTTGGCAAAGATACTGGATTGGTTTGTAATTTCCTTCATTTTACAGATGAAGAAACTGAGGCAAATAGGGTAAAGTGACTTTCCCAGGGTCACAAAGCTATTAAGTATCTGAGACTGGATTTGAACTCAGGAAGATGAGTCTTCCTGACTCCAGATCTGGTACTTCATCAACTGTGCTACCTAGTTGCCCTCACTAGGGGAATCCTTCTACGAATAGGTAAATCACTTTGGGAACTGCAAAGCCACCCTAAAGAGTCTTCTCTTGAAAGTATCAATCCACGAGTCAGATTTTAGACAGATGAGGGTGATATTAGAAGAAAAAACTTTTCAGGTGACCAAATGTTCCAGGAAGAATGGCATAATAAAGTGGAATAAAGGGAAAATGAAAAATTATCACCACAACTGTTTTATTTAGGATGGCAGAAGATTATTCCTGATTGCACTTTGGAACAGATATACCACTCTGAGTTAAAATGACTATGCAATTTGGAGAAGTTTAAAAAAAGACATGGATTCAGAAATAATTTCTCATACATTAAAAAAAAAAAGCCATTTCACTAAAATGCCTAAAAGCCAGTTCCCTTTGTGAATTACTCCCAGGAAACCCCAGCCAGCTTCTGAAAAGTCCTCATTCCAACTTACTGTAATAAACCCTATCCTATCCAATGGCACAATCACCATCCTACTTCAATATTAATAGAGCCCTGTGGAGCCAAGTCCACTGCCTGACAGTTTTGGGGGAAGGAGGAGACCAGGAATGACTATTTGTGTCTTTTTCCTTATTAGGAAGTGGTGGGTTCCCCAAGTCTTATGAACTTCTATAGTTCTGTGTAGAGAAGATGATTCTCTACAAAGTTCTCTAGCCATGGGTTAGATTAGATGACCTGGAAGGTGACTTCCAAATCTTACATTCTATGACTATGTTCAATAGCATCTCACTCAATTCTTTTTTTTTTTTTAAAGCAATTGCGGTTAAGTAACTTGCTCAAGGTTACATGGCTAGTCTTTATTTATGTGTGGGTGCTTATTTTCTGAGGCCAGTTTCGATCCCGAGTCATCCCAGCTCCGAGGCCGGCGCCCTTACTGTGCCACCTAGCCGCCCCGTCTCACTCAATTCTATTTGAGTTTAAAGGGGTGTAAGGTAGGATGGAGGAGTTAATGTTTCATTTCTGCCTCTATTCAGTGCATTCTCTTCTAATAGAACAGATTGGAATCACACATCAAATAGCAAAGTACTTAATTGGGACAAAATAACAAAATAAATAACAGGAAATCAAACAATGGAATTATTCTCAGCAAAATACACTACGCTGATCTACGTACAGTCTCCCACAGAGTGGCATGCTGGTGGGGAAGGGAAGACCACCCAGGAAAACATATGCTCCAAGGTGGGGAGGAGGGCCATCTGCTTTACACCATGGTAGGAAGTTTCTCCTTCTGAGTCTGCAAGGCCATTCAAATACCCTTTCAGTTCTTATCTTCTCACCTAGCAAATACTGTTTGGGCCATGCCCAATGCTGCAAAACTATAAGAAATGATTACAGATCCTAAAGGGGGAAAGTGATGCAGGCTATGAGTTCAAGCTATCTGCTTCTGCCTACAGTGTAATGGGAAATCCTTTTGTCCAAATAACATTACCACCTAATGAAATGCATTTCATATATTAGGTTCATAATGCATATTTATAGAATGAATTCATCCCTTGGGTCCCTGAATTTCATTAGGAAATCTAGGGATTATTGACTGATAGAGTTAATTATCTAGACTTAAGAAAGTGATGAAATAAAGGAAGGAAACAAGCATTTGTTAATGTACCAGGCACTGTGATAAGTGCTTTACAAATATCTCGTTTGGATCAAAACAATTTTGGGAAGAAAGTGTTATCATCCTCATTTTACAAACAAGGAAACTGAGTCTGAGAGAGGTTATGTGACTTGCCCAGAGGCATACAGCTAGTAAGTATCTAAAATTGGATCTGAACTCAAGTCTTCTTGATTCAAGGCCCAGGGCTCTGTCCATTGTGCCAACTAACTATTGATGGGGAAAATTTTAATAATTCAGATTAAATTAAAATGTCTTATGGGTACTTAAATTTTGAATTTTTTTTGAGAAACAGTTTACCAGCACACCATTAGATAGAGCGGCATCACTGATGCCTCTAGGGCAGCTGAGTGGCACAGTGGATAGAGTACCCAATCTGTATTAAGGAAGGCTCATCTTCCTGAGTTCAAATCTAGCCTCAGACACTTACTAGCTGGGTGACCCTGGGCAAGTTATTTCACCCTGTTTGCCTCAGTTTCCTCATCTGTAAAATGAGCTGGAGAAGGAAATTACAAACCACTCCAGCACCTTTGCCAAGAAAGCCCCCAAACCACTGAACAGTTACAAGAAGATCTGTTATACGCTATGGACAAACATAATTTACTATCTCTAAACTCAAAATTGGCCAACAGTGTGGTGTATATTATCACCACCACTACTTTCTCCTCCTTCTCTTCCTCCTCCTCCTCCTCCTCCTCCTCCTCCTCCTCCTCCTCCTCTTCCTTCTTCTTCTTCTTCTTCTTCTTCTTCTTCTTCTTCTTCTTCTTCTTCTTCTTCTTCTTCTTCTTCTTCTTCTTCTTCTTCTTTCTTCTTTCTTCTTCTTCTTCTTTTCTCCTCCCTACCCCTTATTATCAATTTTTCTCTTTTAAAATTACTTTACAGGTACTAATCTCCCAGTAGAATATGTAGCTCCCTTAAAACAAAAACTATTTAATTTTGGTTTTTATAGCCCCAAAGCACAGTACAGACTTAATAAATGTTTCTTGGATTGAATTATTTGCTTAATCCTCAAATAACTCTTCAATGCCTAGCATGTAGATAACAGATACTGTACAATTTATAGCATGCTGTGATTGAAAGAGAACTAGCCTGAGTTCTAGATTCTCTCATTATCTAACTGTATGACCTTGGACTGATGGTTACTTTTTTCCCTGGGCTTCAGTTTCCCCATCTACAAAATACAGGGGTTGCCCTCCCCTCCCCATCAAGAGTTATTACCTTTTTTTCTGTCACTGCCTCAGTGACAGTCAGGTGAACTCTTCTCAGAATAAGTTTTTAAAACTGACAATTGAGGGAAATGCTAAGTTTCAGTTTGAGGTTAGATAAAATAAAGATGTAATTTTTCTCCTATCTACATTCACAGAGCCTCTAAAATCTCTGAACAGATCTCATGGATCTCAGGTTAAGAGCATGTGGACTAAATGGTCTCTAAGGCCCCTTCCAGCTTCAACTCCTCTCCAGAACAGACAAGGCTGCTTTAATTATCTACAAGTCCCTAGGGAAACTGGTGTTGACAGACCCTCTTTGATTTTTTTCCAATTGACCTCCCATGTCAAGAACAGGGAACATTTATACCATTACAAAATGTATTTTAAAGAAAGACCACATGAGTCCCCTGGCTTTAAAACACTTTAAGTCTGTGTGGTCAACACGGTGAAGGGTGTCCACTCCAACCTTCCTCCTAGGGAGGTTTGGGCAGTAACTTATGGTCCTACCTGTTATTTCCAAAGTTTTGATCAGTTTCATTAAAGAAATATACATGTTCATCCATCTATCCATATATAAAATATGTGTATAATTTACCATAGCAGCGAGGAATAATTTGTTAAGAGAGAAATCTCCAGGGAAGTTTCTGCATTAGAAAAAGTCACTTGAATGTTATTATCGAGCCAGCTGACTATGCACAGGATTTAATCATTTGTCAGTTGTTGACAGAGCTTGACAGATCCCATATCTGCCATTTTTTTCTTTTTTAAAGATACTGTGAAGGACCTTGTGTCATGGGCCCCATGTTATGTGTACTAAGAGAGTTGGGGAAGCTGGTTCTTTGGTCCAGAGGAAAAAAGAGCCCTGTATAAAGACCCCTGTACAACATTGAAAGTATAATAAAGAAAATATTTTTAATGTATAAATAACTAGCATGGGCAGCTTAGACGCATACTAATAGATATTCATTAAGTATCTCTTGTATGCATAGTTCTGTGAGTGTAGATAAGGAGTGGTCCCTGCCTTCACTGAGTATACAACTTAGAGGAAGGATGGAAAAGACACAAACACAGATAACTCTGATACGTAGCATTGCATGGAAAGTGCATCAGAGTTCTAAAATCAAGTGTCATATGAGTTAGGTGACAGTAAGCTCTGTTCCCTAGAGCTTCCACTAAGGCTCGAGAGGTAAATGTTTCATGGAGTTTGTCTTTCTGGCTCAGAAGTCTTAAGCTCTAACCCCAAGTGAAGGGAAAGGCTAAACATTCCTGTGACAAGACAGGGTGGCTAGTGGGTGGACTGATTTTTTGGCTACCCTTGGATGTATTTGTGCCAGTGGGGAAAATCAAATGGAATAATGCCCAGCTAGCAGAGGGATGTTGGCAGACTAGGGAAGAGGTTGGCATTCCTGCCTTGCCCAGGCCCAGACCCTGTGTAACTGAGATCTAGTTATGTGCGATGGGGAAGGCTCTGACTACCTCACAGATAAAATGAGAGAGAGAGCCTGGTGCTCTGGACATCTGGTCATCCAGCAGCTGCCTGGTCATCACCAGATGGCCAGTCCCCTGTCTCTGCTCTGGTTGGAAAGATGTTATGGAATGGAACATGAAGGTCCGGGAGGATGGAGACCTCATGTTGCAGGTAGGAGGCTGGACCAGAAGACCTTTAAAATCCCTTCCAATTCTGAGAGTCTGTGATTCAGTGAGACAGGGCACATGACTGTTTCTAATTACATCATGTATGTGGGTCTTGTTTTTCCAATAATATTGTAAGTATCTCAAGGATATCTCAGAAGTTCAGGAGGAAGATTAGGGTAGGCTATATCAATTTTGAAGCTGTCCTCATAGAGGTAATTGAATCCACAGGAGCTTATGAGGTCACTGATAGAAGAAGACAAGATGACTCAGAGAAAGTACATGTGGAGCACTGATTAGGAGTGGGATCAGTGAGGTAGAAGAGCCAAGAGAGAGCAGTCATGACAACCTAGAGAGGAGAGTGTCTAGGGGAAGGGGACAGTTAACAGTGTCAAATGTTATGCAGAGGTCAAGAAAGACAAAGACCAAGAAAAGGCCATTGGATTTATAAATTATTACATCATTGATTATCTTAGAGAGAAGAGTTTACATTTGAGGTTTGGTGCCAAATTGTAAAAGGGCAAAGGGTAAATGGGTGGTTGGGAAGTAGAGGCAGCAAGATAGAAAGTTTGTCCTAGGAGGTGGTTGCTGTCCTTTGTTCTTGAAGAGGAACAAAATGACATCACTATCTTAGAGTCAAGTTACAGTGTGTCTGACTGGCTGATCAGACCAATAAGAT
This sequence comes from Gymnobelideus leadbeateri, assembly GCA_011680675.1. Classification (NCBI taxonomy): domain Eukaryota; kingdom Metazoa; phylum Chordata; class Mammalia; order Diprotodontia; family Petauridae; genus Gymnobelideus; species Gymnobelideus leadbeateri. Next base: position 1,012,217 of record WOXC01010390.1, on the reverse strand, counting down.
CTTGGAAGGCTGTACCACAGGTTGGCACAAATAGACAGTGAAAGGCATGATAGATCTAGGATGTTAGATTGAAGGAATGACAGGGCCAAAATAACTTTAAAAACATGTACTCTTCTAAATGTGCCTTTATATTTTCTGACACCACTGCCACCCTGATGTAAGCCCTCATCACTTCTCACCTGGACTACAATAGCCTGTTATTTGGTCTCCTTGATGTATGTCTGTCCCCACTCCAATCCATTCTCCATTCAGCTGTCAAACTGATCTTCCTAAAGCACAGGTCTGACCATGCCATTTCCCTATTCATTCAACTCCAGTGGCTCCCTATTGGAGTCCTTTGTAACCTGGCCTCTTCTTACCTTTCTATCCTCCTTACCTATTACTCATCCTCACATACTCTCCAATCCACTGACACTCACCTCCTTGTTGTTTCTCTCACATGACACTCCATCTCCTGATGCTGGCATTTTCTCTGCCTGTTTCCCATTCCTGGAACTCTCCCCACCTTATCATCTCTCTCCTGGTTTCCATGTCTTCCTTTAAGTCTTGGCTAAAGCCCCATCTTTTATAAGAAGCCTTTCCCACTCTTTCTTAATTTTGGCACCTTCTTTCTGAGGTTATCTCCAATTTATCTCATTGGAGCATAGTTGTTTGCATGCTGTATCCCCCTATTAGACTTCGAGTTATTTGAGAGCAGGGATTATTTTTGCCTTTCTTCATATCTCTGGCACTTAACAGTATCTGGCATATAGTAGGTGCTTAATAAATGCTTAATGCTTTGCTTTGCTTTGATAGATACTGGGACACATTTGTAAGTAATAGGGAGATATTGAAAATTAGAGTTGGGGGCAAAGGAACTGGGAGAATTGTCAGCTCTGATTACTGAGCCACTGACAGCTACCCTACAAAATGATGTAGAACAGGGGAAGACCTATAGGATTAGAAAAGGACAAATGCCCTGATTTCCCTCCAAGTGTGAAGAGAAAAGACTCTTATCTATGGGCAAGTGACTCTAATTTATGTTCCTGGCAAAATTCTAGAATAGATTATTAAAGAGATGATTAGCAAACATGGAGAAAAGGATCATTGAACATAAAAAATGGAACTAGCTTCTTTAGGGGTGGGTTATGTCATGTGGGTGGCACAGTGAAGAGTGTGTGGAGTCAGGAAGACCTGAGTTCAAATCCAGTCTCAGACACTTAATAACTGTGTGACCTTGGGTAAGTCACTTAACTCTGTTTGCCTCAGTTTCCTCATCTGTAAAATGAGTTGGAGAAGGAAATGGCAAGCCACTGTAGTATCTTTGTCAAGAAAACTCCCCAATGGGGTCGAGAAGAATCAGATATGACTAAAATGACTGAACAAGAACACTAGTGATACTGAGGAGGCTTGTGTTAATCCCCACCCTCTCAGGACACCAGTCTGGGCTATTATGAGCCAAGACACTATGGATAGTTTGAGTTAATTTTGCCCTTAGATGCATTGATCTAGTACACAGCTGTGGGTCCTTTGGAGCAAAGAGTACATAAAACTAGTTTTAGGACCTGGGGTGCTCCTGAGCCTCAGGGGACTTCCTCAAATATTGCTTTTTTATCCTTTCTCTGGACTGATTTGACTGTTTTAGAGATTGCTTTTACTTGGTGGCATTTGAATATGTTTTTATTAAAGAAATTGTTTATCTGAATCCTCAGGCTCTGACTAATCCACTGCACCAGACATGAAACCATGACTGGGATAGAAGACTAACCTCATTTCCTTTTTTGACAGTGCTCCTAAACTGTTAGACCAGGGCAATGTGGTCGAAATAGTTTACCTACATTTTAACAAAAGCATTTGATAAACTATCTCATGCTATTGTAGAAAAGATGGAGAGATGTGGGCTCAATGATAATATAATTAGATGTGTTTGGAAATGGTTGGCTAGCTAGACTCAAGGAGTAGTCATTAATGATTTGATGTAACCTGAAAAGGAGGTCCCCAGTTCTCTATGCTTTTTTATTTTTAATAAATGACTTGGATGGATAAAGGAACAGACAACATCCTTATCAAGTAATCAAACTGGGGGGGGATGACACCAGAAGTTAGGACTTAGGATACAAAACAATCTAGACAGGACATTCAAATGTCTAATCTAATAAGATGAGATATAGTAGGAATGAATGGGAAGTCTTAGACTTGGGTTAAAAAACCCCAACTCCACTTCATAAACATGAACTGACAGAGGCATGATTAGACAGTAGGTCATCTGAAGAAGATCTGGGAAGACTGTCCACCAGTCTAGTGGTCAGCAGGGTCAGTATGAGTCAAACATGTGAGGAGGCATCCAAACAAAAAACTAACCCAATCTTGGATTACATTAAGAGAGTTTCCAGGAACAAGGAGGTGATAGTCCATCTGTACTCTGTCTTTGTTAGATCAGATCTGGAGTATTGTCTTCAGTACTGGGCACCACAGTTTTGGGAAAAAAACAAAAAACAACCCATCTATTAAGCACTTATGCTAAAGCAGCATGTCAAGTACTAAGGATAGAAATATAAGGAAGTAACATAGTATATAAACTCAAAGAACTTACATTCTTGTTTTTTCTTTTAAATTTATTTACTTTTATTTACAACATTCAGTTCCACAATCCCTTGAGTTCCAAATTTTCTCCCCCTCCCTCCTTCTCCTCTCCCCTCTCCCCCCATGGTGGCATGCAATCCAATATAGGTTCTACATATACCTTCACATTAAAAGTTAGTCAAGTTGTAAAGAAGAACTATAACCAATGGAATGAATGAGAAAGAAGGAACAAAAAAACCCCAAAACAAAACAAAAAAGAGAGAGCAAGTAGTTTGCTTCAATCTGCATTCAGACTCTATAACTCTTTCTCTGGATATGGTTATCCGTTCCCATTATGACTCTTTTGGAGTTGTCTTATAGCCTTGCATTGCTGAGAGGAGCCCAGTCTTTCAAGGTCAATCATCACAGATATGGTATGTTTGTAATTGTGTACAATGTTCTCCTGGTTCTGCTCCCCTCAGCATCAGTTTATATAAGTTTCTCCAGGTTATTATAAAGTTCATCTGTTCCTCATTTCTTATAGCACAATAGTATTCCATTACATTCATATACCATAAATTGTCTAGTCATTACCATTTGAAGGACATCCCCTTGATTTCCAGTTCTTTTGCCACCACAAAAAGATCTGCTATAAATATTTTTGTATAGACGGGTCCTTTCCCCACTTGTATGATCTCTTTGGGAGACAGCCCTAGAAGTGGTATTGTTGGGTCAAAGGGTATGTACATTTTTATAGCCCTTTGGGCATAGTTCCAAATTGCTCTCCAGGATGGTTGGATCAGTTCACTACTCCACCAACGATGCATTAGTATTCCAATTTCCCCACATCTTCTCCAGCATTTATAATTTTCCTGTTTTGTCATGTTAGCCAATCTGATCAATGAGATGTGGTACCTAAGAGTTGTTTTGATTTGCATTTATCTAATCAATATTTGTTTTCTTTTTTTTTTCTTTTTTTTTTTAAAGCAATTGGGGTTAAGTAACTTGCTCAAGGTTACACAGCTAGTCATTTGATTTATGCGTGGGTGCTCATTTTCTGAGGCCGGATCTGATCTCGGGTCATCCAAACTCCGAGGCCGGCGCTCTTACTCACTGCGCCACCTAGCGGCCCCTTTAGGGCAATTGGGGTTAAGTAACTTGCCCAAGGTTACACGGCTAGGTTTTTGTTTTTGTGCGGATTGTGTCGGAGGCCGGCCCTGAACTCAGGTCCTTCTGATTCCAGGGCCGGCACTCTATTCACTGCGACACCTAGCCGCCCCTAATATTTGTTTTCTTTCATATGATTATAGATATCTTTAATTTCTTCCTCTGAAAACTGCCTGTTCATATCCCTTGACCATTTATCAATTGGTCTTATAAATTTTACTCAGTAAAGAACTTATATTTTAATAGAGGAAGATAAAACATGTAAGATAGAGGTGGCTAAAGAGTAGTGTTTTGTATAGGAAGATCAGAAGGAAGAGTGATTGGAAAAGTCTTAGGACAACTGATTGACCTGCCTTTTCCAGGAAATGTAGGATGATTTGATTTTTGCTCTTAGAGCTAAAGTCAAAAATTGGGCTGTGTGTGGAGTCTGTGGTATGGCATAGAGATGACCAGGAAATGGTGTGATGGTTCTGGGTCCTAGCAAGAAAAAGTGGTAGCTAAAAGTGGTAAGAGACAGAGGTTGGAGTGAAGGTTGTTTAGGATGGAAATGACTGGGAAGGTAGATCACAGGGATTAGGATCCAAAGATGGAGGTATCTGATAATCATAGGACAGGGATATAGAAGGATATAGAGTCTTTTGACTGAAACTCAAGAACCTCAAGTCCCACATTAATAAATCAATCAATTAGCATTTATTAAGCACTTACTATATGCCAGGCACTATCTAAGTGCTCGGTATATAAAGAGTCAAAAAACCTGTTGGACATCACCAACCCAAATGGAACTCATTGTATTCTTTTCCAAACCTACCCCTTCTCTGAACTTCTCTGATTCTGTGGAGATCATCACTATCTTTCTATTCATCCAGGTTCCGAACCTCAGTAGAATCCTCATTTCGTCTTCCTCCCTCTTCTTCATCTTCAATTAGTGGCTAAATCTTATTGATTCCACTCTCCCTACCCCCACATCTTTTATATCCATCCTCTTCTCTCCATTCACAGGCCACCACTCTAGTTCAGGGCCTTATCATCTCTCTCCTAGACTATTGCAATATCCTCTTCTATTCTAGATAGAGAATTTATTAAGATAGATAAGGCATTTTAAAGCACAAATGATATTCTAAGCTGTACTAAACTGAAAAACAAGTAATCAAGATGGTCTCTGCCCTCAAAGAGCTTACATTTTAATGGAAGAGTGGGGAGGTATTTGATTGCTGTCACACAATTTGCTCAAAGAAAATGGGTTTTTAAAGTGGTAACACCAGAGGATGTCTTTGGGTGGTGTGAATATCTTCTCCCCCACCCCCACCATCAGAAGAAAAAATCTCATTGACTGAGAGAAAACAGGAACATACCTGGGATGACCTTTAAATGACATTCAGTTTGTGGGTCTGAGGAAATTCAGGATTGGAAGCACTTTAACAGGAAATCCCTGGAGTGGGGAACTGGAACACATCCCTATTTGGACAGTCATCCTTCTTGTCCCCATTGACATCTAACATCAACTAACAGAAGAAACATCTCATAAGACAGTTCAAGAGCTTGTCATTTCAAGAGAGTCCTAGACACAACTGAAGGAGCAGAGACATGCTCTAGGTTGACTTTGGGTACGTAAAGGCAATCACTTGAGGAAAGAAGCAGCTTTGAGGAAAAGGAACTTTGGAAGCAGAGAAGAGAGCTGGCTATGGTCTACTTATTGACTGTGAAGACTTGGGAGCTATAGTTTTGGAAATAGCTGCTTATAGAATAATTATACTACTTGAGGGAGCAGCCACCCTCTGGAGATATCTACCAATATGGGAGCAAGTTGGGAGAATACCCCAAATGTGCTCCATGCAGAAGACTCTCTCCAGCAAGGATCACTTTTAAAGGAAACTGTAAAAAACAGAAAGTCTTATCTTAAAAACAAAAATAAAAACCAACCCTTTCAGCCATGAAAATAAAACCAAGTCATAGAGAGAAAAGCACTAGTCATACTTGAAATTGCACCCCATTTCTGGGAAGAGTAATGGGGGAAAGAACTTGGCTTTCTTTGTCCTCACTGTATACCCTGTACTTATGGTGTATAAATAATGAGGAGGCTGGATGAGGAAAAAGGAAAAGAGAAAATGAACCAGGCTCCTAAAAGGCATGGAACTGAGCCTCCAATTTATGAAAATCTCACTGAAACCTCAGCAGTGTTAGTGGTGAGCTTGGAATCATGGAAGGTTAGAGCTGGAAGGGGCCTTTGGGATCATCTGGTTTAGCATTTCCCAAACATTTGGCCACAGGACACTTTGGGGTTTGAAGCGCATCGACAAAACCTATAAATGCTGGTCTGGGTAAGGGCATGGGCTGGGGGAATGGAACACACCCAAGACAAGGGAAGGGGGTGTCAGGGAGATTTTAGGGCAAAATAAAGGCAATAATGCCAATTTAAATAAGCCTCAAATTGTCACCCATAATGAATATTTGTGATATATACTTAATACTGCTAGCATGAACATTTTCTTAGGGAACATTGGGATTCCATAGAACACAGCTAGGAACTGTCACTGTAATTTAATATCATTTTATAGATTCTTTTCTTAGAGCTATTAGGTACCTTAGTCCCCTATTAGGTACTCTAGTCCCCTCATTTCATGTTGGAGGATCCTGAGCCCAAAAAAGACATGACTTGCACAAGGTCACAAAACTAGTCAGTGGCTTGAGTAGGATTTTAATCTCGGTCCTTTGACTACAAACCCAGATGAGGCTAGAGAGGTTAAGTAATATGCCAGAGGTTATGCAGGTAGTAACAGGACTGAGATTAGTCACCAGACTAAGACAAACTACATTCCAGGATACTCAAATTGGCAGATGTGTTTGCTGAGCTACTGTCAGTGATATTTGAAAGTGTCACAGGATGGGAGAAGAACAAATGTCTGCATTTTCAAAAAAAGGAAAGAGAATGGAGCCTTAACACTATAGTCTAGGGAGCTTGATTTTGGTTCCTGGCAAGATGCTAGGACATACTTAAGAGATGGTTCATGAATATCTAGAAAAGGAAGTAGTGATCAAAGAGCCAGCATGGCTTTATAAAAAACAGGGCTTGCTGGACTGACTTCATTTTTTGACAGACCAATAGATCAGGGAAATGCTATAAATAATAATTACGTAGATTTTGTTTTGTTTCATTTGTTGATTTCAGTAATTCAACAAATATTTATTTTGTATCTACTATGTGTACAGCACTGAGCTATTTGCCAACTCTAATCCTTCCAGTGAGATGGCAGACCACCAGGTCTTGCCATTTGCCTGGCCACTACACCCTAAGATCCTCTGGGGCTTACCATCTGCCCTGCCTCCAGACCCTTGGGTGTTGCTATCTGACTTGTTGGTGAACCCTAAGTACCCCTGGGATTTACTATGTACCCTGATGCTGAACCCCTAGGCCTTTTGGGCCCTTCTGTCTGCCTTGCAGCTGAGCTACATTATGTGTTGCCTCTCCCAGTTAGAGTTTCTTGAGAATTTTCTATTTATATCCCTTACCCTTAGAACATTGCTTGGCACGTAGTAAGCTTTTTCCATCTCTCTTCCTTCCTCCCTCCCTTCCTTCCTTCCTTCCTTCCTTCCTCTCTCCCTCCCTTCTTTCCTCCTTCCTACTCTCCCTCCCTTCTTCCCTCCCTTCCTTCCTTCCTTCCTTCCTTCCTTCCTTCCTTCCTTCCTTCCTTCCTTCCTTCCTTCCTTCCTTCCTTTCTTCCTTCCTTCCTCCCCCCTCTCAATTTCTTTTTTTCTCCCTTCCTTCTTTCCCTCCCTCCTTCCTTTTTTCTTTCTTTCCTCTTCTCTCTCTCTCTCTCTCTCTCTCTCTCTCTCTCTCTCTCTCTCTCTCTCTCTCTCTCCAATTTGGTTGCAATTCAGAATTCATGATGCATGAAAGAAGTACTAGAAAATAATGCTAAAGTTTGGGCATTTATCCAAAAAACAATTAACCATAGGTCTAAATGTCATATGGGTTTTCATAATACCCAAGAGGCTTAGAGCTAAGACCAGGGATAAGTAAAGTAGACAGCTGGATAGGCTACAAAATGAAGGTGAGAGAACTGTGTGTATGTTATAACGAGGGATGCTTTTTAATATTGCTTTTATAAATGACATTAAAAAAGTTATGATGCAGATATACCACTTCATCTGTGTAGGAATCTTCTAGTATAAAAACTCCCTTCGTTAATGCAGATCAGTAATTTGTAGATAAATTTTTAGGGAGTTGCCTAGGGTGCTGAGTGGTTGAGTGATTTGCTCCATATTACATGGTTAATATGTATCAGATGCAGGACTTAAATCTAGTCTTATTGACTGTAAATCTGGAATACTATACGCATTAACTCCTCTACATATTTTTAATGTGAGGAAATTAATTTAACATTGTGTGGCTAGATTAAGCCATAGTAAAATTAGCTTTGGTGGAGCTAACATGCCAGAATTTTTTATATGTTGGGAAGAATAATTCGTATTTACTATGTATAGAAATTATGTAATATTTCTACCCGAGTCAAACACTTTCAACACAGAATTTACTCCTTTAAAATAAGGTTAGTTTCTGAGTAGGGATGGTGGCAGTAAGTGGGGACCAAGCTGTACCTGCTTTAAGAATTGTTAATTTGTTAAAAGTCCTGTGGAAATGAATTAGAATTTCATAAAGAGGTAATGAATGGAGAAGGGGAAACCTCTGGTAGATGTAAAAGCCCAGATGCAACATATTTGAAGAAGAAAACACCCAATGACCATAGATGTATGGTGAAAAGGGAACATGATCAGGAACAATAAATACCATGTTAAGTGGCTTGGGTCAGTTTGTTGAAAATGAAACCAATGAGGCTAATTTTAGAGAAATTCCATCATGAGTGCTATCAAAAGTATGTGTGTATTTTATCTTCAATATTTATTATAGTGACAGTATGGCAGCGATTCCTGAATTCCCAATTCACTTGAAATCACGTTGCTGGTAATTGTGAACTACCTAAATAAAATACCTAAAATAAAATTTAAAAAATGATAATGTAATGCTAACTTTTTCAGTGTTTAAAGAAAATAAAGTAGGCTTTGGAAAGTTACATAAATATAGACTTGCAGACCAATATTTTTTAATGCCTTTGTGCACATTTCTTAAAGTCACTACTTTGTTATTGAATCTATGAAACTTATCAAGTGTTCCCTAAGTATTCTGCACTAGATGATGTACTTCTTGTTATTCAGTCTTTTTCAGTCATGTCCAACTCTCTGTGAGCCCATTTGGGGTTTTCTTGGCGGTGATACTGGGGTGATTTGCCATTTCCTTTTCCAGCACATTTTACAGATGAGGAAATTGAAACAAGTAGGGTTAAGTTACTTTCCCAAGGTCACACAGTTAGTGCATATCTGAGGCTAGATTTGAACTCAGGAAAATGAGTCTTCCTGACTTCAGGTCCAAGTGTACTATCTCTTGTGCTACCTAGCTGCCTGTAGATTATGTACTCAATTGAAAACCTGAGAAGAGCAGGACTCTGTGCTCCAGAAACCTACAGTTGAATACATGAGAGGCTTATAGAAAATTGTTCCTTTAAATAAAATATGGAATATAACCTTTTATGTGAAGAAATAATTGTTTGATTAGATGTCCTCTAAGATACCTTTCAACTCTGAGAGTCTACAATTATCTTTCTTTTTGAACATACAGTATATTGCTGTAGACCATGTATAGACTACTTTTAAAAAGCCCTCTGCCCTCAAAAAGCTTATAACCCCATTGTAGGGATGAGATATGGGCATAAATAGCTATAATGCAAGTTACAAATATATAAGTACACAGGAAATAAATGTTAAACATTAACCTAAGTGAAGAAAGTAAAAATCATTCATTGCTGGCTTCCAAACTTTCTTCTTTCTCCAGAATAGGAGTGAGCTTTTTGAATAACTCTTGGAAAATTAACATCTAACAGACCCATTGTCTTTCTCCTGGTTAATAAAAGTACCAAAACTAGCCCTCAGGTCTTCTAAATCTCACCCCACTGGATATATGTTAAGGAATAAATAATTGCTCATCACTTCTTGATGGGAGGCTTTATGCATCTAAACTTCAAGTAGACATTCTAAAAATTTTCTTGTGTTTCTCTTGTTTGAAGTGTTAGGTTATTACCTTTGTGTTCTTTTGAGAGAATGATTCAATTGTCTACTTTTTGTGGGAAGTTCACTGTACTTTGTAGGATGTTATTTTGATATCCCAATCTCTTTTGCTTTTTGAAATATTGTACAAAAATCTCTTATTTGATTGGAATGAGAGTAGTCCTACATTATTTGAACTGATTCACTGTGATAGTTGAAAGATTCTTTTTCAGTTACCTGCAATATTTGTTGTTTTATATTCAAATTCTGAAGCTTAAGTACTATATTATTTAGTGGTTTAAAGTGTGGTTTCTTGATTTTGGTGATCTATTACTTTTTTCAAACAATATTTTCTCCTTTATTTTCAGTTCTATTTATAAAATTATTGCTTCCTTTTGCATTTAACATCACAGTATTTTTATAGTTATGCATTCCTACCCACCCAATGAGTACCCCTCTTTGGAAAAGAGACAAACTATTAAATAAAGCCAAATATCTCAGTGACTATATCTGAGAGTATATATAATCTATGCTCACAGCTTCTCCCTCTTCCATTCTCTTCCATACTTCTTTTTTCTACTAAAAAAAATGTGTTTTATCATCTGTTATTCAAGGCTAATATTAGTAATAACTTAGAATTTTTATTTTTACTTTACTGTTCTTTTTTAGTTACATTATTGTGGTCATGATGCATATTAATCTTCCGGTTTTACTAACTGTATTGATTCATGTTGTCTTCCCATGTTCTTCAAGTGTGAGGTTAGGTAGTTCAATGATCTCCTTCTCCCCCTCCCCCCACCAATTGATAGGTATTGGTTAGATTCATATTGGTCATCACTAACAGGGGACAGCCTTAGTCAAAGTTTGGAATATAATTCTATTGGGGTTGATTGTAATGGGTGCAGGTCTGGTTTTGGGGGATTGAATTCATCACATAATCTTCTATTAATGTTTTAGAAGATGTTTATATTATAGTGATCTGCTTATTTTTCTTGCTCTGAGTCTAATTATTATGTAGTTGTTTTATTTCTAGTTTTCATTTGTGGGGCAGTGTGGTTGGAGTTATGCTGAATACTCATCCTGCTGCTTTTCCCATTTGCCTAGATTTTAACAGAACACTTAGCAAAGTCTTTCACACTTTTCTCATGAAAAGATGGAGAGGAGTGAGGTTGACAGTATCATGTTTAGGTTATCAACTGGATAGACTGAAAGTACAGTAATTGATTTACCATCACCCGGAAAGGAGATTTCTAGTGTAGAGTCCCAGTGATCTACACTTGAATCTATACTAATTCATACTTTTTTATCAATAATTTGGATAATTATTGATTATATAATAATCAATATATCAATCAATTATATAATAATCAATTTTATATGCTTACCAAATTTAATGAGACAAAACTAGGAGGTAAAATAAGGTAAATAAAAATTGAAAAAAAATTTAACAAGGAAAATTGCAGTCTTATACTTGAGTTAAAAACTACCTTCTTAAGTATAAAGTGAGAGCTATGGTTAGATAACATTCCATCCAAAAATTATGTAGATGAAAAGGCTCAATATGAATCAACAATGTTACATGGCAGCCAAATATCTAATGCATTCGAAGACTTTATTAAAAGGAACAGAGGCTTGAATTAGGGATATAAGAGACCTGTTGTATTCTGTTTTAATTGGGTCATTTCTGAAGTTCAGTGTTCAGTTCTATGAGACACATTTTAGGAAGGACATTGATAATGTGTATTTAGAGGAAGACAACCAGAACCTTTACATCATTCCATATTAGGATTGGAGAAGGAATTTAGAATTTAGAAAAGAAGAGACTCAAAGGGGGCATTATAGCTATCTTCTGTTAGTTAAAGGATTATCTTGGAGAAAACTTGTTTTGCTTGCCTTCAGAGGACAGAACTAGGAAAACCTGGTAAAGTTGCAAAGAGGCACACTTTGACTTGATATAAGGAAATGTTTCCTAGTTGGAGAGCTCCCCCTAGATCCTTCATTTAAGCAGGGTGCCTGAACTAGCCATCTCATAATTTTCCACTCACTGTACTCATGGACTTCATCACAGTGTCCAGAAACTCAACAACTATCTATATTTATATTTATATTTATATCTATATCTATAATCTATATACACATATATTGTGTATGTATATATATATATACATATATATCATATATATGATATATATCCTATATATATACATATATAGGATATATGTGTGTGTATTATATATACATACATACATATACACACACTTACATAAGAAATGACAACGGGCATAGTTTCAGAAAAACCTTGGAAGACTTATATGAACTGATACAAAGTAAAGTAAGCAGAACCAGGAAAACACTCTACACAGTAACAGCAATATTATAATGATGATTAACTGTGAAAGTCTTAGCTATTCTGATAAACACAATGATCCATGACATTTCCAAAGGACTCATAGTGAAAAATGCTATCTACCATTAGAGAGAGAGAGAACTGATGAACTGAGTACAGATTGAAGCATACTGCATTTTAGTTTCATTCTTTTTTTTTCTGCAACATGGTTAGAAATATGTTTTGTACAGTTTCACAAGTATAATGAATATCATATTGCTTGGCTTCTCAGTGGGTCAGGGAGGGGCTGGAAGGAGGGAGAGAATTTGAAACGCAAAATTTAAACAATGAATGTTAAAAATAAATCAATTAAAAAGGAAAAAAAGGAATGTTCATTAGGACACCAATTGGCAACTACTAAAATTAGGCTTGATTTATTATTTTGTTGATTGTGAGGAAAATGTTAATCATGTAGATTAAATTTAAAAGTGTGTTGTGCAAAATTTTTCCCCCCTAGAGAACTAATTGTTAAACATTTGCTGGCATACCTCTGTCTAAATACCTTTTATAGAATTTCTGCTCACATATGTCTTAAGAGATCCAGATAAACAATGTTTTAAGTTCACTGTTACAGTACATTTATATGCCAAAGTTTCCCCTTCACAAAGAATGACTGAAGCCTTTAAATTAATATAAGTACTCCCTCTAAAGCCATTCACCCATCTCATACTGCACTGGAAGGTTAGGTTCCCAGAAGGGAGAATACTACCTTTCCCCTCAGGTTTCTAGGGGATAACCCTGAGGAGTTGTGGCTTCTAATATGATAGTACCTGAGCCCCTAACAATATCAATCAACCAGTTGGCATCAATTAGATTTTAAAAAGGGGATATTTATTGAGAATGTATAATAAAGACAGAAACATCCCTGTAATGGAAATGCAAATTTAAAGATCCTCCCTGCCCCTAGGCCCTTTGATAGGCTTAAGAGACTCCGAGAACCTTCCTTGAGTTGAAAATATACTCTGCCCCCTAATAGGCTGAATGTGGTCACATGGACCCTGTGGCAGGAGGCTTGTTTTTCAGGAATGGCCACACCTAGATGCTGTGTGATTGGGCAGTGGGTCAAGAGTGTGGTTACATTCTCTGACCCAGGAGAAGGCTATATAATCCCTGATGTGAGGCTTTGCTTTGGGGCTCACTTTGAGAAGTGTTATGTGATTTGACAAGAGACAACTCTGGGCAGCTGTTGAGAGCCCCCCCCCCCCCTTTGAAAACCTAGATATTGATGCTTCCCTCTCTGGTAACTGTGATTTGGTATGGATGTAATGGTCGGACAGTTTGGAAGCCTGTCTGCTTGATCTGTTTCTCTGTCTTTTTTGTCTAATTGGTCTAATTTCTGTCTATATACTCTGAAGTTTGGGGTGCTGACCTTTTTCCCCTGAACTAGGCAAATCATATATGTTTGATTGATTAAAGTAAGCTTGTTAACCCATTTTGAGTTGCTTTCCTTTAGAAAAGCAGATCTAAGAACCTGTGTTGGTAGCCACCCTGGGGATGCTAGTGTGCTTGCTGCTACAATCCCCCAAACCAAGGGAAAATTTTCCCTTGTGCAGACAAGGACCCTGGGGAGAGTGGGATGGTCCTTCCACCTTTATGGTGGACAGGAATCTCTTCTGTTCATTGGCCACTACCATTCTGGTAGACTATTAAATACTGTTGGGATCTGTCTGTGGGTTCTGATGAATCTGTTGAATTCATTTGTTGCTTAGACGCATCTCAGTACTCACTAATCTAATATCTGGAAGGAATAAATGCAAAACAAAAGTCCCATTGGCCATATGGGAGGAGCAATCCTCCTTATTTGAAAGCCACCAGAAAAGAGGGAGGTCTGCTCAAACTTTGCTATGAATACCCAGTTCTAGCTCAGTTTCTCCCAAGTCATCAATTCTACTAGCTCTAAAACCAATGAGAAGATCTTTGTCAACACACAGTGCCAACCCTTTAGTCACTCGTGGTTGAGAGTAGACTTCTCAAACCTCCATGTACTGCACTGGTTAATATTTGCACAGACACTTGATTATCAGGAAGTTCAAATTCAAACTTGCTCTAAGGTCAATCTCCCCATTTATATTAGTAAAACTTAAGAAGAGATAAAGGCTTTCATGTAATTTTTTTTCCCATGTTAAGAGAAAAAACTTTTTTTTTCTTAAAGAAATTCTGTTAAAAGGCTTTTATGTCTTAAAACTGAGATGAGCCTATCAAGTGCATTGATAAGAATAATGCCATGGAGAAAGCTATTACCTGACAAAATTTTGATGTGCTTATATCACTTCTTTTTTTTTTTTTTGGAGGGCAATTGGGATTAAGTGACTTGCCCAAAGTCACACAGCTAGTAAGTGTGTCAAGTATTTGAGGTCAAATTTGAACTCAGGTCCTCCTGACTCTAGGACTGGTGCTCTATTCACTGTGCCACCTAGCTGCCCCCACTTATATCACTTCTTGAGCCCAACTGAGGGTCTAGGTCATGGTACATTCAGGCACAGAGTAACCTCTTCTTTTCAAAAAGTACCAAATTTATGAGAAGATTTATTTTATGATCAAATAGTCCAGGAATCATAGAATACCAGCACTTGAAAGAACCTTATAAATCAAAATCCCTTATCTGACCAAGGAGGACATTGAAGCCCAGAAAAATGCTGAATAAAGGTGAAACAGCTAATTAATAACACAGCCTGGACTAGAACCCATATCTTCTGACTATTAATTGCCAAATGCACCAATCTGAATACAAACTGAGGCAGCTTGACAATTCCCTAGTCCTTTCCTTACCTTGATAACCCTGTGCTGGAGCGGGAAAGGGTTTCTTTTGGTTTACTGGGATTGGAGAGCACAATTTTGGCCTGAACCTCAGGGTATCTACATGACAGATGGTATAGACACAAGGAAGACTGCTAGGTGCCCTTCTGGTACAAACATTTGGATCAGTAGAATAGGTATTTTTTTTCCTTGTGACAAGTGCTCTGAAAAATACCCTTAACACACATCTTGGGGATTCCTTTTTACTTTGCAAGTCCCCAGCTGGTGCTGGTACTGTTTGGCCAGTGGTCATGACTATGATCTGTATATGTCATTAATATGTAGCTTTAGAAAGTCTTTCAGTTCCCATAGATCTCTTTCAATGACCTGTATTGGTTATTTAAACCTGTTTCTCAAAAGGTATCTCTCTTTATCTTCTCTCCTCTCGGGTTCCCTTGTAATGTTAATGGGATTTAAGATCTTCCCTGCCCATTAATAGGCCTCCTGTGGAGCCCATTAAGGTAAGCTTGCTTAGGGGAGGCTTGCTTGTAGGAAGGCTTGCTTGTAGGAAGGCTTTCACACATTTTGTTGAATTCTAATTAGGCACTGAGTCAGGAGGGTTGTGATACCTTCTGGCTCTGAGAAGTGTATATATACTCTGAGTTAGTATTTTGCTTTGGGGGCTCCCTTATGAGAAGGATCTTGTAATTCCCTGGTGGAGATTCTGAGTGGCCATTTGTTCAGAGCTCCCTGACTGCTCAGATGGAAAGGTTTTCTCGATCCAGGAATGTTTGTAAAATGTATTGCAATATTGCTTTGATTCAGGTAGTCAGAGTCCTGACTGTTAGTCTTTATTTCTTTGCTTGTATTTTCTCTGTTTGTATTTTCTATTTCTTTTCTTTTCTTTTTTTTTTTTGAGGGCAATTGGGGTTAAGTAACTTGCCCAAGGTCACACGGCTAGGTTTTTTTGTTTGTGTGTATTAAGTGTCTGAGGCCGGAACTGAACTCAGGTCCTTCTGACTCCAGGGCCGGCGCCACCTAGCCGTCCCTCTGTTTGTATTTTGTCTGAAGTTCAGGGTGCTGATTTTTCCCCCTGAACTACTGGATGTAGTTTTTAAAAGACTGTTGACCCCTTGAACAGCTATCTTTCCTAGTAAAGCAGATCTAAGAACCTGTGCTAACACCCATACTGGGTATGCCAGTGTGGGTGCCGCTACACTCCTTCCCCTCCCCCCCAACTCTCATGTCCTTTCTAGCTCAATATAAGGAAAAGATTTCCTAAAATTTAGAGCAGCCCCAAATTGGAATGGGTTGCCTTAGGAAGTAATAAGTTCCCATTGCTGAATGTCTTCAAGAGGATATTGGATGACTATTTTTTAGGGACATTACAAGGGGGTTACTGTTCAGGTTTGAGTGGGACTTATTAATTTCTGAGGTCCCTAAGATTCCGTGTTACTAATTTTTTCTTTCTTTCCTTATTATCCTGTTCTTTCTATTTTCTGGAAAGCATGAAAAAGGAATGAGATGGTAGAGGAGGACTTTGATTGTATCTGAATCACTTCCTGTGCCAGGCAGTGTGAGAAGAGCTTGGCAAGTTAACATGCTATCTCAGGCCTGATTCTTACCCAGGGTTGGACAACCTCTCTAAAGCAGTCTGGGAAAATTCTCAGAAAGCCAAGTCACTGGTTAGAAATTTCACAAGTGGAATCAACTCTGGAAAAGTGACAAGAATAGAATTTACTCACCAAGACCAGTTATCCAAAAATATCTCTTCCATGTTTTTAGTTACAGAAATTTGGCTATTTGAGATTCATTCCTTTGGTTTAAAGAATGGGACTTTGTAAAAATGCATATGGTGTCACAGAAGAAAAACATATTAAGGTATTGTCTATTAAATGTTTAAGTGAACTTTTAATTGTTCAGAGAAAATAATGTTTGTCCCCTTTAAGAAGTCTCTGACCAGAAAGCTTAGCAGGGGCTAGATTGCAAAATGAATCTCTAGATGGAGAGAGACCATCACGGGCCAGTCATGCTGTAGATATGAAAATGTGACATGCTTCCTTTCTGGGGAGGTTTTTGGGCACGCTGTGAGGCAAAGATAGTTCTCTGGGGAATGAAAGAAACAGGTCTTTGTTGGGGTGGGTGGTAGATTAAAAGAGTTAATTCCCTGAGGGAAACATGTCATATAAGAGTGTTAAAAATGTATGTATGAGGCAGTTATAGAAAGGCAATGAATAACTAAACCATGATGAACAATCTCTCTCATTTCTTAAATGATAGATAGATTTAAATTTTCTCTGAAAACAAAGTGACAAAGCTATTTAGGTTGTACCTAGGTATTTTATTACTTAGAATACTGATCTCATTTGCATATGTTGCTGTTAAAAAATACAAATTAGAGACTAGTCAGTCAACAAGCATTTAAGTGTTTACTATGTACCAGGCTGTGTACTAAGAGCTAGGGATACAAAGATAGGCAAAAACTCTGTCCCTACACTCAAGGAAATCACATTCAGTTGGGATAAATAACATGTAAACAGTTATATACATATAAGATAGGGTTATATATAGAGTGTATGTATGTATACAGTGAGTATATATAGTGTGTAAATATGGCGTATGCACATACAAAGTCCAAGCATAGGTGTGTATATGCAAATCTCAGAGGGAAGGAACAAGGAGTGGGGGTGGGGGTGGGGGAGACCCAGAAAGACCTCTTGCAGAAAGTGGGATTTAATCTTTTTCTGGCCACTAGGTGCAGCAGTGGATAGAGCTTTGGACCTGAGTTCAAATATTGCCTCAGATGTTTAGTAGCTATGTGACCCTAGACAAGTCACTTAAATCTCTACACCAAAGGAATGAATCTCTAATAGCCAAATTTCTGTAACTAAAAACATGGGAGAAATATTTTTGGATAACTGGTCTTGGTGAATAAATTCTATTCTTGTTGCTTTTCCAGAGTTGATTCCACTTGTGAAATTTCTAACCAGTGACTTGGCTTTCTGAGAATTTTCCCAGACTGCTTTAGAGAGGTTGTCCAAGGTAAGAATCAGACCTGAGAGATTGCCAACCTTAAACCTCTCAGTTTCCCCAACTGTAAAATGGAGACATTCCATTAGATCTGGTAATTAAGAGATAGGTCATTGGTGATTTTGGAGAAGGCAGTTTTAGCTGAATGCTGAGGATCCCAAACTAGATTGCAGACAGTTTAGAATGGTGTGAGAGAAGAGGGAGCTGTAATTCTCATCGTAGATGGCCTCTAATGGTGAATTTATTGAAAGGAAGGAGAGCTATAGGGTGATAGGGAGCAGGGATGATGGTATTAAGTGAGAGTTTCTAAAGATGAAAGAGAGACAGCAATTTTTAGAGGCAGCAGGGAAGCAATCAGTAGATAGGGATACAACACTAGTGAAAGTGGGGATGATTGGGGGTGGGAGACAATCTGTTGGAGAACAGGGGGTGGGGATGGGGGTAGGATCAAGAAGTATATTGAGGAATTGGGAAGACTTTTTGAAAAACAGGTATTATTAGTTAATGAATGAATTTTTCATTTTGGTAAGCTGTGTACTCATGACATATGTAAAGATGTACATATGTAAAGATCTATTTATCCACTTGCCCTAATAATTGGAACACTGTTCAACTGATGGCAATGATCAAAAGGGAGGTCATAATACTAAGTAGGATTTAGCCTTGCCTTTGAACTCAATTCCCCACCCCGCTTTAAAGTAATGAGGCTATATCTGTACTTTATGTGAATCTTTTTTTTTTTTGCTTTTTGGAGGGCAATTGGGGTTAAGTAACTTGACCAAGGTCACACGGCTAGGTTTTTTTTGTTTGTGTGTGCGTTGTGTCTGAGGTCAGATCCGAACTCAGGTCCTTCTGACTCCAGGGCCAATGCTCTACTTGCTGCGCCACCTAGCCGCCCCTTATGTGAATCATTTTTATCATATTCTTTCCAGTTGTAGCTTTTTCAAAGAAATATGACCCAGATAGGTGAACCATGATGGCATAGAGTTCCAGGACCTGGAGAGAGCAGGCTTAGGTTGGAAATGACTGGGAGGAACTTGGATAACTTGGAGTTGAAGATGATATAGCATAAAGGCATTGGATGCTTGAGGGAGGTGGGGGACTTTTCCCAGTTTGTATTTTTAGAATCTTGATTGCAGAATCACTTCCAAAGGATTGCTGAACCAAAACCAACAGATGCCAATTTACATATGATTTTGGGGCGGCTAGGTGGCACAGTGAGTAGAGTGCTGGTCCTGGAGTCAGGAGGACCCGAGTTTGGATCCAGATCTGGCCTCAGACACTTAACACACAAAAAACTAGCTGTGTGACCTTGGGCAAGTTACTTAACCCCAATTGCCCTCCAAAAAAAAAAAAAGTAAAAACAATTTATGTATGATTTTGCATCAAAGTGTCACTGTGGCCATTTAATTTCAATATGGTTGTTCCAATAGATTATTCCCTGAACTTGCAATCTGAAGCTTCTTGTTCCAGTTCTGATACTTATGAGCTGGGTGACTTTTGATACAGTTTCCCTGGACCTTAGTTTCATCATCTGTAGAATGGAGATAATCTGTTCTACCTGTCTTAACAGGGTTATTGCAAAGAGAATATTTTTTAAACTGTAAAGCACTATATAGACACACATATTTTTTCTCTTATAAAATGCTCAGTTCCTGACTCTCCCAGAGATCCTTACTGCCATTCCTTACATTCTTGTCCCATTCTTTTCTTTTACTTTTCTTCCCCATTTTTATCTATGACTGTGTCATGTTGGGGTAATGCAGCCCAGGCTTCACATACTTACATTCACATACTTGTTCACATACATATGTGAATGAAAGTAAGTGAACAACCACCAAGCTTGTTCCTCATTTTGTTGTAACAGGTCAACAAGCATTTATTAAGCACCTAGTACATGCCAAGCACTATGTACCATCTATTTAGAGGTAGAAAGGAGAGATCATTGAATACAATGTCCTGATTTTACAAATGAGAAAATAAGAGAACTAGAGATTAAAGGACTTGTCTAAGGTCACTGGGGTATCAGGTTGTAGAAATGGGATTCAAATCTAGGTCCTTTGACTCCTACCCCATAGCAGTTTCCACTGGGTTGCCTTTCATTCCCAGAGACTTCTCTGGGATCCCTTGAGTAGGGGTTAAATGGAGTACACCCTTCTTTTCCAGTCCAAGAGGGTGGGGGAAGAGGAGTAGGAGGGAAGTGAATCTACTAACTACCATTTTTAAAAAGTTCATTTATATAAACCAGCTCCTAACTTTTGCAGGGCTGCCACCTGGATGAGAGATTTGACTAGTTCTGTGTAGCTCAAAAAAACTAGAACTGGGACCATTAGGTAGAAGTTAGAAGGAAGCAGATTTTGACTCAACCAGTTAGAATGATGTAACAATGGAATGGGGCATGAAATAGCAAATTCTCCATCCCCCTGGGACTTGTAACTGGAGGTTTAGATGACCACTGTGTGGAGGCAGTTGTAGAAGGAATTCAGGTAGTGTTTGGATTAAATGACCTTCATAAGAGTCAGAGGAGTATGGAATTGAAAAGGACTTTAGCATCAAGTCTAACCATCATCAAGACCCAGATAAGTCAGGTAGTATATACATGATACCATATCTTCTGATTCTAAAATAGAGTGCTATTTCAATGATACTATGCTGCCCATGACTGAGATTCTGAATATCCCACTACTGAGGTCACTATAGCAAAGTGGTGAGACTGTTCCAAGAGAAAGATCTCTCTCTCTCTCTCTCTCTCTCTCTCTCTCTCTCTCTCTCTCTCTCCCCCCATCTATTCTTTTTTGTTTTTGTTTTTGTTTTTTTTTTCTTTTTGGAGGGCAGTTGGGGTTAAGTGATTTGCCCAAGGTCACGTGGCTAGTTTTTGTGTTAAGTGTCTGAGGTCGGATTTGAACTCAGGTCCTCCTGACTCCAGGGCTGGTACTCTATGCACTGTGCCACCTAGCCGCCCCTCCCCTATCCTTATCTTTATCATCTCTCCTCCTCCTCTCTCTCTGTTATCTACTTATCTATCTGGGATATAGAGGGTACTCAGGGAGGACTAGCGCCTCTGGTATGAGGAGTTGCTAAACCTTTTTCAGGGCTGCTCCTCCACCTTGGGTGGCTCCCTGTCCCCCAACTCTCACCTCTGGCTCCAAGAATCTGTGACATGCACAGTGGTCACACCCTGGCAAAACCTTCTCCACAGATGGGTTAAACCAGGTTGAGAGTAACCCACAGGTCTCAAACCCACTGATGAGTTAAGGGGACGTCTACATCAAGCATGTGAAGAGTTCCCTTGGCATAAAAGGGAAGATGAAATCAGTTTGTTCCAGGGGCCATGAAGGTGGCTGACATAGCTGCTCTGGAGTGCTTAGAGCTTGTTCAGACACCAAAGATGCCATGGTCATTCATTGTAATCCGGCCATTGTCAGTCATCCTAGCTTTGGTTTTATCACTGGATTTTCGTGACTCTGGAAGAGAGAGTGAGGCTAATGATGTGCAACCCTGCCTCACTTAAATCCAACTCACCCACAAATCGAGGCATCATGCCATGACATCATTGGTTTTCTTTTTAAAAGGACAATAAAACAACTTAACTATCTAATCTATTGATAGCTTCCATTAAAATCCTTCCCTAGCTTAAGTTGTATGCTGCCCTTTTATTATGTATTTCCCCCTACTTCCTGGTCACCCCTGATGCTTAATAGCTTTTACCTGGATAAACAGTTGGAAGGGATGGACAAGGGGTTACGATTTGATCTTAGTAGTTGCCTGGCAGGTTCCTCAAGAGTTGAATCTGGGAGGCAGGATTCTGAAGACCTCAGCCAGAAATTGACATCAGGGATTGGCAATGACATTGGAGGGAGCATGAAATTTGTGTTCAAAAGGAAAAGTATGGTGAATAGGGAATCAGGAACACAGGGATTCAAATCCTTCCCCAGACACTTACTAGCTGTGTGACAGTAGACAAGTCTCTTAGCCTTGCTGAGCCTCGGTTTACTTATGCATAAAATGAGAATAATAGAAGAACCTATTTTAGTCAGTCAATGAACACTACTATGTGCCCAGTCCTTTGCTGGTTGTTTTGGGGCTTGAATGAAATAATGTATGTAAAGGGCTTTGCAAACCTTTGTTTATTGTTATTGTCTTCTGATGACTCAAATTGTCCTGAGTTCTAGACTCAGCCAGAGGGAAGATGACAGGATCACAGATTCAGAAATGGAAGAAACCTTCAAGGTCATTTAATCTAACATCTTCATTTCACAGATGAAGAAACTGAGGCATATAGAGGCCAGTGACTTGCTCAGGGTCACACAGATAGTATCTGCAGCAGAATTTGAAGCCAAGTCTTCCTGGCCCCAGATCCAGTAGCTTTTTCTTTACACCGAGCTTCCTTTTAAAACTTCTACTATCTCAGGTCTGTTTTGCCTCTGGACCCTGGCATTCTGGAATTGTTAGCTAAATTCTATTTTGAAGCATGTTAAAGACTTGATAAAAAAAAAAGATTTTGGTTTGTGCATGTAGGCAGGAAGTCGTGGTGGTGGTATTGGTGATGGAGGTGGGTTGATCTTTCTAAGCCACTGAAACTTCCTCAAAGGCTTCAATTACCAGGCAGTCTCCCACCTCCCCCATACCTGATAAGCAAGACACTCAAAGGACAAAGAACCAATCTGAATTATCCTCCCCTCTTTCTCTGCTGCAGATTGCACAAGCAGCCAGACCTTTAGTTTCATAACTGCACATCACAAATGACCAGAGAACAAAACCCTAAGCATGCTTTCTAGGGGCTGAGACTGGCAGTGGGCTTAGAAGTCGCCCAGGAGAGCCAGCCAGACCAGATGGCTAAGGGGAAGCTAGTGCTGGGCCTCTGCATAGGCTTGAGGGTAGGTAGTCTGTTTTCTGGTTGATTCCTTATCAAGCTTACTAATTCACAGAACTTGCTGTGTGTGTTCCGAGAATGCTGTTATTTATTATCATACCAAGGAGAACCCTCAGAAGGACTTGGATTAGATGACCTTCTGGTTCTGAGACCCTAAGTTCTATATTCTATGTACTAAGGCCTCTTTATGGGGCTGAGAGGATGGGGTGTGTGTGTGTGTGGGGGTGTTGCTTCTGCTAATTAGCACAGCTCTGGGAAGGACTGACCTGGTCTCATAAGAGGGCAAACCTGATGATTCTGTTGCTGCCTGTCACAGGATAGGCCGGAAGCCAACCCCTAAGTAGAACCACACTTAGCTTCGGCTCCAAATTAAGGGGGCTCCATCTCTGTTTAAGTCACATGTGCTAACTTGGCTTGTTTACAGAAGTCAGTTGGTTTGTTTTAGGGGAGAGCTCAATGATGAAGCCTGGTTCCTGCCTTTCTTGTCTTTCCTTTTACCTCCATGGGAGCTCCTGGAAAATATGCTCCTGCAGACCTGGAGATGTTTTCCCAGAATTAATAATATGAATCAACCCATAAATCCTGTTGAAAACACTGTATAACACAGCGTCCTGCTTGTTTGCTAAGGCGAGTTTTTACAGGACCGTATTAGAAGCAAGATTCTTCTTGATTTTCTGCCCAGCGAGGGAGGACAGGCTATAATTCTTCCCAATGGCCCTGGCTCATCTTCTTTGTGGTTCTTCCATGGGGTGCTACTTAATCCACTCACCTTTCTAGGTCACTTGCTTACCCAATGGCACCACTTATTCACTTACCCCTCGGAGAGAATCCCAAGCCCCAAAGAATTCTAATTCTTGGATGAAACCACCTCTGGAGCAGAACAATGGCAGTCTGTTCCACCGAAGTGGAGCTGAATTTGGAAGTGGGGACAGTGTCCAAGGGAAGGCCTCTTTACTCTGCCAACAACTCCCTTCCTTGGCTCTAGAGGTCAAATTGTCTGGAGAGCCAGGCTGGATTTTTCAGTTCTAGCTGCGCAAATCGCCGGAAAAAAACCCTCCCTGGGGATGGTGTTCAAGTAGCTCAGACATTTTTGTGAAGGGGGTGAGCAGACTAATTCCCAGAAGCCTCTTACGAACTATTTGGAACTGACAATTCCTGGTAGGCTAAGAGGTCACCTGAGAGAGGGATCAATGACAAAAATGTCAGAATGAGAAAGCACTTAGAGTTTCAAAATCTAGTATCAATAATAGCTCACATTTAAAAAATAAAAATTTAAAGGTTTACAAAGCACTTTTCTCCTAACAACCCTGTAAAGTAGGTGTTATAAGGATAGGCAGCTCCATGTTTTAGAAGAGGAAAATGAGTCTCAGAAAAATATAGTGACTTGCCCAGGGTCACACAAGCAGAACTTGACAGAAATGGAATTTGAACCCTGGTTTCATTACTTTAAATAATTCAATTAAATAATTCAGTAAACATTTATTAAGTGCCTACTATGTTCTGTACACTATGGTTAGCACTGGGGATACAGAAAGAGGCAAATGACAGTCCTTGTTCTTTTCTGTTGTGTTTTATTTTGTCTTTTGGAGGGGCAATTGGGGTTAAGTGACTTGCCCAAAGTCACATGGCTAGGAAATGTTACATGTCTGAGGCCAGATTTGAACTCAGGTCCTACTGATTCCAGGGCTGGCACTCTATTCACTGCACCAACTAGCCACCCCAGACAGTCCTTCTTCTTAAGGAGCTGACAATCTAATTAGCAGAGTGTGCTCTCTACTATACCATACCATTAATTTTATTGAGGAGGAAACTGAATCTCAGGTAGGGGAAGGGATCTGTCCAACCTCATACAACACGTTGGCAGGGCCAGGACATGAACCAGGGACTTTTGAGTACCAGTTGAGAGCTTTTTTTATGGGATTAATGCAGAAAATAAGCCTAGCACTTTATCTGGCTTTCTGAATAGCTTTGTTTAAAAACAATGCTTTTTGAAAGATATTTAAAAAAAATAATTTCCCAAAAAGTAATTTTCATTTATTGAGAAAAACTTTCTACAACATGTGTAAAAATTTGTTTTCAAGTTGCAGCTCATTGTTATTTTTATTTTGGGGAGAAAAGGTAGTGGTGACTGGGGTTGGAAATGTGCCCAATTATTTACTAGCTGGGTGACATTGGGTGAACCCTCTACCTGTGTCAAAATATCAAAATTCTTGCTAGTTGGAATTGTTTCCTTCTCTGCATTTGTATCCCTGGTGCCTAGAACATAATAGGTACTTAATAAATCCTTGTTGATTGATTAATAAAAAGGCTTAAAATACTATTCTTCTCTTGAAAGACTACATCTGGAGTGTTATGTTTACTTTTGGGCACCAAATTTTAGGAAGGACAATGACCAGCTCCTCCACTAGAGTCCCCATCAAGCCTCTAGAGGTAAGCTGGAGTTCTTGGGGGCTCTTCCAGCATAGCCCAATCTCTGACAGGACCTCATGAACAGTAAAGGATTTCATTAGAGGTACTATAGTGGACTGAAAGTCTTCAGAGTGACAATGAGCCTAGCTAAATGTTATGAATTGAAGACTTTAAGGCAAGTGTTTCCCCTCCTCCCTGCCCCCACTCCCCATCCCCCAGGCACATTTCTGCCAATGCAGAGACTGTATGGAGCTTAGAAATTTGACATATAGATTTGCTGTGCAATGTAGAATCTGATTAGGCCTCTGATCATAGCTTCAAAACCTAGAGTGGAGGTGGGGGTGGGGGTGGCATTAGGACACAAAATATATTCCAAGTCAACTGCCTCATACTCATATTCACAACATGTACCTTAAGATCCCAACCTTAGCACACTTCAATTGTATCTCACACTTTTGTGACTTTTGCTGAAATTACTGACATTTCCTCCAGCCATCCCATCCCTATGTGAATTCATTCCTTCTGTTCCATATTCTTTTTCCTCTTGCAAAAACATTTGGATCCTCTACATTGATCTTCTAACTTTCTTCTCATCAGTCTATTACCAACTCTTCTCTCCTCCCTCCCTTCCCTTCCCCTCCTCTTTCCTTCTCTCCTCTGCTCTTCCTTCCTTACCCCCTTCTTTTCTCTCTTCTCCTGACAAACTGAAGCACATCCAGTGAAGGGCTGTGACCTGGCTATCTTGGTGAGGGGATTCAAACCACATTATTTGAACATCTATTGAAAGGTCAGAGGATGTTTAACCTAGAGAAGAGAAGACTGAGGGAGAACATAATAGTTTTCTTCAAGTATTTAAAGACTTGTCATGTGGAGGAGTTAGACGTGCTTTGCCTGGTAGCAGGAGCCCAAACTAGGAGCAATTAGAGAAGCCAGATTTTTCTTGGTTGAAGGCAATACTTCTATTCAATACTGTAACAATTAGAGCTGCATAAAAATGGAATGGGGTGGTGGGTTCCCTGACATAGGAGCTCCTCAGAGGGGAGGCAAGATATTCACTTGTTGGGGATGTTGTAAGTTGGGTATCTGCTGGGTTTCTTTCCATCTCTGGCATTCTTGGATTCTCCTTGCATTGCTTACCTTGCAGGACTCTTGTAAAGAAAGTGCTTTGAAAATGGTCATGTGATATATACATACAAACTTTAAGGCCCAGATCAGATGCGACCCCCTCAAATGCCACAATCCCCCACTCCAATCTCTCTGTTACCAAATCCTAGTAATTCTATCTTCATAAAATCTCTCCTAGAGGGTCCCTTCTGTCCTCCAAAACTGCTACTACCCTGGTACAGGCCATTATCACTTCATTCCTAGACTATTTAAAGAGCCTTTTGGTTCACTTCTGTGTCTTAAGTCTCTCTCCACTCTCGTTCATCCTTCACTCAGCTGTCAAACTGATCTTCGTAAAGTGAAGGCCTGACCTTTTCATGCCTTTATTCAATAACCTCCAGTGGCTCCCTATCACCTCCAGAATCAAATATGAAATCCTGTGTATGTCCTTCAAAGTCCTTCACAACCTGGCCCCATCCTACCTTTACAGTCTTCTTATATTCTCCCCCTTCCCAGTCTCCCATGTGTTCTTCAATCTAGTAACATTGGCCTCCTTGCACATGCCATCTCTATATTCCATGCATTCTCCATGTATTTTCACTGGCTGTCCCCAAGCCTGGAATTCTCTCCCTCCTTATCTTACCTTCCCTCCACTCATGATCGCTGATTTATAACAAGTATATATATATCTTGTCTGCATCTTATTTGTATTTATAATTAATTATTTACATCTTATCTCCCCCATTAGACTGTTTCTTGAGAGCAAGACTGTTTTTCGATTTTCTTTATATCACCCACATTGTGGGTGATTAGTAAATGTTTGTTTCATTGTAGTCAGAAGCTTTTCTCTTTCCTTAAAATCTCTCATAGTACTTTGAGCTTCTCCCTTGCATTTATTGCATGCTATCATGTATTATGGTTATCTGTGTTCTCTTTTACCTTCCCTACAAGACTGTAATCTCCTTGAAGACAGAGACCAGGTCTTTATAACTTTCTTGGTATAACTTTTCATTTTTGTAACTCTCCCAGGACTTATCACAATATCTTACATGTAGTAGGATCATAATACATTTTGGTTGAAAAAATGAATGAGTGAATTATGATGTAAGCAGAGGGAAAGGAATGTGAAAACCACTTTGTGGAACAAAGAACATTCTTCCATGCATAAACCACAGCCTAGAACTGCAAGTTCTGAGTTTATATAGACCAGGTTCAATCTTGGGGGGTGTGATCCCCCAAATCACATTTTGAGCCTCAGAATCTGTCTCATTTGTTCCCCCTTCCCTAGAGGTCCCTATAGAACTCTTAATTGAGCTCATTTTTAGGCCTCCCCAGATGTGGTTTAAAGGGCCCCACTTCCTGTGTGATTATTCAAGGTGACATTGCAGTCAGATACAGAAAAGTCTTTATTTCAGTCCACAAGAAGAATGCAGAAACTAGGACTCCCAGAAGTCCCAGACAATCAAAACACTCTCCTTCCATGTGGGGAAAGTTTTCCTTTTCAGAGACCCGGGTCTATTCTCAAGTCTCTGGTCTCTCTGCAGATCAACCCCTGGCTCTCAGGTCTGGTCTTTTTTATAGGTCAAATTTAAAGGGAGCAACGTTGCCTTATGCTAGCCTGAGCCAATTGATGCCTCTACTTACCTAGGAAGTATAATCAGAGAGTCCTTCACACACTAAAAAAAAAGTCCAAATTCCTTTCATCTCATGAAGTTGATCAGGCTCTTCTCGGTCATGGCTCTTCTTCTTCTTCTTCTTCTTTTTTTATTAAACAAATGCTTTATTAACTTCTGGTTTACATCATTCATTTCCACCAAATTTTGAGTTACAATTTTCCCCCCATTTTTTCCCTACCCACCACCCCAGAATAGCAATCCCACTAGATATCCCCTCATCCAATCTGCTCTCTCCCGTATCTTCTCCCATATCCCCTTTGACTTTGCCATCAGGGCAAGGTGAATCTCTGAGCCCCAATGCCTGGACATCTTATGAAACATTTAATTTTAAAACTTCGATTTTCAGATCCATTCCCTTCCACCCTTGTCACCCACTCCCTCTGAGAAGATAAGCAATTCAGTATGTGTTGTACATATATAGCTATGCAAAACATTACCATAGTAGATATATTGTAAAAGACTGCTTATATTTCCCTCCCACCCATCTTACCTCCCACCTGGTCCATTCCCAGTTTGATCCTGTCCCTCTTTGATAGTGGGTACTTCCAACCTCCCCTCCCCTCAGAATGCCCTCCCCTCCATCCTCCTCCCTCTCATCCCCCTTTCCCCTACTCAACTGCAGGGTGAGATATCCCATTTAGTATGTATGTGATTCTCTCCTTGAGCCAACTTCAATGAGAATATGGTTTTGCCTTTTTGCCTTCCTGTTCTTCCCCTCCCCTGCAACTGCTTCCCCTTTCCTCTTCTACATGAGATAGTTTACCCTACCCTGTCTCTCCCCACATCCTCTTTCCACTTTCCTCTCTCACCTCTTGACTTCACCCCTTAAGAATCATCCCTTCCCATCAAATTCAACCTGTGCCCTCTATCCATGTATACCTGTAAACATATGTCCATATACCCTTCTTCAGTTATTTTCATAATGAGAAAGGTTTCATCAGACACAGTTATTGTTTTTCCACATAGGAATGTAAGTAGTTCAACTTTGTTAAGTTCCTTTTGATTTCTTTTCCTTGATTACCTTCTCAAGCATCTCTTGCTTCTTGTGTCTGAATGTCAAATTTTCTATTCAACTCTGGTTTTTTCCTCAAGAATGCTTGAAAGTCCT
This sequence comes from Gymnobelideus leadbeateri, assembly GCA_011680675.1. Classification (NCBI taxonomy): domain Eukaryota; kingdom Metazoa; phylum Chordata; class Mammalia; order Diprotodontia; family Petauridae; genus Gymnobelideus; species Gymnobelideus leadbeateri. Next base: position 983,088 of record WOXC01010390.1, on the reverse strand, counting down.
CTATTCCACTTAATGACCATATTTTCCCTTGAAACAAGATACTCAGTTTTGCTGGGTAGGTGACCCTTGGCTTCAATCCCAGCTCTTTTGCCCTCTGGAATATCATATTCCATGCCCTTCAATCCCTCAGTGTAGAAGCTGCCAGGTCCTGTGCTATTCTGATTGTGTTTCCACAGTATAGAAATTGTTTCTTCCTGGCTGCTTGTAGTATTTTCTCCTTGATCTGGGAATTCTGGAATCTGGCTATAATATTCCTAGGAGCTTTCTTTTTGGGATCTTTTTCAGGAGGTGATCGGTGAATTCTTTCAACCTCTATTTGCCCCTCTGGATCTAACACATCAGGGCAAGTTTCCTTGAGAATTTCTTTCAGGATGATTTCTAGGTTCTTTCTTTGATCATGGCTTTCATGTAGTCCAATAATTTTTAAATTATCTCTCCTGGATCTATTTTCCAGGTCAGTGGTTTTTCCCATGAGATATTTCACATTGCCTTCTATTCTTTCATTTGTTTGGATCTGTTTAACAGAATCTTGATTTCTCATAAAGTCACTAGCTTCCATTTGCTCCAGTCTAACTCTGAGGGAATGAATCTCCTCATTGAGCTTTTGAGATTCTTTTTCAATCTGGCAAACTCGGCTTTTTAAGGCATTCTTCTCCTCATTGCCTTTCTGAGCCTCTTTTGCCATTTGAGTTAGTCTATTTTTTAAAGTGTTATTTTCCTCAGTCTGGCTGTTGACTGTCATTTCATACTTTTCTTGCATCTTTATCATTTTTCTTCCCAATTTTTCCCCCACTTCTCTTATCTGCTTCTTGAGGTCCTCTATGGCCTGTAGCCAGCTTGTATTTTCATTTGGGGCTTTTGGTGCAGGAGTTCTGACCTCACAGTCCTCCTCCATGCTTTGATCCTCTTTGCTCCTAAAATAGGAGTCCAATGTTGAATTTTTCTGTTTATTTTGTTTCTTTTGCCTAGGCATGTTGCCACTTAATTACTTGATTTTGGGGCTTATTGCCACAGTAGGACTCTGACACCAGAGAGGAGAGCTTCCTTCCCAAAAGTGGGGTCTTCACAACTTCCACAGGTTGGGTGGCTTCTGTAAAGCCTCCACCTACTCTGCCAAATTGGATACCCACCCCAAACTTTCCCCCCAGAATGCAATCCAGATCCAGGCAGTTTAAAGCAAGAGTGATTAATCCCCAGACTGATTGCTGGATCTCCCTACAGTTCACATACCAGGAGCTAGAGTCCCCACTGATGCTGCAAAATGGCCTCTGTGCCGAGTTTCCTCAGCAGCTTTTCACCCCAGGGGAGGAAGCTGATGTGTTCCCCAAATACTGGTCTCAAAGTCCATAGGGCACTAACCTCTCACTTTGTCCTAGGCATATATGTGCTGATAATTCTGGAATCGCCACAGCTGCTGGTATTCTGGGGTCCCTCCAGCTGGCTGCTGGCCCAGCCGCCCTAGCACTAAAACCGCGGCTCATGCAGGCCTGGGCTCAGCTCCCAGAGCACTGAGCTGTGGGTTCCCAGCACGCTGTGCTGCCTGCTCTCAGAGCACTGTGCTTGCCGCTCCCTGCAGAGCTGCTGGGTTCTCCTCACCGGGAGGTTAGTTTCTCTGTGTAGTCCTGTGGGTACTGGGGCTCCAGAAGTTGTTCAGAGTCCCCTTTTACATAATTTGGAAGTTGTGTGGGGCAGAGAACCTTGGAAGTGCTGTTTCTACTCCGCCATCTTGGCTCTGCCCCCGGTCATGGCTCTTCTTTATGTGATTGGAAGAGACATTAAGACACATGGAGCTATTATCAAGAACAATTATTCTTTCAACTTCACCTGTCATTCTATTTGAGCACTCAAAGAGAGAAAAAAGAGAAAGGGAGGATCAAAGGATTCATGAGGATATTACACTTAAAGCTGGAAGTGACCATGGAGTCCACTTAGGAGGCTAACTCAGAGCTTCTCTGACATTAAATCAAATGATCTTCCTACTGTATAGCACTCTATCCAGAGAATCAAGGTTGGTTGCCTAAAGTCACATTGGGATTTGAAACTTTACTTTTTGGATTCACTTCCAGCAGATTTCCCAGGTTCCCAGAACTTTGGAGTTGGAAAGGGCCTTAGGATAGCATTTTGAGAGTTATATTCCAGCCAGTTAAATTGAATTGAATGATAAGGAGCCAGAATTGGGTAGACAGGTTAGGTAGGTGAAGTTTATATGTTCCTTTCTTTCTCCAAAAGGTAACTCGCACTTTCAATCTGTCTCCTGGTCATTCTTGCATGACTTCCTCAGTAATTTCCTCCTTTAGTGGTGCCAAACCTAACCTTTCCTTCTCATATTTCCTTGGCCAGAATTTAATCATTCTGTTATAATTTCCTCCTTCAGCAATAGCCACAGGCTTTGCTAATGTAATAATCAGTGTGGAGATTTAAGTTACTCTTCCCAGGTAACTCAAATCAAGCCAATTCAATTTTATTTAATAAATATGTGTTAAGTGTCAGTTGAATGTAGAGAAGTTGGGAGTGTGAGTCAAATTGGGAGTGAAATAATATGGTTGGAGGAACTAAGTAAACCATAGACCTAGGGAGTTACCAATTTGGAGAGTGAGAATTCATGGTGGAAATGTCTCCAGGATAAGAAAGAAAGGTTGTAAGGCTGGAGGATGGAGAAATCCAAAGAGTGAATCCATCTGGGACTATGTGAAGCTTGGGGGAGATAGAAAGCTTAGATAAAACACAATCCCTGCCCATGTGGAGTTTATAGCTTATTAACATGTTTGTGGAGCAGCTAGGTGGCCCAGTGGATAGAGTACTAAGCCTGGAGTCAGGAAGACTCATCTTCCTGAATTCAAATCTGACCTCAACCATTTACTAGCTGTGTGACTCTAGGCAAGTCAGTTAACCCTGTTTGAGTCAATTTCCTCATCTGTCAAATGGGCTGGAGAAGGAAATGGCAAACCAGTCTAGTATCCCTGCCAAGAAAACTCCAAATGGGGTCATGAAGAGTCAGACATGACTGAAAAACAACAACATGTTTGCATTTGAAAAGGTACTTGCTGAGGGTATTTTTAAAAATACATTTATTTATTTTTTGTTTCAACATTCATTCCATAAGTTTTAAATTTTCTCCCTCTCCTTCCCTTCTCCCCTTCCCAAGATGGCATGCAATCTGATAAAAACTCCACATATACATTCCTATTAAACATATTCTGAAGGTTAATATTTTAACCCAAGAAAAGTTAGACCCTGATTACCTCTTCAATTCATCCTTCCCTGATTTTACCACCACCCCTTCAGAAGTAATATCTTTCTTCTCAAAACTCTCATACTACTTTATACCTTTCCTATGTACTTACACCATCCCTCTTTATAGTGGAGATTTTTAGGGTTGAGAGAAGAATTCAGAAGTGGGCTAGTTTTTTAATAGACGAATGGAGGAGGCAGTTTTAGGTGACTGTAAGAATCCTAACAATAACTTACTTTTATTTATAAACCCTTTCTCCCAACAGCCCTGAGGGTTAGTGATTGTCCCTGTTTTCAGAGATGATCAAACTAATGTGAAATAATTTGCCTATGGTCACCTAGATAATAAATGTGAGAGCTGAGACTCAAAGTAATTTTTTTCCCTTTCCTTTCTTGTGACTTCATTCAAATCCTACCACTAGGATAGTTTCCTTTGTCTATTCATTGGACTGACCCCTAGGACCTAAGTTTGTATGATATAATTAAGAAATGGTCATAGAATCTCTTATTTGGAAGGCACTTCAGAGGCCATATAATCTAACCTAGGGATTCTTAACTTTTTCTGTATTATGGACCCTTTTGGCACTCTGCAGAAACCTATGAACTTTTTCTCAGAATAATGTTTTTAAATAACTGGAGGAAATGTTATATTTCAGGTTGAGGCTAATGGGGCTAGCTTAGAGTAGCTAAGTGGTACAGTGGATAGAGTGCTGGGCTTGGAGTCAGGAAGACCTGAGTTCAAATTTGCCTCAGTTTCCTCATCTGTCAAATGAGCTGAAGGAAATGGCAAACTACTCTACTATCTTTGCCAAGAAACCATAAAATAGGGTCATGGAGTGTTGGTTGGACATGACTGAAAATTACTAAAACAGTGAAAATAAAGAGGAAATTTTTTTCCTCATTCAAATTTACAGACTCTCCCTAATAGCTACCAATGGACCCCTCCTTAATCCCCCAGGTTAAGGATCATTGGTCTAACCTGTATCCCAATAAGAATCTCTTCACAACAAACCAGGCAAGTAGACATCCAGCTTTCGCTTTTGGTTAACTATGATAGGAAGTTCTTTAAATCAAGCTTAAATATGCATCTCCATAACCTCTTAGGTCTACTATCTGGGGATGAGGAGAACAACTCTAATTCCTCTTTCCACTGACAATCCTCCACTTAGTTGAAGAAGCTATTATACCTTCCTCTCCCCACTCAAGTCTTCTCTTCTGTGGGATAAACAATATTAGTTGCTTCAGCTGATCAATTTATGGTGAAATCTTGAGGCCCTTGTCAACCTTGTCATCATTATCTGTACCCTCTGTGGCTTATCAATGTGCTTCCTAAATCTGGTACCCACCAGCGAACACAATACTCCAGATGAGGTCTTACCAGGGCAGAATAAAAGGGCCTACCTAGTCCTTATTCTGTCTGCCTTAATATTACCCAAGATTACATCAACTTTTTAACTTCTTTTAAAAATTCACATTGCTAACTTATATTAGACTTATTGCCCATTAAAAATCTTAGATCTTTATCAGACAAAATGCTTGATTTTTTGAACCCAATGTAAGACTTTACATTTTTCCTAATGAAATTTCATTCCTTTAGCTTCAGTCCAATGTTTTAACCTGTCAAGATATTTTTGGATCCTGACTGTCATCCAACATGTTAGCTATTCCTTCCAACTTTGTGCCTTCTGCAAAGTTGATGTTACTTGATCCAAGAATTGCCTTTCTAACTCTTCACTCCCTTGTATTTTATCTATTTGAATTGTGGATAGTGGTGGTCTGATTACAATGTCATTTCTGATGACTCATCCTTGTGGGAGAATATCTACAGTCAATAAGCCAAAATTAAGTCAAATAAAATGGATTGTTTCTATTCAAACCCACAAAGAAAAGAGGAGCTCCAAGGACCTCATTCTGTATAACTCTTTATTATTTGGCCTCCAAACCCAACTTTTCAGGAAAAAAAAAAGCCTTTTTTGGGCATATAAAATTATTCCATGAGGCTGGCTACATGGATTACATGATTTCAAGGGGGAAGTTTTTCGTCATTAAAAGACCTTTGCAATTGCCCAAAGGTGATCTAGCCTGGGCTCTTTTCTTGATCAATACTTCCTTAGAATACTTCCTTTAGAAGAAGAAGCTTTTATTTTATTACCTTAACTCCTTGTCAGCTCTGTGACCCTGAGCAAGGCATTTAACCCCTATTTGCCTTAGTTTCCTCATTTGTAAAGTAGATATAATAGCATTACATACCTTACACATAAAGAACAAATGAGATAACAGATGGAAAGTGCTTTGCATACCTTAAAGTACCATTTAAATGTTAACTTATTATTTTTAAGAAATATTAAGAAAGTATCAAGAAAATGGCACCTGGAGGGCCAGGCTGAATGCTTGTTTTCTCAGTACCTTAAGGGAATGCAGCATGGTATATAGTAGATAGAGTGCTAAGTTTGAAGTCAGTGGACCCCTTTAACCTTGGACTCTGAGCCTCAGTTGGTCTAGGTGGTCTCAAAGGTCCTTCCAGCTATCACTCTCTGATTCTATGACCTTTCTTGCCACATAATCATTACTTCAGTCCATGTGGTTCTAGGCCATTTTGTTCTCTTGGTGTGATTGAGTGGGCAGATGATCAAGTACAAGTTTGTGGTAAGGAACCATCTGTTGCTGTAAGTCAGGATGGATTTCATCACCTCCTCTCCTTCTCCTCACATAGCCTAAATCCCCGGTAACGACCTCTGGGTGAACTGTGGCCACTTGTCCAGTCACACATACACAGGAGACACAGGCTGTACGGCCTCTAGTGCCCTTCCTAGTAAATAGAGGCCAGATCAATCTATTTATAGAAATGAAGGACGAGATGGCCCCTTTCATTGTGATTGACCGGGGCAAGTTTTCTCTTAGTCTCATCTGAGCTTGTGTGTCTGAGATGCTGCAACTTAGAGAAAACATCCTACAGAAAAAAGCCCTTCTGAGCCTGAAATCACTGCAGGAATGGCCAGTGGGCTTGTGAAGTTCCATAAACACAGGAATATAGATGCAGAAGTGGAAGGGCAGGAACTGAAATCATAGAGGTCATAAGATCGTTGATGTATACCTGGAAGGGATCATAGAGATCATCTAGGCCAAATCCCTCCCTTTGTAGATGAGGAAAATGAGGATCAGAGAAATGAAATTACTTTATCCAAACATCAGAACCAAGCGAGCTCTGGAACAAACTCATACTGGCTTTGTTGTTCAGCTGTGTCTGACTCCTTGGGCCCCACCTGAGGGTTTCTTATCAAACACAATGAAATGATTCACCATTTCCTTCTCTAGTTTATTTTCCAGATGAGGAAACTGAGGTAAACAGGGTAAGTGACTTGCCCAGGGTCACACAGCTAGTAAGTATCTGAGATCAGATTGAACTCAGGAAGGTGAGTCTCCCTGACTCCAGGCCATGCACTCTATCCATTGCACCATCTAGCTGCCCCTTATATGGGCTAGGTAGGGCCAATGGTTAAATTTTCAGTGAGAGCATTTACAATGCAGAAATCAACAAACCAGGACTTAATTTATTATTCTGTTGATTCTCTAGACTTAAAGTGATGGAGAAAATGAAGTGTTTTATACAGATTTTTTTCTCTCTAAGAATCAGTTGTTAAAACATTTACCAGCCTATTCCCGGCAACCTATTTATTTATTTTGGCGGGGGGAAGGTAGGGCAATTGGGGTTAAGTCACTTGCCCAAGGTCACACAGCTAGTAAGTATGTCAAGTGTTTGAGACCAGATTTGAACTCAGGTCCTCCTGACTCCAGGGCCAGTGCTCTATTCATTGCACCATGTAGCTGCCCCTGGCAACCCATTTATTATACAAATGAGGTATCTAATCCTTAGAAAGGTGAAGTGGAAGTGACTTAGCCAAGGTCACACAAATAACAATCGACTAAGTCAGGACTTTTGTCCCTCTTCTCTCTTACTCTAAGTCTAGTACTTTTTCTACTGACCAATAATACCTCCTTTGTCTCTATTTGTATTGGAAAAAAGAAAAAGACCATCAATTTTCCCCAAAGCAATGAGAAAATTGGAAAAACTGGGAGAGGAGCCTGGATTTTGTTTGCTTCTTACATTGAAATACTGGCTTCAGGATGAGTTAAGCAATGAAAAAAAACGCAATTAAAAGTATAAGTAATGTCTAACGTGATGCAAGACAGGGTAGCAAGAAGACAAGGAAGGTTAAGGAACAAGTGCAACATAGGATTGTTTAGGAATGAAGCATTAAGTCCTGCCAGTTACGAGAACTCTGCTGAGTGTTCCCGACATGATATATTTCAGAGACAACGTGTAGTGTAAAGAACACAGAGAGTTAGGAAATCTGGATTTGAGGTCCAGCTCTGACACTTATCAGCTACATAGATAAGACATTTCATCTCTGTGAAACTCAGTTTCCTATAAAACTCTTTCTAGAGAAATTCACTCTGAGATTCAGCACTATGTATCTCACAAGGTTGTTGTGAAAATTAATGACTTTCATCTAGCACTTATTAAGTGTTTATGGTATGCCAAACACTGTGGGGAAACAGAAAAAAACAAAACTGTTCCTACCCTCAAGGAATGTGCATTCAAATGGGGAAAATAAGGCCGAAATACATACAAAATCATTTCAGGGGAGGAGATATTAGGTCTAATTGTTGGTCAGTTGTGCCTGACTCTTCATGACCCCATTTGGGTTTTTTTGGGCAAAGATACTAGAGTGGTTTGCTGTTTCCTTCTCCAGCTTGTTTTATAGATGAGGAACTGAAGCAAACAGGGTTGAGTGACTTGCCCAGGGTCACACAGCTAGGAAGTGTCTGAGGTCAGATATGAAATAAAAAAGATGAGTCTTGATTCTAAGTTCAGTGCTCTATCCACCTAGCAAGCCTTAGGTCTAATATGAAGGATGATTTGTTAACAATAAAACAGGCCATCCAAGAGGCACAATGAAAAGGAAAAAGAAGAGAAGGGAAATGAAGGGAAAGCAAGGCAAGGTGGGGGAAAAGTGGGATAGGGCTATTGGAGGGATGAGGCTGATATGGATGGGAATGAGGGAACAGGAAGTGGTCTTCAGGGAAGGGAGTTTCTACAGAGGCATCCTATAACTAGGAATCTTAATGATTCCTAGAGAAGTCATAAATCAATAGATTTTCACCCCCTTTACAGAAGCAAAAGTCTGTTCATTTCCATTCCTATAGTACAGATTCTCATTACCACTTGATTGAACTAAGTATAATGGCCTTCTATACGTCTTCTTTTCTCTCCTCTTACTCCCTTCTCTAACCAATTTTCTTTCTTTTTAAAAAAATATTTATTTGTTTTTAGTTTTCAACATTCATTTCCACAAGATTTTGAGTTACAATTTTTTCTCCCCATCTTTCCCCTACCCCCGCCCCAAAATAGCAAGCCTACTGAATACTTCTTCCCCCAATCTGTTCTCTCTTATATCCTTCCCCATCACCCTCCTAACTTTCTAGTACGGCAAGATGGATTTCTATACCCCAGTGCCTGTATATCTTATTTCCCAGTTGCATGTAAAAACAATTTTTTAAACATTTGTTTTTAAAACTTTGAGTTCCACATTTTCCCCGCTTCTTCACTCCTTACCCACCCCCCACTGGGAAGATAAGCAATTCAATACAGGTTGTACATGTGGAGTTACCCAAATCATTTCCATAGTTGTTATATTGTGAAAGACTAATTATATTTCCCTTTATCCCATCCCACCTCCACTTATTCTATTTTCTTCTTTGAACCCTGTCCCTTTTCAAAAATGTTTGCTTCTAACTACCTTCTCCCCCAATCTGCCCTTCCTTCTATCATTCCCCCTTTTGTCCCCTACCCCCCATTTTCCTGTATGGTAAGATACCCAATTGAGTGTGTATGTCATTCCTTCCTTAAGCCAAATTCAATGAGAACAAAGTTGTCCCATTCCCTTTCACCTTCTTGCTCTTCCCCTCCATTGTAACAGTTTTCTTTTGCCTCTTTTATGTGAGATATTTTACCCTAATCCATCTAAATTATAGATAGATTATAATTCTTTCTCCTCCCAATAAATTCCTCTCTCACCTCTTAATTTTATTTTTTAGATATCATCCCTTCATATTCAGCTCATCCTGTGCTCTCTGTCTATGTATACATGAACATACATATATGCTCACACTCACTATATATTTATATGCACATACACTCTCCTATACATACATATATGTATGTATACATATCTATCTATATCTATCTATCTATATGTACATACATATATATTCCCTTCAACCATCCTCATTCTGAGAGAAGTCTTATGAGTTACAATTATCATTTTTCCATGTAGGAATGTAAATAGTTCAACTTTAATTAGTTCCTTATGATTTCTTTTTCCTGTTTACCTTCTCATGCTTCTTGTATTTGAAAGTCAAATTTTCTGTTCAGCTCTGGTTTTTTCATCAAGAAGGCTTGAAAATCCTCTATTTCATTGAATGACCATATTTTCCCCTGTAGCATTATACTCAGTTTTGCTGGGTAGGTAATTCTTGGTTTTAATCCTAGCTCCTTTGACCTCCACAATATCATATTCCAAGCCCTTGGATCCCTTAATGTAGAAGCTGCTAGTCTTGTATTATCCTGATTGTGTTTCCACAATACTCAAATTGTTTCTTCCTGACTGCTTGCAGTATTTTCTTCTTGGCCTGGGAACTCTGGAATTTGGCTATAATATTCCTAGGGTTTTTCTTTTTGGGATCTTTTTCAAGAGGCGATGGGTGAATTCTTTCAACTTCAATTTTGCCCTCTGGTTCTAGAATATCTAGAGAAGTCATAAATTTTCCTTGAGAATTTCTTGAAAGATGGTGTCTAGGCTCTTTTTTTGATCATGGCTTTCAGGTAGTCCAATAATTTTTAAATTATCTTTCCTGGATCTATTTTCCAGGTCAGTGGTTTTTCCAATGAGATATTTCACATGGCCTTCTATTTTTTCATTTGTTTGGATATGTTTAATGGTATCTTGATTTCTCATAAAGTTATTAGCTTCTATTTGCTCCAATCTAATTTTGAAGGAATAATTCTATTCAGTGAGTTTTTGAATTTCCTTTTCCATCTGCGCAATTTGGCTTTTTAAGGCATTCTTCTCACTGGCTTTTTGGGCCTCTTTTGTCATTTGAGTTAGTCGATTTTTTAAGGTGTTATTTTCTTCAGTGTGTTTTTGGGTCTCCTTTAGCAAGCTGTTGACTCATGTTTCATGATTTTCTTGCATCATTCTCATTTTTCTTCCCAATTTTCCCTCTACTTCTCTTGATTTTCAAAATCCTTCTTGAGCTCCTCCATGGTCTGTAACCAATTCATATTTTTCTTGGAGGCTTTTGATGCAGGAGTTCTGACTTCACTGTCTTCTTCCTGCTCCATGCCTTGATCCTTTTTGTCCCCGCAAAAGCATTCTATGGTCTGTTTCTGCTTCCTCTGCTTGCTCATATTGAATTTTAGACTTTTGTGCTCTTTGCCATGGTAGAACTCAGCTTCCAGAATGGAGAGAGCTTTGTCCCAAATTGCTGGTTTTTTGCAGCTACAAGGGATACAGCCCCCACAAGCTCTGGCTCACTGGCCACATACCCCAGGAGCACCACCCCAAATTGTGATCCAGATCCAAGCAGGTTAAAGCAAGAGCAATTACCTTCTGAATGGTCTCTTGGTCCCCCTATGATTTTCAGGCCAGGAGCTCCTGAGGCAGCCATACCTCTGCTGCTTCTCACCCCAGGCAGGGGCCAGACAGTGCTCTTCTGTCCTTTCCCCCCACCCTATTTCAACAGTGTTCCACAATGACCTTTTACTTTCTTTTTGGAGTTTATGGGTTGAGAAATCTGGAAATCTCCACAGCTGCTGGTGATTCACTCTCCTGAAGTCCACTCTGGCTGCCCCTGGTTGGGGCGAACCCCGGGGCTCCTGTGGGACTGTGCTTAGCTCCCAGTGTGTTATGATAAACCTTTCCTGTCAGTTTGCCATGTTGTTTTCAGTGGGAGATTTGTTTCTCTCTGTCACTTTGTGGGTTCTGTAGCTTTAAATTTTGTTTAGAGTAAATTTTTTTTACAGGTATTGGAGGTGGTTGGAGCAGGAGCCCACACCAAATTTGTGCTTCTACTCTGCCATCTTGGCCCTGCCCCTCTAACCAATTTTCTATACCACTCTCAGACCAATCTTTCTTATGCATCAATCTGACCATGTCACTCTTCTGCTCAAAAATCTTTATAAACCCTTGATCAAAGTTCCAACTTCTCTACCTGGCATTCAAGGCTCTCCAAGTTTGACAACTTCCTACATTTCCAGTCTTATCTTATATCATTCCTGTCCATGCCCTCTCTACTCAAATATGCCTCCTCCCATATGCTCTATGTTCCCATGACACTGAGTATCTGCTCACATTTTTTTCTTATACCTTTTCCTTACTTTTTGAAGTTTTATCATTCTTTGAAGCTCAGCTCAAATTCCATCTCCTTCAAGAAGTATTCTTCCTCCTTGGACTTCATAAAGTCCTTTGTTTTGGACCTCTGATGCATTTAGGATGGGATATTGTGTCATATAGTTACCAGGAATTATGTCTTGTCCCCCGACTACACTGTAACCTTGCTGGGGGCAGGGATTGTATCCCATGTAAGATTTTATCTCTCTACATGCCTTGCACAGGTTTGTACACACAGTTGGTACTTAATGGCTATATATGAGATGAGAGGTGTCAGGTCTTTTGTAACTACAAAGCAGAATGTAACTAAAAACAACTGTGAGCTATGTGAATTATTAAAAAAATGATGACCCATGTCCAAACTCCTTGTAATCTCTAATTCGTTAGCAGTTCTTGTCCTTTTGTTCAGAGAAAATGTGTACAATGGTATTGAGGGAAGGAGAGAAGATGTAAAAGGAATAGAAGGAGGTGGGGATAAAATAAAGCTTTCATACTGCTTTGAGCTCCTTGGTCTGGTGATTTAAGAGGCATTCAGAGACCTTTGAGTACAGAAAAGTCCTCAATGTAACTTGGCATTTCTACAAGAATCAAAATGTGAGGCAGGTCAGGTGAGAAAAGAGGGAGCCCAGATAGGGTTTGTGTGAGTGAATAGCAGGGAAAGGGAATCTTGCCAGATCTCAATATTTTCTAGCCCATGGTGGCCCCTGCAAGAGGTGCAAATGGACCACATGGAGTATTTGAAAGGTCGGCTAATCTGTTGAACCTGAGTTAAAAAAGAGGCCTGACTTTCTTCCCACCCAGCTTGAGTTAGAGATAGAAACAAGGGCCCCAGTGACGTCAATGCTATGAGTGTGCTTCCACTGTCCAAGGACTCCATTGAACAGGTCTGGTCTGTTTTGACAGGATGTAATCAATGAGCCAGCCAAACTCTTGAAGAAACCCAAATGCCCAGGCTGAATGCTTTGTGTGTGCCAATCTGTCTGCAGGCACTGCACACCCAATCCTGGTGTCCTTGAGTCTCTGAGTATCATTTCATTTTATATGGCTCATATAATTGTATAATCAGCCCCTTCAAAAAGACATAGAAAATAACACAAAAAATTTTTGGAATAGAAGAAACCTCTAAATAGATATCTGCATTCATTTCTGGTCCAATTTAATGAAATGTGTGTGTGTGTGTGTGTGTGTGTGTGTGTGTGTGTACATGTGTGTTATGTGTATTCTTTAAGAGAAATAAAGACCTGCCCTCAAACCTAGGGAGACCTGGATTCACGTTCTGTCTCTAACACCTACTGACTGTGTGACCCTAGTCAACTCAAGCTCTTGATTCTGTAATCGGTGCTCTAAGGCTATAAGGTATAGAGAAAAGGCTGACCTGTATTGGTGGAAGGAGTTCCCATTCTCATGAAATCAAAGGTGCATCCTTTTCCCTATCCTTTAAGAAAGCTCTGATAACAGATAGGATGTAGAGCTCATAGGATTTTGGAGTTGAGAGGGACCTGAGAAGCCATCAAGTTCAATCAGCTCATTTTTGTGATCTATCTGCCCAAAGTCACATGAGCAGTAAGTAGCAAAACCTGAATTTGAACGGAGGTCTTCAGGACCAGGACACTTACCATTGCACATCAAATCTCTGTGTAGTTTAATTTGACAAATGAAAAAAAATGATTATCAGAGTTTATTCTTTCAGCATATTAATTTCCATTGGAATTTCACACTTGAAGATATTGGAGGTACATTTCCTCCATCTTTCTGACCTTCCAATCTCTCCCCTACCCCCCCCCCAAAAAAAAATAAACCCAACAACAACAACAAAAAAAACCCAAACCCAGCATCTACAAAACATTTAACAGGCATTCAGCTGAAAGGGCAGAACTGTTCTTTCTGTATGCAGTATATTGGATGTTTGGACTGAAGACAATTTTCCATGGTCTTTGTCTGTTAAGAACAATATTGAATCATGGAAGAGATTGTTTTAAACTAAAGTGGTTTCTGAGGAGAAGGTCTGGAAAAAGATGCTACCCACAGTTCATCTATCAGTTACCAAGCCACCTACAAGGGAGACTGCTGAAACTGAGAAAAGCAGTGTGCAGAGAAGTTCCAGGGAATTCGTTCCTTTATTCCTAAAGACATTGGATAAATCACTCTTTCTAATGGGGGGAGGAAGCTGGATTGCAGTGTTTTGACCATTCACCCCAGTTCAACAGCACTTGAAAACTCATTCTAACTTTCTGTATAAGCCTATCCTCCTCACTTCCCCACATCTAGCCACCCAGGATTTACTCCCATGTCTACTACATAGCAGTCATTTGATAAATGCTTGTTGATGGATTGATTATAGAGTAGGAAAGTGAGACACAAGGTAGAATTTAGAGGTAATCTAGTTTAAGGGGTCAGTAAAAACTTGTTTTAAAAATGTTTTGATAACTGGATTTCAGTATAATTGGTTTCCCTTGTAATTCTCTGTATTTTACTTTATATATTGATCAGGGGTCCATAGACAGATTGCCAAAGGGGTCCATGACACAGAAGAGTTTAAAGAACCCCTGATCTAGTTCAATCTCTTAATTTTATAAATAAGGAAACTGAAGTTCATGGAAAGAAAGTGATGTGCTTAAGGTCATATAGGGAGTGGTTGGATGATAGAAACAGGGATGGAAATTCTGGGCTCCTAATGGGCCTGGGGGTGGTTATTTGGAATTATGATTGTTTTTTGGCCACAGCAACTCTCAAGGGCCACCTACTAAGCTATAGAGCAGCTTTGATCTGCCCCATTGGAAGACTTGCCCACATGGACAAAATCACAGAACATTTTCATGGAAATTGAAGTAATTGAAGCATTGAAGTAATATTTATTGATATCATTAGGCAACCCAGTGATATCAAAATAGCATTGAATCTGGGATCAAGGGGCCTGGGTTCAGATCCCAACTTTGTTTTGCTACTTGATATCTATGGAACTTTGGGTAAATCACATAACTTCTCTCAGTTTCCTTATCTGTAAAAGAATGGTTGGACTAGATGGTTTCTAAGGTCCCTTCTAGTGCTAGATTGATGATAATAATATTTTTTTTTGGAGGGGGAAAGGCAGGGCAATTGAGGTTAAGTGACTTGCCCAAGGTCACATGGCTAGTAAGTCTGAGTCTAGTGCCTGAGACATAGTTTGTGTCTGAGGTCAGATTTGAACTCAGGTCCTCCTGACTCCAGGGCCGGTGCTCTATTCACTGCACTGATAATAATCTTATGATCTAATTTGTACCACTATATGTAATCAGTCAGCCAATAAGTGTTTATTAAGTGTTTTAACTATGAGGCAGGCACTGTGCTAAGCATGGGAATATAAATCCAACCTGGCCTGCCCTGGCATTTATTTAGTGCCAACTTTGTGCCAAGCACTGTTTTAGGATCTGGGAATACATAGAAAAAAAAACAGTTCTTGACCTCAAGGAAGTTACATTTTATTGGATACAACATCTACACAAATAAGTAAATGCACATTATTTTCAGGAGAATGAAAACACTAACAATTGGGGAGATCTGGGTAGGATACCTTACAAGATGGCATTTGAGTTGAGCCTTGAAGGAAGATGAGGATTCTCTAAGGTGGAATTAATGAGGGGGTTTGACCTTCTATGGAAAGGTAGATATATGGGAGATGGCAAGTCAAGTTGGGGGTGGATGGTGGAGTAGTCCAGGGTTGGGGTTCCAACCCGAAATGGTGAAAGAACAAGGGAAAAAGAGATTGGAGAGTTGAGGATAATGTATAACTGAGTGTGTCAACTATAGGCTAAAGCTCATGAAGGAAAGAAAGTGAATCCATACCAACACTGATGGACAATAAGGACTAGAGCTTAGGGTGAAGATGAAGGATAGAGTTAGGATGAGTGAGGTTGGGCAGAAGGAAAAGTAGAAGGAAAACACCTTTCCTTGATCTGGCTCTCTCCATTCTCTTCACCTCATCAAAGCTTATCTGTCCTCTGTTTCATTTTCTTAGGCCCCTACCAGGCAAAAGTATGGTATGGTAGAAAGAGCTAATAATTTGGCATTCAAGAGCTCTAACATTTATATCAGCTGGGTGATCATGGGCAAATCACTTTGCCTTAGTTTCTCTATTTAGTGGAGACGATACAAGGCCGTTTTGAGGATAGCACTTTGTAATATTCAAAGCATGTCACAAAAGTGAGATTATAATGAGTAGCCATATCTATCAACACCTTAGCTTGAATGAATTCCTGGACCAAGTCAGAGACAATATTCTATAGTGGAAAGGGTGCTGAAGTTGGAATCAGAGGGCTTAGGTTTGAATCCTGGCCTGCCAACTTACTACCCATGTGACTTCAGGCAAGCCATTATTTTTCTTTAGGCCTTGGTTCCTTCATTCATTAAATTATAGTACTGTATTAAATGATTTCTAATGTCCCCTGAAGTTGTAAATCTATGGACCTGAGTTTGAATAGGGAGTGGGGGAGGGAAGGTTTAAGAACATTTCTAGGCCAGGATAGTTTAAGATGGGGTGCTAGATAGATGCTCCCTAGGAACTGGTGGTGAGGGGAAAGGATAGGGGAAGGCATTGGATGGCCATTCCTTGGAGGGAAGCATTGCAGAAAGCAGAGATTCAGATGTGCCAGGTTCAGATGAAAGCACATTGGTCCACTGGGTAATTTTTGCTAGGTTTGTCCCTTCCTCTAGCCATGCTGGTTCCATCCCTTAGAGACTCATTAAAGGCCATTTTATCCTTTGAGTGTTTGGCCAATTGTTTTGGCTGGTAGAAGAGATAAATAGTCCATCAACAATCTTTCTGAGAAACCATGAACTGTTTTTCCCCCTGTTCCCAAATAAACCTTTATGCAGGAAAGAACACTCAGCCCTTGACCTGATTGATGTCTAATCAAAGAAGAGACTATGGAATCCCAGAATCTATAAATCAGGTTCCTATCTGGACTCTACAAAGAAAATCATGCCCTGATATAATCTTCCTCGGCCAGCGTTCAGACGTATTCACTGCAACTTTGAAATGCTGCCTGAATACATTCAGCCAGATGAGCCAGGAGTTCCACACACTGAGAGGTTGGGGGGTGGGGAGATGTGGGGAAGGGAGGGACTTGAGGCACTGAACTTCTTATTTTCCAACTAATTCAGTAGAACCTCTTCTATTAACTGAAGGGGCCCAGAGAAAATAGCCACTTGGAGGGAATTAAAATGAAGACAAACAAAAATTAATATTTTCCAACACATGGAATTTTTCCCACATAGTCCTATTCTTTGTTGTAGAAATGACCTTCCTGGTTATTTGAAAATCCTAGGATTTTTGAAGGCTGGGATAGTGGAATGTAAGTTTTGCCAGGTTCTATCCAACTGCATAGACTTTAAATGCTGACCCAGTAAGAAACTATCTGTGTCATCCAAGCTCTAGCTTGGCTAAGTGTGAGTTTCATCACCAGGAGACTGGGTAGCAGGCAATGATTTTTCAAACCAAGTTATTAAGATTACCTAAAAAAGGTATAGAGATATTATAGTCTGTGTGTTAAAGAGAAACAGGGGTTCCATGAGGTGGTTTTTTTTCCTTAGTAGTATTTTATTTTTTCCAATTACATGTAAAGATAGTTTTATTTTTATAATATTTTTATTTATTCATTTTTATAAGATCTTGAGTTTCAGATTTTTTCTCCTTCCCTCCATTCCACCCTCCCCAAGATGGCATGCGATTTGATAGAGGTGATACATGTACAATCATATTAAACATATTTCCACATTAGTCATGTTGTGAAAGAAGAATCAGAACAAAAAGGGAAAAAAATGAGAAAAGAGAAAATAGCTTTGCTTTGATCTGCATTTAGACTCCATAATTCTTTCTCTGGATGTGAATAGCATTTTCCATCTTGAGTCTTTGGAACTGTCTTAGATCCTTGCCTTGCTGAGAAGAGCTAAGCCTATCATAGTTGATCATCACACAATGTTGCTGTTACTGTGTATAATGTTCTCCAGGTTCTGCTCACTTCACTTTGCATCAGTTCATATCAGACTTCCCAGGTTTTTCTGAAATCTGCCTGCCCATCACTTCTTATGGAACAATAGTATTCCCTTACATTTATATACCACAACTTGTTCAGCCATTCCCCAGTTGATGGGCATCCCCTCAATTTCCGCTTCTTTGCCACCATCCATGAAGTTTTTAAAGAAGCAAGATGAATTTATTCATTCAGTTATTCACCTTGTATGCATCAAGTGTCTACTGTGAGCAGAACACTATGTGAGGTCCTGGCAGAGATATAAATAGTTCTTGTCCTCATGCAGCTTATAATCAAAAGAGAGCTAAGACAGATAAACATAATGTACAACATTACATGGCAGATGCTTTAGAGGTTGCATGAATAACACTTCATGGTCAAATTTCCACTTGTGGTCAAAAGATTACAGGCATCTGCTTTGCAGAGTTTTCTTTTTTTTCATTTGGAGTTTTCTTTTTCTTTTTTTTTGGGGGGGGGGAGGTAGGGCAAGTGGGATTAAGTGACTCGCCCAAGATCACACGGCTAGCTTTTGTGTTAAGTGTCTGAGGCCACATTTGAACCCAGGGCCAGTGATCTATTCACTGTGCCACCTAGCCACCCTTTGCAGAGTTTTCTAAATCACATTGGGATTTCTCACCCCAGAGTTCAGTAGAGTCCCAGGGTGTAAACCACCAGGGATGAGCCATAACCAACAGGCCTTAGATAATAGAACAAGAACATGTTCCACATTCCATCCCAGAAAAATGTGCGAATCAAATGGCAGTTCTCCTTTCACCGCCAGTGGAAAGCTGAGTCTGAAGTCTTATTCACAGGACCCTCTAATGTTACCCACCCCAGCCATCTGTCTCAGCATGTATCCGTCCTGCCATCACTGGTGTGCTCTTTAAGCTTTCTCCCTCTTGCTCTGGTCTCAGTAATTAAATTCCATCAATATTCCTGGTAAGGATTTGTCAATTTACTGCTCTACAGATCAATTCATAAGCTGTTCCTTGCTTCAGATGTCATTCTTATATGTGTGTTCTTTCCTCCATTGGAAGGAAAGCTCCATGGGGGCAAGGACTTTTCCACTTTTGCACACTTGTTATGATGCCTGGCATATAGTTAGCATTTAATAAATTACTTTTCACTCATTCATTCAATCAATCAATCACACTAACAGGGAGTCACAGTTAGGGCTTGGTCCAGTGTGCAAGTATTTTCTTACTCTAAATGTAAATTTACTTTTTTATGGTTTCTACCCATTACTCCTCGCTTTGCCCTCTGGGGCCTAAGAATAAGCCCAATCCTTCTTCCAGGTGGCATCTTTTCAGATATTTGAAGACAGTTTCTCTTCTTTGGGCCAAGTATCCCTACTATCCTCAAGCAGTCCTCATATAGTATGGTCTTGAGACTCTTACCACCCTGGCCATCCTCCTTGGTCAGGCTTTCCAGCCTATCTATATTCTTCCTAAAAAGTGGCCTTCCTAAAAACTGACCATGGTATATAGCAGATGTGTTCTGATTTGAGTAGAGTATAGTGGGCCTGTCACCAGCCTTATCTCCCTTGATGAGTCTGAGTTTGCATTTGGTTTCTTGTGTGTGTGTGTGTATGTGCGTGTGTGGTCTCTGTATGCATATTTCTAAATGAGTACATTCTTTAACTGTAATCCAAAACCAAATATAGATTTTAGATGGCCCATTGTTTTTGGATTACTATTAGCAAATGGAAGAGGATCTTAGAGTTGGAGAATCATCTGGTCCAACCTCCCACTTAGGGCAGGAATCCCTCTGTAACATCCTAATAGATGGTCAGACTTATAGCCTCAGTTCAAATGACTTTCCAATGACTGGAGAGCCCCACCTCCTCTGGGGATTTCCAGACAGTATACTCCTTGGAGAAAAACCCGATAGTGCACATAGTTACTGCTCAGAGTCCTACTTGGAGAAAAATGTCCCTTGGACAATCCAGGTCTGATAAGAAGGGATTTAATTGTTCAATCCCAAAAGTATGTTCACCTTCTGGTGGGGAAGGGGGAATCTAAATCATAGAATAGTTTCTACTAGTCTTGGGGAGACTGTACAGGGAAAGAGAGACTCACTGGAATGACAAAGGGTTGTCCTGATAGCAACCCCAAGTTTAAGTTTTTTTGGGAGGGAATTGAGTAGTCATTTGACTGCTTCAGGCTTCTGTGTCTATTCATGAGTTCCTATGCATCTTTAAAAAAAAAGTCTTGTTGATGTTTTGCTTTTACATTACAAACATTCATAGGTTGCACCCACTTTGTGAGAGGACTCTTGTAACAAGGTAAAACCAGGAAGTAAAACTAAAAATACATTTGGTGATCTCATCTGAAAGTGCACATAACATTTAACATCTGGAGCACCCACACCTTAAAAAAGAAATAACAGAAGTCTATTTTCTCTCCCTCCTACTCTCATTTCATTGGAAAAAGAAAAAACAAACAATTTTGGGGGGGTAAAAAATATACAGTCAAGCAAAACAAATGCCCTCAATGGCTATACATGTACACATATATGTATATTTAGACAAATTATACATATAATTTATATGAATATATATTTGTTGATGTATAAATCTATACATATATAGATACATGTATACATATAAATATGCAGATATATAGATACATGTGTAGATATACATCTATATATGTACATATTTATTAATAACACATGTATATGCACATGCATGTACATTGATTTGTGTGTGCACATAGGTATGGATATGTGTATACACATATGTATATTTATGCACTATATATATATTGTATATACATGCATACATACATATGTATACCCCCCTCACACATACCCCTGAATCCATTACCTCTCTCTATCCGCCAGAATTCAAATTGTCACTATATTGATACATTTTATGTAGAGTGAAATAACCTACTGCCCATATTATATACTGAGTGGCTATATGAAAGTTGGGAACTCTATTACCCATATTTGAGTAATCCTACTAGGGATGGAGGAACTGTGGCCTTGAGGTCACATGTAGCCCTCTAGGTCTTCAAGTGTAACACTGACTGAATCCAAACTTCACAGAGCAAATCCTTAACAAATCCTTAATAAAAGGATTTCTTCTGTAAAACTTGGACTCAGTCAAAAGACCACACTCAAGGACCTAGAAGGCTACATGTGGCCTTGAGGCTATGGGTTTCCCACCCCCGATTAGACAAACTATATCTATGCTTTATTTTGGAGATTTCCCTGTAGTAAAACTCCAAAGAAGATAATTGACCCTTTGGTCAACTTGGCCAGCTCTCAAGATTGAACCTGATTTGTGTGAACTCAGAGATTTTGGGGTGCTGTGGGTAATTGGTTATAATTATTAAATTCTATGATCTATGAACAACCATGAGGATATTTTTTAGATTTTGAACAGGAATGCCTGGACCTTAATTCTGGTGAAAGGACGAAAAGATGTCTATTTAGCAGTGATTAGAGTGCTAGACCTAGCGTCAAAACGACCTGAATTCGAATGTGACCTCAGATTCTAGCTATGTGATTCGGGGCAAGTCACTAAATCTCTGTCTGCCTCAGTTTCCTCATCTGTAAAATGGGAACAACAGTAGCATCTACCTTCCAGAGATGTTGTGGGGGTCAAATGAGATCAACAGTTATAAAGTGTACTGCCTGGAGCATAGTAGGCACTTTATAATGCTTGTTCCAATTTCCTCTTTTATTTTTCCTGGATTAGTGAGAAGTTGGGCTGATAGACACTGACTAATTACCTTCTATTTGAAGGATGGAGTATGCGTGCACACACACACACACATACACACTCATATACACACATACACAATGACAGAGAGACAGACAGCGACAGAGACAGAGAGACAAGAGAGAGATGAAGAGGAGAGAGAAATAAATGAGGGAGGGGGGATAGATAGAAGGGGACAAAATAGACAAGGAGAGATAGATGAGGGTGGGGGGAAAGAGAAAGAGAGGCAGAGACAGAGTCACAGAGTGCTAAAAGTTGCCTATGTTGAGAAGGGTTGGAGTGCCAAGTCATTGGTACTTGGCCCATATGCTGCCTACCTCTGTGTATGGGGGTAGGGCTGACTGAAGAATTGGCTAGATGGGCCCTTTGACATCTCTAGTGATTGGGAAGAAAGGTAAGGACTAAGGGCCTTTTCCAAGAGGCTCAGGGGATCTCTCTAGAATCTCCTACACTCACATTTTTTTCCCACAACCTTTGTTTTTATTCCCCTTAGATCCAAGTACAATGAAAGGGAAGAAGGCCCCAACTTAAGAGTTGGAGGATTTTGGTTCTTTTACTCTGTCACGTGCTAGGTGTGTGATCTTAGGAAAATTGCTCAAAGTATTCAATTTCTTTACCTGTAAAATGAGTGTAAGAAAACCTAACCTGCCTCCCAGGTTAGGTAATTAGGTTGTAATAATGAATAATGATGGTTGTAATAAGAAGAAAATGAAGTCATATATATGGAAGTATTTTGAAATTTGGGAACCAAAGGAAGAAGAAACTCCCTCCACTGGTGCAGATAGCCACCTAAGAGCTGCCCACTTAAGAGTCAGAGGACTTTAAACATATAAAGCTGCCCACAGCAGTGACAGGTTAAGTGAGGTGCTTACACTCACAACTGGCATGTACCAGGGAAAGGGTTTGACCCTAAGTCTTCCAGCCTCTGAAGCCCCTTTCAATGTACCATGACATGTTGCTTCTCCATCAAACATTATTATACAATTGTGAAGTATTAATATCTAATTGTAAATTATTTCTATTATTTAATTAGGGAAATATTTCCTTTTCATCAACTATGTCACCATCATATATATGACCTACTTTTTCCCATCTGACTGAACTAATGTGGGAGGGGAAAACATATCCTCTATCCACATTTCTCCTTCCTTAATCCCAATCTCCCAACCAAAAAATTCTAGAGAATTAACAATACTAAATTCCATTTATATAACACTTTAACATTTACCAAATCCCTTCCTTACAACCATTCAAAGAACAAGTATTATCTCCATTGAATGAGGTAAGGAACTCAAGGATGAGAGAAGTAAGTAGAGACCCTTGCCCAGGGTCAGAGCCAGGATTCCAATACAGGTAGGTTTCTCCTGCCTCTAAAGCCCTTTTTTTCCACAAGGCCAAAAATTTCTTTTCAGGACAACTGAGGAAGTGGAAAGGCCAGGGTTTGAAGCTGAGAGCTTCAGCTCCTTGTTGATTAAATTCTGATTGCTGAGCCAGCACCTGATTGGCAGTGGCCCAATGGAGACCAAGGAGCATGAGTCATTGGGTCACGGGATATGATGAATGACTCAAGGCAGTCTGTGGGGTGTCAGGAGGCCAGTGGAGGGCTGCAACTCTGAGGTATAGATTACACATTCAGTTATGCAACTGACCTCTCAATCATTATCTGTGACACCATGATTTTTCCCTAAAGCTACATCTGGGAGAAAGAGGGCTCTCATCTCTTATATCAGGGTCCCTGATCACAGGATCTTGAAGCCTTCTTTGGTCCATCTCCAAATGCCACAAGACCCTCTTCTTGTCTCCTCAAGGGAAAGGGCAATAGTTACAGTTCCTCTTGGAAACTTGACACCCTCACTGTCATTCTCCCCCTTGACATCTAGAGATCAGAACCAGTTCCTCATCAGCAATCAGTTAAGGATCCCAGGAACACATAAGCTCTTTTTCTGTGCAAACTTTATTATTCACTTCTGGGTCTAAATCAGGGGTGGGGAACCTGCAGCCTCGAGGTCACATGTGGTCCTCTAGGCTCTCAAGTTTGGCCCTTTGCCTGAATCCAAATTTCACAAAACTAATCCTTTTATTAGGGGAATTTGTTCTGTGAAGTTTGGATTCAGTCAAAGGGCCAAACTTGAGGGCCTAGAGGGCTACTTGTGGCCTCGAGGCTGCAGGTTTCCCACCCCTGGTCTAAAGGAACAAGGCTGATCTTACTGTAGCCAGAGTAATTGCCTACAGGGTGTAAGCTTGCCCAGACAAATATCTCTATCTGGTTCCCTGATGCCTGAAATTTGGCCATTAAAGATTCATTCCTTTGCTTAGAAATATGTACCCCATCAAAATACAAATGTCCCATAAGAAGGCTAAGTCACTGATGATAATTCATATTTATATAGTGCTTTAAGAGTTATGAAGTGTTTTTTCCCCACAACAAAACAACTTTTTATGAGGCAATAGTGCCGGTATTATCTCAATTTTATAGCTGAGGAAATAGACTCAGAAAGGTCACAGAACTAATAGCTCACATTTAGTGCTTCAGGGTTTATATGATGCTTTGTACATATTATCTTATTTGATTTAGCTGGATGAGGTAGGTATTTTTATTATCCCCATTTTTTCTTTTCTTTTTTTTTTCTTTTTAGAGTGGGAAAGGCAGAGCAATTGGGGCTAAGTGACTTGCCTAAGGTATATGGCTATTAAGTATTAAGTGTCTGAGGCCGCATTTGAACTCAGGTCCTCCTGATTCCAGGGCTGGTGCTCTATTCACTGTGCCACCTAACCACCCCAAACCCCATTTTTTCAGACAGGGAAGCAGTGACTGAGAAATTAAATGATTTGCTCAAAAACACACAGCAAGTATCAGTAATAATAACGGTAATACGATAACTGGCATTTGATCCTTGCAAAAACCCTGGAAGGGAAGTATTGTTATTATCTCCATTTTCCAAATGAGGTAACTGAGGCAGACTGAAATTAGGTGACTTGTCCAGGGTCACACAGCTAGTAAGTATCTGAGGCTGCATTTGAATTCAGGTCTTCCTGATTCCAAGTCTATCTATCTATCCACTGTGCCACCTAGCTGCCATGGATAGTAAAAGGCAATTTTCTATGAATGTAGTTCCTGCTGGCTCTGAGACCAGAGCTCTTTCCAGTATATCACAGTAACCTAACCATTATCATTTTAGTGTGAATACATTTAAAATAATTGTACCAGAGACACTATTTCATTTGATATTCACAACAGCCCTTTGTGGTAGGTCCTATTGTACCCATTTTGCAGATAGGAAACACAATCAGAAATGTTAAATGACTTGTCCAGGTCACAGAGTTAACTTTGACTAAGGCAGGATTCAAACCCAGATCCTTCCAATTCCAAGCCCAGTGTACTGGGACACCTAGTGGCCTCATTCATCAGAATTTTGCCTGACATGAAGTTTTGGAGTAGCTTGTGAAGAAAAGGAAGATTGGGGTATCATAGGCAAATTTAGTTTATTTCACATTTTCTGACAGGGCTAATATTAAGAACTGACATTTACAAAGCACTTTAAAGTCTGCAAAGTGACACACATATGTATATAAATATACAAGATATATGCATGTATGTATATAATCTTGTTTGAACCTTACAATAGGTCCATTTTATAGATAAATAATAATAGCTAGCATTATACAGTGCTTTAAGATTTGTAAATCATTTTATATATGCCATCTTGTTTAATACTAATAGGTTTTAGTTATTATTATCCCCATTTTATAGAATAGGAAGCTGAGGCCCTGAGAAGTTAAGGCATTTTCCCATGGTCATATAGCTAGGAAGTGTCAGAGGCCGTGTTTGAACACAGATGTTCTTGACAGCAAGTCCAGTACTCCCTATCTAGGAAAAGAGATGGCTGGAGTGAGGGGGGGGAGGGTAGCAGTATCCAAATCTGCCCTTTTGAGCATTGTTGTTGCTCAGTCATTTTTCAGACATGTCCAACTCTTTTTTTTTTTTATCTCATTTGGGGTTTCCTTGGCAGAGATACTGGAATGGTTTACTATTTCATTCTCCAGCTCATTTTTCAGATGACGATGAAGTGATTTGCCCAAGGTCACACAACTAGTAAGTGTCTGAGGTCAGATTTGAACTTAGATCTTCCTGACTCCCGGCCTGGTGCTCTATCCACTGTGCCCCCTAGCTGCCCCTTTGGGAGCAGCAGTCCTTAGAAATTCATGCTTTAGAAGATGCTTTCCAGCAAGAAAGGTCTTCTATGAAGGAGACATGACAGAGGGAATCTTTGTATGAATCAAGCTTCCTCTTCTTCCTCAATGCCCTTACTGGGCAAGGGAGAAAAGGAAATAAGCATTCTTTATTAAGCATTCTCCGCTAGGCACTGGGATGTGAATACAAAAATAACAAAACAGAAAGACAGATTCTGCCATCAAAGAGCTTGCATTCTAATGAGGAAAGAGAGAACACAAAAGGGAGCTGGGAAAGATGGTGCTGGTGAAGGTATGGTTTTGAAGTCCAGAAGCCAGAAAGGGGTAAGGAGGGGAATGAAGCCTGGCCTGAGCCCCTCTACAAAATGGAGATTCCAAGAAGAACCATAAAAGGACCTTATAAACTCTTGGGAAACATGCTGGTACAGTGGAAAGAATCCTTGATTTGCAATTAGAAGACCTGTATTTAAATCCTGTTTCTGCTATTTGCTTCCAGTTTGACCTTAGGCAAGCCACATGACCTCTCTGGGCCTCAGTGTCCTTATCTGTAAACCAGGAGGGCGGGGGACTAGATTGTTGAAGGTCCCTTCTAGCTCTACATCTCAG
This sequence comes from Gymnobelideus leadbeateri, assembly GCA_011680675.1. Classification (NCBI taxonomy): domain Eukaryota; kingdom Metazoa; phylum Chordata; class Mammalia; order Diprotodontia; family Petauridae; genus Gymnobelideus; species Gymnobelideus leadbeateri. The sequence goes on along the minus strand of WOXC01010390.1, from coordinate 956,869 downwards.
TGATGGGGTGATGGGACCTGGGCCCCTAAAGAAATGGCATGTCTTTGAAAGCAACCCAGTACCTGAATTTTGCCATACATTTCAGCAGCCCAGATCACTGGCGTCTTCAGCTAAGGCACCTGGCCCACCCCAGCCCACCTAGATCACCTAATTAGCTTACTTGACATTCATTTCACATTGCACCTGGCCTACTCCAGACTACTTTCCGTTCCTTAATCCCACCCAGTTCCTTTCACTGTACTTTTGTGTATAGCATCAGTACCATCCTTATTAGTTTGCAGGTTCCTTAAGAATCTTGCCCAATTTATTGGTGTCACAATAAACTTTACCACTTGACTGGAAGACAGTTTGAGTGTATGAATTCCTTCCAGATGGATGCTGCCCCATACCCTCACATTTGGGGTTCCCAGAAACCCTAAACCATGTCATCAGGAACCCTCCTTTCCTCCATCATTTAGACCTCTCAGCATCGTTAACTTTAGTTTGTGATTAAAGCTGGGAGAGACCTCAAAAAGCATCTGATTCAGTCACCTACCTTTACAAATAAGGAAACTAAGGCCAAGGGACAGTCACTAAGTAAAAGAACAGGGACTTCAAACCTAGGACTTCTGACTCATAGGTAGATGTCCTTTCCATTAAATTCTGCCTCAGTCTGGTACAATGGAAGGAGACCTGCATTTGGGGATAGAGGACTCAGGTTCAAATCCCCCTTCCTTGCTTTACTTCTCAGTTGGACCTCAGTTTCCTCATTTATAAAACAAAGGGGTTAGGCTTCATAGCTTCTAGGGTCCCTTACCCTTTTAAATCTATGGTTTTCTGTTGCCCTAAATTTGTTCCCCCCCCCCCCAGGAAATTCTACCTGGCCCTGAGCCCAGTGGCTAAGAGACATAGACTCTTAAGAGTTGGAAGGGACTAGAAAGGCTTCATCCAACCCTCTGCCTATGCATGCACTTCCTGGGCCTGTGGGGCAGGCTTTCTGTCCAGCCAAGTGAAAAACAGCTATTTCTCTTCTAAAGCTAGGTGTATTCCTTAAGAGAAACAAGTAGGTACATAGTTTGGGATACAGTCCAATCCTGTTGTTACCCCTGAATAACTCTGGCCTCTTACAGGCATTATGCCCTGGGGGATTTTTTTTTTTTAAGAATGAAATCCATTCAATAAGTTCCATGTCCTGGCTTTTAGGAATGAGAAATAAGAGCCCAAATACCCAGGGGCATGTCAGGCTCTGTCCTTTCCTCCTTTGGGGGCAAATCCATATTGTCAACAGGCCTTTTGTGTTTCATATTCTTCACCTACTCCAAATTGCTGGGGGAGAAGCTTTTGGACTCCAGTGATCTCGATCTCTCTCTCTCTCTCTCTCTCTCTCTCTCTCTCTCTCTCTCTCTCTCTCTCTCTCTCTCTCTGTCTCTCTCTCTCTCTCTCTCTCTCTCTCTCTCGGAATTTTTTCCCACTAGATAAGATTCTTCTTTGGTTTAATTATTTGTGACTCTGTATGAAGGCAGAGAGAGACAGGAAATGACCCCTATAGGTCCATTTCTCTGTGATTCTCCATGCTTTCTCCTTGTAGAAGCTTACATCTCCAAGATTTCTTTACATTGAACCTATGGGACATTAACTCGGCTCTCCTGCATCTCCAACTGTGAAAAGAATGTTCTGTCTTATGTCCCTGAGGCTGGAATCTTTAAGAAGGGTAGACTATAATCCTGGATTAAAATTTTTTGAGGTTGATGTATGTGTGTAGGGGTGGAGTCATAGGAATTTTTCGGATTGTCAGACTTCCTCGAATTTGAGATTTCTGCAATAATATCCTACTACATTAAACTGCAATTTGTTTGTATTTGTTACCAAAGACAAGAAGTGTCCTTCTACCAGGTGGGGACATGGAATTGTAGACAATGATAAATATGCAAAAAAAGCACCAATAAAACACCAAAAACTGCATAGAAGAAAGCAAAATGTCAGAAGGGGGTGCAAACAAATCAAGCAGTTTTGTATGTCTATACATACATGCATACAAGTTTTAAAAAACAAACTGCACATAACATTAGTTTGCAGTTCTTTTGTGGATTCAAATGTTTATTTTTGTTGAAGAGTTCACAATAGAGAAGAAAAAATTTTAAAATGGAATCTCTGTAATCAGTGTCTACATTCTCTGGAGAAGAGAAGACTTGGGGTGAGGGGCATGATATTATCTTCAAATACTTGAAGGGCAGTTTTGTGTAGAAGAAAAGCTTAGACTTGTTCTGCTTTGGCCCCTCCCAGAAGAACTAGGCCAGACTTGTGAAGGTTACAGGGAGATACATTTCAGCTCAATATAAGGGAAAAAATGCCTTATTTTGAAGAGGGTCACCCACTAAGAGGGTAAGGGTTGCTCTGGAGACCCCAAAATACCAACATGCCGGGTCCTGCTGAATGAATTCCACTTGAGTCTTCTCAGCCAAAGAAAAGTAAAATTTATTAAAATTTCCCTTGCATTAGACACAGAGTAAGTCTGTGCTAGGTCATTCAATGGCCCTCTCACTCTTCTATGGCATTCTATGGTGCTCTCACACCATATGGTGTGAGATTGGGTCTTATATACAGAAGGTTGTGGGAGGAATCTAGGGGTGGTCTAGAGGAGGAATTTGGGAAGGGTCTTCAGGAGGAGTTAATGAGGTCAATGAGTGGTTAAGGGTGGGAGGTCATCTAGAGACTACAGACAGTGGTGGGCTAAGCCAGTTCAAGGGTGGATTGATATTTGGATAGGCTCAAGGGTGGGAAGTAGATGAACAATGGAGGGCTAGGCTAGTAACTACGCTAGTAGTTCGCAGTTAGTAACTAAGTTAGAGGTCTGGGCCCAGCCACAATGTAAGGCTTATTGCCTCATGCAAATGCCTCATCAAATGAGACAATTTAATCAAGAGTCCAGGGGAGGTTCCTAGAGCCTTTACCTCAAGGACTCAAGGAGAGCTCAAGGGGGCTCCCAGAGCCCATACCTCATCAATTTGATAATCAGAACTGTGCAACAGCCAAGTAGACTACTTGGGGGAAATACTGAATTTTTCATCAGTGGAGGTTCTAAAGTAGAAGCTGGATGATCAGCTGCCATGGATGTGAAAGATGGTGTCCATGGATCAGGAATGGGTTGGATGAGATGATCTCCAATTGCCCTTCCATCTCTAAGATTCATTCAGAGTGTTTGTGTGACTGCAGTACACCCAAACATATTTATCATTTCCCACTGTGGTATATACACAGAAGAGGCCCCCTTTAGGTACAAATGGAAATATCCTCCAATGGCCAAACAATTCCCTTATTAGGGAATTTGCCTTTGTGTCCAATTGAAGTCATCATCTGGTCCCTTCAAAGTGGCAAAGGAGACAAACTATGTAGAGTCAATATTAGATGGGCACACTTGTATTCTTTTGTAAAACTCTGAACTGTCTCAGTGATTTTGAAAAACAATCTAGAATTATGCAAGGAAAATTACTATTCATATCCTGGACATGGACCTCAGAAAGGTAAAAGTCAGAAAGGCCTCATGTGTACTCATATGTATTATATAACATAAATTCATATATGTTTATACAAATATATATTATGTGTGAATAAATGCCTATTCATAGAAGCAATGTTGTGGTAGCAAAAAAAAACAACCCAACTGAAAAAAAGTGAGTACCCATCAACTATTGTATGATCAAATGCATTATGAGATATTAATGTAATGGAATATTTCTGTGCAGTAAGGAGCAATTGATTTGAGGAATTTGGAGACACACGAGAAGACTTAGATGCAGAATGGAGTAAGCAGAACCTGAAGAACAATATATACAATAGTATAAATGATGACAATGAAAAAAGGCTGCTGGATGAGCACCAAAGACGGGAGGACAGAATGCTGGACTAAGAATCTCGGGGTCATAGCATCACAGAGCTGGAGCTGGAAGGAACCGCAGGTGTCATCAATTCTAATTCTCTCATTTACTGGGTGAGAAAAGGGGAGATTAAGATTATTATCACACAGACAGTAAGTATCAGAGGTGGGATTTGAATTGAGTTGGGATACTGGGATACAGATGGGACCTTTTGGGGTCTGTTTCCTAATTTGGAAAATGAGGGGATGGGACTTTTTGACCTTGGAGGTCATTTCACTTTTTAGATCTAGATCCGTGGTCCCGTGATCTTATGATCAACTTCATTTCTGGAAGACTGATATTGAAACACACACCTCTCTCCCTGTAGAAGAGAGTGGGGGTATTGATACACATAGGCAGAGCAGGCCTCTGAAGTCAGTTGGTTAAATGTTTTTCTTTGTTATCAAGGGCTATCTGTAGGGTGGAAGAAATGGCCAAGGAATAAAAACAAAAAGCAGCCATGAAACTGGATAAATAAACAAACAGGTGGTGTACAGCAAAGGGAGACCTGGATCAAGAGCCAGAAGACTGGAGTTGGAGCCTCTACTCATTCTTCCAGGTATTAACCAAATGAGGTAGACAAGACAGTTGATATCTTTTTTTGCATCATTCTTTTCACTTGTAAAAAACAATACTTATCTTCTCTATATCACAGATTGATTATGAGGATAATATGTAGAAATAATAGTAGCTTTAATTCATTTAATGATTTTGCAGTTTGCAAAAATGCTTTGTACACATTGTCTTTTGTCATGATCACAACAGCACCCCAAGAGCAGTCACTGATGGCTTAATGTCAACATGGAAGGACCCCTCCAGTTGTGGAGATTAAAAAGATTTGAGAGACATAGTTTCTGGGTAATTTAACCATTTTATTAATAAGGCCAGCATGCTTATTAATAAAAGGATGGTCATTTGATTGTCTCTCTTAGACCAAAGACAAGCATGGCAGCCAGGCTCACAGTTTATATGGTCTTTGAAGAGTTCCCCATGGTAGGAATCAACCCTGATTGATTAACAATTAATGAGAGAATGGATATTACAATGAGGGGCAGAGAGTGACATCATACCCTTGGACAGAGAGACTATCTCTATACCCAGACCACCCCCAGTCTCGGGCAATTTATGCAAAGAATTTATGTCCTACCCAAGTCTGTGAAGAACACAATGATTATTCCACCTGGGTGGAGTCTAATTAATAAAGTCCAATCTCATTATCAGAAATTTCCTTCAAGAGATTGAACTTTTTAAAATCAAGATTTTTAAAAAAGGGGAAACTCTTGATATCCCCAAATCATTGGTCATTTTTTTTTATAAAGCAATTGGGGTTAAGTAACTTGTTCAAGGTTATACTACCAGTTATTTTTGTGTGGGTGTTTAGAGGCCAAAACCGATCCTGGGTCCCCCTGACTCCAGGGCCAACACTCTTACTCACTGTGCCACTTAGCCTCCCCTAAATCATTGGTTATTAATAATTATTTTTCTCACTGTGAAGTGCACCAAAGGTTTATCTTTGCTCTATGATACTTAGAATCTTTGTTGATGCCTTGGGTACAGGCATGGAAGGCATGCTATTCATATTAGGAGATGACACAAAGGGAGCATAGTTAGCATATCTGATGACAGAATAAGGATTTAAAACAACTGAAAAACTGGAACATTGGGCTAAACTTAGTAAAGTGACATTGAATAGAGATAAATGTAAAGTCTTAAAATTGAATTAAAAAAATCAAGGTCAGAAGTATATAAAGTATATTATGAGATTTTAAGGTAAAATATTTCTGCACGGTAAGAAATGATGGATGAGGAATTTGGAAACACATGGGAAGACTTGGAATGGATGGCTAATGAAATAAGAACAATCTACACAATGACTACAGTAATATAAATGAAAACATTAAAAGACTGCCAAACTTAGATGAACTCCAGTGACTAGAGGAAAGAATTCTAGACCTAGGGTCAAAGAGTCATGGGATCCTAGATACATGGCAATTCTCTTGAAAAAGATATGGGAGCTTTTTAGAAGACTGGAAGCTCAATATAGGTTCCCCATGTGATATGGCTCAATGTGGATAGTGGATGGAAGTTGTAAAGAGATGAATTTAATTTTGATATAAGAAAATGCTTCCCAACAATTGGAACTCCTCCAAAGTGAAATGAGCTACCTTTGGAGGTAATGGGTTTCCCCTCACCAACATCTTCAGGGAAAGGCTATGGGACTACTTGTTGAGGAAATGATAGAGGGAGTTCATACTTGGGTCTGGGGTGGACAATATAACTTTGAGGTTCTTTCCAACCAAAGTTGTGTTGGAACCAGTGAAATAGGCTCATAGGAGTCTATTGTTAAATTTTCAGTGTGAATATTTACACCTCTGAAAGCAGCAAAGGCTACGAAACAGGGCTTGATTGATTGTTTTGCTGATTGTGTAGACATGTTAATAATGCAGATTAAACTTAAGAGTACATGTGTGTATACTTTTTCAGAGATCACGTTCTTTCCTTCATATAAAATCACTATTTTAATATTGCCCTTAATAAAGAGAAATTATTTACACTTCAATTCATACTGTTTCCATTATGGTCCATACATCTATGGCAACGTTGAGCTTGGATTCTGTAATTTTGTCAATCTTCAAAAATAATGCATACTTACCTCTTATTGCTTTATATTAAGAGTAATGTTAGCACAATATGAATTAATTCAGTTTTTTTCTTTTTTAAAATATGGCACAAGGATCATATACAAAGATGTTCCCACAACTTGAGTGGATCTTTGAATAGATCATTGCTACTTACTCATCCAAGACTTTTTAGCAGCTGGACAACCCAGCTAAAAAGAATTCACTGTAATGAAAGAGTTGGGGGAATCGAGAAAGGGGGTGAAAACTATACTATGGTAAGGAAGCATAACTTCAGAGAGCAGGATGTTAAACATTTACTAGAATATCATGACTTCCAACTCTAAGATTCTGTAATTCTACAATGGGTTGCCCTTGTAGGTTTTTTGAGTAGGGATATGATGAAAGCAGTGCCTTGGAAGAATTAATCATATTTTGGTGTATAGAATGGATTTATTCTTTTTCTCTCTTTTTTTCCTTTCTTCTTCCACTTGGATATCTGCTCTTAATGTATAACTTCCAAGGATATACCTACTATTAGAGTTCTCTGGAGATATAAAATCTTGACTGTCTAGTGCAGGAATCTGCTATAATTGTGTATTAACAATGCAATATTCACTATGCCTATGGCAATTATAAATAGGCTTATGTGGTTATTAATCACAAAATATATCAGTCTCTCTATATGGGGGATAAAGCCAGAGAATTTATTAAAATACCAAATAACCGAGTCTCAAAACCAGAAAGTCAAAGCCATCAGGGTAGTTATGAAATTGGCACCAGTAGTTAACATAGTAAACAACCACATTCTTAAGCCTTCAAAACAGAACAGGCTACTTCAGGCAAAGGTCCTTCTCTCCCAACTCTCAGCAACTGCTCAGCGTCCAGGAAGCGTGCTCACAACAGCTCCGGCCCCCCGCAGTTCCAGTTCCCGGCAGCCCCCAACAAGAGTCCTTAGCAGAAATTCTGGCTGGCTTAAAAAGAGATTTGGGCCTCCATAACCCTTACAAATTGGTTCAGGATAAGGGGGAAAGAGCCTCCATTTATACCACACTTTAAAATCATTGGTTCTAAATAGCACCCTCCAATTTCACAACTTGTGTACTGATAAAGTAAAAGTTAAGACTGTTTAATTCAAGGAAGAAAACTCTAATGGATGACTTGATTGCTGTTATCAAGAAAATGAAGGATTCCTGTTGGAATGCAGTTTTGTGGTCCTCTGTATCTTCAGAAGACTAAGACAAAAAGAAATTAGGAAAAGGCAGTGAAGAGTCTTGGACTTACAGTCAGGAGAGAGCTGGTTTTGAATCCTGGATGCAATACTTATAACTGTGTGACTGTGGGCAAGTCACTTAACCTCTTTGACATTCAGTTTCTTCACCTATAAAATGGAAACAATAATATCTGTAGCATTTACTTCACAGAATGGTTGTGAAGATCAAACGAGATGTTATTTGCAAAGTGCTTTGTAAATCTTAAAACACTGTATAAAGGGTAGCTATGATGATGATGATGATGATGATGATGATGATGATGATGATGATGATGAAAGTGATCATTATTAATTAAACAGCCTCTCAGTCTCTCATTAAACATTTAAGTATTTCTGCCAGGCATTGTGTTAAGCACCGGGGGATACAAAGAAAGGCAATTTCCTCAGGGTCATGGGGGATAGAATGTTGGGTTTTTTTTCATAATGAAAAAGCAGTTACTTTTTTCAAAGTTATCATTCCAAATATCTGAGTTTGACAGAAAAGGATCAGTACAGTTTCTGAGATATGGATACAAAAGAAACCATTTTTCCAAATATTGGGATAAGTCTTTTGAAGAAAAGCCCTGGGGATGTATACATGTTCCAGGGGCAAATCCCAGCATCCAAAGTGCAAAGACATAAAGCTGTGATAATACTCACTTTAAATTCTACTCTCTTGACTATTAGATAGACAGGTTGTGAGGGAAACACTTTTTTTTTAAAGCAATTGGGGTTAAGTAACTTGCTCAAGGTTACACAGATAGTTATTTGTTTATGTGTGGGTGCTAGTTTTCCAAGGCCAGAACCAATCCCGGCTCCTCCTGACTCCAGGGCTGGCGCTCTTACTCACTGTGCCACCTAGCCGCCCCTACACTTTGTAAGTTTTAAGGCAACATATAGGTATGTTATCATCATTGTTTGTTATTCTTTATGCCTTTTAAACCTATTCTTTCTTTTGACACTAATCAGATGCCCGTCCCTTGCCTAATAACCATGTTCCTCTCTAATGGGGACTATTTCTTCTCTTGTCCTTGGACTCATAGGGCCAGGAGGTAGCATGGCCTTACTCCATGCCCATCTCAGTCACTTGTAGACTTTAATCTTCCCCTCTAATTTATTCACCAGCCTTTCCTCCCTTAGAGTTCACTCTGGGATTCTTAACTCTATCCATATAACCCTTTCCTCGGTTCTATGATTCATTTGAACAATTTCTGCATTTGTCTTTATACTTAAATGCCAGGAGTTCTGACCTGAAAGGGATGTCAGTGCTTAAAAAAATAAATAAAACTACCTGAACGGTGCATCCTATACTAGTTAGTGATAAGAAAGAGGGTGAGAGTTTCTTTTCAAATCTTTCTGTTCATTGGTTTTATAAATACAACCTATCATTTGGCTAGGAAGAGACGCCTTTTCTTTTTTTTTTTTTTTAAGCAATTGGGGTTAAGTAACTTGCTCAAGGTTACACGGCTAGTTATTATTTATGCGTGGGTGCTCATTTTCTGAGGCTGGGTCTGATCTCGGGTCATCCCAACTCCGAGGCCGGCGCTCTTACTCACTGCGCCACCTAGCCACCCCTTTAGGGCAATTGGGGTTAAGGAACTTGCCCAAGGTTACACAGGTGTTTTTTTTTTTGTGTGTGTGTGGGTTAAGTGTCTGAGGCCGGCTCCGAACTCAGGTCCTTCTGACTCCAGGGCTGACGCTCTTACTCACTGTGCCACCTAGCCGCCCCTAAGAGATGCCTTTTCTAATTACTGAACTTTAAAAATGATGGTTTTCATTAACAGGGCAAAAATGTGCTTTAAAACTTGGACTGTGGTTGAGACCTATAAAACTTTGGTGAGGGTGGGGTGGAGGGCTCTTTGGAAGGCTCTGCACAATGATAGGCCATGCCAGATTCTAAAATGACCATATGGCATTGTGTATGATGCATGTTTGATGAAACCACAGAATTGTGTGGATTTGTAGACACTGAATAATGTAAGAAATCCGCAGTCCAGATGAAAGGATCAAGACAGGTTCCTGAACAGAAGAGTCACCAGCCCAGCTAACTCAAGCAGCACCCTTTGTTTCACATTTCTCTAATGCACCCATCATATAATATTCTGTATTAAAACTATCCCAGGCTGGTGTGTTATCCCTTCACTAGACAAATAACATGAGGGTAGGTAATATGTTTTTCTCATCGAAAGCCTCTTTCCCCTAGAGAGTCCTGTGCAGTAGGCACTTACTAGAGGGGTGTGTGCATTGATCTGCTCACTATTTCTCCTTAGCTTGAGCCCACCTCCCTACACTTTGCTTCACATTCTCAAGGAGTTGAAAGAATTTTTTTTTCCTTTGGGGTTGTTGTTCTTTCTTTGTCTTTGAAGAGTTCCAGTGACATCACAGGTGATATCTTGACTTGGGTGTGAATTGAATTTAAGTGAAGAAGAGTTGCCCAAAGTCATCAGCCCCACTTTCTCTGTCATCAAAGTCCAGTGGCAGGACAAAAGTCAAGATGACTGGTGATGGCTTGGGATGCAGTCGACGACTTGGCATCATTGTTGTCTGACCAAGCTCTAAGTGCCCCAAAGCAGCTGCTTCAGCCATCTTCACGGTCATTTTGGAAAAATTGTTCTCATCCATCCATTTCACTGGGGGAAGTCTTTCTTTTCTTTTTTTTTTTTTTGAGGGGGGAAGGCAAGGCAATTGGGATTAAGTGACTTACCCAGGGTCACACTGCTAGTAAGTGTCAACTAAGGCTGGATTTGCACTCAGGTCCTCCTGACTCCAAGGCCGATGCTCTATTCACTGTGCCATCTAACTGCCCAGGAAGTCTTCATATGTGTGGTATAGACACCCTCCTAACTCACTGAAGGGTTTGAGGCCTGTGGGTTACCCTCAATCTGATTTAGTCAGTTTGCTGAGATAGCTTTACCAGGGTGTGGCTATGTACATGTTACAGCTTCTTGGAGCCACAGGTGAGAGTTGGGTCACGGGGGGCAGGTGGATGGACAGGCCTGGAAAGAGCTTGGCAAGCCCTCACACCAGATGTGCTAATCCTCCCTGAACATCCCATATACCTCTTTGTTTTCCTTTGGTATTTATAGGGTAGTCAGAATATGAAGCTATGGGAGGAAAAGCCTGAGCATGTGTGTATATGTATATTGTATGTGTATGTGTGCATTTGTGCGTGTATGTGGGCATGGGTTAGCTCAGGTCTCAAGACAGCCACAGCTACTTCTATACAACTGCAGGATTTATTAATAGATAACAAACCTCTGTTGGAGCATTCATGGAACATTCACATGCAAAAATGGATATGAGGAGATGTGTCACTGTACTGTCACCTTTGGATCCCAGCTTTGTTCTGCATCTGAGGAATGAAGCCACAAATATAACTATAATCCAGTAAATTAGCTCTACTAAAGTCCAGAACAATTCAGAGTAGCCCAAAGAATCTAAAGTCTGGGGAAGCTAGATGGTCCAGTGAATAGAACATTGGCTCTGGAATCTGTAGGACCTGTGTTCAAATTTGACCTTCAGACACTTGACACACTTACTAGCTGTGTGACCTTGGGCAAGTCACTTAACCCCCAATTGCCTTGCCTTTCCCCCTCCAAAAAATACGTAAAAATCAAAGAATCCAGAATCTGTGAATTTGGTGTTGAGGTAGAGACAAGAAACATTTTATGAATATGCCAGTGTTGGGTGAGTGGTTACATGTCAGATAAGCATAAAAACATCCATCATTCCATGTTTTTCATACAATACCCTCTTCCTCCCTCCGAGGGAAGGGAACACTTCAAATCAGCTTATATCAGTGTGATAGCTATCTGATTACTTGTTTATATTTATATAATTTAACAAGATGCTGCATTTTTGTAGTACTTTAACATTACAAAAATAAAACCTTCATAGATCCTCTCATTTCATCCTCAGAGCAAGTCTGTGAGGTAGGCAAAGCAGGTCCTTGACTGTCGTTAACAAAATGAGGGGTTGGGACTAGACGACCTCTTATGTTACTTCCCACTCTATATCTGTATCTGTTGTTGCTGAGTTGTTTCAGTCATGTCCAAGTCTTTCTGAGGCCATTTGGGATTTTCTTGGCAAAGATACTGGAGTGGCTTACTTTTTCCTTCTCCAGCTCATTTTACAGATGAGGAAACTGATGCAAACAGGGTGAAGTGACTTGCCCAGGGTCACACAGCTAGTACATATATGACGTCAAATTTGAACTCAGGTTTTCCTGACTCCAGGTCTGGTGCTCTATCCAATAATTTTAAATAATAAAAGCTAGAATTTATATAGCACTTTAAGGTTTATAAAGTGCTTTAAAAATGTTTTCTCATTTGATCCTTACAACTATCTTGGGAGGTAGTTGCCATTAATATCCCTATTTTACAGATAAGGGAATGGAGGCAAACAGAAGTTAAGTGACTTTTCCAGGGTTCCCTAGTTACTAAGTGCTTGAGGATGGATTTGAACTCTGGTCTTCCTAACTCTAAGTCCTGTGCTATTTTCACTGTACCACTTAGCTAGAATAGACGACTTCTATAGTTGTTCTTTCTAAAGTGCTATTATTATCATCATTTTACAGATGTGGAAATTGAGGCAGACTGAGGTCAAATGAATCTCCTAGGGTCATGCAGTTAGTAAGTCTCTGAGGCTGAATCTGAACTCAGATCTTCCTGACTCCAAGTCCCATGCTCTGACCATTGTGCAACTTAGCTAGTAGTTGGTTATATGATTTAAATGATTTATATTTATACCCATTTATATGATTATAGGATTTAAAACAAAAATGGACCCTAGAGATCATCTTGTCCTACTCTCTCCTCCTCTTATACATGAGGAAAGCAAACCCAGAGCAGAGAAGAGACTTTCTTAGTAGCAGTCCTGGGATTTAGAGCCAACCTTCTAACTTAGAATCTATTACTCTTAGCATCACCATGCCATCACAGAATCACAGAATTTCATGACTGGAAAAATCGGAAGGGCAGAGACAAGATGGTAGATAGAAGCCAGCATTCTTGCTAAGTTCTCCTGGTACATCTCTTCTACAAGAATTTTAAAACCATTCTAAACTGAATTCTGAGATGGAAAGTCAGCAAAAAGTCACAGTGAATCATTTTTCCCAGCCTAGGATAGCATAAGAAGACAGAAAGAGAGGTCTATGGACACTGGGGTGGGGACTGGCTAGAATCACTGAATGGCAGAAGTGGCACTGGCTTTGTGCTGTAGTAGTAGCAGCAACAGTGAGCTAAACACCAGGTCAGAAGAGATCACAGGGGACCCCAATATTAGCACTGGAAGCAGGCAATTCTGTTGCCCATTATCTAGTTCTGGGTTACACTTCCAAAGCAGAGAGGAGTAGTCCCTGTTTTGAGGGAGCAGGGGTCTCTACTATGGTGATGAGGAAGCTAAAGACATAAACTCAGGTGAAGGCAATAACGTAAAAACATCTATAAGCAAAGCCTCAAAGAAAAATGTGGATTGAACACAACATGAATTCCTAGAAGAACAAAAGAATGAGATTTTTAAAAAGAGGAAAAAAGACTTTTAAAAATCAAGTAAGAGCAGTAGAAGGAAAATTACAAAAAAGAAGTGAGAGCAATGTAAGATAATTATGAAATGAGAAAATGTTGGGACAAGAAGCACAAAAAATACTGAAGAAAATAGCTCCTTAAAATCAGAATTTGTCAGGTAGAAGCTAGTGACTTTATGAGACATCCGGAAACAATAAAACAAAGTAAAAAGACCAAAAAATTAGAAGAAAAATATTAAATATTTAATAGGAAAAACAGGAGACCTGGAAAATAGATCCAGGAGAGATAATTTAAGAATAATTGGAAAGGGATTGTTATGGCCTTTGAGTTCAATTCATACCTGACTGCAACTATAATTAAATGCTAAATGTTAATTGATTCACAGAGAATAATACGGGCTGCTCTCTATGTGGGAATGGGAACAAGACAGTTTAGCATACCCCTGAAGAACAGAGCAAAGATAGTGAATTTTTTTCTTAGTTCAGAGGAAGCTAGTCATAAGAAAAGACCTCTTGTTTGGGTATAGTTAAGTCTGTGTGAGGAGTAGAAGTAGGAATGAAAAGAGGTCCCTATGGCTACCCCAGGAAAGAGAAGCTTACTGGTACCTTGACCTGGATTGGCTATTGGAACTAGGGTAGAGTTAAGAGGAGAGTATGGGCTTCTCTGGGATAGAGAGTGTGCCAGGGAGACAATGATCTGCATCGGAAATAGAGTGAATTTGGGTGACTGGCTGCAGTTGTTTAGAATGTGAATTCTGAATTCATTCATTCACTCAAAAGCCCTGACTGTCTGTGATTCGTGGTGTTAAGTACTTGGGAAGATTAAAAAGACAAGCCTTTCTATTTTCATGGCATTCATAGTCCAGTAGGGCTAGTAAGACATATACACAAATAAATATAATAAAAACTAGAATAAGATAAATGCATGAGAGAACTACAAGAAAAATGTGATGAGATTTGATGGGAGACTACTATTTGCTAGGAAAGAGTCATGGGAAAATGTTCATGGAGGCTTGCCCGAGGTTGCAGTTTCTACATATGCACGTCTGTGTTTATATATAGAAGGTGGGGTTGGGTACATTGGAAAACTCCTCCTAATTTAATACTGAGCCATTAGTGACTACTCTGGGTCCAGCCATTCAACCCATTCCAAATCCACCTAATTGTGTCTAGTTCACTTCTTTCTATCTTATTCACAAGAATATTGTGATAGGTTTGGTTTAATGCTTTGCTAAAATATTTCCACAGCATTCCCCTGATCCTAATAATCTAGCAATCTTGGATGAAAATGGAAATGAAATTAGTCTAAAAATGGGCTCATCTTGTTGATGCCATACTTGTTCTTTGTGTTAATTTCTTTCTTTTCTTGATGTTCCTGGAATGATAGGTCCCAGGATTTTACCAGCAATCAAACTCAAGGTCTACAGTTTGCAGACTACATTCTCTTCCCTTTTTGAAAACTGGAATGTTTCCCTTCTTTCACATTCTCTCTCTGTGAACTTTCAAAGATCACGGAGAGTGGCTGAGCGTCATTCAGGTGCTTAACTACAGATATGGTTCATCTCTGCCAAGGGATTTGACCTCATTAAGGGCAGCCAGGTACTCTTCTATATTTTCTTAGTCATTTTTGACACTTCTACTTGTGATATCATTCTTGACATGGAATGATAATGAAAATAATAAAATAGCATTTAAAGAGAGCTTTAAGGCTTACAAAGTGTATTATAAATATCTCACTTTATCTTCACAACAACCCTGGGAGGTAGGTCCTATTATTATCCCTATTTTATATCAGAATCACAGTTGAATATCTATGCCTTCCTTCCTTCTGTTACCATCATTCTATTCAGACCTGGCAGGGCTTCCATCCTTCTTCAGTCCTCCTCTTTCCCTCCAGTACAAGTCAAGAAAACCTAAACAAAACAATCCCTAAACAGTCCTCAGTTTTCCTTACTAACTTCACCTAATTCTGGACTTTAGCCCTTCTGACACTCTATAATCTGTCCTTACTTCCTTTTTCAGTATGTGTCTTTTCAAAACATGTGTTGGTTGGTGAGTTTCCCCATGCATCCATTCTCTTTTCCATTATTCACATTATTCTCTTTTGACAGCTCACATTTTCCTCCTCCAACAGCTGCCTGTGTGTCCTTAGGTAAGCTCATTGCCTCCCCGGGTCTCAACTTTCTTATCAATAAGAGAACTGAAAAACGACATTTGTTCTACTTTTGTTCTTCATTTCTTGGAGAGCTATGACTATGGTTCCACTCAAAGTCCTTGCTTGGATTTGTATCCCCAAAACTTAGCAC
This sequence comes from Gymnobelideus leadbeateri, assembly GCA_011680675.1. Lineage (NCBI taxonomy): Eukaryota > Metazoa > Chordata > Mammalia > Diprotodontia > Petauridae > Gymnobelideus > Gymnobelideus leadbeateri. Next base: position 941,276 of record WOXC01010390.1, on the reverse strand, counting down.
AATGCTTGGCACATAATAAACACTTAATAAATGCTTATTACCTAGGTACTTAAATCAGGGAAACTTGGGACCCTTCAAAACCGTCTGTAATTTTGGCTCTGACAGAAACCAGTAAACAAACTCACTTGGAGAAATAGTTCTTCTGGGCTCCTAGGCCTTTCAGTCTCATCATAGATAAGTTCTTAAAAGCAGACGTATTTACTAATGGATTTCATTGTTTTCTTTCAGGAAGGGACTTATCGGCAGCCCTATCTTCCTCTTCACATGCCATTTTGGACTTTGCTTGGCCATTAATGGCTTTCAGAATTGGATAGAGCTGACATTTGTGGAGATTACAAAGGAAGCCTCCCTTTTGGGGCTGGGTGCATAAACAGAATTGTCACACTATGTGTTTGGATCTTCTGTTACAACTATCTCCCTCTTCTTATAGCTATAAGCTTTGTACAGAGATAAATATATTACTTGAAGGTTTGCAAAGCACTTCACAAATATTATTCCATATTATTCTCCCTAATGACCTTGGGAGGTAGGTGCTACTATTGGCTCCATTTTGCAAATGAAGAAGCTGAGGGAGACATAGGTTGAATGACTTGGCCAGGGTCACATGTCTATCTATAGTAAGTGTTTGAGGCAGAATCTGAACTCACATCTTCCTGACACTGGGGCCAGGGCCCTATCTAGTCCCTGACCTAGCTGTTTTCTTAGAGGGCTGTTTTCTTTTTGGTAACGATTACTTGAGAATTCTGAATCCAAGGTCCAAATTTTCAAATAAATTTTTAAAAAGCAGAGGGGAAGAAATAGTCATGAATGTATTTAGGGGAAACAAAAGACATATGCAGAAGATGGAGAAGCATTTGAATGAAAGCCTAGAATTCCTATAAGGCTGCAGGAGAGCTGGCTTTTGAGAGAACAGCCTTCCTCCCTCTCTCCTTTCCTCCCCTTCTCCTTCTCTCTCCTCCCCTCCCCCACAATAGATTTGCTTTATTTAACATGTAGCTTTTGATTACATCACCCCAAGAATTTGTGTTGGCTGGACTGAGAACAGGGCATCACTTGTGACCCTGAGATAACAGATCGTTTTTCTTAAACAGTTTCTCATGCATTTCCCTGGGGTTTTCCATATGGATTAAACATACACTGCTCTCTTTATGGTGGGCATTTGGCAAATGTCAATTCAGTTCAATTCAATAAACATTTATCAAGAGCCAGCCAGTCTAGGTCACTGAGGGTTGTATATTTGTCAGTACTGGCCTTGGAGTCCTGGAGAGCCCAGCTGGAGTTCTAGCTCTGTAACATAGTTGCTGTGTTAAAATCTGGGTTGACTGACTGCTCTCTGAATCTATGTCAGCCTTTACAGACAACACTCTGTTTTCTTCCTCTAACACCACCTCTGTGGTCTGTAGGAAAGTCAGCTGACCTCTTTGGGCCTCAGTTTCCTCATCTGGCCTTTTTGCTGTTCCTTATATGTAGATTCTATCTCCTATCTCCATGCTCTTGCACTGATTGCCCCCTTCCTGCCTGGAACATACTCCTTCCTCACCTGTGCCTCTTAGAATTTTATATTTCTTTTGGAATTCTGACATAAAACCTTCCCTGATTCCCGTTCACCCCAGCTAGCTAATGCCTTGACCCCTCCCCATAAATTTTCCTTTTGTATTTATTTTGTACACACACACACACACACACACACACACACACACACACTCTGTCTCCTCTGATAAAATGTAAGCTTCTTGAGGGTAGGAACTATTACACTTTTAATCTCCTGTGCCTAGCACAAAGTCTGGAACATAGCTTGTGTACTTAATAAATAAATGCTTGTCGATATAATCGATTTGCATGCAAGCATAGGAGTTTTCACCTCAAACCCAATTAATGTCAAAGCAGAATACCTAGACTTCTTTTAAATTTTTAAATATTTTGATATTTTCCCAATTATATATTAAAATAATTTTAATGTATTTTTAAAGTTTTGAATTCCAAATTCTATCTCTCCCTCCTTGCTTTCCCCCTTCTCTGAGATGGTAAACAATCTAAAACATGTTATACATGTAAGATCTAGATTTCTTTTTTTTTTTTTAAAGCAATTGGGGTTAAGTAACTTGCTCAAGGTTACACGGCTAGTCATTATTTATGCGTGGGTGCTCATTTTCTGAGGCCGGATCTGATCTCGGGTCATCCCAACTCCGAGGCCGGCGCTCTTACTCACTGCGCCACCTAGCCGCCCCTTTAGGGCAATTGGGGTTAAGTAACTTGCCCAAGGTTACACGGCTAGGTTTTTTGTTTGTGTGGATTAAGTGTTGGAGGCCGGCTCCGAACTCAGGTCCTTCTGACTCCAGGGCCGGTGCTCTATTCACTGCGCCACCTAGCCGCCCCAAGATCTAGATTTCTTAATGAAACCAATTAATCAAAGGTGTAAATAACTCCTTAATCCGTTTCAGAAGAGTGAAGTTCTTTGATCATTTGATCTGATGCTATATAAGAAACACTTTTTGATTGATAGAGGGGATCTATCATACCCTAAGGGGGCTTTGAATAAAAGAGCAAGCCAGTCTAGGGATTGGGGGAACTAGGGCTTCAATCTTTTTGGCAGCTTGCTAGTTGAGTTGGAATTGAAGAAATTTTCCAGGTGATGACAACCTTGTGAACTTCAAAGGTTGGAAGATCTGGATTTCTCATTGTCAGGGTAGCAATGTCTACTTGACCCACAGTAGCTGATGGCAGCACCTGAGAGACACACCAAGGACAAATTAGCCACAATGAAGAAAGGTAGCTTCAGGATTCTACATAGTAATGGACATCAGAGCCCAGCAGAAAGCTATACCAAAGCAGAATTCCATAAGGACCTCTTGATGAAAGGAGAAAAAGATTTCCACTAGCCAGGAGCTGGGAAGTTACCCTTTGGCCACATGGGATCTCTATAATTGGGCTCAACCTTCTCAGGGACCTTGTAAGTGTAAGGAGGAAATGTGCCCTGTGTTTTCAAGGGATGTTTTTGTTATGGTGATTTTTGCTATACATGCTTAGAGAAATAATCCTTTAAAAAAGTCAATAAACTCTGGCTGATAATCAACAGGGAATACACCAATGGGGGCTTGTAAGCACTAGTACTAAAAATACCAACTCCTCAGGGTTTCCCTGAAGGGAGAAATAGTAAGCTGCCCTGTGGGAATTCAACCTGCTAGTCCTAGTAGGAGTTGGGGAAGTAATCCTAGAATGCTGTAACATGTAAAATGAGGCATTGGGCTACATAATCTCTCAGGTCCCTTCCAGTTCCAACATTGTTATGCATCCAAGGGAAAGTTCCTCAGAGATGTGTCCTGTCTGTTTTATATATGTGGGTCAATAGCAGCAATAATAGAATCTAGAATACAGAATCACTGGAGGAAAGGAAGGAGAGATTTTAATTCCCTTGTCCTCTCCTTTTCAAGTACCCTGCACTGAGACAACTATACATCAGAGAAAGACCAGATATAACATCTCCTAAAATTAATCAAAATATGGACCCTAGTGTGAGGAATAAAGTGAGACTGTCCTCACAGTTTCTGTATCCCATTATTTCTGTATTACTAGTTTCTATGGTCCCCTGAGTTAGGTAACAGTATAATTAGGCAGCTTAAAGTTCAGTCATATTGAACTTACTAAGTTATAGAAGAGGGAGAGCTGGACTTGAAGTCAGGAAAACTTGTGTTAAAATCCTATCTTGAGGTGTCACAGTGGCTGGCACTGGAGTCAGGAGTCCTGAGTTCAAATCTGCCCTCAGACAATTACTAGCTGTGTGACCTTGTACAAGTCATTTAACTCCCATGTTTCCTCATCTGGAAAATGATCTAGGGAAGGAAATACCAAACCATTTCCATACCTTTGCCAAGAAGACCCCAAATGGAGTCTTTAGAGACAAAAATGAAAAACAACTGAATTGAATGATCTGTATGATACCATGAAAAAGGAAGGTAGAAATAGTCTTGGGCAAGTCACTTAACCTTTTTTTGTGTGTGCCTCAATTTGCTCATCTGTAAAATGGGGATAATAATAGCAACTACCTCACAGGGTTGGGAGGCTCAAATGAGATGACACATGTAAGGTACTTTGCAAACCCTAAAGAGCTATGTAAATGCTACCTACAATAATGAGGAGGAGGGGGATGATGATGTGAAGGCATGATGACCTCAGAGATGACCTCATCTATGTGAGCACTTCCCCAGCCCCAACACTCCTGGATGGAAACTTCTTCTTCTTCTTTTTTTTGCCTTTTTTGGAGGGCAATTGGGGTTAAGTGACTTGTCCAAGGTCACACAGCTGGTTTTGTGTTATGTGTCTGAGGCCGGATTTGAACTCAGGTCCTCCTGACTCCATGGCCGGTGGTCTATTCACTGGGCCACCTAGCCGCCGGGGATGGAAACTTCTTGAGGACAGAGAGTATGCATGTTTTAGTTCTACAGACTTAGAACTGACTTGGCCTTTCGAGATCACTGAGTCCAGCTGCGTCATTTTAGCCAGGAGGGCTCTCAGGCTTCTCAAAGTGAGAGGACCAGCTTGAGGTCTCACAGGGAATTAGAAGCGGCAGAATCAGCACTTGAACCCAGAACTCCTCTCGGAATCATTGTGCACGGCGTTCATTCCGTGATCATTCACGGCTCCTTGCCGCAATGTTTGGTACCAAGGAGGAGCTTAATCACTTGTTGATTGATTCAAGTCCGAAGCTGTTTTCAGCTTTACCAAGTTCATCGTCCTCGTGATCCCAACAACCCTTGAGAGGCAGGTGTTATTTTTGGCTCCTTTTGACAGATGGTGAAAAAAAAGCTCAGAGTCTTTAAATGATTTGCCCAGGATCCTGCAAGAAGTAAATATCCAAAGCGGGGCTTGAGTTCAGATGTTTCTGACAGTCTGGTGTTCTCTGCTAAGCCACACAATTTCTTTTTAAACGTCAGCTGCTAAGAGAAGTGGGGCAGGCAAAGGGGGCTGGGACGTGCGGTCAAAACCTTTCTGATGCCATGTTGTTGCCTCTGCCCCTGACCATCCTGATGCTGAGTCAGGGGCCAGGACTGCCTTGATCCCCACTACAGCCACCGCTGTATTGTCTGGCCCGAGAAACATGGGATTCAGGCGCTGACCCAAGGTGCTTTATGGGAGTTCAGGCAGGGGACTGCCAGTCCTGTCAGGCTAGCCAGCTTCCCTCCCCTTAACCCACTCTCACCTCCAACGTTCCTTGCTCCAGTCTCTTGCCTGTGCTCGTATTGGCAGCTCTGGGGCTGGGATTGAAAGGAGAATTCATTTATTCCTTCCCATTTTGTGCGGTTTTAAGTTGGAATGGCATGCTTGATATCCATGTGAACCTTTCTCCCCTAATCTCATTTTTCCCTCTCTGCCTTGTTGTCTATTGAGATGCTTAGCTGGACTGTTTGACATTTTTACTTAAAACCGTTGGGCTTAACTGGTGCTGGCTAAATATATTTTGACCTCAGTTGTGACCTGCCATTCCCTCCTCCTCAGCTAGTGTTGCCAAGGGCTGCCCCGAGCCAAAACCTCCTCTTTTTCTGGATGCCGATTAACCTAAACAGATTGGCAAAGATTACTCAGCCTCTTCAGCCTCTCCCGTTCTGTGCTGAATGGAGAAGCTAGTTGGTAGGCGGAAAGCTCAGGTGTGTCAATTTCTTCCACAGATGCACCTGCCTTGCCATATGGTTACCTTGAAAAATGGGCAGTTTCTAAGGATGTTGGTTTTGTTCTCTGCTCCCAATTGTAAGCTTGGGGCTGCTTTAAAGAGATAATTTGGGCCTCCAATGAGGCTTTGGGTAGACACAAACTCTTATAGCTTATTTTATATGGATGCTGGAGGGAGCGGAGGGAAAAATTAAGGGCCCTAGAATGGAAATTGCAGAAAGACTCTTGGATGCCAGGTTTCCAGACTACAAGTTTCCATTTCTTTTTAAAAATTTGTTTTATTGATATTTTATTTATATTGTCTAAATTTTCCCTTGTATCTTTTCCCCTTTTTCCAAGAGAGACATTCCATAACAAAGAATTTAAGTTCCCACTTCAAACCACCTTTATCTTCCCATAGAGAGACCCTCCCTCCTCCAATATTGTCCCCCACCTCTTCTCCCCCCTCCACTCTGTTTCCCCTGTCTTCAGTCTGAACTCATGTACACCTCCCTGTTTCTAGTCCTCATCTTACATAGTATACTCAGATTTGCCAGACTTGGCTGAGGATTGGATATACTAGGAAAGGAGAATGGAAAAGAAAATAATCCCAAACTCAGAGACTTGAGGACACTTGAAGCTCATATGCTCATTTCTGGTTTAAAGGATGGCTAGAGTAATAGAATTAAAAGGCAAGTCTTAAACCTAGATATTTGATTGTGCATTCTGAGAACCCTGGGAGAGGGAGGTGGATTCCTCTTCACATTGCTTCTCTGAAACGTCTCTCCCTCAAACTCTTAAGCCTAAACTCCTCAGGCCACCCCTGGCCTAAACCCCAAACAGTCTTTGATGGAGTAGCATAGACAGTAATGACTGAGTATGGAGTGACTCATTGTTCTGGGTCATGAGTACTCAGTAAACACTCTCAACTTTATCTTTCCTGAAAGATGAGTCAAATCTTATTGGGTCTTATAATAGGATGCTGGCTGAGATTTTTCTCTCACTGCATCTTCTACAGGGAAAAATGGTTTCCAACAACTGTTGGAAGTTAACATCCCTTTGCTTACTCTTTGACAAAGTGGAACAGTGATTTGCCTATTCCTAAGTAGAGAAACAATAATAATAACTCACATTTCTATGGCACTTTTGAGCTTTGCCAGCTAGATAGGATGAATAATCTCATCATTTCCATTTTGTTGTTGTTCAGTGGTTTCAGTGGTGTCTGATTCTTTGTGACCACATTTGGGATTTTCTTGGCAAAGATGCTGGTATGGTTTGCCATTTCCTTCTTTGGCTCATTTTACAGATGAGGAAACTGAGGCAGAGTTAAGTGAGTTGCCCACAGTCACACAGCTAGTAAATGTCTGAGGCTGGGTTTGAACTCAGGAAGATGTCTTCCTGATTCCAGGCCTGACATTCCACTTACTTTGCCACCTAGATGCCCATTTAAAAATCAGAATTTCTATTTTACTGATGTAGAAACCAAAGCTTGGAGAAGTTGGGACTTGCCCTGTCATAGTGCTATTACGTGGAAGAAGGACTTGGGTTTCTGACTCCAAATCCACACCTCTTTCTACCATACTACAGCCTACATAGTGCCAGAGGAACTGTAGTAGAGTGGAAAGTATGCTGGAGTTGGGGGCAGGAGACTTGAATTCAGATCCTGTTTTAGGCACCAGCAAGTCGTGTGATTCCAAATCAGCATTTTCTCCACCAGCTGAGCTCCCCATGATTGGCTTTGTGACCACAGGCTATTTCTCAGAGACTTAGTTTCTTCATATGCAAAAATTGGGGATACTAAAACTATCATTCCCTCCCTCACAGGATTGCTGTAAGAAAAGTAGTCAGCAATGTGGTCTAGAAATGGGCTTTGTGGTCATTATTAGAAGGAGCACAGATCAATTCTTTTTTGGCTTAGGATCACAGGGTCAGGACTAGAAGAGATGGAGGGGTTATCTAGTCGGGACCTCCAATTTTACAAGTGGGGGAATTAAGGCCCAGGCACTTACTTGATATATATTCAGAGTTAGAAAGTACCTAAGATATCATCCAGATCAACCCTCTCATTTTCTAAATGGGGAAACTGAGGCTATAGAGGTAAGGTACCTAAGATAGTAGATAAAAGAACTTGGATGGGAACCTAGTTCTTATGACTGGACTTGGAATCAGAAGACCTGAGTTCAAATTCTGCCTCAGATACCCTTTGTCTGCACAACTCTGGACAAATAATTTAACTTTTCTGGGCCTCAGAATCCTTATTTGTCAAATGAGGGAATTAGAATGGATTCTTTCTCAGGCCCCTTCTGGCTCTCAATCCTGTCCTTTAACTCTCTATTCAACACTCTTGTCCCTGTCCTGGATGGCTTCCCTATACTGTACCACATGAAGACTCAAACTGAAGGTGGGGATCTGAGAAACACCACAATGGGCTGAAAAGTGACAAATTTCATCAAATGGTTATGTAGTCAAAACAGTGGGTAGCCCGGCATCCCTCCTCACAAACATTCCTAATTGACAGGATGTGTTAGCATTGTACAGAGCAATGAGGATGCAACAGGCAAAGGAAGAGTGTCAGAGAGGCATAATTTCCAGTCCCTGGGCTTCTTCTCCCACTCACACCCTGAGTCATGTTGCCAATTTGTAAAGCTCATGAAGATGAAAGGAATGCTCAAAATAGCCAGTATTCTCAGCATAAGGAAGATAGCTGTGTTAGTTAACCTCCCCAAGAACTTATTGGCTCTCTGTCCCCTGCAAACAACAATTCTCCTAGCATGATTCCAAAATAAAATGCTGATTTTAATCACAAGGCTACAGTTCATGCTAGGCTGGAGGAAAACATCAGTTGGTACCAACAAATGTTATTCCTGGGTTCATAGGATTTCAAGCTGGAGGGGACCTTCGAGATCCCCTAATCTAATAATAATAGTTAACTTTTTTACATAATGCTCACAAGTTTGCACAACACGTTGCATACATTATCTCATTTTATCCTCACAAGAGCTCAGTGAGGGAGATGCAAAAGGCATTATTTCCCTCATCTTACAGAAGAGCATACTGAAGGGACTGGCCCCTAAATGATACACGTAGTTTCAGAGATTCAGATTCAAGCCCACATTTCTCCAACTCTCAAGTCCAGCCTTCTTTTCACTGTATCCCAAGGCCTCCACGTGCTCTCTGGAGTTCTAATATATTATGTACATACAGTGATTTAATTAATATAGGAAGCTCTTGATAGCCTCTTTATAACTCCGACCACAGATCAGTGAGTCATCTGGAACTTTAATTTTAGAGAGTTGCCTGGGACACTGAGAAATTAAGAGATTTTTCCACCACCACATAGCTAGTGTGTGTCAGAAGTGGGATTTGAACTCAGGTCTTCTAGCCTCCACATTTATCACTCTTTCCCCTCTGCCATGCCTGGACCTTTCCAGGTCCAGACCACATGTATGTGGCGAGAGGTTCAGAAGGACGCAAAAATAGCCCTTTTTTATGCTGTGAGCTTGGATATGTTTAGTGCAAGGGTCCGATTGTCACCTCTGAATCTCCTTATCCTTTCTTCCCATCCATAGCCCTATTGCTTTCTTCAAGGAGATTCAGAAGGATAAGGTAGACACTGGAGAGTGAGGCATCCGTGATCAAAGAGTGTATGGGGTAATCTCCCCTGGGATGTCCAAGTATCTGTCTCTGGGTCATAGCAATCAAATGAGTCTGAATCTTCAATGGTGCTGTCCATGGTGAGCCTCCGGCCTCCGGTCACATAGAGCTTGTTCCCAATCACCGTGGCCCCATGGTGCATCCTTCTATCTTTCATGTCAGCACACTTCACAAATTTGTTGGATTGAGGGTCATAAGCAAGGAGCCTCCTTGTATAACCTGAGAACAGAGTAATGCATTGTCACCATTAGCGTTGTGGATGAAGGCAGACATGGCCTGCTCGTCAGGTGTGCAGATGACACAAAATGGGGAGAGGTGGCTAAACTGAAACTTAGTAGACAAAGACATCAAATCATATATCTGAGTTTAAGAAATTGACTATAAAGTACAAGGTGATTAGTCAGCAGTTTGTGTGAAAAAGATCTAGGAGTTTTTAGTGGGCTATAAATGTAATCTGAGTCAATAGTGTGATTTTTGTTCTTTTGGTCCAGATCTGTGATTTTATCTGTGAAGGGAATTCCCCTGTGAGGGAGCTCCCTCTACCAATGCAGAATGACAACCTCTCTTCAACTAATAGGTTTAGAGAGTTGCCTGGGATGTGGAGACTTTAAGCAACATGCTTGGGACACCAATCCAGCATGGATCAGAGGTCTTTCCAAGTCTAAGTCTAGCCATTTCTCACTCCATGATGCCTTTCCGTAGTCAGAAAAGCGAAAGCATAAGAGCATGCATTTGGGCTGCATTAAGATAACATCCCCCAAGAGTAAGGAACGGATAGTCCAGTACACGTCACAGACTGGAATATTGTGTTCGATCCTGGTTATGATATTTTAGGAAGGACAATGATAGGGATTGTTCAGACAAGGGCAAGTAGAAGGTGAAGGGATTTGAGTTTGTGCCATATGAGGACTGGATGAATGGGATATGGGTAAAAAGAAAAGATAAAAAGAAGGAAAAAAGGTCTTCTCTTGGAGAGAGAAGACTTAGAGTGGAGCTGATCTCGTCAAACACTAAAAAGGCTGACGCACAGAAGAGAGATCAGGCTTGTCCCGTTTGGCCCAAGAAGGCAGAATTAGAAACCAAGACCAGAAGCTGCAAAGAGGCCAATGTGGGCTCCATTTAAAGCCCTCTCTAGCAGTTAGTGCTAGCCCACTGTAGAAGAATCTGCCTTGGGAAGTGGTGGGTTCCCCATCCCTGGAGGTCTTAGAGCAAAATCCAGATGCTTATTTACCAGGTATTTTGTAATGTGGGTTCTTTTGGGGGCAGGAGTTGTACTAAATGACCATTGAGGGTCCTCCTAACTCTGAAAATCTGGAATCTCAATCCTCTCCAGCTTTGGGGAAGAGCTTGTGCAAAAGCAAGGAGGCAGGGGATGGAGATGGAAGACTCCAGGACTGTCTGGCTGGAATGCAGAGCGCAGGCAGGGAAATGACATGGATCCTAGGACCCAGAGCTGGAGATCACCAACTCTAAACTCCTCCTGGTGTAGTCTCCACTTTGACAAAGGCTTTAAGGAGCTCAAACAGCCAGTGAAACAATTTTGGTTTCTTTCTTTTTTCCTCTAAAATGTCAGCTATTAAGGGGCAAGAACCATATAGGTCACTGCCCAACCATTTGCAACATATGTTACCTGATGACATAGTCTGTCACCTAAAAGAGTGCCATGCAGACTATGGGCACTGGGTCAATGGTAAAAGTCCTAAGTGAATTGAGATGATTATTAATAGGTTCTCATTTCTGGCTATTGCATAGAGTAAACCTAATACTTGATGGTTACTTAAAATCCAAACATATCTCTTTACCATGTTTCTTTCTTTCTTTCTTTCTTGATTATTTATGGAGGCAATCGGGGGTCACACAGCTACTAATTGTCTGTGGTTGAATTTGAACTCTGGTCCTCCTGACTCCAGGGTTGGTGCTCTATCCACTGCACCACCTAGAACACTGATATATTTAAACCTGCTCAAGAACAGGGAGCTGGTGTTTTCTCATTAACTCAATTTAATTAAGAGAGGATAAAGAATCTTCTTTCAGATTGCTCATTATTCTAAGAAGAGAGAAATGCCTTAAAGAAACTAAACTAAGGGTGTGTTTGTCCTTCATTTTCAAAGATAACTATAGTGTCAGGGAAATGATGAAATGACTTGCAGTTGACTTTGATTTGAGTGAGTGAGGGTTGTGCAAGGTCACCAGCCTCACTTTCTCCTCCAGAGCCATCTGGATCCAGTGACCAGATATTCATTAGGATAACTGGAGATGACCCAGGATGCAGTGGAAGACCCTGACCCTTTTAGGCTAAGGCCTTTTCAAGTACTCACTTAGGGTGAGGTAAGGACCATTCAGTGAATAGGCCTCTTTAAGAAGTGAGTCAAGGGATGGCCCCTTTAATTAGAAAAAAAGAAAGAACAAAAAATCACTCTGGGAGGGGAAGACCCTCAGGGTTGCTATTCCAAAGAGAAATACAAATTAATATTATATAGTGTTGTAAGGTTTACAAAGTGTTTTCTTCAGGATCATCCTCTGAGATAGGAGGTGCAGGTATTGTTATCTTCATTGTACAGATGAAGGAACTGAGGCTGGGAGAGGTGAGGACACTTGCGCCAGATTCCTAGGTAGTAAGTGTCAGAGCTGGGATTTCAAGACCAGAGCTCTTTCTAATTCCTATTTAAAAAGGTTGTCAGAATGGCATATTTCTTTGAGTTCTTCTTATCTAATGGAGGATCCAGGTTCATACCCAAATGTAGTCATACTTCATGCAAATGTACCTCCCACAATGATAATTTGGCCCCTGAGAACCACCGCTGGAGCACAAACATTCTTGATCATCCTAGTCTCCATTCTGAACCATGTGTTTCTGGAAATATGGTAAACCTGTAAGAGAATATGGCAGGGTCATAACAATCAGAGCACAGCATTGTTTTTAAGTCATTAAAGTATATTCCTTATCCAGAATAAAAGAACACAGGGGTAACATGATTCCAGGATGATCCCATGATACTCAAAGTTTAATCTTGATGTGGCCAAGTGTTTTATAAAATAGTCCAATATTTCTGCATAATAAGATGTTCATAGGACTGAGAAATGGATCACATATAGTTCAACTGTCTCATTTTTATTATTTGGCCAACCACAACCTGGGAACTCGTGACTTACATAAATGGTGAGTTTCAAAGATAGGGTTCAAACCCCAATCTTCCAAATCTAGTACAAACATAGATGTAGATGCCAGCTCCACTTGATTCTCTACACTTTTCTGCCTCCATCCCAGCTTGCTTCCCACTCACCCTAGAGATGCATTTGTCTCTGTGGCTTCCTCCTCTGAGTGGTGAAGAAGTACCCAAGCCAGTCATACTCACTTCCTTCCTGGCTCTTCTTACTCTCTGGCCTTTTACAACTTCCTCCCCCAGCCTAACTTTGCAGCTTTATTTTATATGTTGCGTTCCCTCATTAGAATTGTAAGTTCCATGAGAGTAAAACTATCTTTATTTTTGCTTATATTTGTATTACCAGTGCTCAGCATAGACTACATAGTAAGTGCTTAATAAATGCTCTATCTACCTATCCATCTCTCTACCTATTATCTGTCTGTTATCTATCATTGTCTATCCATCTCTCTCTCTGTGTTCATCTATCACTCTCTCTCTATATCCATCTCCCTTTCTATTAATCTCCATCTTTCTACCTATCCATCTTTCTCCCTCCATTTCTCTTTCCCCCTCAACCCAATCCCCTTTCTCTCTAAAAGGGACTTTGAAGATTCCCTCATTTTATGGTGAGGAAGTGAGGCTCAGACTATGAAGGACTTGCCCAGGGTCACACACTTGGTAGGTGCCAGAGCTAGAATTGGACAAGGATCTCTGACTCCACATCCTGCCCTCCTGCCCAGCACTCTACTGTCTCCCACTTCCTTCTACACCACATTGTGTCTCAGAGCTTTGAATATACCTCCTTTAATAGGAAATGTAGTGTCTTTTCACCAGTTTAATGCTGGGTCCCTCCCACTTTTCAACATACTCTGAAGGCAAAAAAAGAGAGCCTGAGTTCTGCTATTCCATTTGGAGAAGGTGGGGTGGCCTTTGAGTCATTTAGCACAGAATCAGAATCTGAGTTGGAAGGCACCTAATGGACCATCTAATCTAGCCTGCACTTGAATGGGAATCTTTACTACAACATAAGTGGGCATCCAGCCTTGTCTTGGAGACCTTTTGTGAACAGGTACCCACAACTTCCTGAGGCAGCATTTCAGTTTGTGGTAGCTCTAATTGGTAGGTGGGGCAGCTGGGTGGCAGAGCACATAGAGCACCTGCCATGGAATCAGGAAGACCTGAGTTCAAATCCAGCCTCAGACACGAGCCATGTGACCCTGGGCAAGTTGCTTAAACCTGTTTCCTTTATTTTCTTCATCTGTAAGATGAGCTGGAGAAGGAAAAGAAGGCAAACCACTCCGGTATCCTTGCCAAGAAAACCCCAAATAGGATCATGGAAAGTTGGGTATGACTGAAATGATTCAATAATAAAAAGTTGGTAGGAAGATTTTCCCTTCATATTTTCATTGATGTGAAGCTGAAAGGGTTCTCAAAGGTGGCTTATTATGAAAGGTGGCCTTTTTATTTTCCAGATTAGGAAACAGAAGTACAGGTCACACAGACAATGTCAGAAGCAAAGATCCTCTGACTTAAGAACCAGCATTCTTTCCTTTATATCATACTGCTTTCATATAACAAGCCTAAAGTTTTCCCTTTGAATTCTCACTTACTAATGATAGGAAGAGGGGGGCTAGGTGACGCAGTGAATAGAACATTGGCCAGGCAGGAGGACCTGAGTTCAAATTCAACACTTAGCACTTACTAGCTTTGTGACCTTGGGCAAGTAACTTAACCCCAATTGCCCTGCCTCCCCTAATCAAAAAGCAAAAAAAAATGATAGAAAGGATATTTCCCTTAGTTAAGGAAAGGTTTTTTTTCTGACTAAAGGAAAAAGAGAGAAGGAAAGAAAAAGAACAATATTTCAGCAATGGTTCCACATAAGGTAAAAGCTACAGCTTTGGTGGAATTGGAACCTCTCTCAGATCCAATTTTCTCATATGACAAGTGGAAGTAATAATACTCTCTGCCTTAAAGAGATATGATAATATGTGTAAAGGGCTTTATAAACCTTAAAGTGCCCTATAAATGCCAGCTATCCTTCTCCTCCTCCTCATTGTTCTTAGACACAACTGTGAGGTATAATGCTTACAGTGTTCCAACATAGTGGTTGGGAAATGCTATATTAGCTAATTATTCCCCATATAAATTTTATCGTGTGAATTTCCTCTTTTAAAATAACAATGATAAGTAACATTTTTAGCACTTAATTTATACTAAGCACTGTGCTAAGCTCTTTATAAATACCAGCTCACTTGGTCTTCACAACAACTCTTGGAGGTGGTGCTATAATTATCCCCATTTTTGCAGATGAGAAAACTGAGGTAGATAGAGATTAAGTGACTTGCTCAGGGTCTCACAGTTAGTAAGTGCTGAGGCTAAATTTGAACTCGTCTTCCTGACTCCAAGTCCTGCACTCTATCCAGTGAGCCACCCAGATGCCCCATAAAAAGCATCCTAAATTGTAAAGGATCCATTCAAGAGAAATTTGGGGATCATCAATGTGGCATGATTTTCATGTGAGTATACTTAAGCGTGGACACGTATTACAGGCACTATCTCTCTCTTTAGAAGATTTGATAGAATGAGTTCTTATTGGTCCGAGATTGTATAAGGAGGACCCTACCTGAAAGTAGGGAGATGCATTGAATGGAACTCTAGAGGTTTCTCTTGGCCTTTTGATTCAATGAAGCAAAGAAGCAATAATGTATTAGCAGAAATGAAAAAAAAACAGTAAGGCAAATCCCAACACTTAATCATCTTTGGAAAAGACTTAAAAATCCTCTTAGGAAAAGCTAATCTGGGTTGTGTTTCACCCAGGTGAGTAAATGCTACCCTGTTTCCCCTTCCAAGTCTATACTGGGTATAGTTTCATGAACAGAATAATAATGATAAAAATAATAGCATTTTTATAGTTCTTTAAGGTTTGCAAAGCAGTATACATATTTTAACTCATTTGATCCTCATTTAAATAAATATTTTCTTGACAGTCCTAACCATTTCTTGGAAAGTAGGTGGCAAGTTAGCCTGTAGAAGAGAAGGTTTGGAGTGTGCCATTGGAGGAAACATGATAGCTGTATTTAAGTAGTCAAGGACTGGTATGTAGAAAAGGGACTACACTAATTCCATTTGTCTGGGAAGGCAAAACTAAGAGGCTGGGTAGATGACAGACAGACAAATCTGGGCTCATAAAAAAGACAAATTTGTTAACATTTGAGCTATGTAGACATAGATGAACTTTGTTAGGAAAGGATGTACTCCCCATTACTGGAGGTCAGTGAGCAGAAGCTATCAGGGAAATTGTAGAAGGGATTGCTTGGGATTACAAGCAAAAGTGAGTCAGTATGATGAAGTGGTTGTCACAAAAGCTACTGCAATTTTAGGCCTAGGGTTTAGACCAAGGGGGTTGTACTCTAGTGATGTGTTGCAGTTCTGGGTGCCATATTTTAAGAAGGACTTAATTTAATTCCAGAATGTCCAGAGGAGGACACTCAAGATGGTAGATGACCTTAACATCATCATCATCATCATCATCATCACACACCACCACCACCACCACCACCACCACCATCATTATCATCCTTATCCCCAGTATTTATATATAACATTTTATGGTTTACAAAGTACTTTATAAAAACTATTTCACCCTTATCTTCCCCAAAACCTTAGAAAGTAGATACTCTTATTGCCCCCATTTTACAGATGAAGGGACTGAGACATACGAGACCATGTCATGTGAAGACTGGTTGAAGGAGCCAACTATGTTTAGTTTAGAGAACAGAAGACTTAACAGGGACATGGCAAGTGTCTTCTAGTATTTGAAGGGCTGTCAAAAGGGAAGAAGGATTATATTTATATTGTTTGACCCTAGAAGACAGAAAGAGGAAAAGTTGGTGAAAATTGCATAGAGTTAGATGGTGACTTGAAAAAAGGCAAAATTTCCTAATGACTAGAGCTAGTGGAAAATGGAAAGTGGGTTGCTGTGAGGCATGGTAGGCTATCACTGGAGGATTTCCAGCAGAGGTTGGATGACCATGTCATAATTGGGTCTCTTATTCAGAAAAGCGCTGGAATATATGGTCTCTGAGTCCTTTCCAATTCTGAGTCCAATTCCTGTAGTCTTATAAAGTGTCAGCCATTTCCCCTTGCAGAACTTAGTAAGATTATCCAGAGGTAGAGTCAGGAACAGAGGTTGGGTTGATATAACAGGAATCTGCATGCTTGATCTGAATAGTAAACCCTACTCAGTGTAAGTTTTGAAGGCTGATACCCTGTTTCCCAAACCAAACCTCACAGTTGTGCTTAAAAATCCCGACCTGCTTCATCAAATAACTCTAAACATTCATCTTCAATATGTTTGAATGAGTGAAATTCCCATTTCAAAGCCAGGGCTAAAGAGCCAAGAAAAGCATCTGAACCTACTACTTTTAACTTTTTTTTCCATTGCTCCAACTGAAAACAGCCACATGTATTATACTTCTTGGCTCTGTGGCTCGTTTGATTGTATCATTTAATTCTTGAAAGGGTAGCATGGATAATTCAGAGGTTTTCAGGGTGATACTGTGTTCTCTTCTTTGCTGAGGAAGTAAAAGACCAAATCTCAAATCTCTTTCCCTATGGGAAGGAAGCAGGACAAGGGAAGAAGGCTGGCCAAAGGGAATGGGTTGCTTTGGAGAGGAGGTGCCCTGCAATCTCACACAGCATCACGTAGGCACGAGGTGGCATGAATAGAGGATGAAAATTCCTCATTATACCTGCCTTCTATAGTTACAGGTTGGAGAAAGCCAGAGGTGATTCCTTCTCTCCATGTAAATGAAGCAGGGTTTGTAAAAGTCTGTTGGTAATGGGGAAGTAATCAGTCTGAGGATTAGCTGAGAGCAGACCAGACAATGGATAAGTCAGTTAAGTATGAGCAATAAGAAAAACAAGGATTAAGTTAGTTAAGACCAAGAGTAGGAGGGGAACATTTTGGGGAGGTGAAATTAGAATGGATACCTATGAAGAATCCATTCAGACAGACTTCCTTGTGTGGGAACCAGAGAAAGAGAACAACCATTTCAGATTGTCAGGGAACTGACTGGGATTTCAGTTCTGTGTGAACTTAAAGGAAAGAGAGGGATGGAAAAAGCACTTTAAAAATACTTGTTTTCTCAAAAGCCAAAATTTAGAGGCAATTATCCCTAAGGAAATAGCTCTTGGTGAGCTTAAGAACAGAGACAACACAGTGGAAAGGGTGCTAGATTTAGACTCAGCTGGCTTGGGTTCAAATCATAACCTGATACTAACTGTGTGACCTTGGACAAGTCCTTTCCCCTGCAAAATCTGTAAAAATTATCTGTAAAATGAAGGGCTTAGATTAGATGCCCTTTAAAGTCCCCTGCAGCTTTAAATCTGTGATCTTATATGATCTGTGAAGGGCAGCCAGGTGGCACTATAGATAAGAGTCCTGACCTGGAGTCAGGAAGACTCATTTTTCTGAGTTCATATCTGACCTCAGACACTTACTAACTGTATGACCCTCGGGGAAGTCACTTAACCCTGTTTGCCTCAGTTTCCTCATGTATAAAATGAGGAAATGACAATAATCCAATATCTCTGCAAAGAAGACCCCAAATGGGGTCACAGAGACAAGAATGGAAAACAACTGAATTGAGTGATCTGTGTGATATCATGAAAAATGATAAATGAAAAATTCTTCCCTAGAAATAGGGAAGAATTAGGAAGAGAAACTAGGGTTATCTCTTGCCCATCTTTCTACCAAGGAACAGTATTTAAATCATTATAACAAATGCAACTGGAAAAGAAATATTTTGTAATTCTCTGGTTTCATTTGTCATCCTTGGGACTGCTTAGAACAAAGTTCCCTTCCTTAGCCACCATTCCCTAGTAAATGCTGTATCCCCATCACAGAATGCAAGCTTCATTAAGTCAGAGAGCCCATGTCACTTTTGTTTCAGTCATCTAAGAGCCTGGCATAGGGCCTGGCACATATTAATCACTTAATAAATACTTGTTAATTGATTGAATCTGGGGAATCAGGGAGAAAGACGGCAACTGGGAGAGGGCTGATTTACCTGCCTGGATATAGTTAAGGGTCCCCAATGATTCATAGATATAATAAAGCATTTCCTTGGTCTTGAGTGGTATTACTGGTGACTTACTAGTGATATGGGGAAATAGAAGAAAATAAGGAAATTTGTTCCCAAGGCCATTATGAAGAGCCTTGAAGCTAGGTTTGCAGGTGATAGAATGGGAAGGCTTAAGTTGCCCAGAGCAATGTACTTGTATGCAATTATAATTTTTAGGACTAGGCCTTCAGAGTATTTAATAGAGGACTCAACTTGTGATGGAATGAGCTACCCAGGAAGGGTTCAAAAATGTCAGCGACTAAGGCAAGCATCCCACTAGGAGAAGGTAGTCTTTCCTCAGATGAATGGGGCCAGAATTGGCATTTGAGCAAGTGTTAATTCAAAGATCAGGCTGAATCAGGACTGAATTTCTTTGGATCATCAAAATCCAAGGAGTTGGAAGAGTCTGAAGCAGAAAATTAGATGGGGGAGTAAAGATTCAGGGTTAGAGGCTAGCACTGGATCAGGAGGCAAGATACAGGGGGAGAAAAGGGGCCTGACCTATCTTCAAATCTTCTGTCCTCCATAGAAATTGCCTACATTCCTGTCCCCAACTTGTGCTGGTTGATCGGAGGGGCATGAATTGGTTCCTCCACATCTCGTTCTGATTTAGTTAAGTCAGTCAAGTTATGGTGTTGTGGTCTTGGACATCATTCTTCTTCTCAGAATTCCTCCCCAGACCTTCAGACCATGATATGACATGAATGGAAGGCTCCTGTCCAATTCCAGGGTATACTCCTTATGGGCTGACTCCAATGTTTTGTCCTCAGACCTGTGCCCATGATTTCTCTAGCTTCTCAGATTGATATATATGCACCAACTCTTCCACAGATGAGGGCCTCATGCCATCATGGATGGCAGGAAATGGGGCCCAAGCTGAGTTATCCAAGACCTTCTGCTGGTGTATCAGCTTCAGATTTCAGGCTGTGAAGTTTCTAGTCTGCAGAAGTGCCTGTCAGGATGATGGAGCTACTGTTATCCACATTTAGGATTCAGTGATAGTGTCTCTTGCCCACAGATCAGGAATGACAATGACCTGCTGCAAAGAATACACAAACCCCTGTGGCATTGATGGACAGGGGAAGGTTCTGAAGGCGATCTAAGTTGCCATGCTCAGCATGGACAAAACGCTGAGATCCTACTCTCCCTTGAGATGGTGACTCCAGACTTCAAATACAGTCTTAACTCTGAGCCAGCCTTTCTCCCAATCAAGCAATCAATCAATAAGTATAGTACAGTACAGTCTAGAATAGTGTAGCATAATATAATATAGCATAGCATAGCATGGCAAAGTATAGTGAGTATAATTTTCTTTTGTAGTAAACTATTGGTTGATGTCTGTGCAGGGCTGTGAGAACAGAGGAAGGCGGTGTGGACCGTAAGAGAATGACCCATATGATGACATCAGATGCAGTGGAATGGCCTTCACTATGAATGGTTTCTATGGTTCCTAATATGTCAACATAGGGATAGAGGTGAGCCAGTTCTTTGGGTTGCTCAATGTACCCTCCTTTGCCTCTGGAATTTATTGGAAAGCTTTTAGATTGTACCAGCCATAGAAGTTCTGTTAGGTAGGAAAACCTGGGGATAATGATGGGATGGAAGCTGATGAATCTGAGGAGCCATTAAAGAGTTTCTGGGGAGGCAGGGGTCCCTCTCCCACTGCTGGATGAATCTACTTTGCAGGAATCCGTATGTGTTCTCTGCCAACTATCACATATTCTAGGAACTCTACCTTCTTCAGAAAACAGCATTTCTTCAATCTGACAAATAGCTGGTGGCGTTGTCAGGTACAAGACAATGGCTGGGTTGGATCCCAGGAGGACATCAATGAGATTAACCACCACTCCCTGCTAAGGGAGTCTTGAAACACCAATTTCGTGATTCTCTTCTAACAAGAAGTGACAATGCAGAAACCAGACAGTGTCCATACAGGTGTGACAGGCTGGCTTCTGTTCATCCCCCGCAACCATTCCAGTGTCTCTACTAAGAAAATCCCCAAAGGGGTCACAACTGAAACAACCAAACGACAACAACAACATTATTGTTATTAAGTTGTGGATTTAGAGTTCAGGAAGACCTAGGATAGAATGCCACCACATATACCTACTAATTGTGTAATTCTAGGTTTCAAAATTTCCAAGAAGGCTACTGTGTCTGGAATGGTCAGTGAATAAATCAAGTTGACTGGGATTAAATCTCTTAGAAGTAACTGATCATTTAGTTGAATAGGATATATAAGGATACTTTCTCTTTTATGACCACATTAAACATATCTCAATGATTATTCCACAGGGAAGGGACCTCTGACTTACAAGTCTTAAGGGGTGGGAGAGTTATCCGTTTATTAAATAGATTTCTTCTGTGAAGTTTGGATTCAGTCAAAGGACTGCATGTGAGGACCTATGTGGCTTTGAGGGTAGGTTCCCCATCTCTGAGACTGTGTAATGCCAGACAACAGGTTCTCAGTAGAATTGGGAAGGGGGTAGGAGTGAGGTCTCTGTGGGCTGAACATCTGACTTTTTCCTACTCAGATCTGCAGTGGTTTGGTCATCTTGGTCACTCACTGGTCCATTCTGAGATGAGTTCTCATAGACTGTTTTCCATAATTAATGGGACAGCATAAGAAGTCTGGGATATTTACCTTCTCTGGGATATCATGTCTGGGATATTTATCTTTTCTGGTACACAATAGAGTTTGTAAAATTCACAGAGGCCCTTAAGTCCACCATAACTGGTGGCAGAGGTGAGTCCAGTAACACCCCAGGGTCTTGGCAGCTTGATTTAAAGTGTAAGAAATAGGTAAGTGTGGAGGAAGATATCAGGATGAGGGATGGATGAAGGATGTGGTGTAGCTTAATGAGAAGTGAAGTGGATTTGGAGACAGAAGACTTTGATTTGGCAGCCTGTTCTGCCATTTTATTACTTGGGTGACCTTGAGCAAATTTCTTAACCTTTCTGAGTCTCAGTTTCCTCATCTGTAAAAGAGAGTATCGGACTAATTGGCCTTTAAGGTTCCAAGATTATAGCTCTCAATACATGATTCCTTTGAGAGATCTCATTACCATTTCTTTTAGTGGCAGGGATGCATTGGACATAGTACACATTGGTTTATCCCAGCTCTCCCTCATTCTCCAATGGGCTCTCAAAGATAGGCTGAAGTAGTCACAGAAGGGACTTCAGCTGTGACTAAATGCAGTCTATCATCATTCCTTCTGCTGGAGTCAAGTCTCTGGCTAACGATTTGAGTGTGTGGACTTTGAATTCCTAAAGGAAGCCTTCAAAATGGTCTGAGGGCTATTTTCAGTGACCCAGCAGGCACTCTGCCCTGTTGGCATGCTACCAGGAAAATCCATGGGCCTGGACTTAGGGGAATGCCCAGGGGAGGAGGCTCAAATGAGCAAGGAACCAAGAAATGTTCTCCACCCATCCCTTAAAAGAACCTGGGGCACTCCAGTCACTATAAGGGAAACTGATACCAACATAGCCCAAGCCAGGTGTTCATTTTCCTCAGAGTGGCAGATGCATCATGTAGAACAGCCATTTCCTTAGAGGACTTTGCTAATTGTCACCAAGGTTCCAAAAGTCTCTGGAACCTCCTACTAGAGAGTTTTCAATATGGCTCTAATGTTGTTAGCCACAGGCTCTCTGCGTTTGGAGACAGATCACACCATAATATCTCTGCTACCAGTGCTGGTAGTTAGGAACAGTGCTGAGACTAGAGAGGCATAATCCCCTTCTGGTGAAGATGGCCAGAGTGCAGATAAGAGACAAATGAGAAAAGTCATGAGGCCTGGCCAGGCTGGTGCTAATGCTCCTTTGAAATGCCCAAGTCAAAAAGCCAAAGGAGTTAAAAACAAAGTGGGAAACTGATTGTAGGAATGGAAATTCAAGCTTGTAACAGGAGACAAGATTCCAAGGAAGGTAATTTTTTTGACTCAACCTGTATCCCCAAAGTGTCTGCCTTTTTAGTGATTGTGCAGTTTTCCTTCCCTGACCCTATAGTGATAACATTTCTCTGGTCATTGGTTGGGTTGGCCTTACCTCTCCTTGACTTAGTGATACTAAAAAGACTGTAGACTCTAGTAGTATCATTGTTTTTCAGTTTCAAGTGGGTTGGAGGCAAGGCACTGGTTTCCTCGTAATATGTGGGAGTGGTCATGGTACCATGTCAAATCTGGAGTTCTTCTTTGTATAAGAGTATCATCTTATATCCTCCCGAGGCATTCATTTTGCATGACTTGATTGGGCTCCCAGGAGATATGGATGGCAGCCATTGCCTATGACTAGTCTTATCTATCCAAGGCCATGAACGTAGTTGATTTAGGAATTGGAAACACCAGTAGTTTTGTTTTTGTTTTTATCAAGGAACCTCATTTATGATGCAAAGTCAGGGTGGGGGAGGGCGTCCACACACTCAGCTGTTGCTTGTGAGAACCCACTTGACTTGGAGCATTATTATCCTCAAATCATCAATAGCCACCCTAGGTCCTTGAAAGCCACATCCCCAAAAGGATAGTCCCATCTCCACTCAGTGTCAGGAGAAGTGACCAGAGCAGAAATGAATACTGGTTCCAGTTTAATGTGTTCTTGACATTTTACTAGAAGTGTAGAAGTTGGGGAGGAAACTCAACCTGGATTCTGATAAGGCTTCAGTTGTTCTTTCAATCAATTAAGCCATTACAGCCGGAAGGATGAAAAGAAGTTCGGACTTTGTCACTTTCTAGTTATGTGACCATTGTACCTCTTCTGAGTCTCAGTTTTCTTATCTGTAAAATGGGCAAATACTTATACTTCTTACCTTACAGGGTTATTGTGAGGATCAAAGGAGATATAATGTATGTAAAGCAGTTTATAACTATAAAGTGTTATATAAATTTTAGCTGCTGAGTTGTGTCAGAGTAGCCTAGGTGAGGCCTTCCTATTGAGTAAAAACAGTGGTTAAAGATGCTTATAGAAAACAGGGAAAAAACCTTTTAAAACATTCTAAATGGTTTACCTTTATTAAGTAAACTTCTCCGGGGGCCCAAGAGGGCAATTATGTATGAACAAATCTTTTATCAGGCACTTCAAATCCCAATCTTCAGGTATTATCTGATTTACCATGACTAGAATTGAATATACTATAAAGGAAAGAGAACTCAATTTGGTGGTAAAGGACCTGACTTTTAGTTGCAACTACTACCTGCATGGTTTTGAGTAAGTGCCTTAAAATCTCTTGGCCTCAGTTTCTGCACTTGGAAGAAGATAAAGGGGTTGAGACAGATGATCTAATTCTCAATCCATGTGTAACTGATTTCTTTTCCCCCACTTATCAGTAGACTCCAGAGGCAGCTAGTTGACACAATGGATAGAATACTGGAGTTGGAATCAGGAAGACCTAAGTTCAAATCCAGGCTCAGATAATTACTAGTTTTGACCCTGGCTGTGAGAAGTGATTCATTTGGACCTCTACTATATTCCAATTAGTATTAATCAACTTGATATGATTCCATAGGGGTAGTGATTATAAATTCTGTATATTACACCCCAGAGCTATGAACTGCAGATTATAAATTCACTTGCTTAATCATAGGAATCTAACTAGAGGACTTCCACCCTTGTTTTTACTTGTTAGAGTGACCAAGCCCAGCATGGTGGAGGTGACTCAATTACATGGCAAGTCCCCCAACTTATTTTTGTACCTCTTACCCATTCTCTCTTGACCTACATGAGCAGGTGACCATCTTAAGACCATCTTATGATCACCTAGTCAGTGGAGATGCCCAATGCTCAAGCCGAGGCCCCCACTGCACCAACATATCGTTTTTATTCTGTCTGATACATCATTTTTGGCCCTTGAAGCAAGGTCTATCAACCAATGGGATTCTGTATTTTGTGTAGCTGTTCTAGAGTGTTCAGGAATCAAACCTGGTATCAAGCTTTATAAAAATAAGGCCCTGGAAGAACGGGTCATTTCAGATCATGAGGAAGATCTGAGGTCCACTTTATTAGAGGGCATCACAGACCCTTTAATAAAGTGCCATTGTCGGGGCGGCTAGGTGGCGCAGTGAGTAAGAGTGCCGGCCTCGGAGTTGAGATGACCCGAGATTGGATCCAGCCTCAGAAAATGAGCACCCACACATAAATAATGATGGGTCATGTAACCTTGAGCAAGTTACTTAACCCCAATTGCTTAAAAAAAAAAAAAACTAAAATAAAGTGCTGTTGTCTCAGAGCTCTGTCTCAGTTTCTTTCATTGTAGGATGGACAATTTTGAACTCTACATGGGCAAGTCACTTAACCTTTCTCAGCCTCAGTTTCCTCATCTGTAATATTGGGACAATAATAGTACCTGCCTCCCAGAGTTGTTATGAGGCGAAAATGAGATAAGATATGTAAAGCATATCCTAAACCTTAAAGAACTCAATAAATACTGGCTATTTTTATTATTTGGCATTTGTATCTATCTTATATTGCTAACTATTTTTGTTATAGATGTAGGTATGCCTAGTTAGTTGTTGTCCTTCATTCTGAGTCAAGGAACAGTGTGTCCGACTGTGGTTGATCAGACTAATACAAGCTCAGAAGGCTCTACCACACAGATCTGGCGCAAATAGTCCATGTGAACATTCAGGGTAGATTCTCTAAATTTGCATTTATCACATTTCTTTGGAACTGCTTCAATTTTGCTTTGCTCATAGAGCATAGTACCTTCTCTGATGAGGGCATACATACCATGATGGGCAGTCCTGTGCTAGTGTTTCTTATGTCATTCAATCAGTTTCAAAGTTCTTCAGAGAGACCTTGAGAGTGTCCTTGTATTGCTTCATAGACACACAAACATATATTTATGTACTGGGTTCCCACTAAGTCCAAAGTGCTAATAGTAGTCGGAGATACAAAGTAGTGTATAGACAATGGCTTGTCTCAGGGAATTTATGGTCTCCCTTGGAAGATTATTTAAACGTACTGACAGAGATAGCATGGTATAGTATAATGAGCACTAGACTTGGAGATAAGAAGACCTGAGTTCAAATTCCACCTCTAACACTTATAAACTTGGGCAACACTCTTAATATTTCTATGCCTCGGTTTCTTCATCTATAAAATGAGGAGTTTGGACTCAATGGCCACTAAGATTCATTGCAATGCTATGTCATTGATCTTGTGAAATATATAATCTTCTCTTTGAAACTCAGTAGAGACCCTGAATTTGGAATCAGTATCTTCCCTCAAGGGACTTGCAATCTAATTGGCAGGTTATATGTATATGTATCCAGGTATGTGTATATATGTGTTTATACACACACACACATATAAAACACAGGGCAAAGAGATGTGATTATATCATATGTATTTTAAATATATATGATATCTTTCTAATTAGACCATAAGGTCCTTGATGTCAGGCTTTGTACCTTATGCTCCTTGTCATCCCCAGTAGCCACTAGCACTTTGTATACAATAGCAATCTAGTAAGTTTTTGTGAAATTGATTAAAACTCACTGAAAGGAAGAAGTCTTTCTGTTAGTGATATCAGATGATATTTAGAAAAATGAATATAGAGCCTTGTAGTAAATAGAATTCTGGACTGAAATGTAGGCTCAAATCCTGTCTCTGACACTTGTTGGTGGTATTAGTGTAGGTGAGTCACTTACATCATGAGCCTCAGTTTCTTTATCTGTAAAATGGGGATGATAATACTTGGTACCTACAGTACCTCACAGGACAGTTTGTAAGACTCAAATGAAGTGATATATGTAAGGTATTATATAGCCTTAAAATGCTACGTAAATGTCCAATATATTTATAAAATTTGCTAAGGACACGTTTACCTGTATGAGTCGTACAGGATTTTGCATAATGTCTTCTCCTCCAAAAAGATAGAGTCTTTGGTCTTTCACAGCTACTGCAGGGTGAAGGACAGCTACAGGCATGCTGGCCATCATCTCCCAGACATCATATATACTGTCGTACCTCTCCATGGAACTCAGTATCTCCTGGTTTTCTCCAATTCCTCCAATGGAGAAGATGTAGTTCTTGTAGGCCGTGCTTCTGTGGGAGTATCGAGCCACTAGCATGGGTGCCCCCAGCCTCCACTGATTGAGTTTCAGGGAGAAGATATAAACATTGTGACTCACTTGCTGCTTCCCTCCTCCAATAGACATGCCCCCTAGCATGTAGGCACTGCTGTGCAAGGTGACAGCGGAGGCTTTGTAAAGACGAACTGGGAGCTTGGCGAGGCCCTGCCACTGGCCGGTCTTCTCATGGTATAACAGAACTTCCCTGGTAGTTTGCTGATTATCCTTCCTACCTCCCAAGAGGAGGAGGAAATCACGGTGAGAATCCCTCCGAGGAACATGCCACAGTGGCTTGAGGTCTGGGCTGCCAGTGCCATACAAAGAAAATACTTGTCTCCTCACCACCTCCAGGGTGGCTTGGCATGCTGGTGAAGACTGAAGGAGAGAGTCGTTGGCAATGAAGTGGAAGAAGAAGGTTGGGTGGACATATTGGAGCCTGACTTTCTTAAATAGTTCTTGGATATATTTTTTCCGGGCCTGGAGGTCATGCCTGATCCAGACCATTAACGTTTCAAACACTTCTTCTTCCTCTCCACAGAGCTCATCATCTCCCAGGTAGTCACTCAATTCCAAAGGGCATAGCTCCTTTAAGTCTTCTGATAAGGCTACTTCTGGGAAACACCTTAGGGCCATTGATCTGGCTTTCTGTTTGAGGCTTTCACAACTCAAAGTGTCAGAGAGTCTGATCATGCTAAGACAGTTGCTTGGGGTCAACTGTTTCTGAAGATACAATGAACAGGCTTCAAAAAGCCTGAGATACTGCAACATGGATGCAGCTTCCATCAAGTGCAGGACATTCTCTGCAGTGATGTGAACTTCCCCAGTGTACACATACAGGATGATCTGCTGTAAAGTATTGGCATCAATGCTTTTCAGGTCAACTTTGGCCTGAGTGCTCTCTCTGAAGTTGCTACAGAACATTGCCTGAAAGTAAGGACTGCTGGAGGCCAAGACATTTCTGTGGCAGGGAACTTCACAGTTCCCAATGCATATAGTCACATCAATCAGGATCCTTTTTTGTCTTAAGACATTTAACTGCCTCAAGAGATCAGAGGAGAAGTCCTCATCTTTGAAAAGCAGACCCTCTGGGGACTCCTCATCCATCTTAAAGTAAAGGGAGGAGTCAATGGATTGGTAGCTTCTATAGGATGTTCACTGCAGTGAATCAAGGCAGATCATCTAGGTCTGTCTCAATATCTTGAATCTTGTAGGTTTCAGTATGAATATTGATTAACAAAGATGGGGAAATAAAAGTCACACTGCACCTAAATTCCTGATGTTTGCTGGTCTGCTTTTTTTTTTTTGTTTGTTTGTTTACTTACTATTGCTGTAGCCTAAGTGAGCAAATCAATGAGAACTTGGATGCTCCGGTCTTCTGCTAATCTGGCAAAAAAAAAAAAAGTACAATTTGCAAATGATTTGACTGCCTGGGACTGAAATGTTAACCTAAAATATCTCAGAATCACAGAACATTAAAGTGGGAACTTATAAACCATCTATCCTACATCTCTCATTTAACAGAGGAGGAGACTGCGGCTTTGAAAGAGAACATTATTTGCCCAAAGTCACAAGTCAATAAGTAGTCAAGTAAAGATTTGAAGATGGATCTCTTGACTCCAAAGCCTAGGGCTCTTTCCATTGCCCCACAGTGGAGTAACAGTTAATTTCATTTTCTACACTAGAAATATAGTTTGGTTTTTTTCATGGTTTTCAACAGATTTGTCATCCAGTAAATGCATGCATCTCTTCCTGGGACTTAGTCATTCCCCAAACACGTAATGCTGGCAACTGCCCTCCGGTAACAGATAGACTCAGTCCAGAAAATGAGTGAGAACCTTGCTTTTTTTTTTTTTTTTAAATCATGGCTTCCCCCCCACCTTTTTTTGTTTATGTGATAAATAAAAACCAAAGACTGACCAAGTTTCTGGCCTGGGTTTGTTTTGATGACAACTGCCAGTTTCTACCTGCAGGGTAATTGAAGGATAGAGATATTTACCTTCTGCTTTTTGCCCCCGGCATCCACTGACTCCTGAGCGGTTTATGCTCCCTTGAGATTTTCCATCATTAGGACACAAGTGAAATTGTAAACCCAGGACTCTCCTTCAGCTGGCAAGTGATTTATACAGGGCGATTTCAGGATTTGTTTATTCTGACGTTATTTTCACTGCCTTCTGGAGCTTTGTGAAAGAACTACCGGGCTGAGAGACATTGTATACATTCCATGACTAAGAATAGTTGCATATGTACTTTCCACTGTTCTCACATGTGACTTTCCAGTTGCTTTTTGCAACAAGTTGAGCTGGGCTGGCATGAGCCGCGCATGCCCAGGGGATGTTTTGCTGGCTGGGGTTTGCATCAATAAAAATAGAGCCCAAGATGAAGCTTCTCTTTTATGAAAGACCTTGCTGCCCCCTTGGAATACCCTGAGGCCCTTATCCTGAAAGTGCCTGGGAACTTGAGAAGTCTGGAAATAGGCTTCAGTGCTTGGAATCACCCACTTCCTTCAAAGCCTAGCTCAGGTGCACCCAGGACAGGAGGCCTTTCTTCATCCCCTCTGTGATTAACCTGCTCTCTCACTGGAAATTAATTACATTTTCTTACTTGTGAACATGTTGTATCCCCTGGTACCCCAGAAGAACATAAGCTCTTTGAGGGCAGGGACCATTTGGTTTCCACTTTTGTATCCCTGCCTTGCATAGTGCTGACAAAATCGTTACTATAATGACAGAATTTTTTTAGGCCAAATGTATCATGGACTGCCACTCCCTTAAATATTCCTTGTAGGGTCAGAATTTCGGTAATGTCCTGGCATTCTTAGTCTTAAGATATTTACTCTTGATTAGGTCAAGTTGAACCACACCCCAGGTTCCCCCATCCTGAGACCTTGCCTTGTGGGGGAAACCTGGCTCAAGTTGGATCTAGGCCTTTGATGTTCTGGCTCCTTTTCACTGGGATTCATGGCATAAAGGGCAAAACAGTCAGAATGAAGTGGCTTTCCTTGCCCGGATTGTCATGGCCCCTGGGGTCTTGTGAGCAGGGCTTGCTACCTCATACTGTCTCTTACCCCTCTCCTCCTAGAACTAGAAAGCCTTTTTCATGGGTCCCTTCCGTTGGGAAATCTGGATATCTCCTAGGGTGGCAGGTTTCCTACCCTGTTATCTCAATTCAGCATGCTTTATATTTCCACTCATGGTTTTGATTTATTTCAGAACTTGACAATGCTTTGCTTGTAGTAGATCTTTGATGAATGTTCAATTGTTTGTTTATTTGCTTTTTGGAGGGCAATTGGGGTTAAGTGACTTGCCCAAGGTCACATGGCTAGTTTTTGTGTTAAGTGTCTGAGACTGGATTTGAACTCAGGTCCCCCTGACTCTAGGGCCAGTGCTCTATTCACTGCACCACCTAGCTGCCCAAGTGTTCAATTGTTGAATTGAATTCAGCATCCAAAGCTGGGTAGTTAGTCTTTGCACTGAACATTTGAGTGTGGACAGTGGAAGACATCAGTGAAGGAAACTGGGTAACTCTTGTCTTGAGGAACCAGTTAGATGAGTGTTTCCCACAAAGCCCAATGGTCCTGGTGACAATGGCTTAGAAATCTCTTATAGCCTTTTGGGTGCTTTTGTGCACAATGAGTGAAGATACTTAGTTTGATTTTTATTAAGCATTCTTAATTATGCCGAAGGGCAGCTAGGTGGTGCAGCAGATAGAGTGGCAGGCCTGGAGTCAAGAAGATTTGAGTTCAAATTTTACTTACTATCTGTGTGACCCTGGCCAAGCCACTTCACCCTGTTTGCTTCAGTTTCCTCATCTGTAAAATGAACTGGAGAAGGAAATGGCAGACTACTCTCATTTCTTTGCCAAGAAAACCCCAAATGGGGTCACAAAGAGTTGGACATGACTGAAATGACTGAACAACATTAAGATATAATGCATTTTATACAGCATGGTATGGTTTCCAAAATGCTTTCCTTATTTCTCCCTCATGCGCTTGGTGGTAATATGACTTTTACTGTAGTATTTTATAGTTTACAAAGTGCTTTCCTCACAACAACCCTGTGAGGTAGGTACTTGAGATTATCCCCATTTTATAGAAGAACAAGTTGGGACTCAGAGAGGTTAAAGGACTTGCTCAAGGCCACACAGATAGTAAGTTACAGTCAGAAGTCAAGCCCAGTTTCTGACCTCAGTTTCATGGATATTTTCATTATACTACACTGCCTTTAACAAACTTATTGAATGTTTTTAATTTAACTTTTACAGATTTGCTTCTTGTGTTATTTTTCTGCTTTTGTTAGATAGACTGGAGATGGAGACAATGGGGGAAAGGAAAATGCTGAAGAAAATGAGAAGTAGGGGCAACCAGGTAGTGCAGTGAATAGAGCACCAGCCCTGAAGTCAGGAGGACCTGAGTTCAAATCCAGCCTCAGACACTTGACACTTAACTAGTTGTGTGACCTTGGGCACACAGTTGTGACTCCAACTGTCTTGCCCTCCCCCCTCCAAAATAAAATGAGAAGGGATGTCTGGGTGGAGGGGACTCAGGGGAGCTGCAGAGATAACATATTCAAAGTGCTACAGAAATTCTACTATTAGTACTGTTATCATTGTCGTCATCGGGATTAGAGAGACAGAACCATATCTAGGGAAGGGCAGCTGGGCCTTTCCCCAGGGGCCTCAAGTTTAGCCAGTGGTGACAACACTTTAGTGTAGAAACTGCTGAACTTAGCACTTCGTTAGCAAGAATCCTTAGTTAAGAAAGTGGTTTCATACATGATCCTTTCTTTTGCCTTTTTTTTGGTCCACATTTGTTAAGTTCACAATGAAAAAGAAAATTAAAAAATAGTTAAAATATGAACCAATGAGATGCAACAAGCTTTCTCCCGTACCATTCCCTACTGAGGTACCACGGGTGAGTTTCCCTCCCACCATTGGCTTCATGGTGGGGACTGATGCCTGGGGTGTTGGTTTCCTGCTCTAACCCAATTTAATTTGCCCTAGAAATTTGACTGGAGGCAGTTTTCATGCTACTTACCCTAGTTGTGTTTTGTGAAACTTACCCTTGGCATACACACACACACACACACACACACACACACACACACACACACACAAAGATCATCTAAAACTGTATGTATACCACTATATATGGGGCATGGTGTTAGGCAAAACAATATGATGGAATTACTATAGGAATTGCCATAAGGGGCAGCTGGGTGGTGCAGTGAATAGAACACTGCCCCTCCAGTCAGGAGGACCTGAGTTCAAATCTGGCTTCAGACACTTGACCTTGGACAAGTCACTTAACCCCAATTGCCTTGCCTTCTACCCTCCAAAAAAAAAAAAAAAAGGAAGTGCTATAAATGACCACTTGGCTGACCAATGTGTCAAAGAGATTTCACCACTTTATAGAGGAGTTCAGCTAAAATTTTATGAATTTGATTGAAATTACTTAATGTAGGCTTCTTAGATCTATTTAAAATCATGGACCTGGAAGAGAACTTTCGAGCCATATGATCTAGTCCTGTTCTGACTAAAGACCTTCACCTTGCCCTAGGATTTGCAACTTGAGTGGGCAGTTTCCTTAGCTCCTAATTGTGCCTGGGGAATACTGTTAATAGTTACTGCAGTGAGATAGTTTGACTGACATACACAGCAGTGGAAGTCTCTCCCGGGGCTTGGAGGTAGATTGAGGACTATTCCAGATGGCTTTAATGTCTCTTGCCTGTCATACCTCCAAATCTAAGACTTTTATTTTTATCAAGAGCACAATTGAGACGGTAGGAGGTTAAATGCTTAACCCAGACACCAGAGGACAAAAATTGAAATAAGGGCTCCCACCTCTCCTATCATTGCTCTAGGGCTGGGCATCAGAATCAGCACAATAAAAAACAGCTTCCGTTTTGCTCCCTTCACCTTCAGCTCACAGTGAAGAGAAGACGAAATTTTTTGGGGGGGGGGAGGGGCTTGGCCCTGAGAGCATTAGGTAGGAATTCTTTCGGAGTAAATTTGCATCAGGTACCCCTAACCCTGAGCATTAATAGTGGCAAGTATTCTACATTCTTCTCACTGGGCCTTTTGCAATCCAGCTCTTTGCTTTCAACCAGCCCTGGAAGGGAGTCCAGTCACACTGACCAGCTGTAACAAATCCTTTGGAAGCGAAAGCTTCATGCTGTTGGCCAGCCCATGTGGTGCTTTCCTGATCAACACTTAGATGTCAAGAAAAGATACAAAGACGACTCAGTGTTTACTTTTTGGGATCCTTTTTATAACCTCTCCCCCTCTCCCCTTACCAATATATTCATTTGTGTGTGCCTAGATACTTATGCATATGCTCTCCAAATATACCGCCCCCCTAAAAAGCCCCCAAAGGCTTCTCATGCCACCTAGATGTAATCTCGAGCAGCCCACATTTGTCCAGAGAAAATAGCTCTCCCAGAGGACTTTGTAATGTCTATTTGTTTTAGTTTCTGTCATGAAGACTTTTTAGCTTTGGGTCTGAGTGTGTGGGAGCCTGAAAGGATGGCAGAAGTATTTCTGGCTAACCAGTCTCCAGTCTTGGTGTTATTTTACATCCCTTACAGAATTGATGGCTGGGTCTCAGCTTTTCCCTCTTCCTTCTGGGTGGTGGGGAGAACAAGTCACTCTTCTCACTCTTCACTCTGACCATCAATAACTTGGGAGCTCACATCACTCCATCTCCATGCCCTGCTTTAAATTGCTGGTTCCTCATTGTGCTTGGTGTGCAGGGTCTAATTTGGCCTTCTGCTTACTTTGGCTGGGTTACTGGTGAAATGGGGCCTTTTTTCCTTTGCCCATGGCAAATGCTACCCTCTTTGCACCTCTCAGTTCTATGCCCAGTCCCACCAATGACTAGCTTTGGGATCCTGGGCAAGTCTCAGTTTCTCTGGGCCTCAGGGTTTGCTTCTATAAAATGAGGGGGTTGGGCTGCATGGTCTAGAAGGACCCTTCCAGCCCTAATTGAGCCAGCCCTCTGGCTCAATAATTCAGCGGTACACTTCCTCAGGCTTGGCGTTTGGGAAGGAACGCTGCCAGAAGCTGGGACTAAGTGATTATGGTCTCCTCAGAGCTGTTTGAGCCCTGAAACATGATGCAGAGAAAAACCAGCTAGCCAAGTTGGCAGCTGCTCCTTTTTATTGTTTTGCCCTTTTAAGTAAATTCAGAGAGACTTTCCACCCCTTCAGAGTTTTTGAGGATGAGCTGATTGATGTTCATGAGCACGGTTGTATTATAATGCATTTTTTCTACCTAGTTCATGTGTTGGAGCCAAGCGGCTCTGAACAAGGGATACTATACTGGTCCATGTCGGCAGTGGGTTTGACTACAACAAAGTAGGAAAGGAATAAACCAAACGTGTATCCCTTGTCCTCTGGGTGTATTCCTCCTTTCTCCCTTCTCCCCTTCTCCCCTTCCTCCACTTGGGCTGAGTGACTGGGATTCTCTCAACTGTTACCAGAGTGAAACATAGCTATGGAGATTCAATGAGGAGATTTACTTCAAGAAACTAAACAAAAGTATTTCAGAGGCACTTGTGAAGGCCTTCTCATGACTGGAGGGCCTTTTTTTCCTCTCAGTAAACCTTTGGCTGTGCCCAGTGAACTTTAAGAGAAAAAACAAAACACAGGGGTTGTCACAGGGCACTTTAGTCACCCAGTTCCTGGACAGCTGGGGGAAGGGCCTTTGGCTCCTATAAAGTGCATTTGCTTTTGTGGGTGTGTTGTATTTGTAGTCTGTGTATTTGTACTAACTTGTAATGAGTTGAACAAGGACTTTGTCCTCTAAACAATAACAGAGAGGTTCCATGGTACTTGCATCTCAAGGGTTGCCATGGCTACCCTCCTCAGAGAGATAGCAACATACAAGATGTCTCTTACTAGGCTAGTAGTACAAATTTCCATGATCCCAGTGATCACACACTTCCCCCACACTCTTGCCTTAAGAAAGTCTTCATTTGTTTCTGAAGAGCATAGGGAAACGGATGGCAGAGGAGATGGGGACATAGCTGATTGCTGGTCTAACCTAACAGTCTGGCCCCTCCTCCTTTCTTCCAGTTGGGCTCTGACCTCATATATCATTTATGCCACAGATCAGCTTTCTCAGCCTTAGATCAAGCTTGGGTGTGGGGGGGAGGCTTGAGGCAGGAGAGGGACAGGAAAGGGTCAGAAATACATAAAATAGATAATATGATCAAAGATACTTTCTTACCCTTCTCTCAGTCCAGTTGGTCACCGATGATAACACTAAGCACTGAACTCTATTCTCTTCCTCAGGGCCTTGGGAATCTGGCTTACAATCACTCCCTGATAGTAAGATAAGCACTAGGGAGGAAAATTAACTCCCTCAGTCCACTAGAAATGTTTTCCAAGTTAAACTACACTGTTGACTGGTGAACCATAAGAATTTTCCACTTTGGGGTAGCATTAGCCTGACAGTGAACTGGGATGGGGTAAGGGTTGTGGAAACTGAGGAAAGGCAAGGAAAGGAGCAGAAGACAAATCAGATTGGGTTGTTTTTTTTTTCTGTTTTAGTAAGTGAAGTTCTTAAAGTAATATAAGTTTTGTGGATTGGTAAACTTGAATCAGTATTTGGGAAACACCACAGACTCTTTTTAGGATGTACTTCTAGAGATAAGACTAAGAGAAAGCAAGTACACAGGATAGTAGAATATTAATGAGCTGGAATGCCTTTGAGCATGGACAAGTAAATCAAATCTATCTGATGCTGTGTTGGTCTGAATATTTTCAGGGATGCTCAGGTTCCTTTAGTTGTGGCAATGGGATGGGGAGGGACACACACACACACACACACACACACACACACACACACACACAAATCCACATACTGGCATTTCAGAATCTGGGAAAGGACACAAATCAGATTTATTGAGAATCAACCCCAGATTGTAATCTGCGTCTCAAAAAGTACTTTCTGACATAAGAACACATGGACAATTTTTCATAGTTCCTCTCTATAAATCTCTCTAGTTTGTGCCCTTCCAAGGAAACTCTGGGGTGGGGAACCTGTGGCCTCAAGACCACATATGGCTTTCTAGGTCCTCAAGGGAAGTCCTTTGACTGCATCTAAACTTCACGGAACAAGTCCCCTTAATAAAAGGATTTGTTCTGTAAAATTTCAACTGTGAAAAGGCCACACTCAAGTACCTAGAAGACCACATGTGGCCTCAAGACCCCAGGTTCTCCACCCCTGTCTTAGTGTATGGCTTATCCCCTCCTCCCTTACCCTCACCAAAGAGTCCTTAGTTCTTCTGTAAAAATTCAGAATAATAAGGCATCAGATATAGAATAGCTTTATTTATTCCCAAAAACATGCAGTGGAAAGAACATTGGTTCTGTAATCAGAGGATCTGGAATCAAATTCCATTTCTCATGCTTTCTGCCTTTGTGATTTTGAGTAAGTCATTTAAATTCTGTTTTCTTATTTGTAAAAGGAGTGGGTTGGACCAGAAAGTTTCAGAGATTTCTCTCTACCCCTAGACTTATGATCTTCTGATTCTTTAATAGCTCAGAAAACTTTCCCCCCTTTTCAGAAGTCACCAAGTAATTTTGTCCTCTAGTAGGTTCTGCCTTTAAGATCTCCACAGCCCTCATTACTCACAGTACCATCAAAGAACAAAATCCAAAAGGTTTGTGCCTCTTCAGCATGGCTCTATGTTTTGTGGTTTCTCTGCAGGTGCATAATAACTTCTCAATAACTTTGCCTTGCCTCCCTAATTTGTTGCTGTCATTGAGCCTTTATTTCTCTTACCTCATTCTTGAATCAAGGTTCCATCTCTTTTGGGACCATGTGGATATAGCGTCCCTTAGCAGAAGTCTCAGTCCAGGTCCTTATAGTGGTTAAGCATCCTTATTCCATCTAGTACAAACTCCTGTGGATGCCAGATAACCTCCAGGCCTAGATTATATTACTCTCCATCTATATATTCCTGCCTCATCCATGTGGTCCCTGTGATATAGATGCATCTCTCTTTTTGGGCATTCACTCTGCTGTTTTTCCACATATGAAGAGAGAGGCTTAATTGACTCCTCTTGGCAACATGCCTGTTGCACCCAAAAGTTTTGTTTTATACTATGTTACCGATATTACCTTATTTTGTTGTCTAAGGATGGAGGTCATTGAATTGATCAATCATTTACCACACTCCACTTTGACCAACTCAACAACCTATCACACTTATAGTTGTCATTTACCACCATTTCCAGAGGTAGAAAACTGAAATTTCTTGTTACTTGAATATTCCCGGGGCGGCTAGGTGGAGCAATGAGTAGAACAGTGGCCCTGGAGTCAGGAAGACCTGGGTTCAGATCCAGCCTCAGACATTTCTCACACACACACACACACACACACAAACTGGCTGTGACCTTGGGCAAGTTACTTAACCCCAATTGCCCTCCCCTCCCCTCTCCAAAAAAAAAAAAGCAAAAAAAAGTTAGAATATTCCAGTTAGTTGCTTAAATTTATGGTCATTTCCCCCCTCTGGGTGAAAGTCTCCAGTGGCCCCCCTGTTAGTTACTGAGTAAAGTTCAGCCTCCTTTGATTGGCCCAAATGAGTATTCACCTTATCCTTCCAGCTGTATATCATGTTATTCTTCTCCATCTACCCTAAGCTCCAGCCAAACTGAACTACTGACTGTTTCCTTCTGGACTCTGTTCTTTTCTATATCCATGCCTTTGTTCATTCATATTCTTCTCTCCCCTCTTCACCTATTGAATTTCTAACCATCTTTAAAGTCCCTTGCCAAGCCCACCTCCTCCAGGAAGTCTTTTCTGATCTCTTGTTGGTAATATCTTTTCTATCAGATTCATACAGCACCTTATTTTCATATACCTTTCTAATGTGCTTATGATGTATTGTTTTATCTTATAGTTGTCTGCAACTGTGGGTGGCACAGTGGGTAGAGCACCAGGCCTGGAGTCAGGAAGACCTGAGTTCAAATCTATCTTCAGATACTTACTAGCTGTGTGACCCCAGGCAAATTGCTTAACCTGGGTTGCTTCAGTTTCCATATCTGTAAAATAAAACTGGAGAAGGAAATGGCGAACCATTGCAGTATCTTTGCCAAAAACCCTCTCAAATGGGGTAAAAAAGAGCCAGACACAACTGAAAAGGACTGAACAAGTATATATATACACAAATACATATATATGTATATAAAACAAGATTGTAAATTTCATGAAAGCCAAGATCAATTTATTTATACTTTATCTTTCTCCCTGTGCCTAGCACAGTGCCCTGCACACAGTAGGTTCTTAGATATTTATTGATTCAAATTCAAATTAAATGAAATAAATCATTTGAGGTTTTAACTCTAATCTTACTGAGTTGTGGTGTTAATGGGGACTTTCTGGTGCATTATATACACAGTACAGGTTGGCCATGTTCTCTCACATGTTCTAAACTTTTTCTGGAAATTTAGTCAGGCTTCACTCATCTAAAGTCAGAGTCCTTTAAACATGTGATTTAGCCCCTTGTTGTATATGGTCTTATATGGTATGTTGATATGTGTGTGAAACTTGTCTCTCTGGTTAGTAAACTCCAGGCATGGAGTTCATGGAGATCAAATCTTTGGTTTTCTTTTATCCTTCTCAATAACTAGTATAGTTCTGGGATCAAAGTAGGTACTTCATAAATGCTTTTTTGAATTAATAAGAAACATTTAACTAAGTGAAACTTCTTTTGTGCCCTTCATCCCACTATCTTTTTTTTAAGTAGAGGCACCAAATGGTGTTTAAGGAGAGACTTTAGTAACTTCCCTCCACAACTTCTAACATTAGGGAATACTTCAAACATTTCATAATATTCTGTAAATGATCATTTTGTAAACCTATTGTCCATCAACTTATATGTGTGGTTCTTTGCAAAAGATTATTCCATATGGGTAGAGCCTATTATATAAAAAAGTACTTCCTCTGATTTGTTCTGGATCTGAACCATTAATAAGTGACTCTTGCATTTGGCTCTTTTGTTATTTGGTCTTGTCTGAGTTTGTGACCCCATTTGGGATTTTCTTGGCAAAGATACTGGAGCGGTTTGCCATTTCCTTCTCCAGATCATTTTCCAGATGAGGAAACTGAGGCAAACAGGTTTAAGTGACTTGCTCAGGGTCATGTAGATAGTAAGTGTCTGAGGCTGAATTTGAACTCAGGTCTTCTTGTACTCTATCCAGTACACTGCCTGAGGCTCTTTGAGCCAAAATAAATGAGTGAATCTGTTTCTGCATGTTGACTCACTTCAATAATGAGTAGACATTGACTGCGATCACAGAAGTCTTTGAGCAGGAAATAGATGTCCTCTCGTTGAAGGCACAGAGAATATTCTTGCTCAGGTACGGGTCAGATCTTCTAGTCTAGGTCTGTCATTTTGCATATGATGATGACAATGATAATTGGCATTTATAAAGCCTTAAGGTTTGCAAAGCTCTTGACAAATCTTATTTCATTTGATGCTCATTAGAACCATCAGGTGCATAAGTGTTATAGGTGTTATTAATGTTTTCATCTTACAGAGGGAACGGGCTTTTAGAGGTAATGTGACTTGTACAGGGTCAGTATTAGAGGTAGAATTTGAAGTCGACTCTGCAGACTCCAAGTGTATTATAGGAGAACCAAGGACTGGAGAAATGGAATGTCTAGTACAAGGTCAGTGGAAAATTAAATAGCACAGCCAGGATTTGAAATCAGGACCTCTGGCTCCAAATCCAGGGCTCCTTCTTTACAATAGACCCTGCTCCCTGCCCCTCTTGAGTAACCAGAAGGGCATACAGGTGAGGAACCTTTGGCCTTCAGGTCACATGTGACCTTCTAGGTCCTCAAATGTAGCCTTTTGATTGAGTCCAAATTTTATAGAACAAATCCTTTTACTAAGGGGATTTGTTCTGTAAAGTTTGGATTCAGTCAAAGGGCTGCACTTGGACCTGGAGGATCACATGTGGCCTTGAAGCCTCAGGCTCCCCACCTATACATTGGGTTCCAGGTGCAGAAGCCCCCGGGGTTTGGCATGCTCATGAACCATCCTCCTCCCCATTTTATCCCCAATCACCTCTTGATCTATCTTTCTCTCTCCCTGACCTCCACTCCCCCCAAGAAGAATAAGAAAACAGGGAAAGGAGAAAGGAGAAGGCAGAAGAAACCATTGTGAATTTGGTAATCCCCATTCCTAGGCCACTCTGCCAAGGCCCCTGGGCCCTCTTGGTAAGGAAGTGGGGAGTCCCCTGTGTTTGCTTTCCCTTCCAAAAGACAGGCAAGTACAGGCTGTGGCATTTAAACTATGAAGCCCACAGTCAGGAAGCAGGTCTGTTTAAACATTTTCCACAACACCTAGTGCATTGTCAATCTCACAGAGCTATTAAGTAATCGTAATAGTTATAATTAAAAGTGAGAGCTTGGCAGCCACCTTGGAGATAGATTCATTATTCCCAGTGTCATCTCAGTCATTTACTCCGGGCCATTAGGGTCTGAAGGAAGGCATTGTCTCTCCCAGTTCACAAGCTGGTGGAAAAGTGAGTCATTCCAGCTAAAGACGAAATCACACGTGGGATGTATACAGGGCAGCTGTTGGTCTGCACTTGGGGTTCCCAGGCATCAGTGGCCCATGCTCCATGATGTAAAAGTAAAGAGACAGAAATAATAGCTAAGAAAAATCATGATGATGATAGTAGTATTAATGATGTTGTTATTACACTGCCTCTGACACACATTGGCTCAAGGACCCTCGGCTGGTCATTTAAGATGTTGCCCTGCGTTGGTAGCTGGAGGCACATGAGACTGAGCACTGGGTTTAGAGACAAGAAGGTCTGGACTCACATCTAGTCTTAGACGATGACTAGCTCTGTGACCCTGGGCAAATCACCCAACCATTGTCTGCCTCAGTTTCCTCAACTGTAAAATGGACTTAATCAAAGCACCTCCCTCCCTAAGCTGCTGTGAGGATCAAATGAGGTGGCATTGGAAACTAGTGCCTGTCACATACAAGGGACTTCATACTTGTTTCCTTCCTTTCTAGAAGGAGTTTCCTCAC
Organism: Gymnobelideus leadbeateri; assembly: GCA_011680675.1. Lineage (NCBI taxonomy): Eukaryota > Metazoa > Chordata > Mammalia > Diprotodontia > Petauridae > Gymnobelideus > Gymnobelideus leadbeateri. Next base: position 900,592 of record WOXC01010390.1, on the reverse strand, counting down.
CAGCAAGCTCCCTAAACCAGTTAAATCACAAGTCCAGACCCCATCATCATCATCACCATCTTCATCATCACTAATGTTATATGGTGCTTGACAATTCATAAAATTCTTTCCCCACAATGACCCTATGAGGTATGTAATGCAAGCATTTTATTTAACTGAGGCTCAGAGAAATGACTAAGTGGTGAAGCCAGGCCTTGAACGCGTGTCTTTTGGCTTCAGATTCACTGGTCATTTCACTACATACATTCTACTGTTTTCTTCACTGGGTATTCCAAAGAACCATGAGTGCTAGCCCTACTTAAGTGGGGTACCAACTCTGTAGTGAATTTAAGGGTCTGAGAAGCCCCTGCTTGACTAAATATATGTCCTCTGCCTATGTCAAGCCCTACTTATCCTCCTAATTGGTTTGAGATTCCTACCACTGGAGTCACTAATGGGTTAGACAACAAGGAATGAGGGGTACTGGGGCTACATTGTTTTCAGAAGGCTGCTGTTAGAAGTCCATTAGTTATCTTCACTTGTTTACCTGGAGATGCTTTTCTAAATCTCATCTTAGCATGGATTTATCAGGTTATCTAGTCTTGGACTCTTAGGGAAAGAAATGTAGGCAAGGAAGGTAAAAACGAGTGAAAATTTCTCTCTCAGATTGCCTTATATGCTGTATATTTCTTTTGTTGTTGTTGTTGTTCAGTCATTTCAGTTTTAATTGACTTTTCATGGCCCCAGTGGACCTTTTCTTGGCAAAGATATTGTAGTGAGGGGCGGCTAGGTGGCGCAGTGAATAGAGCCTCGGCCCTGGAATCAGAAGGAACTGAGTTCGGAGCCGGCCTCCACACTTAATCCGCACAAACAAAAGCCTAGCCGTGTAACCTTGGGCAAGTTACTTAACCCCAATTGCCCTAAAGGGGAGGCTAGGTGGCGCAGTGAGTAAGAGTGCCGGCCTCGGAGTTTGGATGACCCGAAATCAGATCCGGCCTCAGAAAATGAGCACCCACGCATAAATCAAATGACTAGCCGCGTAACCTTGAGCATGTTACTTAACCCCAATTGCTTTAAAAAAAAAAAAAGATATTGTAGTGGTTTGTTATTTCCTTCTCCAGTTCATTTTAGAGATGAGGAAACTGAGATAGACAGGGTTAAGTGACTTGCACAGGGTCACACAATTAGCAAGTGTCTGAGGCCAAAATTGACCTCATGGATTTGAACTCAGTAATTCCTATCCTCCTCTGTGGTCATACTGATCTCTCTTGTTCCACTAACTCACCTTCACCAGCAGGGAAAGCTCTCAAGCAGAAGACGAAGCTCTTGAATTCTGGACATTCTGGACTCAGAGAAAGGAAATCCTTACCAGGTGACAAGGATTTTGACTTATGGAGGGCCAGAAAGGAAGCCCAAGATGGGCAGTGGGTCACTTGCTATTTTCTCTGTGCAAACATGTTTATAAAATCTTGAAAGAGAGTGTCATGATGGTATTTGGAGGATTCCTGCCCTCCTGTTTGGGTCTTATCTCTGCCAATAAGGCAGCAGGGACCTAGCGAGCCAGCATCATCTGGGGCTAAGAATGCTGCAAGCAGCACTCTTAGATCTCTCTCCCATGTTTACAATCTGGTAGCTTTTGAGTTCTGTGAAGGGCATGATGAACATCTGATACTCTGGCTGAGTCATGACTAGAACTCTGACCTTTCTCAGGGGAATGTGGCAGAGTTGTCAATGCTGATGAAGTATCAGGAGTTAAGAATTCTCCCCCTGGCTCTGGGTCTGACTCACTGCCAGTGACCTGTTGCATCAATTTTTTGTAATTCAGTTTCTTTGCCCATCATAGTGGGATGAGAAAACTGACTCTGTCAGCCCGTCATGCCACACCGGCATGGAAGACAACAGAGCTTTCAACAATAGATTGGAAATTAGGAGCTATGGATTGTGTACTGTCTCTATTTGTCATCTGCTCATCAATTTATTCCTTCAAAGAAGCCTTCAGTGAGTGACTACTACATGCCCTTCTCTGTACTGGGTAATGTGGAAGATACAAAAGAGTTCAGAAAGGACGATCCCCTTACTGACCGAATTTCCAATCTAGTCTGGGAGTGAGTCAGGAGGCCTCCAGGCTCTGACACTTAATAGCCATGTGACCCTAGGGGAGTCACAAGATCACAGATTTGGGGATGGAAGAGACCCCAGAGGTCATCTAGTACAATATACTCATTTTACAGAGGAAGAAATTGAGGTTAAGTGGCCTCAGGTTACAAAGGTAGCAGAGACAACATTCAAAAGGAGGTTCTCTGACTCCAAATCCAGGATGTTTGGAACAGAACCACGCTGCCTGCTCCCTGAATCTGCCTCCCGCGCCCGCCCCCGCCCCGAAAAGCTGAGGCAATGTCTCAGGTGGCTGATGGGAGCCTGTATTGCTCTCAGCTCAGATACTGCTTCTAGCAAGTAACACACAGGTCTTTCTATGGCATTTAAAGGTTTACAAAGTACTTTACATATATTATCTCATTAGACCAACTAGAATTGTTCTCCAGTGATAAAGGAAATTGTAAATTACAAAATTTACATAATTATAAAAATATAAATAATGCCTAAGTGTGGTGATAGGTAGCCCTCTTGGTTTGCAATTATGATTTAGGCCTTCTTAAACTTTTTCCACTGGAGACCCCTTTTCACAAGGTTGGTCTTTGGCTGTTGTGTGGTCTGAGGGCATGCCCAGTGCAAAGTGTGCAGGCTTTGTGTTTAGAACCAAGGCTGAGGAGAAACTGTGTGATGAAATACGAAAAAAGTGTTGCTGGAAACATCTTGGATTCATTACAAATCTGATTTTTCATTAATTTTGGGTTGCTGTGTGTTCAGAAACCTTTTACTGTTGCCAGATTTTTCACGACCCCATGTGGGGTCATGACCCACAGTTCAAGAAACGATGAAACATAATACTCATAGGTGGCAAAGTGGATAGGGCATTCTATTTGGAATCAGAAAGAACTGGATTCAAATCCAGCTTCAGACATGTACTAGCTGTGAGACACTGGGCAAGTCACCTAACCTCTGTTTCAATTTCCTCCTCAGTAAAATGGGGATGCTAATTCCACCTTCCTCCCAGGGTTGTTGTAGTGCTCAAATGAGTTACTGTGTGTAAAATACTTTATAAGCCTCCAAATACTATATAAATACTAGTCATTACTATTAAAAAGCCAAATGTCCTTTTCCTTCCAAGGTTCTAATCACTGAACATGACATCTATAAAAAGAGGATCAGTTTTATTTATTTATGGGGTGGGGGGAGGATTCTCTAATGTACATTTCTTGCACCTAAAAATGGTTATGTCTCTAGCCTTCAAATACCTGTCTGATTATCTCTAGTTCCTTTAGACTGGATGCCGGCAGCTCCTCCCATAGTACTTTATGTCCTTATTTACTATCTTTTTACTGAGTGACTTGGCCCAGCCGTGAGCCTTAACTCTCACTTTCCCTGTGGTGCTACATCATCCAGTCTCTGGTTTATTTCTTCCGCAATACGGTTTCTCCACAGTAACTGAACCTGGCTGATATTATTTACATCGCCCGTGGAGTGGTAGCCTCGTGTCTCCTCAGCTCTCTGTCCCCCAGCTGACCTGGCTCTTCTCTACCCTCTGCTTTTCTGAAATGAGGGGTTGGTCAATCTTAGCTGAAATAGAATCTTCAGTGTTTAGGATTCTTGTCCCTCCTTTCCCTGTCCCCCCACTTGTTCCCTCTTCATCCTCTTTGATTCTTTCTTGGAACTCATATTTATCTGAACCGTCTCGTGCCTCATTCTGGTGCCCTCTCCTTCCCCAGGCCGGCATCCACTCAAATTGTCTTGGGCTGGATATGCAACGTGACCACTGATGACACTGAACATCTGCTCAATTATTTATGCCCCTCTTTCTGAGTGGTCTAATTATAAAACAATTAGGAGAATCGAAAGCCTAGGACACCTGACCTGTTCCATCCAGCCTGGTTTTTTGGAGCTAAAGAGGACACTCAAAACAGCAGCCTTGCTCTTCTCTCCCTGAGAAGAGTTCAAGGCACACTTTTCTTACCGTTTCTTGTTCTAGAAACCTGACTCGCCTCTGTGCTTACTCCCCCATGTTCTCCCTTCAAATAAGCATTTATTAAGCACTTGATGTTACTGAACAACAACAACAAAATGTTCCAGTTGGAGGCAGCTAGGTGGCTCAGTGGGTAGAGACCCGGGCCTGGAGTCAGGGAGACCTGAGTTCAAATTTGACCTCAGACATGCACTAGCTGTGTGGTCCTGAACGAGTCACTTAACTTCTGTTTGCCTTGGAGAAGGAAATGGCAAATCACGCCAGTATTCTTGCCAAGAAAACCCCATGGAGAGTATTAATGTGTTATATGGTCCATAGGCTCATGAAGAGTCAGACTCGACTAAACAATGACTATGTCAATCACTGTGCTAAGTGTTTTACATATATCTCATTTGATCCTTGCATGCTTCTTTACAAATATTATCTAATCTGATCCTTTGTGCCAAGCATGATTTCTATAAGAAATATTGGAATTGTGGAAATCTTGGATATTTCTGCCCAGTGCCTTGGTGACATGCTCAAATGTGTGAAGATCTTTGGTTTTGTCCTTTTGGAGGACTTCCTCCACCAATTCAGCCTAAAACCCTTCTATGACTTAGAGAAGAGAGAGGGAGCAAGCATTTATTAAACACCTACTATGTGCCAGGCACATTGTTGAGAAAACTGTGATAGAGGTTAAGTGACTTGCCCAAGGTCACAAAGCTAGGAACTGTCAGAGACAAGATTTGAATTTTGGTCTTTCTGATTCCAGGCCTAATACTCTATCTACTCTGTCTGGCAGTGGATTTAGCTGTCTGGAACTCCACAGAACTTATTTGTAACCTTATTTTATCATAAATTTATAAACATGCAGAGGTCAAGTTACTTGTCCTGAATCATGGCTATCAGAGGCAGGATTTGAACCCAGAACTTCTGGCTGTATTCAACATGCTGCTTTGCATGTGGATGGCTGCCATTTTTTTGTTGTTGTTGTTCAGTTGTTTTTAGTTGTGTACAACTCTTTGTGACCCCATTTGAGGTTTTCTTGGCAGATACTGGAGTGGTTTGCCATTTCCTTCTCTAGCTTATTTTGTAGATGAGGAAAGTAAGGCAAATGGGGTTAAGTGACTTGCCCAGGATCACACTTAGCTCCTGACTCCAGGCCCAGAGCTCTATCCACTGCTCCACCTGCCCTATTCCCTTCTCTTCCTCCTTCTAAGGTACAGAGATAAGGAGAGACAGGGAAGACTATCTCTGTAATGTCCAGCTTGGCTGAGTACATCAAGGAGAATGAGGTGTATAATAAGCCTTTGGAGCCAGGTTGTGAGGAAGGCATGACACAATGACCCTGTTGTTACTACGCCAGAATCCTGATGTAGGCACCCTTCTGGGATTGCACCTGTGTGTAAACAAACAATTCTTTTTCATTCCTATACTTTTTTATTCCTTGAGCTAGGCAGAGCAGGAAAAACACTTTACTCAGGGCCTTATTTTCTAGTTAGAAATCTTCCATTGATGAGATAGATAAACAGCATTGTGCTTGTTGCCTCAGTTTCCCTAGCCACACATTAAGCTTTGTCAGACTTTCCATTTTTCTCCCTTCCCAGGTAATTTGAGGATTTGCTGAAAGCCCTTTGAGATCCTTGAAAGACAGATACCCTAAGAACAAAAGGAATGATAGAAACTGGTTCAGTCATGCTGTTGGCACAGATGACTATCACTAACTCGGAGAATCATCTTCAAAAGACCAATGATGCCACAATACCACTGTCAGGTACCTGAGAACCAGTGTGAATCTGCCAGGTGTCAAGGCAGGGAGAGGCCAGTCCCCTGCTCTGGTCCCTGGGACTGGTACAGAAATGGAGTCAATGCTACATTGGTGCAGTCAGTTTTGTCATATTTGAATTGACTAATTCTTCCTTCCACTGCCCCTCTGAACTTTCTTCTCCCTGCTTGCTAGGGAAGAGTCCTGTCTTTGAGATGTTGACATCTCTCGAGTCTGGCCTCTTTCTATCCCTCTGACCTGATGACTGCTAGCATGTTCTTTGGGCCTCCCCAGCTCTGATCCTGCAAGAAGAGTCAGCAACATGAGGGCTCCAATTGGAGATCTCATCATCTTGAACCTAGGAGTCACGCAAATCTGGAAACATCTTCCTTGTTGGCTCTGGGGGATGAATACCATTTCTGGTTTTCAGGCGCCCTTGTTAATGTGCCTTATCTGGTTCAAAGCAGGAGGTTGGCTGGGGGTTCACTTGAGAAATTTTTATTGGCTATAAACTGGTTTGAGACATCGTTTGTTCTGCTGTATGTAGGAGTGTTTTATATTAGACTCCTTTAAAGAGGCCATGAGATCTTTAACTCAAGCTCTGTACTCCTGGGCTAGACAACTGCATTTATAAAATTCTCTTAGGACCATGGAAGGTTGAATTTCCCCTGGGATTGCAATGTTCCTGGGGCTTTGACATTCAAGTCCAGAGGGATGTTTGTCTGAAAACAACTAGCATTTGTCTCCCCAGTTTATTTCTTTGCTTTTGCCTACATCCTCCTCCTCACTTGGTCAGGAACAGTCTTTTTTTTTCTATTGGTAAGACTTGTTTATAGGCTATATGATATATTTTCCTTTTTCTCTGTTGTCTTTTTTATAACCTGCATTTTCCAAAACACTTTAAAAAAATCTTCTGGGAATAGATATACAAACTATGATTATAAAGAAATATGACCAAGCTTGGCACCAAAGAGAGATATAGGAAGATACCTATCCCCTACTGAAGTGGGGTCCATAGGCATGGAATACTGTATATAATGTAAGAGACTTTTTCAATAGTTAGTTTCTCATCGGTTAATATTTCCTTTAAACCCAGTTTTCTTTTCCCTTCTCTTCCCTTCCCTTCCTTTCCCTTCCCTTCCCTTTTCCTCCCTTCCCCTTCCCCTTCTCCTTCACTTCCCCTTTCCCTTCTCCTTTCACCTCCCTTCCCCTTCCCCTCTCCCTTTCCTTCCCCTTCTCTTTCACTTCCCCTTCCCCTTTCCATTCCCTTTCCCCTTGTCCTTCCCCTTCCCTTCCCTTCCCCAGGCTCACCAAAAGTCCATGCTCCCAGAACTAGTTCTTGATTGGCCATTTTCCTATTACATATATTATAAGAGATGACTCTGAATAATGGGAAAGTTGCAATGGGAATTATAGGTGATATTAAAGCAAGAGATATCAATAATACTTTAAATAATAAATGAAACATTCTGCAAACTACCAAAGAAAACAATCATAGGATGATTTATCACACTTTGTTTCTCTTTGTGTTGTGCCTTGCCTTTATTTAGTATTTATTTTGAATATGTATTCAAATATATTTATATAGCTGAGGGAATGGTCACTGAGCCTAGCCCTTATGAGTATACACAAAGTGACACTGTTGCAATTCCCCACATGGAAGAGGTCAGGAAGCCTGCTTCTGGGAGAGCTGTGACAATGTGTAATGGAAACGCTTTGAAGACACTTTGGCACTCATGGAGACGTTTTGTAATTGACTAGGGTCTACTAATCTTGTAGTGAGGAAGGGTCTTTAAGATTGTTGGAGGTGCTTTCAAAAGGCAGAAGCCAAGTAAAGCATTAGCCTCTCTTTGTCTGTCTGTCTGTCTCTGTCTCTGACCCCCTCTCTTCATTTGACTTCTTCCTGGATGATAGTGAGAGATAATGCTGTAAGAAGAGCAGTCTTAGTCTCTCTCATCCAAGGCCAACATGTGGCCCTGCAAAAACTGGTCTTGGTTCTTTACTTCTGTGCCTGTTCATTTTAGATGGAGGCAGCTGGAGATCATGACCTTGTAAGTTTTGAAAGGGCAGGAGAACAAGCCATTAGGGAGTTCTTGATGCTGGGAGTTGAGCACAGAATTCATACCTAGAGGATAGACCTTCTAGTCACAACCTAAATGTAGCTGAGATGAGTACTCATTTGGCAGTGATGCCACATTTGTATGTGAACTTGGTGGAACCAATGCTATGGAGAAACTTTTTAGGTCTGAGTCCTCTCTCCTCAGGGGTGGTATTGCAGAGTAGTCTATGCCCCTTCCCCCATCCCAGTTGGGGGTGAATAGATTATACTTCTGTTCTTATTCCATTTTCTCAGTAAATATCTCTTTGTAAAAGCTAATTGATATTAATTGGTTAAGTGACCCTGAGGCACTATTCACTGGAAAGTATCAATAATATAAGGGAGATGCTGTAACTGGTGATTGATATTGTAGAACACACACTGGAATGGGTGCTTAGGCTAATAGCATTAGAAATACACCTCAGTGATGTAGCCAGCCTCACTCAGGGGAATCAATGTTTCAGGTCAAGGGGTAGTTGGGATATGGATGCCCCTAACTATAAAAGCTACAACAGAATAACAGAATTTGAGAGTTGGAAGAAACCTCAGAGGCCATCTGGTCCAACCCATAACGTCCCTGGCATTCAATGTTCCATTTATAGAATGAAGAGGTAGATCAGATGTAACCAATTAGGTCTTTTCCAGCTATAAATTTTATAATCTATGAACTCTGAAACACTGAAAAAAAAAGCCAGAGCTCCTTCACTTTCAGGGAAGAGGTCAGGTGGTGAGGTGAGGTTTCAATGCTAAACAATTGGAGGCAACTCTAGGAAGAGAGGGAAAGGTCAATGAAAATCTCAAATTTATATATATATATATATATATATATATATATATATATAGTGTGTGTGTGTGAATGATGATGATGATGAATATTATTATATGATGATGATGATGATGATGATGAATATTATTATGAATTATTCTGAGAGATAGAGCTAAGGGAGTGCATTCATTCTGGGCATGGTGAATAATATATGTAAACATAGGCAGTGAATGGAAAGTTAACTTCAGGGGAAAATCAATAGTCCAGACTGGATGGAATATAGGATGTATAAATGTGAGCCATTTTTATGAACTATTAAGTTCAAATGACTATGTGTATGTGTGTATTTACATAGATGAAGAGAGTTGGTGCAGCTAGGTGACATAGTGGACAGAACACTCACTGGACTTGGAATCAGAAAGACCTGAGTTCAAATCCTACCTCAGATACTTGCAAGCTGTATAGACCTCAGTATTTCCCTCAGCCTCAGTTTCTTCTTCTATGAAATGGGGATAATAACAGTTCTACTTCATAGGGCTGTTGTGAGTGAGGACCAAATGAGTGAACATAGATAAAGTGCTCTGTAAACCACAAAATGCTATATAAATGCTAGCTATTATTAGAGTAGCTAGAGAAGATGCTCTTGGAGCTAAGAATAGCTAGGTTTGAATGTTGTGCCTAACAGAAACTTGTCCTGTTACCTGGGCAGGTCATGTAGCTTCTCTGTTCTAGGTAGCTTGTAGACTCCGTTGCTGAGAATGTGGCATCAGTAAAGTGAGTTTACCTGTCAGGAAGTTCCCTGAATCGATGAAACCAGTGGTCCGGTGCCTAGCCCCATATAGACGACAGAAAGCAAGACATGATCAATAGAAAATTGACTTCCATGTCAGCAACACCTGGGTTAAAGTAGAGCCTCTGACTCAGACTGGCCATGTGACCCTAAACAAGTTACAGAATCACTCATTTTCCCAGGTGACTCTCCAAGGTTCAAATAAATGAAATCTGTAGGGGCAGCTAGGTGGTACAGTGAATAGAGCACCATCCCTGGAGTCAGGAGGACCTGAGTTCAAATCTGACCTCAGACACTTAACACTTACTAGCCATGTAATCTTGGGCAAGTCACTTAACCCCAATTGCCCTCCAAAAAAAAAAAAGCAAAAAAAAAATGCCATCTGTATTGGTGGAGGGAATTCCTCACTGAAAGCTGCCTATATCCACTAAATTATAGGTTTTGCCCAAACAAACGCACACACTATATGTTTATGTGTACATGTACACATGTATGGTTATATATGGTTATATGTGTATCCACATGTGGATATATATACACAATATATATATGTGTGTATATATACATATATATATATATATATATACATACATACATATTGTAGGATCATAGAGGTCACTTTGTCCATACCCTTTGTATCACAGAGAAGATAACTTAGTTGATGTGCCATATCTGATGTCCATAGGGGCTGGGCATGTTGCCCAGATTGTGTATGTAGCTGATTGAATTAGTCCATATAAGTATATATGAGGACTAGTGGAGTCAAGTAGATAGAGGGCTTGCTTTGGATTGAGAGGACAGGAGTTCAAGTCTTGCTTCTGACACACACTAGTTATATGACCATAGGAAATCCCCTTTGAATCTCTTAAGATAGTTAAGTTAGAAGGGAGTTGTTGATTTTTGTCAGTTGAGAACGTTTTTACAGTTTCTTGAGTCATTGAAATTACAGGTCCAGGACCCTCTCACTTCCCCCCACCAAAAAAAGAAGAGTATAAAGAGAAAGGAAATGAACTAATCTGCTTGTTATAGACATTAACCATTCAATTCAGTCAGAATCCCACCCCTCTAACACACAAATGCCATTGTAAATGTATATACATTTTTATCACAAACACATAGCTTCTCATTAGCTTCTGTTTTTTCATTCTGCTGTTGTAATCTGTAAACATTCTGTTAAGGAGGAAGAAAAGCCGGGGTGGGGAGTGGGGGGGAAGCACTAATGCTGGTACATTTCAGCAAGGGTTAATTACATCATGATACCTGCAACTAAGCCTGCTGGCCAGGCTATTGAAAACAGGGGTTAGAAAATAAACTCATGTGCTCAATGACCTCTCCTGCCTGTCTTGTATTTTTCATCAGGATTTTTAAAAGTGCCTGTGATAAGGGTAGTTCTCTCCATCCTTGCTGTTCAGGCTAGGCTTAGTGTAGGAGAGCCAATAGCAGCTTCCTGAAGTCCCCAGATGTGTCAGACTTAATGGTGTCTGCGAGAGATTTTTGGTACATCTCTTGGAACTTTTCTTTGACTGCCTGGAGATCAACCTGTTGGGAGAGAAGACAGGTGAAGGGTTTGGCTGGCCCTTGGCAGGCTTGGAAGGAATCAGCTCCCCTTTGGCCCCAGACATAGCCTTTAGTCAGGAACTCTTTCAGCTTAAACATGATCTCTTGCCTTGAGACTCAGAAACCAGGGGTTTGAGTTACTATGAGAGAGAGAGAGAGAGAGAGAGAGAGAGAGAGAGAGAGAGAGAGAGAGAGAGAGAGAGAGAGAGAGAGACTGGCTTTTGTTCCCAGGGCCAGCAGCATGAAACTGCCATCAAATAAACTGATTAAGATAAATTCACTTTCCCATTAACAATTGCTTCCCAGGCTGAGAGCTCATTCTTAGTATTGAAAATTGAAGCAAATTAGTTGAATATTGGTTTTCCATTATCCTTTTCCATTGGAGTTCCTGGTTATTGCTTGATTTTTCCTTTTCTTCCCATATTAGTGAAAGAAATCCTTTTTATGGTTATTAAAATTTATTGTGAGCCTCAACTGGACCTTATCCTCCCTGACATCTGTCAGGACTTTACCACACTTTTGTACTCATCTTCACTTACTTGCTCTGTCTTTTATCTCTCAAAGATTGGCTCCAGTTTGGCCACTTAGAGCCTTAGAGAACTGCTTAGAAATCTAAGAGGCTAAAAGACTTGACCAGAGTCACAGAACCAGGATGAGTCAAGAAATGAGAGTTGAATCTAGGTCTTCCTGACTTTGAAGACAGCCCCAAATCCACTACAAAATACTTTTATTTATATGCTATTTTAAAACTAGAGTTTGTCAATGACTTGTTCAAGCACACTGGACTCCTTAACTATCGCACCGACTTTCTTTCTCATCAGGATTAATTAGTACTATCACCAGAGTTTTATTCTTGAGAACCCCTTCTTCCTGAATCCATTTTCTTTCTAGGGTCTCAATCCATTATATCCTATTCATTACTTTTATAAACTCTTCAAAATAAGTCATCTTAAAGGTTAGGACACAAGTCTGATTCTGATCCAAAATTTCCCTTCTTATCTGTACAAATTCCTCAGTGACATGATGTGATTGCCTCTTTAGTTTCCCTTGATCATGACTTTACCAACTGATTTCCTCCTTAGTGGTCAGAATTGGGTTTAGAATTGATAGAAGTTCATGTTACTCTTTCTAAATTTAAAAAGATCATCAGAAAGATAGGTCAAGAATTGATTATCTGTTGTGCTTTGGCAGAATGAAATCCTGGAGAGTTGAAGTCCCTTATGCATACTCAGCTCTTGCCTCTGGCCGCTTTGTGCTTACCATCCAATGCCTCTAGCTGATCTGGTGGCCTATAGCAGTGTTTTAAAAACTTTTTGATCTGATTCCTTGACATTTTAAAAAACCTTTAGGACGCCACAATTAGTTTTTAGTTATATGGGTTGTATCTGTTCATGTTTACTGAATTTAAAATGAAAAAATCAGTGCTATTATGAAAATAGTTTTGACCTCACAGACTCCCTGAGGTAGTTTTGGGGATCCAGAGAAGTCTTTGAATCACACTTTGAGAACCACTGGACGATGGTATACTCCTACCACTATATTTCCTCTGTTTTTTTCTCTCCTGTGATCCTCATGAAAATGTTCCAACTATGCCTCATCACTCCAGTTTATTGATTGAAAATATTCCTGGGCTTCTCTTTCTATCTGATCACAGTGGGTGAGGGGGAATCTTATAGATCCTTATCATTTTATTTTATTTATTATTTAAAGCCTAGAGAGGCACAATGTTGCCCCAATATTGCATGGGTACTAGGCAGTATAGTCAATATTACCCTTCCAGTGCACTCTGCTACCCCAATCCCACTGGAATAAGGTGTAACCTTCCATTGCTATTTATAAGTTGAACCCCATTGAATGTCAGTGATATTTAGGAAAGGATTTGAATGAATGGCTATTTGTCTCTGGGAAGTCTAGACCCTGACAGGAGGAAAGGGAGAGATGAAAGGAGAAAGAAGAGAAAAAGAGGGAGGGAAAGAGAAAGAATGAAAAATAGAAGAAAAGAAAAAATGGGAAAGTGACAGGGAAAGACAAGGGGAAATGATAAAGGAGGAGGAGAGGAAAGAATCATTCCAAGAAT